>CAJQUN010000080.1:573905-1773905 GCA_907163345.1 Haberlea rhodopensis
CCCAGGGATCAATTTCTGATGGAAGTTGCACGCCATGTAGTCAATTCACTACATACGTTGGGAAGCATGACCATGTAGTTCATGTTTGTAAAGAAACGCCAAATGTTGCAATGATAAAATACACAATAAAAAAATCTTCGAAGAAAAACGTTACATGAAATAATGGTGTTGCGGATTTCAACAAAAGCAACAGACTAGAATGGGTATCACCTTGTTTAGGGCCTCGAGCAGAAGTGCCTCTGCTTCAGAAAATTCACCCTTGTGCATGCAGCATACTGCCTTCCCCATTAAGGAGCAAGCTAGTCATTTGATACTTTTCTGCGAAGTCCTGAAAAATAAGATATGCTTCCTGTATCTTCGAACCACCCTTGTACAAAGAAAAATAAGTAGGTCAACAGGAACTTCAATTCCTTATTAAACAGAATGTATTGCAAGAACAACACATACCACAGCTAAGTTTAGCCATGCATTAGCAAGTTGAGTTAGGGTATGATCTTCATCGACTTGTTGCATAATTTTCAATTGTTTCTCAGCATAATCTGATCTATACATTTGGAGGAAAATTTGGACATTCAAAGCATGCCTGCAAAATGGATAAAGGCGTCAGCTTTATGTTTTCAAATAAAACAGGCACATACATATGCAAGTAAAGTTGCATGTAATGCAGTTATGTACAGTAAGGGGCTATTATGTTTTGCTCACAATGCAAAACAAAAACATGTGGCAAAATTCGTAACTACACATATATTATATATATAACAAGTATGATGACTAGTAAAGATAGGTTAAAGAAAGGTATTCACTCTACATCCAGGAAAACAAAAGCAGCTGCAAAACAAGACTAAAAGTATAAGAGTAAGAGTAAGATCAGGGCTACGCCAATACATATCATGCCACACCAACATGTTTCAAGAAATAACATGGATTAACAAGATTAAACACATAAATGTACAATGCAATTTGAACATAGAACACATCACTAATATGTTTCAAGAAATTATAAGTACTGGAATCACTCGGCATATAAATGTAGAAAGACACGAAATATCTAGCAAAGCCAGCATCAAATTCAGAAACAACTCACAACTCCATGGTTCCCTCAAAATTTGTGTGCTTCAAGGCTTCATTATAATCCTGCTCATGCATGAATATAATTCCAGCGATAAGACGTAAGATAGGGTTGTTTCCAATGGCTGGATCTCCCAACCACTCGCGAAGACTAGCAATTGCCGTTTCCTACATATCACGAATTAGCTGATTGATTAATCAAGGCCAACATATAGCACCAACTACTACAACCTGCTTCATCACTTTTTTGTTTGAAATCCCATAAGCCTCGTTTCAAATTTCAAGTATTTCTAGTTTTCATATGATACTTTGTTTTTGTAATGGTCATGATTTACTCCAAGTAGTCAGCTCAGTAGAATAATAATTACTCATCTTTCCCACAAATTCCGTTTACGTTCGTTTCATTGTCTTATATTTCATACCAAGTCTGATAGAATTCTGAAAACACGCAAAAAAAATTGCTTCCTGGACAACTATCCCCAACGCTTCCAACAAGATTTCCTTAAAAAGCCCTACTTACAATGTGGTTCAAACAAAGTCTACACCCAGCATTCAGCTCTCAACATTCAACGGGACAGAACAAGTCAAAGAAAAAAATCATAAAAGGAGAGCATCTACATTAATTTTTTTTAAAAATAAAATCACCTTGTTATCAGGGCTCGATAGGTATAGAGCCAGCAATTTCACGGCCTGAAGTGGCGTTGCTGCTGACGAATCAATCTCATTTATCACAAGCTAAATCACCAAAAAAGAACAGCCAAAGCAATCAATTAAGAAACTTCTAAAGGCGCACTTAAAGTGAAAGTTGAAATCTCGATATAAACACTTCCAAATTTAATCAATAAAAGAATCTAGATCGGATACTGAAAACAATTTGATTGTACCTGGTAACTGCCAAGAGCAATGTAAGAACGGTAAACAACGCAGTCTCTCTCAACGACGTCCTCTGGAGAGAGATTGGGGATTTCGCTGTTGTTGATCGCCGCCTGATACGCTCCCAAGTAAAAATTGTTCCTCAATCCAAACAGCGGTTCGGGTCCTCCGGCAGTCGCAGCCATTTCCAATCTTCTTAGTTTCCTGTTTTTCCAATATCAATAGATCGAAGAATTGAGATCTCGAATCCAGCACTCGGGAAGAAAGTGTAGAGCTGAAGATGAAATTTTGGGAAAATGCATTTTTGGTGTCCTTAAAATTTCAAATATATTATTTTGATCATTTATATTTATTGTATCACCAATTTCAGTCACTTATTTTTTATCACTTTAATTTTAGTCTTTTATTTATCACTACAAATTTAATCTTTAATATTTTATAAATTGAAATTATGGTTTTATGATTTAAATTTAAAAAAAAAATTAAAATAATATAACTTGATTTTAAAATTTTTAAAATTGAAAAACAAATAAATATTCTCATAGAAATTAAATTATGTTTAAAAGGGTTAACATTTTTTTATAATTTATTTAAATTAAATATATAATATAATAATGTAGTAATTTTGGAAATTTTTAGAAGTTCAATCATAAACTAACAATATCACACTTCCTGGAGTTGGACTTGCTCGTAAGTCAGAATTCTTTGATTCTTGATGGACCTTTTTGGCCGAGGTTGTCAAATATGTAGCTAATAAACATCCATGAGCAGTGGGAGAGGGGCCAAACAGTCGTTCCCCTCCTTTAATATTTCCTATGCACATGCATATGCTTTTTTGGCTCCGCCATGGAAACATGACATAATCACACTCGAATTGATTTGTCCAGCTGGAACCGATAAAGGTGCAATGTATACCATGGTTTCTGTTATCCATGCACTGAATGACATTACTCAGCTGCGAAGATTATGTATGCTGATGAATGCCAAGATGCTGCCAGTTTTAACCATGATTCTGTTAGAGGGAGTCTTTGATATGTAGCTACTCGATTCGTTTTGTACTTGGGCTTGCCACCGTCCAAGGAGCTTTAGAAACCGCCAAAAACCTCAGTTCAGCTGGTGTTGTGTTCCACATGGATCCATTTGTGATTGGATTCCAGCTCAATCCAATTCCAATGAGAATTTCTGGCATTATAATTCCATCTCCAGATGACTCCAAAGTGAGTACTCAGTTTTTTGCATGCATTTCCTGCAATACTTCATATTCATGAATAAATCGGCCTGAAATAGTGACTAGATGTGATATTTATGAGGCAGGTCTTTCTTCAGTACTATAACTCTTCTTTGGAAAGAAATGCAACTACAAAGAAAATTGTTAAATTCGGGGGCGTGGCTCGGATCTCTGGTGGAATAAAAGCTAATTTTATCCATTCTGCTCCAAAGATTATGTATTACTCTGCTAGAGGTCCCGATCCAGAAGACAATTTCGTCGAGAATGCTGACATTCTGAAACCAAACATTGTTGCCCCTGGAAATTCTATATGGGCTGCTTGAAGTTCAGGTGGCACCGAATCTGTCGAATTCCAAGGTATTTTTTCAGTTCCAAAACACAAGATGACTTTATATCTGTCATAACAGCTGAGCAGGAATTGACGATGGTGCTATGATGTCTGGAACAAGCATGGTAGCTCCTCATGTTGCTGGACTTGCAGCATTAATCAAGCAAAGGTTTCCCTTTTTCAGTCCTGCAGCCATTGGATCCGCGTTTTCAACAACAGCTTCTCTTGATGATAGAAATGAGGGTCCTATAATGCCCAGCGTGCTTATGCTAATCCAGATTTGAATCAATCTCCTGCCACGCCCTTTGATATGGGGAGTGAATTTGTAAATGCTACTGCCGCATTGAATCCAGGTCTTATTTTTTATACAAGCAAGTCACTCCACTTATATCCTGAATATGGCCCAGCCTAAAACCAGTGTGTATAAGGTTATATGGTCTGTGCATATTATCACGAGGAGCATGTATTTTAATGCAAAGGAAGACAACATTAAGTGTCTCAGAGAGCACCAATCGCCGCCCCTACAATCTTGTATGAATTCATATGTCATATGTAACATAGTAATCGAATGTGATGGGTGGCATATTGTTGGGATAATAGGATTGCTTCTCAGAATGACAACTCGTTTCTTCAACTTGAATTCTTGTATTATAGGTATATGCAATGCTTAGCCTACTTTACCGTATAATAAATGCAAGAAATCTACTAATTTTAGTTTAGATAGAATGGAATCTGGTGTCAATGTTGTAAATGTCTTTGTGCAATCTTTATCTGTTGACTTGCTCTTTCTATTGAAGGTGTTTCCTCCATAAGTTTTATTAACATCGTTTTAGCTAAAAAAACTCTTACTAGCTACATTTTGCAGGTTACGATGATTACATATCGTTCCTATGTGGGATAAATGGATCATCTCCTGTAATCCTAAACTACACAGGGGAAAGTTGTGGGGTGTCTACAACGACTGCCACTAATCTAAACTTGCCTTCCATTACAGTATCAAAGCTAAATCATTCTGTCAGCATGCAACGAACAGTGACAAACGTTAACAGAAACGAGACATACACAGTTGGTTGGACCGCTCCTTATGGAGTTTCGGTGAAGGTGACACCACCATATTTTGTCATTTCAAGCAGAGAGAAACAGGTTAACTGTAGTGATTAATGCGACTATAAACAGCTCGATTGCAAGTTACGGAAGAATCAGAGTCTTTAGTAGCAATGGTCATGTAATAAACATTACTGTGTCGGTTATTGTCAAAATTTCATTCAACACTACTGGTGGATGATTCATTACTATGATTGTGGTTGCTTTGTAATCTTCACTAACATGTCTGATTTTTTCATTGGTTTGCCTTGTAAATGTTCTTGAAATGTAGGTAAGTTGGTGCTTGATGAAAGACTTGAGCTTTGTTGTCCTTTTTTTAAGTATATTTTGTGTGTTGTTATTTAGTTTTCATTAGTCTTGTATTCAAATTTTTTCCTCAGACTTAGTTTTTGCTATAGTTCGCAACATTTTGTTGCTTTTACCTACTAGCCATCTGCCATCCGATCCGATATATTTCATCTTCTTTATCGAAAATTTAAACCTCTCACTAAGCATGTTGCCGGATTCTAACCAGTTCTGGTTTCAAATTTTAAAGAATCGATTCGCACCAGATAGGGTCTATCATGTTGGCTAGTGAATGGTTCCGATTCGATATGGTCGAACCAATATGTACTGGTTAGCCGTGCACCTTGAAAAATAAAACAAGCATGTTTTTAGAGTTGGGTTTTAACAAGACTGGTTCTAGTTTAATCCCGATTCATTTATTTTCCTTACTTTTGGTGGAAGACCACCCATGTTCTCTGCTCATTAAACAGAAAAGTACACACTTCGTACATGGTTTGGAAAAATATCATATTCAAAATATTGAAGATCGAAATTTTAAAGCTGTGAATCCAAATTTCCTCACATCACTGACAGGGATGACATGTGTGAACAAAAGAGTTCAAAAATTCTTCTCAATTTATGTTAAATATAAGGTGAAATACCTTTGACCAAAGCCAACTATAAAAATCTGTGAATTATATTGATTGCATTAAATGGAGAATATAAACACTAAAATTGTTAGGTTTTCGAATCAAGATTTCCTTTGAATCACATGTGGGTCATTGATAAGTTGACTATTTTGGATTGACCAGGGAGGTGGCAAGATTCAGGTTGGTTACTGATTTGGGAATGGAGCACGCAAACATGGCTTTGACAATAAAGAGTTATTGCGATGGATTTGTTACAGTTAAGATATCTAAGCTTAAATTGCTTATTTGGAAAGGTTTCTTATTGCAGCTTCCGCTCAAATAGAAGATTTAAGCCATTCTTGTTAGGACTTGTTTGAAGATGATTAGGATATGATTTTCTTTTGATTAATTTTAATCAAATGTTTGGTTTGTTTTTAATAAAAAATTATATGATCATATTTATCCTATTTTAATCCAACTATATAGCAAAATGACATATATATATATATATATATATATACAAAATTTGAAATTCCTACCAAATTCTACTTATTGCCTATAACCGCCAAAATTTAACATTCAAATTTTCGATAGTATTTTAATCATTATACCAAACAATAAAATTACCAAACATTATATAACTCATCACGCTATATTATTTATCACCATCTCATAATTTAATCATTATATTACTTATTACATGCCGCACTTCAAATCATACCTTAAAGTCATGTTTCGTGCAATAATAATGACAATGAAATAATGCCCCATTTGCTGTTGAAGCAGATGAAGTTTCTTGTATGTTTTGTTCCTTAAAAAGAATAGCTGCACTTAGCATTAAATAAAAGTTGAAATCCATGAAATCTTCGGGTTCAAATTCCAGTATCCTGCCTCCCTACATGTTGCTAATTTACAGACTTTACAATTTCAAAATGTTGCAGTAGATAAAATGTCGGAAAAGAAACTTCGAGGTAAAACTGGGTCACAGGGTTTTTTTTTTTTGTTGTTGTTGGGTTCTTGGGGTAACAAAAATGAAATAAAAATAATACAGAACATATTACAAAAGAATACATTCACTCATTCCTTAGCAAACAAGTATCCAATTTCATACAAACTCTGCGTTTGGAACATCAGCGGAATACGGTACCCCCTGGAAAATCCAGAAAAATGGAAGCGAAACAGAGCATCAAGAAAAAGCAGAAGAGTATAAGCTTTAATAAATTTGCACTTGGTAGGCATGCAAAATAAATTCATGATGCGAACCATATAAGGGGCATTGATTTGGAGAAAGCTCCAGGTGGATCCAATATACTAAGTGAGTATTTTTTACTTCATATAAGTTACTCAATCACCAAGCCATTTGGAAAAAAATTGCCACCTACGTAGTGAGACGGTTAAACTGACAAATCTTTTAAATTCCAAGGACACTGACATCAAATAATAGATACAGATTTATGTTATAAGGATCTAAAAATCCTTATATATTCTGTAAACACATTACATGCTGGCAAATTTGCATCAATGACAGCTTGGCGTTGGATCTCATGGCTTCAAAAGCAAGTGAAGGAATTGTGTTGAATATGTTGAGAAAAAACAATTTCGTGAAGGCAATTTAATGCAGCGTAAAATCAAGATGGTAGTAGTTGGGAAGCGACAGCAGTGGGTAGGTTGTTGGAGAATAAGGAAGCGAACTGAATCTCTAATGTCTAGATAGCAGCATGAATTCAATTTCGCACATCACATCTCCGTGGCAACTCTCCAAATGGCAAGAAATGGAAGGATAGATTTACTAAATAAGCAAATGCCAGTTTGGTATATACCTGTCCCACCTGAAAATTTCTCCATGGCCAGATATGTGAATGAAAATTCTTACCTCTTTTGAAAGGCCGCCTCGACTAAGAATCTTCTATATGGAAAACCAATAATAGCACTAAATCCTCGACAAACTATAACAATGAACTTCCTCGTGAAGAAATCTATTCACCAGATTCAGACCCAAAGCGTTGTGCCAGAAATTCATCAAGAAGCCCCCAGTTTGGGGGTTCGGATTTACTCAAATTATCAGACGGTAACAATCTGATACATCCAAGTATATGCTGGACGTCACAATGAAGTCTGGCACAGGATAATGCAAATGATGAATATCAATATCAACTCAAATACATCTCATATGAAATATAGAAAGAATATCAATACCTGGTTTTTGCTTGTGGAGTGCTTATCTCAAGGTGAGAAAATGCATCAAATATTTGAGAGTGCAAGATTGCCACTACTTGCCTGTAATAGCATGCAATGAGGGCATCAAATAACAGACATAGATTCCAAATTTCAACTTGCAAAATACAACAGCTTTGAAACAGAGACTTTCATTATTTCAGTTGGTCCAGAGAGGATTCCAACAATTTTCCATTAAATTCATTGGTGATGTTTCATGGCATCATGTCATATTTTGACAGAAGCTTGAAGATAAGATCATGTCATGGAGATGACAAAAGTTTGGTTATTAATGTCATTTATAGGTTTAAGGCCTGTAGCAACTCAATCTAAAATTTTATAGAAGTCCAGTTTAAAGACAAACTCAAGCTAAAGCTGCATCAACATAAGTATGCTCGTGGATCATAGAGTACACAAAAACAATAAATAAAATAAAACTCGAGTAAACTAAACAATGAAAATGCCATTGTGATGTTGGTGATAGATATTTACCCAAAAATAGCTTGAACATCCTCTTCAAGCAGAATTTTAGATAATGTACGTAATAGCTGGCCGACCTCCTGTGACAGGTATTCAGTTGGTGATTTGAACATTCGGAACAGTAAAAGCAAACACCACAAGTGAAAAGAAGTATGTATTCATTTAATTATTTGCAACCTTCAAATTAAACCAAAACATGGAAAATTCCTACAAGCCTTTCGCAGACAGCAAAAAAGTAAATCAACGACTTAAGGAACAACCAAGCTGAAGCATATTTCATTCTAGCTTTCAGGGGGCTGACTCTTTCTCATCCCATTTTAAGATTCTTCTCTGATCAAAGTCATAAGCAGTGTCTATTGCAAGATAGAGGGGGCGTCAATATTGTGCAATCTTCATTATGAAGAGAAATCTGGTTGGCCTGATATGAATGAGCAAGATCCATACTCGATGACTTTTATACTGCATCTAGATGATTTCTCTGAATGATATCTTCTTTGAGAACAGATCAATACTAAATATGAAACTGTCATCGAATGAGTTTATGGAACAATTCATGCAAAAAATGTTTAAGCTAGACATTTCAATCGCAAGCTTTTAGATTAAAAAATTACCAAGCAGCCGTAGAAGTTTCCATACGAGAAAATTGTATTCATACTACCTAGCTCAAATGAAGTCGCAAAATAGAACTCATCAACTAAAAACAAACTTCCGAAGGTTAACAATGAAACTACTGTAGGATCCCAATAACTTGCCTCAAATGGTCAATTTTTGCAAATAAAGACTTTTTCGACAGTAATGTATATTAAAATTGGAGCTCCATTCTGTACCTTAGTAACAGACCGAGTAAACTGACTAGGCTGCAACTCGGTATCAACAGATCTATTCCAACCTTCAACAATTTGTGGCATGCCTCTTAGATGAAGAAGCAACCTTTCTCTCATTATTTGAACCAATTTGGAGTGAATCTCATCACGATGATTTTTGTAATCCTACAGTAAAGAAATAAACACAACTATCATAAAGCACTGATTTCCCAAAAACTGGAGTTTCCCTAGGAAAAATTCGTTGTGGAGAATATGCCGCAAATCTTCCCTCAATTTTTATCATCTTCTTGAGCTTTGTTCAAATCTTAAGGTTCATTACATGGATCGAGGAAACAATATATATGAGTGCATAAATAAGATATATTGATAATTTTCACCATTATTGTTTTTAGATGTGGCATTATCGCTCCTCCCAAATATCTCTCTCTTGTCACCATGAACAAAGCTATCAATCAGATAACTTTTTTGGCAGTCAAAAGATACCACTGAACCCTTATTGGAAGAGAGAAACTAGTAACACTGAACAATAGCAAAACTAGAAACTTAGGTTTTCACATTTTAACCCTAATCCAATGCAATCAGATCACTTAATTAACAGCTGATATTCCAAGATTTCCTTCATCTTACAACAGAGACTACAACCAATCTTTAAGCTCAAGCCTTGAGCTTCTGTAATAAATTTCTTACACAGTAGTTGAATTCAATGGTGACAAAGGTATAACTGAGTTTATAATGATGCAACTCTTGACTAACAAGCAATGACATTAACTTGCAGAACTAGATTTTTCAGTACGACAAGTATCTAAGGAACACAAGCGGATTCATTGATATGACATCAACATCAAGGTGATTTTTGCAGTACCAAAATCATACAAAGATCATGAATACTGATTTGTCAGTTGCATTTTAAGGAAGTAGTAGAAAAATACTGTATAAAAGTTAAAATCAATGACTACTCTTACAGTTGCTACACGGTCTATCTCTGACTGCAATAATGCCTTGTAAGTGTCGGGCGCTTTGAGCAAGAGAATCCTCCTAATTTCTTGACACACCATGTAAAACATCAGCCATTAGAATAAACCTCAATTACTTTTTTGCAGAAAATATTATGACTACAAAGGAAAAGGTACAAGAAGAAAAAAATTGCATGCACAAATGGACGCTTTCTGGCAATTTTGCTAACTAATGACGAGGGATCTGAGGAGACTTTCTGATGGCACAATTCTTGCGTGTTGTAAACCACTTTGCTCACAATAAAAGACAATAACCAAATGAAAGATGTGTTTACGTGATAAAGTATGACCCATAGCATAATATTATTACCTACAGCACATAATAATCACCTACCAGGGATAATGGCATATGTGAAGCTGATAACCTGGCTAGCCATAGCCAAGTGTCTAGCCGTAATAGATTTCAAACCAGAAACCTGTACTCGATTAAATATGCCAGTGACAAAACAAAATAGAAGTTAGATAAACTCAGATCAAAGTAATTCGTTCACTCTCAACTAAATATTGATCAAAGCCAAGTACTTCAACACCAAATAGAAACTCTTCACGCCATAAAAAAAATTGATTTCAGGAAAAAATATAATAATATTTGACATATATTTCCTCCAAACCTCTCCTAAAGACACCTTCAACATAATACACACACACACACACACACACACACACAAACACAGCTTTCCAAAGTGCTATCTCACTAAACATAAATTTTAACTATCACAATCGATCAGATACACCATGAAACTCTCATTTGCTAGCAAGATATAAGACTATTAGTTATCAAATACTCTATTAAGTCAAAAAAGACTACATCCAGCTTAAAATAATATTCTTGACTAGTACCTGCAAGGCATTCGCTCCAAGCACAAGATGAGCAGTCCTTGAATTAAAAAATTTCAAAATCTCAGCAACCCGATGAACTACTTCCGCAGACAGAGTGGGCAAACAATCGTTCATATCTATGTACTCCGACATCATCTTCACTAAATATAAGCCACTGAAGTAGTCAAGGGAAAAAAAAGAACATTAGTAACGGACCAAAACAGAGTAGCAATCAAGGTAAAAAATCATATTCGAGAAGTTACAGTGACCATAAGCTAGAACCAAAATATTAGTAAGGCATGATACACATAAAATTTGTGCAAAATTGAAAGAAACAAAATCAACCAAGATGATAAACCACCATCGAAATTAACCATTCACATAATTGTCCAACTTCATCAAAGTTGGATATCTGGCGGTAACATGAAGCTTTTCCTTTTTTGGGGTGGGTGTGGTGGCAAATTGTAATCTAGCCTAGCCTTTAATTTATAATGCTTAACCAAGGAAAATAAGCAACAGAAGGCTTATGTGATCATATGATAACTCACCAGTTCACCATGTGATATCCAACGCCTTTGAAATAAAGCATTCGAAGGGAAGATTTTCCACGTTCCTTGATGCTGGTACTGTTATCATGAGTAGAAGTACTAACGTCAGAATTGCTGGCCCCACTCAAGCGTGATGAATCAGTATTTGGCACATGATCTAGACATGTCCCATTAGAATTAGGCTGCTCAATATGTAGAGATGAACTTGATGGTCCTTCATCCAATGTGGAGGCACCATCATGGCTTGATACCAAGTCATCAGAACTTGATGCGAGATCACCAGGAGATACACCATTATCTCCAGAAGATACAGGTTCTGCAAAAGAGAACAATGTGACAATGGTCTGAAACTCATCCGGCACATCTATCTCAGCCCAATTTTCTTGGTCAAGTAAAGCCCTCATCTTAGCCATCTGCTACCAGGAAAAAATGGTCATGTGACTTCAGCAGAATGAAGGCAAAGACAACAAAATTGGTAGAAGGAAAACTAACTCGAGATTCATGCTGAAAATCAATGAAGGATTTAGCTTGTGACTGTAGAGTTCCACGGATGCTATATCCCAACCTTCCACCAATCTGTTTATGTTAGCATAATATGGTATCATAATCACAACTATACAAAACTGTATCATAGACAGCATCAAAACAAAAGGTAATACATACCTTCTCTGTAGAACTTATAAATTCCTGGGTGATGTTATAAACACCAAGGAAGTCCAGCAACCTAAGCTTGGGATGAATTTGAGAACGGATCCCAATAATCTTTGCCCATCGACCATGAGCAGCATCACAAGCTGCGAACAGAGCTTCTGCATTCTCTCTTAAAATATCAGCTCTGTTCAGCCAAACGAAATTTCTTAAATATCTTCATACGGCCACACAGCGAGAATGTTTCCAGAATCATATAACACGTTACGCTCAAGCTTTATAATACAATTATCTGAAGATTATGGAGCAACGTTGTTTCCAGTCACCCCAAATACAGCAAAAAACAGGTGTTTTAAAAAAGCTAAAGACAAAAGAAAGAGCTTTCACCGGAAATTTCTAGAAAGATTTGGACTTGTAGCATCATATCCCCTTCCCTGAATTGATGAAAGCCTTGCGGCGTTCGGGGAATAATATGGTAAAACAGAACTGACATGACCATCAGAGTCCAGAGCTACTTCTGGAGCTGCTGCACCATGTGCAATTGCAGCAGCAACTGAAGCAGCAGCATAGTGGCCATCAAGATTTCCCATGATCCATTCGATGGCTCTTTTGACTTCAGAAGCTCGCAATAAGCGTGTCTGCATTCACTAAATCAAAGGAATGTAAGGTAAGATGGTAAAATACATTGACCGATAAATACTTTGCGCATAGACTCATATAATCTCTTCCTCAAACAAACCTGTCTAAATGTAAAATCAGGTATATTCTCATGAAAGTCTTGGAAGAAAAGTTTTGCAGCGCTTATTAAAGACTCAAATTAAAAATTACATAAAAACTAAAAAATGAATTAAACACCTTGGCTTAAACACCTCTTAAAATATAAGAACTTATGCTATAAGCAATATTTAAATTAAGCACTCTTCTCGCATTATATTACAATCAAAGTTGTTGAAGTGCAATAATTGTCACTGCTTGGAGAGCGATCGAAACGTGGCACTTGGGCTACTCTACGGTTTAAAAATTAGAGTTGCACCGTTACCATCAGCTATAGCTTTTGGTAAAGCGGTAAGCGCTTGATCCTACAATTGGTATCAGAGCCAAGGTCACATGTTCGATTCCCATGAGTTGCAAGGTAGAGCAATTATTGGGAGGGAGATCGTTGGAGTGCAATAATTGTCCCTACTTGGAGAGCGATCGACACGTGGCGCTTGGGCTACTCTACGGTTTAAATATTAGAGTTGTACAGTTACCATCAGCTATAGCTTTTGGTAAAGCGGTAAGCGTTTGATCCTACAAAAGTAGACCACTTTTAAGATAAAAAAGATTTCCAAACTTCCCCGGGATATAGTATCTCTATAGTGCTGATTAGTATGACTCCTCAAGAAAAATTAACCTTGTCGAGCCAAGAAAAGAAGGAAGAGACAGGAAGACAACAAAGAAGGCTGACACTGAAATGAAGGTAAACACCCACAATCTTTCTCTAGAACTTTGTAACTTAAATACAAACTGTAACACTTGTTTATGGGAAAAAGTTCTCAAACTTTACAATGCTTTGTGTTGAAAATCTGGGGAAAAAAACAGAACCAAGCCCTGTGGAATCAGCAGGTACTAGGCATGCAATATTTGCATTTAATACAGGGGACATTGACTAATGCAAATATTTAATATGTCCTTGCAAAAGATTTATATGCTTTGAAAGAATCAGAAAATATTATTTAAAAAAGAAACAAAAAATTGGTAAGCTTACATTACCTGCACTATCTTGAAAATTTCCTCCAAAAGTTTAAGAAAGCTCTCAGGTGATAGGCTTTTCAACTTACTTCCAAGTGACGAACCTCCACCTTGATCAGCATCAAGTAATGAAGACAAAAAAAGGATTTCAAGTTAAGAAAATTTTAGTAAAACCAAGGGATTTTGATGCAAAATTGTCCATCATTGATTCTGATTTGTCAATCAAAACGGAGGAAAAAGTGGACAAGCAACATCCTGTGCACATACAACTATCCTAAAACAAATGCAGTTTTTGAAAGAAACAGAACATTATATAGTGCATCTGAACCCACCATCTGCATCGACCATCCCCTCTCCAGAGATGGTATCCGACTCCAACGGCCTATTCTCAACAATTAGTTTAACAGAGGTCTTTATATCAGAAGCAAGTGTATCACAATAGATTCTCAACACTGCCGGTAACTTTCCCTGAAAAAGAAAAAACTAAATCTCAGGAAACAATTTATAATTTCCATAAGGAGAGTATAGTAGAAAATAAACGATTATGGCATCTCAATAAGAATGCCTTCTTTCAGTTTAAGTGTGCAAAATACGGAACACAAGCAATGAAAGTAACCATCTAGAAAAGTTTAGCATACAATATATATCATTCACCCTGCTACAAGAACAAATGAAACATATATTTCCTTATGAACCTATCACCAACCACAAGAATTGACAATAAAATGTATAAGGTAATGATGACTTTGTTACACTTCAACAGGTAATCTTACAAATTGCTTCAAAGTTGGAATAATTGTAATGAAGCACATAAGACAAAGAAAGCGACATGATCATTGTCCCATATTGTTTTTCATTTTCCATTTGAGGTTTAATAGGAATATGCATTACTGCGATCCACAATCAAAAGACCACTATGCTGTTATATCAAGCATAATAATATTTAAGTTAGACCAGTAACCATTCTACGTAAATATTTGGGTCTACCAATGCAAATACAATTGACAATAAGCAAAATCATGCAGGAACGCACACAAGAAGCCATTGTTTAAGACAAATTTTTGTGACAGATAATAACGATGCAATATGAATATGATGCCTCACCGTCCTAAGCAATCCAATGATAAGAGGAAGAAGTTGGTCTTGAAAATGAGAGGTCCGTTCTTCTATCAGTATATCCTGAAAATTAGTGCAGTCTTCAGAAGAAATTTACAATCAAATAATGAAAAAAAACTAGCAAGTAACAAATTATTTGTTTGATCTAAGTAGAACAATCTAACAGAGAAATCAACGAAAGCACAAACATTAATATATAGTAATCAGAAGGCAGACAACAAGGTCACGTGTAAGAAAGATAGGTTGAATAAAGTCCACCAATGTGGATAGTAAAACAATCTGAAATTGTGCATGGTCAGCTCACGTAGGTTAGCAAGTCAAAATATAACATAAGTTAAAGAAGGTTTGGAAGGACAATTTCAAAACTAGAAAACAAGTTGGAATATATTGCCAATGCGAAGATTGGAGCATAAAACAAAGCTTAAACAAGGCAACTTTTTATGGCATGAAATCAATTAGAAGTTCACTAAAATATAGTACATAAAACTCGAAGCAATTTTCAAACCAGGACAACTTAATTTTTTTTTTTAATAAGAAACACGGGACAAATAAAATAGTACTACTAAATATACAGGCAAATAGAAAACCATATGTATGCGCATACATGCAGAACCCTTTTTAAAAAACAATACATGCATAGATATAAATAAACAGAGAACATGGAAACCTTAAGGAGAGCAACAGCCCATGCCTTTCACACGCTTAATACACCTCTACTTTACAAAGATGAAGCAACTCCACATACAAAATCGCCACTTGATTAAATGCTCTAACTACAATCATGGGATTACTCTAGACTTTCCTTAGAAGAAATGCCTACAGGTCAACATGTTACGCAGAATGCAAATCAAACTACTGCAAATCTAAAATTTTATCTAATGTGTCCTAAATAAACCTCCAAGAACATAATCCTATTGATCAAACAAGCTTCCTCCAAAACCGAAAAAAAAGATGGTAATTGGCACAGATGATACAAGTGAGTGTCAATATATCAAAATATACATAACATTGATCTTACTTCATCATCTCTTCCATCGGCGGTGAAGGTAGATGTAATTGATCGATCATTGTCGGAACCATGCAACGATGCACGGACAAATTCTGCTGAAAGAATGCTACAAGAATGAATCTGATAAGTCAAACATCAAATTACTATTAATCATAACTCCATAATCAAAATACATTTATTGGAACCAAATATACAATTCTTGAAAGATAAAAACAAAGTTGGTCTGATACTGAATCGACAGTTAATAAGGTGTTTGACGGCCAGAAAATAAAACAAGTCTTAGATAATGAATCCTAAGATGATAAGCACCAAAGTCACCGCCCTTCGCACAATAATCAACTAATCGAAAGGACTAAAAGAATTTACAATTTCAAACATAGATTACAAGGAAATATGTTTTCAAGTGACATATTAGGGTACAATAATCCGCAGGCTAAGGCCATGGATCCGACAGCACAAGACCAAATCACCCAGCCAGCTGCATCCTAGATATTGTTATCATAGCCTTACAGGCATTTTCACAATCTAAAATGTAGGATTGCAGATTAAGATAAATTTAGAACCTCACAATTCTCTTAATTTAAGCATGAATAGGCGAACCTGTTAATCGAATCAATTGAATCGGTTATATGATCACGAAGATGACGGAAGCAATGGAGACCAATCAGCTCATCTCCATCCTATTCAAAAATTTAAAAAAATCGCACGGTTCACCACCAAATGGAGGAAAAAAGAAAAAGCATATCATTATTTGGGCCTACCAATAGATGCTGTAGGTCATTGATAATATCTAAAGCTCCAACACAATCTGCAGATGCAACAAGCTGCAGAAAATAGGTAACAAAAATTGTAAGTCAACAAAAATCTTGTCATTTTTCCTAGCTGTAAACGAGGCATACTCCAAGAAAGCTATTACCTAAAATCTTTGTATCTTTTCGCATGAAGTATACTGAAAGCAGTGTAGCACACAACAAAATACAATTATAAGCTTTCAATTGCCTATACATACCTTGCTCCAAAATTATGAAAATGAATTATGAAAATGAATTATGAAATGATAATCAACCTTCTGGAGATGGTTAACGTGATCTTACTATAACTTTATTAAGTAAAATTATATAACTGTCAATAAATTTGAGGGACAGAATTGTTTTTTAGGTGAGAGTCAAAGTTCCCAAATTAAGGCCAGCTAGCAAAATTTCAAGTCTAACCCTAGAAACAACGGTATCTTATATAAGTTATCTGCAACTTAAAAGGTGAACGATCAACGAAGAAAAATACTCAAAATTAAAATTAACAAAATAGTGACAAGACATAAAATGCAAATCATGGACAACAACAAAATTTGCGAACCTTTCAACTACAGAACAAAAAAGGATGGATAGACTGGGAGCTCATAATATCCACTGATTGCATCTATTACTACATTATAATGGAAGAGCACCAAAATAATAACCACCTTCATCTCTTGGTGTGTTTTCATTTGTTCCTCCTAAAATACCCCCATATAAATAACAACAATAATATCGAACGTGCATTTGCACCAATTTCCGGGAGGTTAACCTCCAAAAAGATTTGGGGAAACATTTTGGAGGAAACAAATTGAAATAATACAATCAAGAAACAAACACTGTATGGGGTGTGGGTTGATAACTGATCGATCATCGGAGAGTCATCTCCAAAGTGCACTAAATCCGAGTCAATGGCCTTGTACCATACTCAAGTATATACATAAACCCAAATGACGAATTAGAAAGCTTATACACTACAGAGAACATGAATGGGTTGCAACAGACATTAAAAAAACAGGTGGACCTGGACATAATTGCCATTGTCACCCATTATATTCATGCAAATGGGTTCCATCAAATACAATGTGGCAAGAGTAATATCATCTTTAAACAAATACTTCATGGAAAGAGAACTCACTAACTGTAGAGTGGAGAGAGCCTGATTGACTGAGAGCACCAGCCTAAGCTTATTCTGCAATGCAACTGAATCTCCACGTTTCATGCTGAGCTCCTGAATCCTTCTTGCTGAACCCACCAAATCTGAACTCAGCAGTCTGATTGTCTCCTTAAGCTCCCTAACCCTCCTGCACCCTTCTACAATCTTGGCATTCAAATCCTCCAACTGCCCCTGTGCCACATAAAACGAGCTTGAACGCAATGAAATCTCCCTCACCAAATGCAGCTCCACCACATCCAAATACTGCGACAGCCGCTCCTGCAATGCAATATTCTCCGACGTTGTTCTGAACGGGTAAGCTGTCATGAACGTTGCGCCATCCTCCAATTCAAAATCTTCTTTGAAGTACAGCGCCGGAACTTCCCTCAAGCATGCCACCAACGCCTCCCCTGCAGCGGTGGGGGTTAAGTTACCGTCGAGTCCTTGGTCATCCCTGTCACGCTGCTTGAGAATGTCGACAAATCGAGAATGACATTCAAATATAGACGACAGGTAAGGTGCAAAATCAGATCTGCTAAGTTCGGATCCGGGTTTTGGAGCGGATGGAAGAGGGGTAAATTCGGGGGCGGGGACAGAAGTGGAGGAAGACCACCAACCAACGACAGAGGAAGAAGGATTAGGATTGTTGAGTATGGAGGAGAAGCTTTGGCTACTCGAATCGGTGATTGATCTGGATAATGACGAAGCGGTGTGATTCAATGGTTTCCTAGGGTTTGCTGTCAGGGATTCCGAACTTCCCGGCGATCGAGAAGACGGCGAATCCATTGCCGTCGATAGATTTATATATAAACCTGTGCACTAAACGTAGAGCACAACAGTAGATTTATTCAAAAAAACTTGTTCAAGAATCCGATCGTCTTGAATTTCACATGCGACCTTGGTTTTCGAGCGGCCACATATCAGAAAGAATGGCTAAACTGGGTAGTTCTTTGAGAAGTGAATACTGAGTCGATCTGGGTCTGGGACATGAAAACTGGTGGAGGGGAGATGTGAGAACCGGGTTGAATATGTTGGGTTGGGTCGATCCGTCGATGTATCGGATCACCGGTTGGAGGCATGAAACCGGTACCAAGGTATAATAATTCGGTTAGGTTCGGAAATAACTATTAGCTCCTTTAGAATTTATTTCTTAAAAAAAGCTTTTAAAAAAAAAAAAAACGGAAGAAATAGGGTTCATGATTTCTATGTTTCGCATATCTGAAGTCGAAGACATTAGGCGGAAATTTAGAATTTATTTCGAGGAGACAAAAGGGGCAAAAAAACATCACATGATATGTTTATATGCTTTTGCCTTTTTACCTACTTTTTTTTAGAAATATCAATAACAAAAATAATGAAATAAAATATTCAAAATCTGTTTTTTCACTGAAAAGCGAATAATCAGTTTTGAAAAGTAATAACAATCATCCACCAAAATCATGCAAATTTTGAACTAATAGATAAGTCTTGGTACATTTGGATTATTGTTAATTGATTATCTTCTTTTGGAAAAAAAATCAAAAAAAATTAAAATTTTCATTGTAATCTAATATATAATCAAAATTAGTATATTTTTTAAAGTAAAAAATAGTTGGCATATCAATAACAAGATTTATATAAATATCCAAGAAAAAACTAAATAACAATATAAAAATACACAATCCAAGTAAAATATCAAAATCATGCAAATTCTTGAAAGATAAAGAAAATAATGACAAAACACTTTAACCTATAAAAATAAACAAATTTAGAAAAAAAAAATGCATATGAGACTTCAAAAATGTATATAACATGCGAATTAAACAAATAAATTCCTATGTGAAATATCCACTTGCTTTTGCTAATAAGCTAAACCTCAAAATTGGATTTTGCGAGCAACTTGTAATAGCATCAGCCATTCCTCATCTATTCCATAAACCTAAAAAATATCAAATTTATATGGGTTGGGTTTTTTTAACTTTTGAAATAGGCTTTTGTACTTTATTTGTAAATTGGGTTGGGGTTTTAACTAACACAAAGTTCAGGTCGGTTCTCTATATTGAAACTTTCTTATCCTAATCCGTGAAAAAAACTTGTAATTATTTAAATCCATTTTATATTAAAATGATAAAAGTGTTCTTAATAAGAAAAAGTTTTTGTAATTTATTTGTAAATTGGGTTGGGGTTTTTAACTATTAATGGCAGATTGGGCATTTGATTTGGAATGACGTGTAATCCCAGATCAGAAATAAGAATGATTCAAAGCTGTCGTACACGCGTGAATTGAAGGAAATAAATTAGAATTTAAAAGGCGGTCAACAACCTCAAGACGGCTGGATTTGACTGCTCTAGTTTTCCTAAGGTTCAAGATTTGAAAAAAAAAAACAAATTGTTCATAAAGGAGTGTTTTAAGTGGTTTATGCTTATGTGGTTTATGCTTATGTCATGTAGAATTCCAAAATAAGGTTTACCCCATATTCACATGTTAATGAATCTCTTATTTTTACACCAAAATATATTTTTAAGGATCTCTTGACATAGTGGCAATGTAAACTCTACAAGATCTCAATTTTAGTGGAGGTATTGTGTTCAGTTCCCATGTATGTGGGCTTTGTTTTTATTCATTGTAATATGTTGTAATTTGTACTTTGCTAGTGATCATTACATTGGCGATTGTTTATTGCAATTTAGTATTGGCTTGCACTCTTAATGCGATGATTTTTGTAAAATTGCGCATTTATAGTTGTTATTGTTCAAAAATATATATATATATAAAATATGCATAAAAAAGACATTTTTTTTAATGATAAGTGGTGTAGGTCCATGCATCACTCTATTAATGTTGTACCAAGCACGAAATATGATGCCAATCATTAGAGAAATCCTGAACCCCAATTGTACTTTAGTTAGCAAAATCAAGAACACACTGGGCCACACGCCACGGCCCCCGTTCTCTTTTTTCTGTTCGACTGTTCGTGGATCCGATCCGTCCTTTTCAATTGGATTCCCGTTCGGTTTTTCACTTTCTGAATTTTTCCAGACACTAGGAATCTCACGCGAGAGAGACTCTGTCCTCCTCCCTCTGTCTATAAGATCCCACTTCCTCGATTTTTTTTAATGTTTTTTTTTTACCTCTAGCAATATTATAATATGATTTATTAATCCGCTCTGTTTTGCATATTCTCCGAGTGAAAGAAACGAAAAAACGGATTGGGTTACACAACGTGGAATTCTTTAGCTTTTGCTTGAGGTATCCCTCGCGTTAATTTTCATCTGGAATACTTGTCAACGTCCCCCGCAATAAATATATTTCCATTTGCTTTTATTTACCATTATTAAATTTGAATGCCATTTTTTCTTGGTCAAGTTTGTGTTTTTTTTTTCACCCTTTATGTTATTGCCGTATCTGTAAATATTTAATCTTCGCTTCACGATTTGATTTTTCACCCTTTTGTTTGAGTGAAAGGTATGTTATCTGTGTGTTAATTCTGGGATTTACCTTTAGCCTGGAGGATCTTCGATAATTTAGCCTTTATAATTTCTTAATGCAATTTATGACATTTTCTGAAGGATTTTTGAAGTTTTTAAAGTTAGGGCATTAATGATTGGGAGAAAAAAGTAGAAACTATTTTGCTTTGCAGTTACAATTTGGTTTCCCTGTATTTTCAAGAATTATACGTACATTAAAGATTTTCAAAGATTTGGGTCTCAGTTGATTTCAATTACTTATTGGTAAGTTATTGTGTTTACCAATTAGATACAAATTGCTTCCTTCCATAGTATGTGCATATCTGATCTCTTTTCTCCCCTCATTCTAACTCCACACATGTCTTTAGTGTTCGATTCATCTGTGCGTTTTGGTGTGAAAACTGCTTAAGTTATTGTTTGTTCATCTTAAAATCTGTGTTTTTTTCTCAGCATGTTAAATTTTTGGGAAATTTGATCTTCAATGGTGCTTTTGTTTCATTCTTTTGTAACAGTGGAAAACGACAGAACCATCTATCGGCACGATTTTGCTGCTAACATGTGCTTCAACTCTAACTGAATCATCTTGAGAATGAAGGTCTGCGTCTCCATCCGAATTATGCCCAATTTATCCCTATGAATCATTTTATATTTACATATTGTTCTCTTTTCTCATATTTTCCCAGTAACCCGGGATTTGATTCATGGCTCTGTTTCTTTAAAATATGGAATAGACAAATACTCATAATAATTTTTTTCCAGGAGCATCATTCCGGAACTATGCCGAAAAATGATGGCAGCCAAAAGTGTCCAGGCAGTCCACGGAATGGAAAGGTGCAAGAGTGACGAATTGACATTTCCTCCATAATTGTTTGAGTTGTTTTTTAAAAATTAGATGTGTGTTCATTAAGTCACTCTTTTTCGTGGTTTTGCCAGTTTTTTGAAGGATTCTTTTTGTGTCTACCAAGCAGGTATCTGCAAGATGGGTTCCTGCTGAAGCATGTAGACCCTTACTCGAAGAAGCTCCAGTATTCTATCCAACTGCAGAGGTTCATCTTTTCTTTCAAAATGTGAAATAGAGATAATATTGTTACTGTATTGTAGTTGTACTTGCACCTGATATGAAGTTGAAGTATTCTTCAATGTTTAGGAGTTCCAAGATACCCTTGGTTATATAGCGAGCATAAGGTCCACAGCTGAGGCATATGGTGTTTGTAAAATTGTACCTCCTCCATCTTGGAATCCTCCTTGTCCCCTAAAAGACAAGAAAGTCTGGGAACACAAAACGTTTTGTACAAAAATTCAGCAAGTAGACCTCCTTCAGAATAGAGAGCCCATGAAGAAAAAATTAAAGCCAAAGAGAAAAAAGCGGAGGCTGTTTAACAGCAGATCAAGGAGACGTGTTCATGCTGAAAGTTCCCAATCATACGCTGCATGTGATACAGAAGAAAAGTTTGGTTTTCAATCGGGACCAGACTTTACCCTTAAAGATTTTCAAAGATTTGCAGAGGAATTTAAAGAATCGTACTTTGGATTGAATGGCAGAAGTCAAGAATGCTCTAGTGAGACTGGACAGGTTAAGAAGGGGTTTCCATTGGTTTCTGATATTGAAGGAGAGTATTGGAGGATCATTGAGGAGCCTACAGATGAAGTTGAGGCGAGAAAAGTCAAAATTTAACCATGTTTTTTACCTTACTTTCAGAACCTTGTAATATAACTTGCTTAATCTGTTTAACTTTGTATGACAACCATAGGTATACTATGGAGCTGATCTGGAAAGTGGAACGCTGGGGAGTGGATTCCCTAAAGTATCATCGTCATTAACAGACTCTAAGATAGATCAATACGTGACCTCAGGGTGGAATTTGAATAATTTCTCACTTCTCCCGGGCTCGGTTCTGAATTTTGAAGAGCACATCTCTGGGGTAGTTGTGCCATGGCTTTATATTGGAATGTGCTTCTCATCATTTTGTTGGGTGAGTTACTTTCTCTTCAGTAACTTACTGTTTATGTAAAATTAATGTTGTATGTCGACCTGATTCTTATGCATACGGTTCTTATGTGTCTGAAAGCATGTTGAAGACCACCATCTCTACTCTCTGAACTATCTCCACTGGGGGGATCCAAAAATTTGGTATGGGGTGCCTGGAAGTCATGCCTCTGCATTGGAGGATACTATGAGGAAACACTTGAAAGATCTCTTTGAAGAACAACCTGATTTACTTAATGAATTGGTAAAATATAATCCTCCATGTCATTTCTTTTTGGCCCATCATAATATTATGCAACATCACTTATGACTTTAGGACCACTTGTGACAGGTCACACAGTTGTCACCTTCAGTTTTGAAGTCAGAAGGCGTTCCCGTGTATCGGGCTGTCCAGAACTCTGGGGAATTTGTTCTTACCTTTCCAAGAGCTTATCACTGTGGATTCAACTGTGGCTTTAACTGTGCTGAGGCAGTAAATGTGGCTCCTGTGGATTGGCTACAACATGGACTAAATGCAGTTGAGCTGTATAGTAAACAGTGCCGCAAAACGTCATTATCACATGATAAGTTGATGGTGGCTGCAGCCCGGAAAGCTATCCGAGCTCTCTGGGAGGTCTCTATTCTCAAGAAAGAAAATCCCGAAAACTTGAGATGGAAAAGTGTTTGCGGAAAGGATGGGAAGCTTACTGAGGCAATTCGGGTAAGGTGACAAAAATGAGTGTATAGCTAAGTCTTGATTCTTTGCTTAAAACCTATGTTATTTCTCATGCTTTTTCTTTTTGAATTTTAGAGAAGGGTTCATTTAGAGAGGAAAAGAATAGAGTGTCTTCCACAAGTTACCAGTTTTCAGAAGATGGAAAGTTATCTTGATCTGAACTCAGAGAGGGAATGCTTTTCATGCTTTTATGACTTGCATCTATCTGCATCGTCTTGCAATTGTTCCTTGAAAAAGTTTGCATGCCTTAGACATGCAAATCTCATATGTTGCTGTGAACCAGACAACAGATTTATCATTCTCCGTTACACCATTGATGAGCTGAACACATTGGTCGAGGCACTGGAAGAATGCACTGATGCTCTCGAAATATGGGCGTCCAAGTATTTCCAGGAGGCTGATAGAAGCTATGATTTTGATAAGCTGGATCGAGGAAAAGATGGATATGGAGTTTACCACCCCATGAACAAAGAAACATTGAATAGGGAGAGTGATTCTTACTCATCTGAATCTAATGTAGATGGTCGGCCTTTAGGTTCAAGAAATACAGGCCCATCTTTAAGTGTTCCATTCAATAACTCATTGAAAAATGATCCGGAGGAGCTTTTGGCAAACAAGATATCTGAGGTCGGACCTGATTTTGAACAGAGTCTTGACTTCTCTGTAGAACCCATAAATTTCGGGTCTGTTGTTTGCGGAAAACTATGGTGCAACAAGGGTTTCATATTCACGAAAGGTATGTGTCCAGGATACATTCATAATAGACAAAAAGATCTTGAAGGTGTATTGTCTTCCATAATTATTTACATGGTTCTTACGGTGAGTCATGAATGACTTCCACAGGATATAAAAGCCGGGTAAAATTCTTTAATTTTTTGAATCCGATGATTAGGAGTACCTATACATCAGAAATCCTGGATGGTGGACTCCTAGGCCCTCTATTCAAGGTAATCTTCCTAGTCCCAAGTCTTGAACGAACCTCAACTCTTGTTAATCTCGCATCAACAACCATTCTGACAGAAAGTTTTAATTATCAGGTTAGTCTTGAAGAGCATCCACACGAGAGCTTTACGAATACCTCAGCATGGGGATGCTGGGAAATGGTGCTTCAGAGGCTTAACCAAGAAATAAAGACACAGGCATGCCTAGGGAAGCAAGGATTGGCTCTGTTGCAGCCTGTTAGTAACGTGAATGGTCTTCAAATGTTTGGATTTCTTTCTTTGGCCATTGTTCAAGTAAATCTCGCTTCTCATTTTTTCATTTCTTTTGTTAAGATCTTAATGGGGAAACAATAAGGCTACAGTGTTTGATTTGTTAAGAAAATGCTACAGGCTATTGAAGCTCTGGATCCTCATCACAGATGCATTGAATACTGGAATCACAAGCTTCTGATTCAGAAGTCTTCGGACACATGGTCCGGTGAAGTGGAAAAAATAGCAGATAGCCATGCAATTGACACGGGCTTGCAGGAATCTGCTGACAGGTTAACACTAGGTAGCGCTAATTCTTTGTCTGATGATGAAATGCTGTCTATATTCAGCAGACTATTGAGGAAAGCTGATTCTCAAGAGATGGAAGTAATGCAGAGAATATTGTGCCAAGGATCAAGAAGTCATCTATGGAGAGTAGCTGTTGAAACACTGATAGAAGAGATCCAAACGACCCAGAAATATTAATTGCATTAAATCTTTAACATCCCACCATTCTTTTTGGGGTCAAGTGATATTTTTTTTTCTCAATTCTCGTTCTTTCAGCCTTGGTAATAAATAGGGGAAATCCCTGATTTAGCTGATACAGATTTTAGAATTGATTTTTTTCCAGCATCTTTAGAGAATGACATATAGCTTTTGTATAGATTAGAGAACATTTTTGTTGAATCTAGCTGGTAATAATTTCCAATTTTATTCCAAATGTTGAGCTAATATTTCTCCTGTTATTAATCCTGGTTGTCTGCAAGCAATATTTTCCGTCTGGATATGTTAAAAGCAACATCACATGGCAGAAATAGAATGATAATTGTGATAAATAAATGAAACAATTATAAGTGGATGGATGAAAGTCATTCAACTTGCTAACAGATCACATTTCAGTAAGTGTAAATTCTTGGAAACAGATATTAACCCAAGAAAGGAATACGCGACACCCAAGAAATGGGCTTAAAAGAATCACAGAGAGTAAGAATCGATGACACTTGCGAACTGTCTACATGTTCTATAACCTGTAACTTCATAGAATCTTGGATGCAAAAACCGCGCAAATAACACAAAAAATAACCAAGAACACAGTGCACGAGCATGTTGCGCTGGTGCTAAGATCAACAATAACCTCCCCTGGAAAATCCTGGTTTGAACCCTCTGGTGGTACAGGCGAAGATTTAGTCCTTGGGGACTTCTTATTACTTTCCTTGGGTGGTGAAAGAAGACCATTGTTGCCATAGAGAGAGTAATCAAGAACGTTCTTGACGCCATGCAGGGAGAATGCGGGGTTCACAAAGATATCAGGATGAGTGATTTGTGAGTCATCAACAGTGAAATTTGTAGGAGAATTGTTAGTGATGACAATGTATTTGGAGGGCAGCAGAGTGGGGAGGCGCGTGTGAGTTTTGAATTGTCTGAGATCGGAGAAAGTTAGGCGCTGTGGGACTATGTGATATGGTATGAGAAAAGGGTTAGCGGTGGCGGAAGGGAGCTGGGACTGGGATATGGCATCGTTGCTTGGGATAAAGAGTGTGGCGGTGAGTGGGAGAGATGAAGGGTCCGTAGAAGAAAGCATGTTCGCCCAACCTGCAAAGTCCCCTGCCCCGATTAGGGCGTCGATTATCTTGTTCATCTGATTTTCTTGAGTATCAGCAGGTGCGGGCTGTGGACGTTGTAGCGGCGGTGGAGGCGTCTGTATTGAGGTGGAGTTTTGTGGCTGTGGTAGTGGAGGTGGAGGTGGAGGTGGTGTTGCGGGTAGATGAGAGGGTGATTGAGATGGTGGGTTTGAGAGTGGAGGGGTACTTTCTGTGACCGAGATGAGACTGAGACTGGTGGTGCCATTAATGAGACTGAGACTGGTGGTGATAATGGCTGCCACCAGGAGGAGGCGGCGGAGGAAGAAAATATTTGACATGAGATCTTGGGAGTTGATTAGGTTCAAGAAGAGCAGGTCTCAAGAATTTGCATGTTCATGCAGGAGTATCGATGAGGTAGAGGTTTCCAGGAGTTGGATATTTCCCTGTAGCAAACTTATATTTCTTAACTAACTCCTAACCAACTTCCAATTTCAAGCATTTTGATTTTCTCGACAATTTTGAAAATTATTGAATCGTGGTTTTTCAAGAATATGATCAGACGGACCACAAAAATTGGGCATGACATGAGTAGATGAGAAAATTAAAATTATATTTTTAAAAGATTTATATATTAAATAAACTTATATATATATAAGAATATAATTATTAATTATTATTATTATATAATTATTATTATTATTGTTGTACAATATAATAAGAGGCTTGATCTAATGACCAGCACTGAATAGTGCTGAAGTCCTTATTATTTATTTAAGTTACGCCCTTCCTTATTTATGCTTGTGGTTTATTAATTTTTTTGGGATTTCTTTGCTGGGATTTATTTTTATTTTTTATTTGGGCATTTTTTCAGGTGGTGGATATTTCTTGGCTCGGTTGAATAAATTTTCTATCACATAGATAGTGACGATTTCTTATTTTTAACATGTTAGTTACATATCCAAATCTATAAAAAAAAAAAAAATTGAAACTAGGAAAAAAATTCGCTAAAATTCTGATACTGGACATCGCGCTTTGTAAGGTGTCAACAAATAATAGTATACTAACACCCTCACATAATATAATATACTATAGATATATATTCCAATTCAACCAATGATGCTCATCTATATTTTGTCTCTATCTGTCAAATATGAATAAAATTCGCAATATATAAGGTTGGAGTGGTGAATATTATTTAATTATTTACTAGTAATTATAACAAACTCTTGGTAACACAAGATCGTTACTTTGGAATTCAGGTACTTAAACATCTATTGTTAGTAAACTGATAAAACTAATGTTCATTTAGTGGTCTATTATTTCCACTTTAGATTTAATTCACTTCATCTCTTTAATGTTTCATAACCGATGGAAGATCAATGCTCTTGATGGTATGAGTCTAGTCTATAAATAACACATATTGGATCCCTAAACTATCAATCTCATTCAGTATCATATACACCATCTAAGAGAGATTGTTAAAGTTTAGAAGACACAATAAACCAGAAACGGAAAGCATTTCTCAGGCAAAAAAAAAAACAATGGCTGGAGGTATAAATTTAATCCATTCTAATCCGCATTTGATCTAATAAAACATGTTTAGATCGTTAAGAAATCACTTAGAGTTGGTATCAGAGATTGTTTTTCCTCTACCTTGCTATTTCGAAAATTACAATGGCATTTTTTTGAAATTTCAGATCTTGGTTTTTACTTTTTTTTAATGAAAAATAATGGTTAGAAATCATTAAGAAAAAAAATTTTCTAACAATTCTAGAATTTTAAACGAAATTTGGTGTCTGGAAAGACAAAATCCGTTGGGTTTTTATTGGGGTCAGAACCAGGTCATAATGACCTGGCTAGAGGTTGAAGATGGAACTTTTCTCGGCTGAAGATAGGGACGACTGTTTCAGAAATAAAAGTGACTTTAATTACAATTGGTTAATCACTTTTGTACGTTAAGAATTGCTTTGATTGAATAATCAAATGCTGTGTCTGGCAACTTTTTCAAAAGCCATTAAGGGACAAAGTTGAATATTTAACAAAATAATAATAAAAATAAAAATAAAATTATTACATGTTTTAAAAATTGGCCGACAGTTTGCTTTTGTGATAATTAAGAGTTTTCTTATAACATTAATTAATTTAGATTATGATTTAGAATTTTTGTTCCTATATACGTATGTATATATATTTTTGTGATTTAATTTTTGTGCTAAATTATTTATTTTATTGATTAGTGTGTATAATTTTTATTGTTTAATTATACATGCAAAGTAATTTAGTACATTAAAATTGAAATTATATGTTCATGTTGCTTATGGTTTTGTGCAACTTATATAAACATATTTTTAAAGTTAACTAAATGTTGCGTGGTCCACATCATTTTAATTAATTAAGGAGTAGCCACAACTTCTTTAATTATGTGAAATTATATATTAAGTGTTTTTGGATCATATTATAACATTAATTATAATTAGTCATATTTAATATAATAAATTTTCCCACATGAATTGTAACACCCTTTTATTTTATTAAGAATGAAAATAATAAATAATAGTGATAAAAATACTAAGACAATAATAAATAATCATAATAAATAATAAGATATCAAATAATTAGGAGTTGGTATTGAATGGTTGACCATGACAAATGTCATCTTGCATGTAACATATCTGATCAAATTTTGCCTATAAATACACTCCAAATCCATCACTTTCAGCCATAAATTCGTCCAAAAATCCTTAGAAAAAATGGCAAAAAAATGTTAGAATATTAGGCCAAAAATAGGCCAAAATCCAAATAATTAACCAAAAACTCTCCAAAAATTCTGAAAATTTTACCCAACCTTCATTATCAACCCACAAACAAACGTATGTGGGTGGTGTAGCAAAATCATTAAGAAAAATAGCTAAATAAATTCTGAACCGTGAAGAACGCACAGGAAAATCTGCCCAGAAACATCACTTTGAGGTAGTATGTTCAGACCCGTGTTCTATACGATTATTTCCGTTTTAAGTCTTAGGAGCGAACTTAAACTTGTTTAAAATATGTTATAGTATATATTCACGTCGGCCGTTTGCCCAGAAAGTTGCCGGACGTACAGGTTTCCGGCGACCAAAGTACCCTACTTAATCATTCCGAAAAATCAGAATCTGGGCAAAATCGGCTGCGAATTTTAAAACCGTTTCTGAACAAAAGTTGTAGATAGTAGTGAGACGGTCATTCCCTGAAAATCTCAGCCGCGCGTGGCTCCTGAGCGATGGTCACGCGCCGGCAAGGCGGCGCGTGTCGTTCACGCGCCTCCACGACTTTGAATTTTCCGGTTGCCGAACGTTTCTGCACTAATCTTAGGCATTTCTGGAAAGTTTCATGATTTTTCGACTAAGTCTTGAATTATTATGAATTTTTAAAGTTTTATTCAAAATTACCCGGACAAATTTTATACAAAAATGATCTTTAAGAATGTTCACCATGTATTTGGGTCCCTAATCATTATAAATTACTTATATTATGTTTATAGGAATTTCCTTGACAACCGGGTTCAAAATCAAGTAAATCCAAGTAAAAATCGTAAGCTAGTAAGGTGAGGTGTACTACCGATTTCTTTCAAATTAGCCCTTTTGGCATTTGGCCTGGAACTTACATCATTTGTTTATTCATTATCGTACTTTTCATATATGTTGTCATATTGTGCATCACAACAGTTCATTGATCATATTGTCTACATACCTTGTTACATGTTCATCATTATTCTCTTCCTTCGAATGAATAAATGACTATTGGAGCCCTGGACAACAGAAATATGTTTGCATATTGTGTCCACTGGACAACGTGGCTTCGGCCCGGAAAGTGAGTCCAATGAACAACGGATGACAGTCCGGGTATATGGTTCATCTGAACAACGCGCACCGTTCTACGGTCCGGAGAATGGTTCACCTTGGCTCATAAATGAATGAATGTACGAATCATATCTGAATATGTGGGGAAAAGTGCTACACCTAACTGTCGGGTGGGAGCCACCTCTTTAGCCCACAATATTCACCCTAACGTCTTTAATCATTGTGGTTCATTGATAACTTCTTTAAATGCAGTGATATTTCTTTATTACATTACATGCCATATTGTTACATTGCATCATTGATAATTACAAATTACTAACCATTATTGTTCCCTCACTAAGTCCTTAAAGACTTAACCTCTGTTTTCCTTGTTATTTTGTGAGTTCCAGATACAGGAGAACCGGAGGCAGAACCGGAAGAAAATTAAAAAAAAAAAATGATGAACATTTTGGCTTACCAGTATTTAGTACCTTATATTCTGTTGTTGCATCGAACCTTTTTCTTAGAAGTTGTTTTTGAATTGTACTTGTTAAAAAGCTTATATAAACGCTTCCGCTATCGTTAAGTAACATATTTACTATGCATAAGTAAAATCCTAAAAATTATATTTATATATATTTATGATTAGATTGTGGTACCAGATAAGGGATAAATTTATATATCCCGAGTCGGGTCCCACAGAGGTGGCTTCAGAGCCAGGTTTACATGGATCTAGGCACTAAAGTACATTATTTACATTTTTATGTTATATAACTTGTTTGTTTAACTTGTTTCACAGATGACTGCCCCGTATCACCCACCTGCAATGAATTTGGAAAACAAGATTACCTTTTTACAAAATGAAGTAACTGACTTGCGCAAAGAAATAGGGGTATTAACTGAAAGAAACAAGGCTGGAGAGCGTGAGTTGGGTCGGGTCTTGGAGGAAAGGGATAGACTAAGGTTCTATTTGATTGATATCCAGGAGTTCTATGATAGTCGGCTGAGGAGTTTGTTGAGTGGGTTACCTGCAGACTTGATACATACCACTATAGTTTCTGGTCGATATATGTTAGATGATGCTTTTCAGGCTCCACAGGAAAATTTCATACCCACTCCTATGTTTGAGGTAGGGGAGTCGAGTGCTCCAACCTGTCGTCGCACTGCACGTATGTCCGTCACAAAAATAGACCCTACTAGGGATCCACTTAGATGGAATCAGTACGCAGATCCCCTGTTTCCTAATACAGTATATTCCTTTGACCCACTGATGGAGTATACTGATGACATGCTTCTTGATGAGTTTGAGTTAGCCCCGGGGATGGAGTTGGGAGAGTCTGCACTGAGTGGTGACATAGCAGTACCAGTGACCACCACTACCACAGTATCACCATCGACCTTGACAGCCAAGATAGGGACCCAGGTAGAAAAGGAATCAGAACCATCCGAGTTCACACCATCAGAGTCTGAGGAAGAATTACGTTTCACTGCACCACAGAGATCACATTCACAGCACCATGTTGTCTTGCTCTCTGATGATGAGGATTAGGATATCATAATCTATCACCATATCGTATCATTAAGAACCAAGTAGTTTAAATCGTCCTTTTTGGATAGGCTGACGATTATTTTGTTGGCATCATCATTCTTTTGTGTTTATTTTGTTTTTTGTAAATGATGATGTACTAACTAGTAGCTGATATTAAATGATTAACGAAATATATATATATATGTATGTAAATATGTATGATGAATATGAAAAATTATGCATATTAATAAAATATGCAATTTTGTGTATATTCAATAGCATTTTTCTTTGTCAATGGCATTTTACTTATGTTGTCTCGTAATTTTTATATCATAACTATGTGATAGGATGTCATCTTCACATGATAAATCTAGCACGGGAAATCACAATAATGAAAGGAATTCTCCTGAGGAAGTACGGAACCCAAGAGAAAACGACGAGCAAGAAGAACAACATCCTCGACAAGAGCTACCCAACAGGAATACGATGGAACTTTTACTACAGTTAATGCAATTCTGTCAGCAAAATCCACCACGAAATATTACGAGGAATGAGGAACCTTTAGACCGAGCACTGGAGCGATTTCTAAAGTTCCATCCACCTAAATTCCATGGAACCCCGAATGCTCATCATGCAGAGGAATGGCTGCTCAAAATTGAGAGAATTTTCACTGTTCTCAACTATTCAGATGAACAAAAGGTCAGTTTCGCTGTCTATCAATTTGAAGATGCAGCTCATCATTGGTGGAGAGTCATAGATCACCAATGGAGGAGAAATCAAACCCCGAGAACATGGGAAAATTTTGTTCGTACATTCGAGGAAAAATATGTTACGCAAGTGATACTGAATACCCGTGAACGGGAATTCATGGATTTGGTACAAGGAAGCCGTACGGTAGCAGAGTACGAGGCAGAATTTCATCGACTAATTCACTATGCTCCACACTATATGGATGACGAACTAAGAAAAACTAAAAAGTTCATCCAAGGATTAAATCTTGACATTCGTTGGGCCACATTGTCCACTGAGTCCACTAACTATGTTTCTGCAGTCAATCAAGCACTACGGGTTGAATCTGACATCAAATCATTGATCCAGAGAGAACAGAGGGATAAGAGGCCCTATAACCCCAATTTGGCTGAGATAAGCAACAAGAAGAGAAATTTTGGAAAAGAAAAGATTGGAGGACAAGTTGGACAGAAACCACAAAGAGATCCAGGAAACAATTACACTCAGAAGTGTAGTTATTGCAAACTTCCCAATCACAACGAAGCTAGTTGCTGGAGAAAGAATGGAAAATGCTTGATCTGTGGAAGTGAACAACATCGTATCCAAGATTGCCCGAAAAGAACTCAAAAGACCCCTCCGCCACAAAAACCTAAAATTCCAGCAAGAGCGTATGCCCTAATGGGAAATAAAGAAGTTGACCCCACTGCAGTGGTTGAAGGTACCATTACTTTACTTTCAAAAGTAGGGAAAGTTTTGTTTGACCCTGGAGCTACGCACTCCTTTGTTTCTCCTGCTTTTATCTGTGATTTATATCTGCCCTCAGAACAATTACCATATCATCTTGAGATTAGATTGCCGATAGGGATTAAGGTAATCACCGATACTGTCTATAAGAATTGCCCACTAAAGTTTCACAATCGAGAACATTTAGCAGACTTGATCGAACTACATATACATGATTATGATATAATATTGGGCATGGACTGGTTGTTCAAACATCAAGCCCATGTAAATTGCTATACAAAGGAATTAACTCTTCCAGACATCACTACACCAATCATCGAAGGTCCCAAAAAGCATATAGGACCAATGGAAATCGTATCTACATTAGAGATGAGGACAAATGAAAGATATGGAGAACTAGGATCTCTGGCATATCAGATCAACAAACCCAATGATCAAGTCAAGATTATAGAAATTCCTGTTGTCCGAGAATTTCAAGAAGTCTTTCCCGAAGAAATTACCTCTCTGCCCCCTCATAGGGAAATTGAATTCTCGATTGAACTAACTCCTGGAGCCTTACCAAAATCAAAGACTCCATACAGAATGGGACCAGCTGAGTTAAAAGAACTAAAGACACAGCTGCAGGAATTAATCGAAAAGGGTTACATTCGACCTAGCACATCACCCTGGGGAGCTCCGGTACTATTTGTCAAAAAGAAAGATGGCACGTTGAGAATGTGCATCGATTATCGTGAACTTAACAATCTTACTGTCAAGAACAAGTACCCACTACCTCGAATCGATGAATTGTTTGATGCTCTGCAAGGATCTGTAGTGTATTCCAAGATGGATCTCCGACAAGGGTATTACCAATTGAGAATCAGGGAACATGACATTCCAAAAACGGCATTTAATACTCGTTATGGGCACTACGAGTTTGTAGTAATGCCGTTCGGCCTGACTAATGCCCCAGCAGCATTCATGGACATGATGAATCGGATATTTCAACCATTTCTAGATAAATTCGTTGTAATCTTCATTGATGATATTCTGGTCTACTCAAAAAGTCGGGAGGAACACGTACATCACTTACGACTTGTCCTTCAGACTCTAAAAGAACATCAACTTTTTGCTAAATTTAGCAAATGCGAATTTTGGTTAGAGAATGTGACATTTTTAGGACACGTCATTTCGGGAAAAGGACTTGAAGTGGATCCAACAAAGATAGAAGCTATCACCCAATGGAAACAACCGAAGAACATCACAGATGTACGTAGTTTTCTTGGATTAGCGGGATATTATCGAAGATTTATCAAGAATTTCTCTAAAATTGCTGCTCCATTGTCTCATTTAACCCGCAAAGACCATCCATTTATATGGAATGAGGAATGCGAGAAAAGTTTCCAACAGTTGAAGGAACTGCTGACACAGGCTCCAATTCTTACATTACCCGATGGAATAGATGGATATGTAGTCTATACCGATGCATCCAATGAGGGCCTCGGATGTGTGTTGATGCAAAAAGGCAAGGTCATCGCCTATGCATCTCGGAAATTAAAAAGTCATGAGCTTAATTATCCCACACATGATCTAGAATTGGGAGCTATAGTATTTGCTTTAGCCAAATGGAGACACTATCTGTACGGAGCAACTTTCGACATCTTTACCGACCACCAGAGCTTGAAATACTTGTTTACTCAAAAAGAGCTGAATATGAGACAACGAAGATGGATGAAATTTCTGGAAGATTATGATTGTTCCATACTCTACCATCCAGGAAAAGCCAATATGGTGGCAGATGCATTAAGCCGAAAAATTGGTCTCGCTCATGTGGATGTTAAGAAGACTAGCATCATATCTAAGGAAAAGTTGCAGATTCGGTCTCATGGTCGCTTGGCAGGATTGAAGATCGAACCGGAATTTTATTCACGCTTAAAGACAAATCAAGATTTGGATCCTGATATTATAAAGATAAGAACATCAAAAGAAAACAAAGCCGATTTTACTATGAACTCTGTCGAAATATTGCTCTATAGAAACCGTATCTGTGTTCCTAACTCCATGAAGAAAGAAATCTTGGAAGAAGCTCATAAATCGCGATTCACTAATCATCCCGGAGGTTCCAAAATGTATAAGGATTTGAAAGAATATTTCTGGTGGAATGGAATGAAGCGAGATGTCGCTGATTTTGTAAAGCACTGCCTCTCATGCCAAATGATAAAAGCCGAGCACCAAAGGCCATCCGGACTTCTACAACCTTTACCCATACCAGAATGGAAATGGGATCAGGTCACCATGGACTTTGTAATTGGACTCCCAACACTACGAGGAGGTCATGATGGCATATGGGTGGTAGTAGATCGTCTCACCAAATCAGCGCATTTTATACCTATCAGTCAAAAGTATGGCGTGGAAAAACTCGCAGAACTCTACCAAAAGGAGATCATCCGGCTACATGGAATCCCTACTACCATCGTCTCAGACCGAGATCCAAAATTTACATCTAGATTGTGGAAAAAACTACAGGAATGTCTCGGGACAAAGCTAAGTTTTAGCACGGCTGCTCACCCCCAGACTGACGGTCAGTCTGAGCGTACTATTCAAATTTTAGAAGACATGCTTCGTGCGTGCGTGCTAGATTCTGGATCAAATTGGGAGAAGCATTTACCACTCGTGGAGTTCGCCTATAATAACAGTTATCAAGCCACTATACAAATGGCTCCATATGAGGCATTATATGGGAGGAAATGTCGCTCTCCTCTCAATTGGGATGTGGAGGAATGGCGAAGCACTAAGGATGGAAAGAACCGAGCAATACCGCCGGACATCATACAAGAGGCCATTGATAAAGTGCAAACCATTAAACAAAGGATTCAAACAGCTCAAAGTCGGCAGAAGAGTTATGCGGATAAAAGACGAAAAAATTTGAAATTTGATGAAGGAGACCATGTGTTCCTGAAAGTATCGCCAAGAAAAGGAGTCAGGAGGGCTGGGAAGAAAGGTAAGCTGCAACCACGATTCCTAGGACCATTTGAGATAATTGAACGAATAGGTCCTGTAGCTTATCGATTAGCACTACCAGAAACTGTCATTGGAATACACAACGTCTTCCATGTGTCACAATTAAGGAAATGTCACATGGACGAGAAACAAGTGGTCGACTCCAATCAATTAACGTTAGAACCAGATCTCTCGTACGAAGAACGACCTATTCAGATCCTTGATCAGAAAATCAATGAACTCCGTTCCGGACCCATCCAATTGGTAAAGGTACTCTGGAGGAACCAAAGCGTCGAAGAAGCTACATGGGAAAAAGAAGAAGATATTAGACATCAGTATCCCGAACTCTTCCAATGAAAACATTTGAATCTGGGGACCAGATTCTTTTAAGGAGGGGAGATTGTAACACCCTTTTATTTTATTAAGAATGAAAATAATAAATAATAGTGATAAAAATACTAAGACAATAATAAATAATCATAATAAATAATAAGATATCAAATAATTAGGAGTTGGTATTGAATGGTTGACCATGACAAATGTCATCTTGCATGTAACATATCTGATCAAATTTTGCCTATAAATACACTCCAAATCCATCACTTTCAGCCATAAATTCGTCCAAAAATCCTTAGAAAAAATGGCAAAAAAATGTTAGAATATTAGGCCAAAAATAGGCCAAAATCCAAATAATTAACCAAAAACTCTCCAAAAATTCTGAAAATTTTACCCAACCTTCATTATCAACCCACAAACAAACGTATGTGGGTGGTGTAGCAAAATCATTAAGAAAAATAGCTAAATAAATTCTGAACCGTGAAGAACGCACAGGAAAATCTGCCCAGAAACATCACTTTGAGGTAGTATGTTCAGACCCGTGTTCTATACGATTATTTCCGTTTTAAGTCTTAGGAGCGAACTTAAACTTGTTTAAAATATGTTATAGTATATATTCACGTCGGCCGTTTGCCCAGAAAGTTGCCGGACGTACAGGTTTCCGGCGACCAAAGTACCCTACTTAATCATTCCGAAAAATCAGAATCTGGGCAAAATCGGCTGCGAATTTTAAAACCGTTTCTGAACAAAAGTTGTAGATAGTAGTGAGACGGTCATTCCCTGAAAATCTCAGCCGCGCGTGGCTCCTGAGCGATGGTCACGCGCCGGCAAGGCGGCGCGTGTCGTTCACGCGCCTCCACGACTTTGAATTTTCCGGTTGCCGAACGTTTCTGCACTAATCTTAGGCATTTCTGGAAAGTTTCATGATTTTTCGACTAAGTCTTGAATTATTATGAATTTTTAAAGTTTTATTCAAAATTACCCGGACAAATTTTATACAAAAATGATCTTTAAGAATGTTCACCATGTATTTGGGTCCCTAATCATTATAAATTACTTATATTATGTTTATAGGAATTTCCTTGACAACCGGGTTCAAAATCAAGTAAATCCAAGTAAAAATCGTAAGCTAGTAAGGTGAGGTGTACTACCGATTTCTTTCAAATTAGCCCTTTTGGCATTTGGCCTGGAACTTACATCATTTGTTTATTCATTATCGTACTTTTCATATATGTTGTCATATTGTGCATCACAACAGTTCATTGATCATATTGTCTACATACCTTGTTACATGTTCATCATTATTCTCTTCCTTCGAATGAATAAATGACTATTGGAGCCCTGGACAACAGAAATATGTTTGCATATTGTGTCCACTGGACAACGTGGCTTCGGCCCGGAAAGTGAGTCCAATGAACAACGGATGACAGTCCGGGTATATGGTTCATCTGAACAACGCGCACCGTTCTACGGTCCGGAGAATGGTTCACCTTGGCTCATAAATGAATGAATGTACGAATCATATCTGAATATGTGGGGAAAAGTGCTACACCTAACTGTCGGGTGGGAGCCACCTCTTTAGCCCACAATATTCACCCTAACGTCTTTAATCATTGTGGTTCATTGATAACTTCTTTAAATGCAGTGATATTTCTTTATTACATTACATGCCATATTGTTACATTGCATCATTGATAATTACAAATTACTAACCATTATTGTTCCCTCACTAAGTCCTTAAAGACTTAACCTCTGTTTTCCTTGTTATTTTGTGAGTTCCAGATACAGGAGAACCGGAGGCAGAACCGGAAGAAAATTAAAAAAAAAAATGATGAACATTTTGGCTTACCAGTATTTAGTACCTTATATTCTGTTGTTGCATCGAACCTTTTTCTTAGAAGTTGTTTTTGAATTGTACTTGTTAAAAAGCTTATATAAACGCTTCCGCTATCGTTAAGTAACATATTTACTATGCATAAGTAAAATCCTAAAAATTATATTTATATATATTTATGATTAGATTGTGGTACCAGATAAGGGATAAATTTATATATCCCGAGTCGGGTCCCACATGAATTTTTTGTATTTGTATGATTACTTAGGATAGAATGTCAAACTATATTTCCTATTTACCCATATGAATTAGTAAAATGAACATAACTTGATAATTTTATCATACAATTAATATGGATCAAATTGAGTAAGACTTTAGCCCACTGTCATGTTTTGTCACTAGATTCCTATATTTTTTAAGCATGATTTTATATTGGTAAAACATGAATTATGTTAATTAGTCTCAAAATTTGGATTCTAAGCATGTACGATGATTTTTATGCAGTTATGCAATCTGTGAATTTCTCTGATGTTAAGTGTGATATCCCCGAACTAAAGGGTGATAACTATAAAGTCTGGAAGGAGAGAATTCTTCTTCATTTAGGGTAGATGGACATTGATTATGCCATAAGAAAAGATGAACCACATCCGATTAATTAAATCAGCATTACTGATGAGATTGATCTTTATGAAAAATGGGAGCGATTTAATCGTCTCTGCGTAATGTTCATAAAGACTAAAATCTCCGCTGGTGTTCGAGATTCTGTCGAAGAGCACAAAAATCTCAAGGCATTACTGAAGGCTGTTGATGAGCAGTTTGAGACTTCGGATAAAGCACTAGCCATCACCCTAATTATGAAATTTTCATCCATGAGGATCACTACTGTGAAACGTGTGCGTGAGCATATCATGCAAATGAGGGACATTGCGACTCAATTAAAGACTCTTGACGTTGAATGTCTGAGTCTTTCCTTGTGCACTATATTTTGAATACTCTTCCAAGTCAATATGGACCCTTTAAGATATCCTACAATACACATAAGGATAAATGATCAATTAATGAACTTATGACCATGTGTGTTCAAGAGGAGGGAAAGAGTGAAGGTGTATTTATGGCAACGGAAAGAAAGGACATAAACCAAGACAAATGGAAAGGGAAAGGTAAAATACCGCCCCAAAGTGGATTCAAAAAGGAATCTAAGTGTTTCTTCTGTAAAAAGAAGGGGCACATGAAGAAAGATTGCACCAAATTCAAGAAATGGCTTGAGACGAAAGGTAAACCAATCACATTTGTCTGTTATGAATCTTATATGGTTGATGTTATTATAACAAATGGTGGATTGATTCTGGTTCTACAATCCATATTTCGAATACCTTGCACAGTATATGAAACCTAAGGAAATCAGTGGAAAGTGAGCAATGCATTTATTCAGGAAACAAAATGCGCTCACATGTGGAAGCTGTTGGAACATGCAGTCTAGTTCTAAGTAGTGGTTTTATTTTAAATTTAGAAAAGACATTTTATATTCCTAGTTTTTCTAGGAATTTAATTTCTGTTTCACGACTCGTGCCGTTTGGTTATTCCTTTAAGTTCTCGGAAACATCTTTCAGTTTATATTATAAATCTGATCTTGTTGGGAATGGTGCATTATCTGATGGGCTTTTCTCTATTGATTTACAAAATAATGCCACGTATAATACTATGCATGTTTACACTGGTATGAAACGATGTGTTATGAATGAGGATTCCTCTATTTCATGGCACTGTAGATTGGGACATATCTCCATAGATGAGGTTAAGAGATCGGTAAATGATGGAGTACTTAGTACTTTGGATTTTACTGATTTCAGTACTTGTGTGGACTGCATTAAAGGAAAGCATACCAACAAACCCAAGAAATTTGCTAAGAGGAGTACATACATATTAGAGATTATACATTCAGATATTTGTAGTCCAGTAATGGACTCGCATGGTCCGAGATACTTCATCTTTTTCATTGATGATTATTCACGATGTATGTATATCTACTTGCTTCATAACAAGAACGAAGCACTAGACGCCTTTAAAGTTTTTAAGGCCGAAGTAGAGAAACAATGCGAAAAACAAATTAAGATCGTGAGAATAGATAGAGGTGGAGAATATTATGGTAGATACACCGAGGATGGACAAGCACCTGGTCCATTTGCGAAGTTTCTTCAAGAACATGGGATAATTGCCCAATACACCATGCCTGGTTCTTCGGACCAAAATGGTGTAGCAGAAAAAAGAAATCGAACTTTAATATACATATTGAGGAGTATGCGAAGTAACTCCAAGCTTCCTGAATCTCTGTGGACTGATGCTGTTAAAACAACGGGGTATATATTAAACCGAGTTCCAACTAAGGCTGTCCCAAAGACACCATTTGAATTATTCAAAGGTTGGAAACCGAGTTTGCGACATATACGCGTTTGGGGATGCCATTCTGAAGTAAGAGTTTATAACCCACAAGAAAAGAAACTAGGTCCAAGGACAATTAATGGGTATTTCATTGGATATGCTGAAAGGTCTAAATGTTATAGATTCTATTGTCCATCTCATAGCACTAGGATTGTGGAATCAAGAAATGCGAAGTTTATTGAGAATGACTTGATCAGTGGGAGCGATCGATTCCAAGACATTGTTTCTGAAATGAATCATATTGATGCTCAAACTTCCAATTCAAGTGATAGATTGATTCTCATTCGCAACACTCCTCAAGTTCAAACAGGTGTTGGACAACCAATAGTTTGAAGTTCCACAAGCTGCTGATAATATTCCAATTGATCAAGATGTTCAAGAATTGCATGAAATTATTGAACATCCGGTTGAACAACATGATTCTCAGGAAAATGTTGATACAACATTAAGAAGATCTACTAGAGTAAGGAAATCAACAATACCTAGTGATTATGTTGTGTGTTTGCAAGAAGCGGACTATAATATTGGAGCCGTAAATGATCCCGAAATGTTTTCACAAGACATAAGTTGTAAAGAATCAAGATTATGGTACAATGCCATGAAAGATGAGTTGAATTCTATGGCATCTAATGGAGTCTAGGATCTTGTTGAGTTGCCTGATGGCGTAAAAGTCATAGGATGTAAATGGGTCTATAAAACAAAGAAAGACTCATTAGGCAACATTGAAAGATATAAAGCAAGACTCGTTGCTAAAGGATTTACTCAAAATGAAGGAATCGACTACAAGGGGACTTTCTCCTGTATCAAAGAACGATTCACTTCGTTTTATCATGGCATTGGTTGCACATTTTGATTTGGAGTTGCAACAAATGGATGTGAAAACAGCCTTTCTAAATGGAGATCTAGAGGAAGAGGTTTACATGAAACAACCAGAAGGATTTTCCCTTAGTGATAGTGAGCAATTGGTATGCAAGCTCAAGAAATCTATATATGGATTGAAACAAGCTTCCCGTCAGTTGTATTTGAAATTTCATGATGTTATCTCTTCATTTGGATTTGCAGATAACATTATGGATCAATGTATATATCAAAATGTCAGTGGGGGTAAGATTTGTTTCCTTATTCTGTATGTGGATGACATTTTACTTGCAACCAATGATAAGGGTTTGTTACATGAGGTGAAACAATTTCTCACTAGCAACTTTGATATGAAGGATATGGGCGATGCTTCTTATGTCATAGGCATCAAAATACATAGAGACAGAATTCAAGGAATTCTGGGCTTATCTCAAGAGACCTATATCAACAAAGTTTTAGAGAGATTTCGGATGAAAGATTGTTCACCAAGTATAGCTCCCATTGTAAAGGGTGACAATTTCAATTTGAACCAGTGCCCGAAAAATGAAAGGGAACAAATGAAGAACATTACTTATGTTTCTACCGTTGGAAACCTAATGTATGCTCAGGTCTGCACTAGACCTGGCATTGCGTTTGTTGTTGGGATGTTATGAAGATATCAGAGTAATCCATGTATAGACCACTGGAGAGCTGCAAAGAAAGTAACGAGGTACCTTAAGGGGACCAAATATTACATACTTATGTATAGACGGACCGATAATCTAGAAGTAATTGGCTACTCTAATTCGGACTTCGCTGGCTGTGTTGATTCACGGAATTCAACATCAGGATACATTTTTATGTTTGCTGGTGGAGCTGTATCTTGGAGAAGCGCAAAGCAAACATTGACTACTACTTCCACTATGTAAGCTGAGTTCGTATCTTGTTTTGACGCTACATCACATGGTGTATGGATGCAGAGTTTCATTTATGGACTTAGAGTCGTTGATTCGATCTCTAGGCCTTTGAAATGTTTTGTGATAATTCGGCTGCAGTTTTTATGGCTAAGAATAATAAAAGTGGTAGTCGAAGCAAGCATATTGACATTAAGTATCTGGCCATAAAAGAACGTGTTGTGGTTATTGAACACGTTAGTACCGAATTAATGATTGCTGATCCTTTGACAAAAGGCATGCCACCACTAAAATTTAAGGATCATGTAGAAAAAATGAGACTTGGTTCCTTTATGTAATTTTCGTTGTAAGAACAAATGTTTGTGATATTTTCTTATATTTTTACTTGTGTACACATTTATTTTGAGAAATAGCATTGATGTTTGGACCTTGAATAAACATATGATTTATTCATTACGTAATATGGCTAGTATTTGAGAAACATGATGCATTGTGATACATGGAAGATAATACTCGTATTAAGAGAACCTATCACCATGATTCATGTATTTTTGTTTCTTACTGTGGTGAATGATGAAATATATGGACCAAGTGGGAGAATGTTAGTAACTGATGGAACTAATGTCCATTTAGTGGTCCATTAATTCCACTTTAGATTTAATTCACTTCATCTCTTTAATGTTCCATAACCGATGGAAGATCAATGCTCTTGATGGTATTAACACATATTGGGTCTCTAAACTATCAATCTCATTCAGTATCATATACACCATCTAAGAGAGATTGTTAAGGTTTAGAAGACACAATAAACCAGAAAAGAAAAGCATTTCTCAAGGCAAAAAAAACAATGGCTGGAGGTATAAATTTAATCCATTCTAATCCACTTTTGATCTAATAACACATATTTAGATCGTTAAGAAATCACTTGCATCTACTTGTTGGCTGCAAGTACCGAACAAAGGAGAAAAAGTTTTGGCAGGTACTTAACAAAATCTACTTTGGAAGTTCGCTTCTGCGTGTTACTTTCAAAGCAGAACACTGGTAATCATATTTAAATTTGTTTCTTGAAAGCGCGCATGATAATCTACTTACACAAAATGGGACGACTGTAACTTATTGCATCCCTTTCTTATACATAGTTTGATTTTTCTTACTTCACCCATATATATTTTCATTTCTTAGACTTGAAAGTGGTGGGATGTTTTATATTCGTGTCAGAGTGGGCCTCACCTTGGTTAAACAAGTCGAGTCGCTCATCGTCCATCATTTGCTATCAATTTTCTGAATTTCCTTGTAATACGTCAGTTTTCTTGATCACTTATATTCTGAATCCTTAGTTGCTTTTGAATAGGTATGGAAAATCTGTTGAACGTATGAGCGTCGAGGAGTTGGAGCAAGGTGAAAAATGGCTCAGCGATTCATATTCTTTAATAAGGTGACTCCATCTTCCCAGGGATGCATTTGTTGCTTATTGGCATAGTACACATGTACATATATATATTTATTGAACAACAATGACTTATATTCATTCTTATGGAAAATAGTCCTTGTGTATATAGAATTATCAACCGCTTAAAGGTTCTTGTTTATGTAATGAGATGTTAGTGAATAACTAATAAATTGTCCAATCTCTATAAATTCGGGCTTTTAGATGAAATAATTCAACATGATATCAAAGCATCTGGCTAACGTCGAGTTCATGAGTTCAAAACTCATAACAACAACTACAGACGTATGATCCACTTGATGAGTCTCCCAAAAAAAAGGAACAAATTGTATAAAATAACTATCAAGCCTATTTTTCCGTAGTTGGACTATTGGATTGGAGGTCCTCCAAATATGCATGACATCAGTGGAAGTGCACACTTCATAAATAAATGTGATAACGGAATTGTTATTCACCATAACAGGGATCCAGAGGCTGGTCCTATCAATGAAGTCCAGGTATTACTTTTCCCCCCTAATAATATCAATCTAATCTTATCAGGAACAAAATCTTTCTATTGATTGATTTATATATGTCCAGGTTTGTGCGAGGAAAGTGCGTAATAAAGTCATTGGAACAATAGGGATTATCTGTTTGTTTTATAAGAGGTATGATCCTGTGATGCTTGTGAATCGGGTTGTATTCAGAAGAGAATCTCATCCAGCAACGTTCTCAATTTGCTAATGATTTCTACAAAATCTGGTCAGGTTTAGTGGCGAATACATGGATATTGATGCAGCCTCCTCGAAAGGATGATTAAGACAGCATTTGTAGCATTGGTAATTAATGACGAGTCCCTTGTTTCACATGGTTAAAACACAAATTGAAAGCAGGCAGAAAAGCAAGCATTATCTTGACGGAGTCATTCAGCAATATGAAACAGAGAAAAAAGAACAGCATAAATAAAAACATAATCTGCTTAACAAAGTTACTCTGTACAACTCCATAGGATAAAGGCTCGAGTCTCGTCTGAAGTTGGATCAATTTGAAAATTCACGCACAAAATGTCACTGTTTTGGTCATACAATGTGACAATAAATCCTTGCTATAAATATAGGTGAAATGTAATTAATTTCACCATATGTCATTGGGTTAATGTGAATAATTATAAATTACAAGTGGATTATATTCAACCTTCTCCAATAAGTTCTTGAAATACATAGAATTACCTTGCTGATAAGCTGCATGTTGTTAGGAATCCGATAGCAAAACGCAGCGGAAATACAAAATATTTCGGATTCCAACCGAAGATCTGTACAAATTGAAACCATATCGATGTTTAAGAGTTATACATTTGTAGCGTGTTTGATGCAGTATACTCGATGAGGAACGTTCACGAGTCACGAGCAAAACTTCACAGATTTGCCTCTACTGTATCAACACAATCAAATCGCTAAAGGAATGTTGAAAATTATCAAGGTGCTAGACTTGATAATTCAACAAAGAAAGAACGAGGTGACGGCTGCACCTTTCGTAATGGTATGTTGTTGGTTAATCTGAATTACCCACCATTTAATCCTAATATGCATATGTGTATATATAGATAAAATGAGGCGGCTAATAAACAAAATAGGGTTTTCGAAAAACCTAACTCTTTTTTAGCCCAACCTCTGTCCATGTACATATATATATATATATATATATATATATATATTTTATGATTAGTACTATTCCTAATCAATTTAATTCATCAAATATATCCCTTTATTGATTTAATCTTTTGTGCGATCCGTTAGGATCTTATAACGTTGGCAGTTACATAAAATCTTTTTTTAATGTCACAAGCAATGAGCGGTATCTAACAACACATCAAAGCTACCCAAGTTACAAGAATGTCATTGACTCAACATTACCTATGACCTGTGATAATATTCACCATGTAACTTAATCTCTTTGTCCTAGATGTTTAGATTGAACACGAGTCATGGAATAAATCATACTTGTATAGTTCAATCTTTTATTTCTTGATCCTCTAGTAGACTAGAATAAGCGAATAAGTTCGATATCACATATCGACTCATTCGAGCATGGCCATGCATTTTAATCTCACTTGATCAATGGCCCAAACACTTCTCATGTTATATAGGAAAGACAAATCCTATATTGATTACTCATCCAATGATTGTCTTTATAATTTACTCTATTACAGGTAACGTTTGACAATATCAAGATACACAACTCCTTATGTTGGGATCTCTAGTGATCTCAAGTCGTAAGGATTACATACATTATTATAACTATAAAAATTGCATATGACATTCATATAACAATCCATGTAGCATTCTCATTGTGGGTCGATCAAGTACATAGTTCACATGTACCTATGTGTTGATTCGATATCTCATATCCATGAACAAATTCATCAATCGATATATATTACTCTCTATGCATTATCATTATCTTAATTCATGATAATACTTGAGTGACTTGACTATGGACAATATTTAAGAATAATACAATATTATTTTAAGGACATTAATATATATTTATTCATATTACACAGATATTTGAATACTATATAATAATGAATTGCCATTAATGAAATCATAACAATGTATACCAAAAGCAATCATCTAATAAATTGTCTTAGGGCACATCCCAACGCATGTCACCCAGCAAAATGCATGTCTATAATCCTGAATTTTCGTCTCTTCTTGCCTTCAGGAGTGCACTTTACACCACCTGATTTTCCCATATGTAAGGAGGAGCATCTGCCAGTCGAGGTAGATCCTCGAGGTGATGAATCAAGACCCAGTAAATTCTCCTTCTCTTCGTTGCTTTTGATTTTGGCACGTCCTTTTATTAAAGGAGTTTTAACTCTCCTTTTAGATGACTGAAGCTTCACTCCACTTCTCCTCTCATTCCTAAGCAATCTAACATGGAAATGATTCACATCTGAGTAACAAGTGGACGTACCTTTTTGGTTGTGTTTCACCAGATCAACGTCTCCATTGTTCACCTGGAGCATTACAAATGAAAATAAATATACAGCTGGTCCATACCCAGTTCCACAGAAACTATCCCCACATTTTGGCAATCAAAAGGGTAACTTGACAAAGAACACCAGTGTAAAATTCTCAATGGTAGGATTACCAATTGCAGAAGAGCGGAAAACGTTCTAGCAACATCATGCTTCTCTTGACCCCTGACTACATCTCCAAAAGACAAGGTACTTAAATGCTCTTGTTCCACATGTAGCTTGTCTAGAATTCTTTCACTGTACTCGTGGATATCAAATGATGGGCGTGCATCCTGGCAGAAATGGATAATGTTAGTCAGTAAATGATGTGAAACCCAAAGCCATTATACACCATGATAAACGCACTTGCTCTTCCAAGTTCTTTTCGATTCTTTGTTTCCATGTAGAAACCCGGCTAGCCAATTCAGTTTGCCTCTCACTTCCGGAGAGGCTAGCTAGAAGAGCATCCTACAAAGACAGATTTTGACAAGCATGCATCAGATCACCAAAGTTTCGACAGGTAGTACCAGTGTTGAGGTGTCTTCAGGAAACTAAGAATGACATATTCAACTATCAAAGATCCAATCATCTAGAAGTAGTTGGATCCTCAGATTCGGATTTTTTTGGATGTTCTGACAGTAAGAAATCCACTTTTGGTCGTGTGTTTCTATTATTTTAAGGGGTAATTTCTTGGAAATTAATGTGCAGAACAATCTATCATTGCTTTATCTACTGTGGAAGAAGAGTTTGTGGATGGTTTGAAGCCACCATACATGCATTATGGATGCAGGATTTATTTCAGGACTTGAGGTTGTCGACCCCATAACCAGGACGCTAAAAATTTATTATTCTAATTATGCCACAGTATTCTTCTCTAAGAACGATACATATTCATTAGGTGCTAAACTTATGAAACTACAATATTTTGCCGTTAAGGACGAGGCTGAGAAACAAAGAGTTTCTATTGAGCATATCAATACTGCTCTCATGACAATTGACCCTTTAACTGAAGATTTACAGGCAAAACTGTTCTAACATATTCTAAAGATGGGTCTTGGTTGTAATGTTGATTGATAATTTATGTGATTGGCACTTCAAGCTCTCTAAAATATTTATGAAATATAGTATGAATTTCAAATTATATTTTGATCTTGTATGCACAACTTCTGTTGAAACTACGAGAAGATTCTTTAAAGGACTTTATTGAGACCATATCAAATTATGATAGTTTATGACAGTTAAATGGTAAATTGTAAATGCATTAGTATATGGAAATAAGTATACACAAAATAATCTATGACCACCATAATTTACACTTAAAAATTTATGATAATGAAAGATTATTTCTGACGTATTTATGTGGAAGTATAACTGAAGTTTATTAATTTAAACAGAAGGATACTTGATGGAAGTAATGTGGTAATGCAACAGTTATATAAAGCTCGTCCTCTCTCTTCCGAAAAAAAAAACATCTGTAATTTGTGAAATCAAAGAAAGGTTAGGCGACAGAAATTAGCTTTAAGAATTTCTTTCTCATCTGATAACTAAGTTATATAATCTCTCTATTTCGTGAGATATGCATGAAAGATTTCAAGATCCGATTATACTGATAATAAAATTAGACAAAGAATAAGGTTACTGTAACACACCATTCATGGGAAAAAGCTGAAGAATCTGTTCTTACCAAGTGAGTCCGACAAAGGTCTTCAAGGCTTGTGTGAGCATCAGCACCATCATATTCATTTTCCATGCCAAAGTGGTGACCACCATCATCATGCTGGACATATTCAGCGTAAGTTTGATTATGAAGATTTCCAGCTTTTGCATGCATTGAGGGGGTCCAAATGTACAGACTAACCTTTTCCTGCTGTGGTGGGATATTTTTATTATCAAAGGCCCCATCTGGCATGCCAATATCTGGTGGCCCAAAATCTGGATCCCCACTATCATATCCAGTGTCTTCAGCGAGATTTTCAGGATCATAGAAGGAACTGTCTTTCTTCCCGTCCCTGATAACAAGTGATTGACGCAGCTGCATATAGCAAATCAGTATTAAGGAAAAAACTTAAAGCTCAAGCATAAATACAAAACACCAACCTTCTCATACAGTGAAGAAGGGTGTGATTCACCGCATGTTTCTGAGGCACGAAATTTTGCTTCCCATATTTCAGATAGCTCTGGACCAATAGGGCCGTGAAGTTTTGCAAGAGGAAACTCTGTAGCCACAGAAAGATGTTTCTTGGAAAGGACCACTAGCCTTCTATTAGTTTTGACTGCATTGGAGTAGGAATACTATCAAAAGGTAACACATTCCGTCACGGCACATATAAAAAAAACTTCTTATAAATCAAAATCAAAGAAAAATAAGTTTAGAAAACCTTTTCTATAAGGTTTAACTATCAAATTCCCTGATTCATGAGGATCGAGAGGTTTCCATGGATCAACTTCATTGTCTGAGTCGTACAAATCCCCATGTTCAGAATAGCCATCTCTAATTCCATCATCGTCAGAAAAATGAAAGGCAGTCGAGCCCTTTTGATCGTCATTAGATTGAAATCCATGGTCATGGCAAGGTGACTGGGTAGAATGAGCTTCCTGTTTCTTCCCCACCGACAGCTTTTGGCCAGTTCCTACAGACCTTCTTGATGGTGATTGAAAGCTCTTGCGACCTTTAGAAGTTAGAGAGCTGCCTCCATAAAAATTACTGAGCCCTTTGCCACTATTACAATCAAGAAAATTGTCAACAGTAACAGCATCACAGTAGTCCAGAAGAATGAAATCCCGGTAAAGATCGTTTGTTGCTAACTGCAAGAATAAATACATTAATACTTAAAAAAATGATACGCATATTGGAGATAGATACCATGACACAAAACGAATACTTCTGTACCTGATATGCCTCTAGCTCCCCATCATCACCTATACCATCAAAGCAGTCACCTTCAAGCACTACTAAATTTGCAGGTGGCTTCACAAAGTGACTAGGTGACACATCTCTAGAGATTGAACTATCTAATAAATTCTTTGCTTCAACTGATGAAAAAAAAACTAATTCAGGCAACCAAAATTTGTAATTTCCCATAAATACAGAAGCATAAAAAATCAGTGAAACTACCAACCAGGGATATCATCTAAACCCCAAAATGGATCATTTTCTTCATCTTTTGCAGGATGTGGAGCAGTTTCGTTCTTTTGAGCGGATGTGCTTGCAGATGGATCTTCTTGACTGTAAGAAAATGCACAGCAGCAGACATCATACCATGTTTATTTTGTTTCTTAAAAAACACATCATACTGGTGCACAACCATTTTTAATACATTCTGACAGAATATTCTACAGCACAACTTGAGTTTAGTGTAAAAAAAAAGTAGTAGCCATGTTCATCACATGGTCATCACTGTCACGCCCCGAGACTGGAGCGCGTGATACATGCATTGATTCCAATTCAAAATCAACAAGCCTCGTGTGCAGATCTATGATAAAAACCAGTCTATATATTCCATAATTCGTCTTCAACCTATTTTCCATACTTATCTGGGGAGATGAGGCAAGGGTTGAGAGTTTGGGAAAACACTCAGCTAGTAGGCCAGTTGAACATGATAAAACATATGTATAAAGCTTTCCAAATAACTCTTTATCAAACACGTAGTGGATCGATACACATACTCATACTTGCTCACACTAGAGTCTTATCACATAAACACATAATCACTTAATTGGATGGCTTTATGATAATTGGAATATTATTAAGTAACTAAATGGGGTAATGGAAAGTCATCAATGGGTAATGTAAGAGATTGATTGTAAATTCCATGGCTTTGGCCTCCTAATGACAATAATTGAGTCAAGGTATTGATTAGGTTATCAATGCGCAACATGAATGGCAAAAAGAATAGGGTCATCACATGTTGGCCATCTAAAGACATAAATTAGCAAGATATTAAATGTCAATAAAAATTGGATTGAGTGAGATTAAACGGTGACAAGAATTTGGGTCATACAATTGAATGGCTTTGAATGGCTAATGTCATGATTTTAGCAAGACAATGAATGACTCTCATGATTGGGAAATGCACTAGAATAGGCAAATTTTGGGGTCATCACAATCACAAGTTTTGAACTCGTGGGCTTTTAAGCATTTCCATGTTCAAAGGAAGAAAATTCCATGCCTTAGGCTGTTATGCATAAATATTACATGTCCAGTTTGGGAAGGCAAAATGAATATTGTGTCCAGCATTTGAAAATCTAGAATGCAGAGTAATATATGTGCGGCTGTATATGGCTACCAAAAAAACATATAAAATCACAATTTTACCTTCACATATTACCGAAACTTGGACAGAAGAGTATATTATGACTTCAAGCAAAAATCTGATGGCTTAGATATAGTACCGTTATATTTTTCTAACTGTAAATAGACAAGATATGTCAATACTTCCATTAGTCCTCTATAAATAGATGAGATATTAAATGGACAAGTTCTCTGAGCTTAGCCATTTACATAGGCTTGGATGTACGCTACAGAACAAATAATAGCACTTAAGCAGAACAAATTCTTGCTATTGCAGGTGCTGAATCCATAGAGCTATCACATTTCTCAGTCAGTTCACAGGATTGCAAACCTCCAACTTCCATACAAAAAAAAGATATTTGTACATAACAAGTTGAGAAATACACGCCAGATTTTCTCAATAATAATAACAATAATAATAATTGATGTAAACCTCCAGCTTTCACATTTCTGTGATAGAAGCCAACAAAAAGCAAACTTCGATAAGCTGTAACCTGTAAGAGTAAAGCATAATTAAGAAACCTAATAATTTAGATTTAAACCTTTTTTGGGAAATAAACTCCAAAGCATGCAGAACCAGGGAATACAAATACTCCACCTTCCTACCATAAACCTGCGCCGATCCCTGAAGCACTAAGGCAGCTACAAATTCCACACAACAACAAAATTAAATAAGTTACAAATAGCTTCGATTTTTTTTTTTTAAATAATTCTAAGTGAAATGAAGTCCACAGATTTACCTTCAGCAAAATTTACAGATACTAGAGAATCATCATTGCCTGCAATCTCACCAGAGCAAATTTTTAGTAAATATTCTTCCAAATTCTTTGCTAAATCCACGCTCCAATTTGATTCGAGATCTCGAAGAGGCTGTACTGTTTGGATAAACTTCGCAGATGAAGATTCAAGATTGTCGAAGTCGCTATTCATTTTTGTTACAAAGATTCATTACTTCCATCAACCCAGATTTCTTCACTTAATCGACGGTTGTGTTGAGGGAGAGCGACAGCGATTAAAATTTTCGTGGCTTTTCCCGCTTAGATTAAAAGCACTGGTCTGGACCGTCTGGTCTCTGGTGAAAGAATGTATTGGGCCACACGTAGACCATTAAATATTATTTGGGGGAGGAGATCTCCACCATGGTTTCCACAATGGCCCCGGCCCAGTAATGGCAAGCTGCATGCTCGATCATATATATATATTTTAAGGGGCACTTGCAAGCCGTGATCATTTGGTGTATAATAATTTAACCTAGTCCATCAAAAAAACAATAATTCAACCTAATCCATCAAAAAAACAACAATTCATTTAAATCCATTTCCACTTGAACCCGCGGGGTTACTGTAGCACGGCACTATAGCACGTGCATCATCGTCACTGTAGCACGGCACTATAAATCTCACTCTATTCGGTACACATCTCGATCAAGAGCGAAAACAATGCGATTGGTTTATTTTTTTGAGCAAACTTTGTATTGAAACATTGCAAATAACTTTTGTTCATACTGAAAATTTATACTGGACTAAGTCACATTGTTTTTATCTTTATTTAAAAAGGGTTTTCACGTAAAAAATTGTGATATATTATATTATTTTATGTCACGTTTACTTTATCAGATATTGTAAATATTGGATTACGTCGGGTTTGATTTGTTAAAAAAAATTTGTCCATTGAATTTGATTTAACCGAATTAACTGAATAATCATCCCTAATTAAACTTTAGACCTTGTATGAAACCTCGTATATACCTTACAAATTCCACACGTAAGAAATTTGTGGCGGATAATTCTACAACATTAAGATATTATTAAAAGCATCTTTCAAGCCAGAATACCCAATTGATTCGGTTTGCAATCATCAACCTATCATTAATTGTTCTGAAATTGTCTCCTCGGTTTATTAGATATTACTCCAATGATTTTTTTATTTTTAAATTTAACATACATCGTATATTATTGTGTAGTATAATATATAAAAAATAATCCATTAATTCATTAGAAAAATTTTCATATCGAAATCTAATCATTTTATAAATTATTGTGGGAGTAAATTATAATAGAGTTGAATTATTATTATTATTAAAAAAGAAAGAAGTCATCCAAATGTATGCATTAGGCTATTCAATGCTTAAAATTATCCGAAGGCTAATCCTTCACGCCGGCCGAGGCGCGATAACCAAAGACTATCGTAGATATTTGTTAATTAGAAGTAGTGATGGCAAAATGGGTGAGTCATGTAGCACGGACCGAAAAAATGGAGCACGATCCATTTTCTTCAAATGATAGTCTCTACACAACCGATATTAACCACTCTCACGGGTCAACAAGTCAGATCAAGTCGGCACGATCCACATGCCAACATAGACGGCCCACAGCCCTTATACATAGACCATGTGCTCTATAACAAAACGGGTTGTTCCTGATCCATTTTTGACATCCTTAATCACACATATGGAACTACAATTACAAACTATGTAGTAGTCTATTACATTTTTAAATCTAAAATATTTAGAGCGTATTCTCTATAAGATTTTTTGTAAAAATATCTTATAATAATTTTTGAATGAGAAATGATTAAGTTATTTAAATTTGGATTATGATAATTATATATATGAGTGAATTTACGATGATAAAGATGTTTTTTATTGAATAAAATAAGATTATATTTGGTATTACAAAAAAATATGCATTTAACAATAAGTTATATCAGTAATTACATAAAAGATAAATAAATATAATTTAAATTAGTTATAAATAATTTTGAAAATAAAAAAAAAATAGATAATTTAGAAAAAAAATTTACATTAGATTAATCATGCAAATTACCGTCCTTCTCCAATAACTTGTAATCAGCGACATTTCAATTCTGACTACGCATTTCCTCGCCATTCATTTGTGATAAGCCGTGTTAGGAAAGTCCATATCCCCGCTCATAAATTAGTCCAAACTTTAATGTACGTGTTTTGTTGACTAGTAATCAATAAAGATTTTCTTGCCTCAACCATTTATATATAACGCAAGATCAAGAGGCACTCAGAGCAACTTCTGCAACTACGATGGAGAAGACTCCATTTCTCTTCCTTGTCCTCTTTTTGTTTCTAAATTCTGTTGCATTTTCAACTGCAGATTCTGTTTATGATTCGTTTGTTCAGTGCTTCTCACAAAACAAAATCCCGGATTCCGAAATCTCCAAGATATTATACAGCCCCACCAATTCATCCTTCACAAATATTCTTGAAAATTATGTCAGAAACCGCCGCTTTAATGTCACAACAACCCGAAAACCCAACATAATCGTCACTCCAACGACCGAGTCACACGTCAGCGCCGCCGTTTTGTGCTCCAAGAAACTGGGTATCCAACTCAAGATCCGGAGCGGCGGCCATGATTACGAGGGTCTTTCGTACGTGTCGACTGAAGCTACTTTCGTGATTCTCGACATGTTCAATTTCAGGACGATTGATGTCAACATCGCGGACCAAACCGCCTGGGTTCAATCCGGTGCTCAGCTTGGGGAGCTGTATTACAGAATCTGGGAAAAGAGCAAAGTCCACGCTTTCCCTGCCGGAGTTTGCCCAACTGTAGGCGCCGGAGGACACATAAGTGGCGCAGGATACGGCAACTTGCTGCGGAAATACGGCCTCACGGTTGATCACGTGATCGACGCTCAAATCGTCGATGCCAATGGCAGAGTTTTGGACAGAGCATCCATGGGGGAGGATCTTTTCTGGGCAATCCGGGGAGGCGGAGGCGCCAGTTTTGGAGTAATCTTGGCGTACAAGATAAAGCTAGTACCTGTTCCCCAGGTTGTCACCGTTTTCCGCGTGGAAAAATTCCAGAATGATAGTGCAGCAGACGCTGTTTTTCAATACCAGCAAATTGCAGAAAAGATGGACAACGATCTATTCATCAGAGTGCTGCTACAGCCAATTACTAGGAGCAAAGTGAGAAGCGTTCGAGCCACGTTTATTGCGCTATTCTTAGGAAATTCAGCCCGATTATTATCGATTACGGGTTCTCAATTCCCTTTATTGGGGTTGAAACAATCCGATTGCAAGGAAATGTCCTGGATTGATTCAGTCCTATACTGGGCCAATTTCGACAACACCACAGCCCCGAGTGCGTTACTCAGCAGAGTCCCTGATTCAATAAATTTCTTGAAACGCAAATCAGATTATGTGAAAACCCCGATTTCCAAATCCGGGCTTGAATCACTATTCAAGAAAATGGTGGATATCGGGAAAGTCGGCCTGGTTTTCAACTCATACGGCGGAAGAATGAGCGAAATCCCTGAATCAGACACACCATTTCCACACAGAGTAGGAAACATCTTTAAAATCCAGTACTCTGTGAATTGGGATGAAGAAGGTGCAGCCACAGACAATAATTACATCAATCAAATCAGGCAACTGTACAGTTACATGACGCCATATGTATCCAATAATCCCCGTGAAGCTTACCTGAACTACAGAGACTTAGACATCGGCACCACCGACAATGGTCAAAAAAGCTACAGCCAGGGAAAAGTATACGGGGTGAAATATTTTAAGAATAATTTCGACAGATTGGTGAAAATCAAGACTCGGGTGGATCCGGACAACGTTTTCAGGAACGAACAGAGCATTCCTACGCTGCCTGTTGGAGGAAGAAAGACAAAACGCTAAATGGGTTCGTTGCATTTTGGTTGGTCGTTGTTTCTTGTATATGGTGAGGTCTGCCACCGCTTTGGGTAGATTGGCTATTGAATTTTGACATATTCTTGCATAATTCATCGCGATATGTTTGCTGTCGAGTGTCGAGTTACCTATCTTTTGATTGTGTGGCATAGATCGCATCCACGTTTTGATTTGTGCGTGGGCACACGCTTAGTCGTTATAGCGAAGAAATAGAGAAGAGGGTAATTATTGGCATGGTTAAGAGAGTTTTAACCCTTTTAAATCTCCTCTACTAAAGTTAAAATAAAAATTCTTAATTGTTAGTATCTGAGAATATGTAACACATCATATATATTAAAATACGCAATATATATTTTTATGAGGCTTGAATATTAAATTATTGATTTACTATATATATCATTAGTTGGTGGAAGATGATTTAAGGAAATTGAAATAAATACTTCTCATAATTTTAGAAAAAATACACCTGAAGATCAAGTTTGTTATTATGTATAATTATTCCTTAACATGATAATAGAGATATTGAATGCGTTTGGACTTTGGATGCCAAAATGTCGTAGAAAAAAAACATTTTTTTTAAAAAAAAATTTTTTGCTTGGACGTGAGCTTTTTTTTTTTCAAGGTATTTTTGTAAAAATAGAAAAATGTGGTTACTTTTACTGTCTAAGACCTGATCACGATTCAAAACCATCGATTAGACAGTGTAGAACTGCCAATTCGAAAAACCTTGATCATTAACCTTAACATTCTTTGATGTTCCGATTACAATTAACCAATTGTTGGACTCTTAACTTTTAAAAAAAATATTAAAATTTGGAAAAAAAAATGTAAAAGGTATTTAAATGTATTTTTCTATAATGTTGAATCGAATTTTATAGAGTTGTCTGATGAGATAACGCCGATTATTGCCGTCTTATTTGTTCATCTTAATTTAAAAATTTATCAACGAAGCGAAGCGCGTGGACGAAATGGTCTTCATGATCGAACGAATCATTGATGGAGGCAGACCATGTATCCAAGAAATTAAATTACATTAAATACATCTCTTAAAAAATAAATACGTTCTATACATCATCATATATATGTGTTGTTATTCAAAATATTTTTATGCTACTTTTATTTAAAGTTAAAAAATTATTTCCAAACAAAAACATGGTTTATTTAATTTTAGGCTTTATTTCAACTTACCTAGATATATTTCAGAACGAAAATATCATATTTTCATTTATACATCATCGTCATATATAACCATCATCATGGTGTGGTGATCATAAAACTTGCATAAACCGATATGAATGTATCTTAACATACTTGATTTGCCCTTACGAGCCATGACATAACATATCGTTTCATAATTTTTCATATACTTAAGCACAGTAAAGCATTCTACTATCTTCTTGGTACTGATATCAGTCTCTAGACTTATCCCTCCTAGAGATGAGGTCATAACATCGGCTAACCCACGAATAAAGGGTCTGGATAATCCAGAAACAACGGATTACCACCGTATAAGGTTCTTTTAGCGGTTACACCCCACCGCATCAGGGTCATGGGGATCCAAATCCAATTAGATTTCGAGTTTAACGTGCTTACAAAATATACTTTCATAATTTCAACATAATACATATCGATTGGGAATTTAAAACATACATAGTATTTTTGAAAACGAAAATACTTAACAAAAGCCCACTTACCGTGATGATATACTTGCTTTAGTGATCGATGGTGCAAAACGATGGGATTCCTTCCACTCTTGGCTTTCGAAAAACAATAGAACAACACGGACAGAATTCTTAGCCTTCCTCGAGCCGGATTCTGATAGGATTTGATTCGAACAAGTGCTGGAAAAATCGATGGTTCAAGTATCGACAACTTGATGCAGGACAAGGCTTGGTCTTTCGAAAGTTAACCAACACGAAACTCAACTTCTCGGCTGATGGTTACTGGATTTTAGAAGGAAATATCGAACCAGATTGATAAGGTGTTCGGGTGGAAAAGATTCTGTATTGTGTGGTGTAACTTCGACTAGGATAGTGATTTATCTTTGCGAATAAAGGCTGGAAAAATATCAAGGATTTTGAGCAAAAGCTATGGCTTGATGGCCGCTGGAAAATCGATGAACAAGTCTGAAAAACAGACGGTGATTGGGCTGGAAAAACTCGAACAGATTCTGTGGCCAAGGTTCTGGAAAAATTGTGCAGGAGCTTCGGCTATGGGGAGGAACTTAGCCACTCGATTTGCTGGACAGGGACGTGGGTTCTCGGCTTTTGGAGGCTGAGAAGGAAGGGAAGTTGTGATGTAAATTTCTCAAGGTTGGCACTTATTTTTATAGGTGAAGGTTGGACCAAACTTTAGGAGTTTGAGTTGGACTCTAACTCGAAATCGAAGGGATCCGATTCTGCAAATTCTGAGGTGGATGGCAGATTTGGTTCGATCTTTAAGTTGCATTTATGGAGGAGTCTATCGAAAGATGCCATGGCTTGGACTCCTCTCGGTTTATGGGATTAAGTCTGATAAGAATTTGAAACAATTCTGTGCAGATAAGTGATGATATAGGGCAGATTATGATCAATCCAAGATGCTGCAAATCGATGGATTAATGGAAGAGTTTGTATTGCTTATGGACTCCTTGAAGGATTGTAACTCTTGGCTAGAGTTTAGAAAATTTCAAACTCTTTTTATCAAGGTTTAGTTATCCAATAACTAAAAATCCGGGTCTTTACATCCCCCCTCCTTATTGGAAGTTTCGTCCTCGAAACTCGAGTCAACTTGATCTTGGAAAAGGTAGGGATATTTCTCCCGCAATGATTCTTCCATTTCCCAAGTAGCTTCTCTTTCTGTATAGTTTGACCATTGGACCTTGACGTAAGGAATGGTCCTTCTTCTCAGAACTTGGTTCTTGGTATCCAGAATACGGATTGGGTTTTCTTCGTATTTCAATGTTCCGTCCAAATTCCCTTGAGTTACTAAGGGTTCTGCTTCCAGTACATGGCTTGGGTCAGCAATGTATTTCTTTAGTTGTGATACGTGGAAGACATTGTGTATTCTCGACAGATTTGGCGGTAGGGCTATTTTATAGGCTAGCGTTCCCACCTTTTCTAGAACTTCAAATGGTCCCACATATCTTGGGTTCAACTTTCCCTTTTTGTCGAATCTAATTACTCCTTTCATTGGTGAAATCTTTACGTATACTTTTTCACCAATCTCAATATCCACTGGTCTCCTTTTCAAACCAGCCCAACTTTTCTGTCGGTCCTGGGCTGTCTTAAGCCTATCTCTGATGATTGCTATCTTGTCGGTAGTAGCTTGCACTAACTCTGGTCCGGTGATAGCTCTTTCTCCTACTTCATCCCAGTATAAGGGTGATCGGCATTTGCGCCCATAGAGTGCTTCGTATGGCGCCATCCCAATGCCTTTATGATAGTTGTTATTGTAAGCAAACTCGACTAGCGGTAAAAGCTCGCTCCAATTTGCAGTAAAGTCTAATACACAAGCTCTTAGCATATCTTCGAGGGTTTGGATAGTTCTCTCTGTCTGGCCATCGGTTTGTGGGTGATAGGCCGTGCTAAGAGTCACTTTACTTCCCATAGCTTGCTGAAAGCTTTTCCAGAAACGCGACACGAATCTAGGATCTCTGTCAGATAGGATGCTCACTGGGACTCCATGCAATCTCACTATATTGTCCATATATAGAGTTGTCAATTTGTCTAAGTTGTAGTTCATACGGACAGGTAGGAAGTGTGCTGACTTGGTTAGTCTATCAACAATTACCCAAATTCCGTCATGGCTCTGTTTTGACTTTGGTAGGCCCACGACGAAATCCATGGAGATGTGATCCCATTTCCATTCCGGGATTTCCAGAGGTTGAAGAAGTCCTCCGGGTCTCTGATGCTCAGCTTTCACTTGCTGACACACTAAGCATCGGGCAACAAATTCAGCTACGTCCTTCTTCATTGCGTTCCACCAAAAACTTTCCTTCGGATCCTTGTACATCTTTGTACTCCCAGGGTGGACTGAAAACTTTGACTTGTGAGCTTCAGACATTACTTCTTGTCTTATGTTGCTCACATCTGGCACGCATAATCGTCCTTTCATCCACAAGATTCCATTGTTATCGATCTCAAAGTCAATAATTTTCTTCTCCCTGACGTGTTCTTTTAGCTTGGTTAGGCTCGGATCTTGATCTTGGCTTAGTTTGATGGTCTCTCGAAGACAAGGTTGAGCTGAGACCGTAGCTAAGATTATTTTTCCTTTGCCTTTCCGGCTCAAAGCATCTGCTACTTTGTTTGCCTTGCCGGGGTGGTAGCTAATAGTGAGATCGTAGTCTTTTAGAAGTTCGATCCATCGTCTCTGCCTCATGTTGAGTTCCTTTTGAGTGAACAAGTACTTGAGGCTTTGATGGTCCGTGAACACTTCGCACTTGGCGCCATACAGATAGTGTCTCCAAATCTTCAAGGCGAACACTACTGCGGCTAACTCGAGGTCATGCGTAGGGTAGTTTTTCTCATGGGGCTTGAGCTGTCTTGATGCATAAGCAATCACTCTTCCTGCATGAGTACACATCCTAGTCCTTCTTTAGATGCATCACTATAAATAGTGAAACTCATGTCTTCAGTTGGTAATACCAGTACAGGTGCAGTTGAGAGCTTTTCCTTTAAAGTCTCAAAGCTCTTCTCACATTCTTCACTCCATATGAACTTTGCGTTCTTTTGTGTGAGCCTGGTAAGATGTACTGCTATTGACGAAAATCCTTCGACAAACTTCCGGTAGTAACCAGCTAATCCCAAGAAGCTTCGGATTTCAGTCACTGTCGTTGGTCTAGGCCAATCTAAAACTGCCTCTACCTTTTTAGGGTCCACTGATACGCCGTCCTTTGATATTATGTGACCTAAGAAAGATACACTTTCTAGGCAAAATTCACATTTGTTAAACTTGGCGTAGAGTTCTTTCTCTCTTAGTGTTTGGAGCGTAAGACGAAGGTGTCGTTCGTGTTCTTCATTGCTCGACGAGTAAATGAGTATGTCATCGATGAACACTACTACAAAGTCGTCCAGGAATGGCTTGAATACATGATTCATTAAGTCCATGAATACTGCTGGCTCGTTTGTCAAGCCAAATGGCATCACCGTGAATTCGTAATGCCCATACCTCGTTCTGAATGCTGTTTTCGGTATGTCATCAGCTTTTATCTTTAGTTGGTGATAGCCTGACCTTAGATCGAGCTTAGAAAAGACTTTAGCTCCTTTGAGTTAATCGAATAGGTCATCTATCCTTGGAAGAGGGTACTTGTTCTTGATTGTGATCTTATTCAGCTCTCTGTAGTCGATGCACAATCTCATGCTCCCGTCTTTCTTCTTTACAAACAACACTGGAGCTCCCCATGGGGATACACTTGGTCTGATTTGTTTCTTGTCTAAGAGATCCTGAAGTTGTTCCTTGAGTTCTTTCAATTCGGCTGGAGCCATTCGATATGGTGCATTTGAGACTGGTGCAGCGCCTGACACCAAGTTGATTTCAAACTCCAATTCTCGATTTGGAACAGAACCGGGCAGTTCTTCAGGAAAGACATCCGGAAATTCTTGCACTACCGCTATGTCTTCTATCCTGGGTCCGTCTTCCTCTTTTACCTCGCTTATTGTTGCTAGGTATACTTCTTCACCGTTCTTCACGACTTTCCACGTTTGTGCTGCCGACAGAAGGAATTTTTGTTCCTTAGTTTTGCCGTGGTATACGATCTCTCCCTCGTCTGGAGTTCGTAGTTTAACATTCTTGTTGCGGCAGTCCACTACTCCATGTGTTTAGATAGCCAATCCATTCCCAGTATAACATCGAAATCCACCATGTTGAGTTGAATTAGCTCAGCATTAAACTTGATTTCATTAATACTGAGATTACAATCTCGGTGTATACTATGTGCTATAAGGGTCTTATTGGCTGGTGTTGCTACATTGTATGGTTCACTAAATAATTCAGGCTTAAGGGCTAGTTTCTTAGCAAACCTCTTAGATATAAACGAGTGCGTGGCACCACAATCAAACAATGTATACGCAGGTAATTCGTTTAAATAAATGGTACATGCCACTACGTTGTTTGCGTCCTCGGCCTCTTCTCGCGTTATAGCAAACACTCTGGCGTTCGGCTTAGTCTCCTTTGGTTTACTAGGAGGGCCGTTATTCCTTACAGTCATCCCCCTCATATCAGGTTCGGGACACTCAACAATTCGATGGCCTGTCTTCCCACATCGGAAACATGCATCTTTTCCTCTGAGACATTCTCCTAGATGGTTGAATCCACAGTTCGAACACTTAGGGTACCTCTGTTGAGTTGGGCCTACTGTGGGTCCCCTTTGCTGGTTACTGGACGGACTAGGCCTCTTGAAGTTTTGACTACTAGAGGTATGCTGACTGGTGGAGGGTCGCTTGCGCTTAAACTCTTCCTCGCGACGATTGATATCTGCTTCAGCCCTGATGGCGGCTCCCATTAAATCTCCGAAATTGGTTGTCTCGAAAATTGCCAGGGCGGATTGGATTCGACTGTTCAGTCCAATCCTGAAGCGATGTAGCTTAAGGGACTCGTCTGCCATGATACTCGGTGCATACGTTCCCAGCGAGTTAAACCTTGCGGTATAATCCACCACTGTCATATCTGTAGTCTGTCTCAGGTTTTCAAACTCTCGCAGCTTCTGGTTCTGGACCGCAGTTGGAAAGTACTGCTTCAGAAATGTGCTCCGGAACCTTTGCCATGTAACTGGTCCCGTTTCTTGCATAAATGGTGACACATTTTCCCACCATTTTCCAGCTTGATCAACGAGAAACGATGTGGTGACTTCCACTTTAATGTTTTCAGGCACTTCAAGTAATCTGTGGTGGTTTTCCACTTGTTTGAGCCAGTTTTGTGCCATTTCTGGGTCTGAGTTGCCATCGAAAGTTGGAACTCGGTTCTTTCGCAGTGATTCATAATGATATTTTACTCCCCGCGGGTGTGGCGCTGGCTGCGGCTGTGGCTGATTAGCAGCAGGATTATTCAAACCTTGAAGTGTCGTGGCCACAATGGTGGTTATTGCTGCCAAGTCCTCACGACTCAGCCCCACCCTCGGGGGTTGTGGCGGTGCAGGTGGAGGATTCTGATTTCCATCCGTTCTCTCCTCATTAGAGTTGGGAGGAACAACATAGTTGGGATTACGATTGCTGCGAGTAGGACGTCCGGCCATTTCCTACAATACATAAAGATCTAAAATCTTTACGCAGAAGATATAACGATAGTAGAAAGATAAAGAAGACATGATAAACAGAAATGACGATTTTATTAATCACTGGAAATGTTTATCAAAACAAAACGGAAAGGAAATGCTGAACATCAAAAATAATTCTTTAAAAACAAAACTCCTAAACAAAGCTTTCTAGAAACTACGGATCTATAATATCTCCACTTCCTAGCTCCTCTACGATATCTTCCTCCATTGGTTCTTCATTTGGGTCTTCATCCGAGTCTTCATCTGAATCTACCATGTCCAGGATGTCTCGCATGTGATCATTGGCTTCCCGTAGATCACTATTGACGTTCTGGAGGTGAGTGATGATATTCCAGTAACCATTGCTTCTTATTGCCAAGCGATGGTTCGTAGCTTGTAGTGAGAGAACTCGCTCCGCCATTTGCTCCAGCTGTTGCCTTTGCACTACGCATTTCTCGGCAGCAGTCCGATGGAGTTCATCTAATCGAGCAACTTCTTTGCTAGCTTCCTTACTCTGCTCGTCGGCTTGATGGTGATAGTAGCCGAGTCTATGAACATTGCCCTGCAGGTGGTCTACTACCTCAAGTAATTCCGAATTAGCTTCCTTGAGCTTTTCAACTTCTTGTTCCAGGCTAAGGATCTGGACTGTCTGAGCTCGGGTTGTCATCACCTAAACCCAATTACGAAACTAATTTAGTCAAATGAAATACTTGACAAAAATTATTTTTAAAACAAGGATAAAAAATAAGAGCATAAATCTTCGATTTTTGCAATCTGGATTTTTTTTTTTTTTTAACATTCGAAAATTAGTGTTCTTAATTCGAATAATAGGGGTTTCGAATTAATCCCTAATCGGAGCTTGAAATCTGAAATTGGCAGAGGGTTAATGATCGACTTGCTGGAGTAATCACACGAAAATTTTTAATTTCAAAACGATCAACATATGCTCAGAAAATCGGGGAAACGAACCAATTTGGGAATTAGGGTTCTTAGATTTCGAATGCGAAATTGACAGAGCAAACGGAATCCGATCGATCCGAAACTTGGACAGTATGGTCGATTGGAAGAGACGGTTCGAATGGTATACTCGTCGACAGCTATCGTGGCGGCAGGCGGCGGCGACGACTTGGAGCTTAGGGTTTACTGTACGAAAATCGAAAAATCCGAAAATAATTCTTAAAAAAAAATCGATTTTTTTTTCGAAAATAAAATTTTAAAACAGAAACTGAAAATTTTAAAATTTCAAAAATTTTCGTATTCATGTGATTAATCAGATTGGACTTCTGATTATCGTAATTATCATGAAACAACAATTTTCACCCAACTGTATTTATTTATCTAGTTGGTCTATTTCAACCGGAATTTTCTTCTAGTTATTTCCTTAACTAGAATACTTTTCCCAGCGGGATTATGGAACCTGGCTAGCTCTGATACCACTAAAATGTCACGCCCCGAGACCGGGGTCAATAACACCGGCATTGATTTCCATAAACAACTTGAAATCAATAAGCCTCATAATATCATAACTACTGAAAAGCCAGTCTTTTTCCATAAAAATAAAAACCCATTGTCTTTACAATGAATAAAGAAATGCGGAATTAAAAACTTAACAACTGAATAAATAAAATTGTCTTAAAACTGGTAAACTTTAAAACATAAAAGGTCTTGAGCTACGCAGATGACTTGATTTCACCAACCCCAATATTGGTGCTCTTCTTCTTGCTCTAATTCTTCTTCGGCTTTATCTGGGTATGTAGAGTAAGGGGTTGAGTGCTTTGGAAAACACTCAGCAAGTGGGGGACAATCGATATCATACATATACATAATTTTCATAAACTTGGATCATAAAACTTGCATAAACCGATATGAATGTATCTTAACATACTTGATTTGCCCTTACGAGCCATGACATAACATATCGTTTCATAATTTTTCATATACTTAAGCACAGTAAAGCATTCTACTAACTTCTTGGTACTGATATCAGTCTCTAGACTTATCCCTCCTAGAGATGAGGTCATAACATCGGCTAACCCACGAATAAAGGGTCTGGATAATCCAGAAACAACGGATTACCATCGTATAAGGTTCTTTTAGCGGTTACACCCCACCGCATCAGGGTCATGGGGATCCAAATCCAATTAGATTCGAGTTTAACGTGCTTACAAAATATACTTTCATAATTTCAACATAATACATATCGATTGGGAATTTAAAACATACATAGTATTTTTGAAAACGAAAATACTTAACAAAAGCCCACTTACCGTGATGATATACTTGCTTTAGTGATCGATGGTGCGAAACGATGGGATTCCTTCCACTCTTGGCTTTCGAAAAACAATAGAACAACACGGACAGAATTCTTAGCCTTCCTCGAGCCGGATTCTGATAGGATTTGATTCGAACAAGTGTTGGAAAAATCGATGGTTCAAGTATCGACAACTTGATGCAGGACAAGGCTTGGTCTTTCGAAAGTTAACCAACACGAAACTCAACTTCTCGGCTGATGGTTACTGGATTTTAGAAGGAAATATCGAACCAGATTGATAAGGTGTTCGGGTGGAAAAGATTCTGTATTGTGTGGTGTAACTTCGACTAGGATAGTGATTTATCTTTGCGAATAAAGGCTGGAAAAATATCAAGGATTTTGAGCAAAAGCTATGGCTTGATGGCTGCTGGAAAATCGATGAACAAGTCTGAAAAACAGACGGTGATTGGGCTGGAAAAACTCGAACAGATTCTGTGGCCAAGGTTCTGGAAAAATTGTGCAGGAGCTTCGGCTATGGGGAGGAACTTAGCCACTCGATTTGCTGGACAGGGACGTGGGTTCTCGGCTTTTGGAGGCTGAGAAGGAAGGGAAGTTGTGATGTAAATTTCTCAAGGTTGGCACTTATTTTTATAGGTGAAGGTTGGACCAAACTTTAGGAGTTTGAGTTGGACTCTAACTCGAAATCGAAGGGATCCGATTCTGCAAATTCTGAGGTGGATGGCAGATTTGGTTCGATCTTTAAGTTGCATTTATGGAGGAGTCTATCGAAAGATGCCATGGCTTGGACTCCTCTCGGTTTATGGGATTAAGTCTGATAAGAATTTGAAACAATTCTGTGCAGATAAGTGATGATATAGGGCAGATTATGATCAATCCAAGATGCTGCAAATCGATGGATTAATGGAAGAGTTTGTATTGCTTATGGACTCCTTGAAGGATTGTAACTCTTGGCTAGAGTTTAGGAAATTTCAAACTCTTTTTATCAAGGTTTAGTTATCAAATAACTAAAAATCCGGGTCTTTACAATTTAACCGCTTGGTGAAATTAAGTGAAGGTCTGTATCGACTAATTTTGATGAATCAGCGGATGAGTTGTGGTTACGAGTAATCTTATTTTTTTCCCTCAAAAGCAAAACCGTGCATACACTTTATTTTTATTTATTTGTTTTCGAACACCCGTTTTCTCGAAATAAACCTTCAGAAACAATATCAAATATTTTTCAAAAATTATCTCATATTCCAATTGCAAATACAGTTATTTTAAAAACATTCTTATTAATTAAGTACACTGTGATCAATGGAATAGGTGTCTGTCAAAGCTATAGCAATAAGGCAGCAAACGGACAGTATATATAGAGTAAATATAATTTCTTGACCCTTTCAAAGCCGTCTATGTATGAATATCCACAAAACAATGCAGCAATTGTTTTTTGATTAACGTTCTAATTCTTATAGACGGCGTCTTATATCCAATTACTCTATAAAACCTGCGGTCCTTACTCTCGTTTCCCATCTCATTTTACAGGTTTGTTCTACAATAGTATTTGTTAACAATCTCTAGTCTTTCTAGATAATTTGATATAGTAATTATTTAAGACAGAATACAAAAAAACATGGCCCCTCGTTTGGTCTTGCTCGGTTTCCTGATTGCAACTTGTTCAGTTGTATTAGCATCAGACCCGAGTCCTCTTCAAGATTTCTGTGTTGCTGATCCCACTGGCCCTAGTAATACATATCAATGTGATCTTATGCTATATGCACTCTGTACTTTTTAGTTGAATTATTGTTTACTAACTTTAATTTTTTGCATGATGGCAGTGATGGTGAATGGGTTTACATGCAAGGATCCCAAGGTGGCGCAGGCAACTGATTTCTTCTTCACCGGCCTTCACATGCCTAGAAACACATCTAACCCCGTCGGATCAAAAGTGACCCCAGTAAATGTCGCCCAAATTCCAGGACTCAACACTCTCGGAATCTCCCTGGCACGTATCGATTTTGCTCCATGGGGAATCAACCCTCCACACCATCGCGCCACGGAAATTTTGACAGTGATTGAAGGTAGTCTTGAGGTGGGATTCGTAACATCTAACCCCGAAAATCTTTTGATTACGAAAGTACTTCAAAAGAGTGATGTGTTTGTTTTTCCGATGAATCTTGTCCACTTTCAAAGGAACACGGGTTATGATAATGCAGTTGCTATTGTAGCTTTAAGCAGCCAAAACCCCGGAGTTATCACTATCGCAAATGCCGTCTTCGGTTCAAGCCCTGCTATTGCCAATGATTTTCTAGCCAAGTCCTTCCAAACCGATACAGAAACACTTGATTGGATACAATCCAAGTTCTAGGAGCGATATATAACAGTGGCAATTGCTGAAAAACAACGATGGACTCCCCATATTTCAAACCTGTTATCCGGCTTTATTTTTCTTATCTTTCTAGTTGATTTCATTTTCTCCTAATGGTGTGTTCTTCCTATTTCTTGATAGAAGATTAAATAATTCAGGTTTCTTGTGGGCACAGCGGCTTTTATAAATGATATCTGGTTAGTTTAGTTAAACCTCATACCTTAATTTCTTCCTTTTATATTGGTAACAACAATAGATAGCTATTTAGAATATGATTTTTGCATAACTATAACGACAGTTAATACATGAGACATTACAAGTTTGATTTTAATATTTAAGGTTTTTGGCAACGATGGGTAGAGTAATCACAATGTAAAAATGGATGAATTCAGTACATGAAGATTTTCTCATAAAAAAATCAAGAATATTAGGGACCCGTAATCCTTGCATGATTATATCAAGTTTCTGAACTTGCAGGCAAATGTGTGATATCCTGGAAAACCTGCAACCTGCTCCTCCGCATAATAGATTTTGTAGAAGATAAATTGTCCGACGAAACTAAACCTTTGCCTTCAAAGTTCAAAGCTTTCAATGGCAATGGTGAAGCACAATGATTTTTTTCCGTGCTTGGATTCTGATACTGATCAGAATTACACAAAGATGGCTTCAATAATTTCTCAGGTTGCGTAAAATATCCCCATCCAAGTTCAATAGCTTCTTCCATGGAAATGGGAGTCTGTGAAATCACGTTAGAATTCACATTTTCGTCATTAAGTCCTTTATTCATTGAACCCGCAGACATCTTGCCTGGAGTTTGGTAAGATGACAAAGATTCTTGAAAATGGTTATCTTCTGAATCTTTCTGTGGAAAATCTGTTTTCCAACTTTTCGAAGCTTGCTCTTCTTCTTCAACCATATCAGCCCAGCTTTTCTTGCCTTCACGTGTTAAAATGTCGGGTGATTTTTTGCGAACTCTCAGGATTTTCTCGGATTTCGAATCTTCCACTTCTTTAAGACTACCCCTGTCAAGAATTTTTTTAGCATCAGGTTCCTTCTGGTTAAGATCTATTGACAAATTCTTCAGTCTTTCTTCATTATATCTCAATGCCATCTCAGTTTCAGTTTCAGCAGATTGTTCAAAAGACAATTTTCGACAGAAGCCTCCATTATAGGCCTTCCCTGTCAAACCTGCATTTCTTTGATCTCCATTTTTGGAAGACAATGAACATCTTCTTGGCTGTGTGAATGGAACTTCTGGAAATTTTCCATTGCAGAATGGAGAACTATACACCCTTTTCAACACACAATCTGCTTTTTCTTGGCTCATGTTAAACCAACAATGGTTCGATCTCCAGTCAAAATCTGACCTTTTATCATAGGGAAATTCACCTATATTCATATTCTTGAAGGACAAACAGATGTCCATTTGTTTCACAGGTTCAAGAACACCCTGTGCCTCCAACTCAACCAACATTTGGGAGGCACGTTCATAGGACTTTGCATAGGATTCATCCATTGGCCCACTGTCAGATGAAATTCCTGTGGCTTGCAGCAAAAATTTGGCTTCTGATAACTTGTTCATGCGCATCAAACACATTGCTAAGTTACATTGCTTGTTCTTATCTGGTGCAATAGACATTGCTTTTCTGCATCACAGCACATTCATGCAAGAGACTTCGTTATTTAAAACTATCAGTAGTATTTAGCATAATAAAGTTCAGATATACCAAACGACCTGTAATATTCTTCTGCAGACTTGAAATCTTTCAGCTGCATGTAAGCCCAAGCCAAATTTCCCAACAATCTTTAGTTAAATTATGAAAGCAGATAAGTTAGTCAGATTTTATAAAAAATGGGATCAATTTCATTTATAATAAGTAATGCGGATATAACCTAGAATAGTCTTTTTCAACTGTGATTTGAAATTTCTTCCCTTGACATCTTGCCATCTTCGTCCTCTGCCCACCAAAAGCTGTTCCATCTTCCACTTGCTTCAGTTTTAGTTTAAGGATTTCAATCTCTTCCTCAACCCGGCCAGATTTCTGCATTAACCAAAAATGTCTTCAAGAATCAGCATGTCAGAATTATAGTTATCTCAAATACTTTGTTACCTTGTAGAGTTCAACCAGTATGTTGTCAAGAGATTCTTGAGATTCAAGTGGACATAGATGGCGAAATGACTTAATGGCCTCGATTGCCTCATCTGGCCGATCCAATTGTTTCATGATGACTGCCATGTCTTTCAGAGCACTATCAACTCGATCGCCAGAATTTATAGCAGCCCAAAACATGGAAACAGCCCTGCTTGGGTCCTTGTTTACCAGCTGTTTTTGAGCATTGAATCAGCAAACCAAATGTATTTAATAATTAAATATAATCATAAAGTAAACTTTTTTGGGTTTTGAAGGATTCTTACAGCATAATCACCACAAAATCACTATTCTTTTGAGTAATTTAACCTACTCTGCCAATATAGAACAGGATGCCAGTACGAAGTTTGACTCCAAATTCATTTTGCTTTCCAATCATGTTCTTTGGATATGAAACGTCCACAGAAGCAAGATACGTCTTCCAATAAAAAAAATACATGTATTTTCGGTAATATCCATTGCCTAAACGATTAATCAAACTATTCATTTTTCATTATCCTAGAAGAAACAAGAAAAAAACCCAGAATTCTTAGATTTCAGAAAACTTGAAGCATCAACTAAAGTCCAATAATGTAAATAAAAACCATAATCACAAGAGCGAACAAAAAGTTCCATAAAAGAAGCAGAAAAATGTCATTAATCAACGGTCACCTGGACATGCTTGGCTCTACCGTACGGAGAGTCACCGGAAGGAACTCTGTGAATGACATGAAAAAGATCATCTTTCCCCTGGGTTGACCTTCTTGGATTCTTCTCCGATCCCGGCATCACCGGAGAACGTCTCGTCTTCCATGTAGGTGGCGGCGTCAAGAATCTTCTAGGTTGAGAGCTGTAGTAACTGTTGTACTGATCAACACTACTGTCACTCGGCATACCCTCTCAAAAGATAATCTTGTAATTGATCAAAAATCCCCTTTTCTTGTTAACTTTTCAGACCCTTTTCCTTTAAATTCAAGAAAAACCTATCAATGGCGTTGGAAATCAATCAAGAAACAAGTTTCTTCAAAAAAATAAAATCAAGAATATGAAGAGAGATGGAGCATGAGAAAAAACGACTGGGTGCAGGAACTCAGAGAGAAGAGAATCGGTAACAGTTATCGAAAAAATCATTTCCACGTTAAAATTGGGCGTCTAAAGGGTTGTGAGTGTGAGAGGCAGAATCATCACGATGATTGACAGGAGAAGTAGCCGTTATATAAGTATCCGTTGGGAAAGGCGGCGTCTTTTAATATACTCTTTTTTCAGCACAAACGGGTCGGGTTGAAGTTTTGACCCATGAGTTATTTATCTCTCCACTGTGAGTTCAAATGACCCGGTCAAATTAAACACTAAAACATAAATGAAAAATGTTAATTCATAGAGTAGAAATTATCTTATCTGGCAATCGAAATTAACTAATTAATATCGAGTTCAGGTTCAAATTTGACCATAGTCCACAAATTTCAATTGAAACTCGAAACCACCAAAAATGTAAAAACCCAAATGAAAATTAGTGGAAATACAAAGGAAAAGGTACTTTAAAAAGACACCATATTCAAATTTTTAATGCATCTATTAACTTCATCACTGCAGTAAAATGTCAAAAACATTGTTGAAACCAACAAATCATGTTCAAGACAAAAAAAAACAGAGAAACTATTCTTTTGTAGGAAGCAAATCTTCGAGACTCCACTCCCATATGGCTACATATTAATGACCAGACTCCATTTTTACCATACGATGACCACAATCATCATCATCATATCTTCTAAAGATTGCAATTTGGAATGCAAACCCAGGTTCACTATCAGCTGTGCCAAATAAAGGCGAAAGCTGAAGCAGCTTTGCTCGCATCGTCCGGTGTAAGTAGCCGTAGAGGACCCAGTTCAGGTCTCGTTGCTTCGGTGAAGGTCTCGTCGCTTCGGTGAATCACTTGAGCCTTGATACATTTTCGGTGATCCACCGACGCTACTAAATGCAACACTGTAATTAGGCCTGGCAGCCAAATCATATGCCCAGTGATTGAACTGTGATCTTGCAACCATTCAAATTTATGGTCGTGATTTCAGAATTTACAGCTATGAGATGATCATAGCTAGGTCCTCTTCTTGGCTTTGAGATGATCCCTGAAGAATAACATTGTACTCATAGTTTGGACTATTAGAATCTTGGGACAGAAAGAGCTGAGGACTACATCGCCAAATAAACATGCATCTTTCTCCTCCATATGCTCAATCACCTTTCAGAATCATGATTTTCGGGGTTTAGCAAATCAGAAACAAGAGGGACGCAAAGTAAATTGGAGAAATAGCAGATAAAAAGTGATAGAAACAAGTGCCTCCAAGCAAGTTGCAATATCAAAGCCATGCAATCGAGAATCATATTTTGTGATTGAGCCATCATATAGCACTGCAGACTTCATCAACCTACTTGTATCCTTGGCATCCAATAAGAAGTTTAATTTTGTGTAGGGACTGCTGTTTAATTATTAATCTGCCACAAGATTTCAAATATGTCGTACTGCAAATTCAACACGCGGCTTTGACAGAGGGGGACTGAATAAAGCTAGCTCCATTCTCTCTTCCAATGGTTCGGTCACCCGCAGTAGAGTTATACAGTACTCCAATTTGCAGATTCCTGCCTAAGAACAATATAAAAGGAAAGTGATGCACAATAAACTGATAAGAGGAGAAAGAAGCAGGACTTTACCTGGCAAGATCAGGATCTGATTATTTTGAGCGTAGAATTCAACATAGCATTACGATAACAACGACAAAGTGGCAGCAGAATCACCAGCTGCTGCCAAAATAAACTAACTCTGTTTGAAAATTAGAAGACCGCCCAACAGCCATTTGTGCTACAGCAGCTTCAATATCAGGCAAGACTGCTTCATTTCCTACCTCAAACTCAAACTCTTCACAACTTTCAAGATGTTCCTTCATGCAGTCTCCTTCAGTGACCAACAAAACAAAGTAGCATACGGAAGCTAGAGAGCCATTTGAGGGAGTGTGTTATGATTGCAAGATCACGTTATGGGATGGGGGTTACTATTCACGGGGTACTATTCACGGGTCAGAGGTACTGTTAACCTATGTTGTTGGAAGTTTGGGGGAAAATAGAGAGAGAGAGCAATGAAGGCAGTAAACTTCTCAATGATTTATTTAATTCACACACTTCATTCTTTATTTTATTAATCAAATCCCTCCTATTTATACAAATAGGAATCATATTTAAAAATATCAAAACATCAATCCTAATCAAAAGTCAATCTTAATCCTAAGTTTAAACCAATCCAAATCCTAATCAAATAAAAGAAAAACCAATCCTGATAAATATAAAAGCAGCAAGGATAATTCTCTAAGATCTCATTCAAGATCTCCTCTTTTGTAGGCCAAGTTTCCCTTCAGTCCAGGACTCTTGCACGTTACATCACACCCTCCTCGAAATGGTGTTTGTCCGCAAACACCACTTGGATTAAGAATTTACACTGTCTTTCGAGAAGTCCAATTACTGAACACCTGTGATATTGATTTTTAAATTAGTTGTAAGGAAGACCAACATATTTTCTAGAGATCGAATACCCAATCATGACTTCTTACTTACTGTTGATCCGGTTTGTGTACCAATCACTTGAGAACAGGCGTGCAACATTAGCAGGAGCCACCTAGATCAGCTAATCTCTCAAAAAATGGAACGACTCTGAACATCTGCTCAAATGGCATTCATGTAAAAACTCGACTGCTAACACATCAGGCGAGGAAGTAGCCATCGAAATAATTTCTGCACCAAAGCAGTCAGATGGGAGTTCAGCCAAAACATGGAGTGTGTTCAAAGCATCATAAATCTCTTCAGTTTTTGGAAGATCGGGTCCAAAGAGGGATCGCTTGCTGTTATTGTCTTTGCTCTGATCTTGTTGATTCAAGATCATGGCTGACAGACACTGAGAAATCTCCTCTAACTTATCGAAAAGAGCTTGTTGCCGTTTCTCGGCTGCTTCCTTGAACTCTTGATGACGTTTCACAAAGGCTTGGAATTCCCCCATAAACCTGGCTCTGATACCAATTGTTATGATTGTAGGATCACGTTATGGGATGGGGGTTACCATTCATGGGTCGGAGGTACTGTTCACCTATGTTGTTGGAAGTTTGGGGGAAAATATAGAGAGAGCAATGAAGACAGGAAACTTCTCAATGATTTATTTAATTCACAAACTTCGTTCTTTATTTTATTAACCAAATCCCTCCTATTTATACAAATAGGAATCCTATTTAAAAATATCAAAACATCAATCCTAATCAAAAGTCAATCTTAATCCTAAGTTTAAACCAATCCAAATCCTAATCAAATAAAAGAAAAACCAATCCTGATAAATATAAAAGCAGCAAGGATAATTCTCTAAGATCTCATTCAAGATCTCTTCTCTTGTAGGCCAAGTTTCCCTTCACTCCAGGACTCTTGCACGGAGTGATTCCAGAATTTTGATCCCCAATAACAACAAAAAATGGTTCATCTTTAACCACATTATTACTGCAACTATAGTTTAATAGTTTGCGAGCTTGAGAGATTGAGGTCCCACACTTATGAACAGAATGGCATGACCCAAAATCCTTCGAGAGTTATGAAGAGTTAAGTGAATGTCAAGTTTTTCGGCAATTGCATTCAGCCTCTCCAAAGGTGTGTCAGGTTTTTCAAAAAAAAATATCTAACCAAGATAGAACTTTCAAAGCAGCACTTTGGATGGCATCTGTCTGTTTTCTATAAGCTTCTTGAGGTGAGCATCGTAAACTCAACTCCTGATTTTTGGAATATACTTTTACTTCACAACTAGATGCTTCAGTATATCCCACTAGATCCCCACATGTAGCAGCAAGGCCTGCTTCACTTTTTTCTTCTGTATCAGCCTCCGTAACTTTCAGCTTTTTACAGGATCCAGGTAAATTTTGTGATGAATCTGATGAATTTAATTGAACTGAGAAAACAGGTTCAGATAAATGATGAAAACGACGGATCGTACAGAGTATGTCTCTTGGCAAGGATCCCTTCCAATTGCTTCTTGTAGTAAATGCTAATGGCAACTTCGCAGCAAGTATCGCCTCTCTGGATATCTTATACGCTCCACTAGGTATTTTGTTGATAAGTATCCTAGACAAAGAGATTAAAAATGTCACGTGAAATGCAACTTCTCAAAGCATCAGAATAGAATTGTTCCCACTTGCACACAAAACAACATATATTTCAAAATGAAAGGCGACAACTAACAGAGCTAGAGTCCACCTATAATAAATGCGCAAGGAATTCATGAAAAAGATCAGAAGACTTCCATGTGTAACCGACGGATGCCAAAATTGCATCACCATAAACAAATTGACCAGAGAAGTAACTTGCCCTCTCAGTTGAAGATCCTTCAAGATGAATGAGTTGTTTCACAGCACACTCTGACAACTGGTCCCAAAGATGTCGCTTGGGAGCAAGGGAATACATTCTCAGTTCAGAGGAAGCTTCGCCAATTGTTCTGCATATGATTAGAACTTTCTTTAATTATAGAGAGAAAAACAGGAACTTGCAAGGAATCTTACAGAATAAATGAGGCAATAACCCATTATGTGGAACATGAATTACACAACTCATTTTCTGCAAACATGTTTCTCATTGGAGAGAAATTATACTTGTAGCCCCATTAATCCAGATAAGAAGACTATCATCATAATTAAAAACTTCTATTATTTCCAAATGTTAGCTTAGCAGTGTTGATTAGGCTTAACATTTGTAATGAATTGGATCCACTATGCTTTTGGAACATGGCAAGCAGAAGAGGGTACTCATCCTTCATGCCATAACCACACTTATCTCACCTGGATATCAGAAAGCCTCGTTCACACCCAATTCATGACCAATAACATCAAGGTAATAACCAGTTGCAGCAATGTTAAGCTTCAAAGTTTCCACACCCTTGGATAGTGAAGATGGAATGCGTACTACTTGAATTGTACAACTATCACACAGGAGTTCGGCGAGTGACTCGAGAAGCTGGAAATTACACTTCATATGGACCGAAATGGAAAATACACATATATATAGTTTGTGACACGGATCCCAAACCTATATAGGTGTATTTTAAGCTTGATTCATGGTCTATAGAATGTTGTATGACATCAGGCGGACACGGTTTATCCTCTTTAGTGAAAGTTGCTCCTCAAAAGACAAAACCATATCAGTTTGTTTTGTTGCTGCCTTGAGAACTAGTGACATCACTAGCAGTGAGGTCGGTTCAGCTACATATGTTACTAATCATTGAATGCTATCGCAGAAACAGGAACGCAACCGTTGAAGTGGCCTTCTCTTCTCAAAGCTGCTCTGAAGTGACCACTGAGTGGATGGAGAGAAGTGAGGAACTTCACAATCACCAAAGAATATGGGAAGAGCATCAACAAAAAGTAAAGGGAAAGGAAACTTCAGCTGCATATAAAACACAGTAACAAAAGAATAGATAGATCCAATACTACAATAAAGAATGGTGTTCGCCATACTCTCCCAATCAAAAAGCTTTAAGAATGCCATGAGTATTCTCTTCATAAGCTAATTATCCTTATCGCATGGTAACATCCACAGGCACCAAAATACAAAAGAATCAATCTATGTTTTCAGTTTGTTGCAGAAAACGAGGAACAAATGTCACATAAACCAAATTAAGACCGAACAGCAAAACATTCAGTTTATCAAGGGATTGCTCCTACTCAAAAATTCTTATTCTTTGCCATTACATGCACCGAGGATCATGAAGTTAGTCATTGTACAATCCCACCTCAACGAAAGTGCTAGAACCCCTCGACAATCTTGCTCTTTAACCACAATCTGTATAACTTCAGTTTGCTCATTGAGAAGGACTTAACATTTCACCGCACAAAAGGGAAGATGATTCTGATATTTAACAAGGAAAAAGACAAATAACGATGACCATTATGGAGAGCTATATCAGAACTCCTTCATATCGAAGGCAAATTGGATTACAATGAAAAAACACAAAGTATGCCAAGAAGTGGCAATCCATTCACACAAGTCCAATTTAATAAGCTATGTTCCTCAAACTAGAACTGATACACTGCAAGCACATACCTCATTTGAAAATAGAAAAGCAAGACGGGCAGTCAAATCATCCCATGCTTCAGGTATGGTAGGATTATATTCTTTCTGGCGAATGTCAAGCTGCGAGGCACATTTAGATTTTACAGACAAAGAATGTATTGCTTTGGGATAGTAACATGCAACTTTGGGGTCAAGAACTAAAGATGCACATACAAAATAAAACAAAAGGGAAGCGCGTAAAATGGAACTCGAGAAAGTTCTATATTTGAAAATAATCTCATGTCAAAAAATTATAATGTTTTGAAGAAATCTATGTCTATAAATGGGAAGAAATATATGGACGATCAACCAGAATTGCCAAGGTACTGCAATGATAAGACAAGTGAGTTTGAATTTGTTGTAGCCTGTTACTCTTCTAAATCAATTTCCCATCAGAATCCCTATATCATACAGCATCTCTCGAATACTAATGCAAATGAAAGTCGCTAACATACACCAGAAGTGGCTGCTATCTGAAAGCTTTTAAATACATGAAATGTAAATACATTAGACTTTAATGCCCCAATAATGAACAGCATATCAGAAATAAAGACGATGACAAGTTAACATTTATGAAATTTTGCCCCATTTCACCACAGATATGTTAAAACTGATTTAAGAAACACTTGCTGATTAAGAAACACCATAAATTTTGCCCCATTTCACCAAACATTACACGGCCGAACTCTATCTTTTTATGTTTACCTGGTATAATAGTGCCAATCTACAGTTTTCTGAACAGAAAATGTTGGATATATCTTTCATATGCTACTTATCGTCCCTTTGACTTGTCGTTATGTTAAAATCAAGTTCAGGCAGTAGTCAAGGCCCAAAAAGTTGGCTGTTTGGACAATCGGATAACTGTTGAAGGAAGTATTCAAATCGCAATAATAAAGGTGGCATTTGGTCGAGCATTTGTTCCCCTCAACAAATTCAACTCAAAAGTTTTGAAAATAGTTGTTCATAATATTTTTGAAACGTTGTTGAGATTTAAATTTTGAAAGTTGATGTAATGTAAAATAAAGCGAGGATGTGCAATGATTGAACGAAAAAGATGAAATAAGATAATTATTAGTTGAAAACGGGACAAAAAAATGAGTGACTGTGTAAAGATTATGAATTGTAATAGTTGATATATAGTGTGAGATAATGGCCTGATTAGTTTTTTTTACAAGTATTATGAATGAAATATTTGGAAATAATAGGAAAATTAGACAATTTTTAGTTAAATTGAGTTGAGTCTAAGTGGATGCTCTAAAAAAAGGCTAATTAATTATCAGTTTTCTGGAGCTTCACTTTTTGTTGATCATCACTTTTCATCTTTACCAACACGAAAGCAAATAATTTGTGTTTTCTTTTACCCAACTAGGTGGCATGTCATTTGATTAAGAGCACACAGAAGAAAACACAAATGTCTCCCAGGTATAGCGACTTGGTTCAGATGCAGGTTTTTACTGATTTATAAGGAAAATATCTCCATATTCACAAGATAAATTAAGGGAGAAAGAGCAAGAAAATCACGTTTTTTTCATACTGATTTTTAATCAAATCAGATCAGAAATAAACAATTAGTCGAATCGATGATTTAGTGTTTGCTGGGAAGCACAAGGAAGAAACAGTCTAGAACCTTGTTATAAAATAAATAAAAAGAACAAATGTGAAACCTTTTCTATGGCCTTCTCTGCAGCTGATTGTTCAGCACCCTTTTTCCTTTTGAAGGTGTCAGATACAACAATGATTTCAGGAAGTAGCAAAGTGCACCGGTAGAGGCAGGGCCCATTCTGTGGGATGGCTAGCCCTGGATATCCGTTTTGAGTTGAACCTTGTACTTCCTCAACCTTATATTGGGCTTTATCACCAAACCTCTGGTGTGTAATCACCTTGGGTGTCATTGGTGACTTTTTTGCAGGGTTACATGGGGATTTTACTGTTGCCATCATTATCCCAGCAGTTTACACTCGCTTAATACACTTATATTTGGAGGTGAAATCTTATCCGGCAATCATCTATCAAGAAATGTGTTCCATCGCCAAGCTCCTGCACCAAGTAAAACCCCAAATACTGTCATTCTTCCCGTGTAGTAGTACAAAAAACAAGAGAATTATTCCATGTCTGATCACATCGGTGCAATCAGGGATGGGATTCTATAAAAAGCCAAGGTTGAAGGAGGCAAAGAGGTTGCCACATCGAGTTAGGGGTTTCAGCAAAGTAAAGGTTGCCCAAGGCCCTGTTCTTGCAGACGAAAGAGAACCAAAGTATTTTACAAGGGCTAAAGAGAGAATACCCAGCTCCACTTTACCATGTTCTTAAAAAAATACATATCAAATATCACATTCCCTTTGTGACCAAGAGAGATTAACATAAGACAAATCAAGATCAAACCAACAATAACATTATTATTCGATAGAAAATCAAAGATAAGCAATTACTGTAAAATTTACACGTGGACTTAGCGTTCTATACTTCTATTAGCTTAACGCAGAAAAACATTAAAGTCCATCACAGTAACTCCTTAAAATACCGAAAAATTCAGCCCAATGGACAAAAAAAGTAGCACTCCACCATACCATCAAATAAAACAAAAGCCAGTACCTTCGCATCAGCCATGCTTATTGTGCAAACGCCCCTCTGCATGATTGCGGGTACTTAGCAGTTATCAGTGTGTTCTGCGTGATGTGTGTGGGAGAGGGTAAGAAATCGGCACTCCAAACGTTTATTTTTCCTTCCTTTATTTTTGAAAGGCACCCTTTCAGTAGCTCTGAGCTAGTACTGGGTTTTGGGTTTATGAAGACTCGCAGGGGACCCTTTTGTTCATGAAGCGGATACCTCCGTGCCTATCCCTACAATTCTAATGTAGTAATTGGGAAGCTTATTTCGCTGGCCATTCTTCGCTTCTCATCCTTCGAGGGTTTGGATTTGTTGGGGATGGTGGTGGGTGTGGCTTTGGTGGGGGTTTCGGTGGCGGGGCTGGTGGGGGTTTTTGGTCTCCAGGGGGGCCTCAGTGGAGGGGGAGGGTTAGGCTTTGGATTTGGTCCTGGTTGTAACCTTACCGATGGTGCAGGAGGTGATCTCGTTGGAGGGCTTGATTTTGGCAGTGTTGTGGGTGGCGGTGGGGTCATCAACGGTGAAGGTAGAGCAGACGCTGTTCTTGGTGGTAGGGGTGTTTTAGGAGGTGGTGGTGGCGGCACTCTAGCCTCTAGGGGGAGGAGGTGGTCTTCGTGGTGGCTGTGGGTTCTGAGGTGGTGCAAGTGCCGGTGGCGGTTTAGGAGGTGATTTTGAGGGAGGTGCTAGGGTCGGTGGTGGTGGTTGGCTGCGAGTTATGGTTAGGGGTATAAACGAACCGAATCGAGCCGAATATGCAGAAAATTTTAAGGTTCAAATTCGATTCGAAATAGTTATATTCGAGTTCGATAGTTTCAAAAATTTGGCTCGAGTTCGGCTCGAATCAAAGTTCGAGTTCGGCTGGAAAACGTTCGAACATGTTCGCGAGCTATTCGAATTCTTGCTCGAAAATAAATACCCGAAAGGTTCGTAATATATTTATTTAATATATAATTATATTATATTAATAAAATATTAAAGTTCGCGAGCGGCTCGCGAACTATCGAACAAAATAACCTGGGCTCGAGTTCGGTTCGAAAAAAGTTCGAACATGTTCGAGTTCGGCTCGAATTCGAGAATTTCGAATTCGAATCAAATTATCGAGCCGGCTCGAAAAATTCGCGAACATATTCGATCCAGATTTGTGTGTTTTTTCATGTGATGGCGGTGGTTGCGTGGCAACCTCACGTCTCATGCTCTTTGGGTGATATGCTCGAGATTTGGGAGCAATTTGAGCATTATTTTGTGTGCGATTGGCTAGTCGTGCAAGTTCTCCCTGTCTACTTATGTTTTATATTTGTCTTCTAGTTGTTTATCTAGTTATTTTATTTTTTGGTAGCTTTGTCTATTGTGTAGTTCTGTTTCTATCCCTATCTTACTCTATGCTACCTTTTTGTTCTTTTGTTGGTGGAACTTTATGCTTGTTTTATCGCTGGAGCATCAGCTTTGACTAGGGGGTTTATCAGTTTCATGCACCATCCCGTGGTATGGCTTTTCGTAAAGGATTTGGATACGATGGGCTGTAAGTTTGTCATTTCTTTATCAGTTTTTGCCCTTCGTCTATCTCAATTAATTCCTTCACTTACTCTGGAAAACAGTTTCTTTACTTGTCAGTACTCGGATTAGATGGTTTGAGAGGATCGATTTTGACATGGAGGTTCACGCCCCATCCTGGTCAACGTCTCATGATCTCGTTGTGATTCACTTTCCTTTACCACCTGATTGCCTCGCTGATTGGAGGAGACAATTATATTTTGTTGGTCAATTTGGTTTTTTATTTTAAGTGGCTGTGATTTATCTCCCTGTTGGTAGACCCGCTTTTTGTTGTAATTTCCCTGCTACTTTTTAGTTAATATATATTACGGTTATAAAAAAAACCTTTATGAAATGTGACTTGAAAATAATGATAACTATATTAATTTATTAATTTTTAAATTATATATGTATTTATGCAAAAATAACTATTATTATTATAACATAAGTGTATTAAAAATACTAAAATATTTTAATTAATTAAACTATATATTAGACTGAGCGACACAATTAATCACCCAGTTAATAGGGATAATTAGTGCTTCCAACATTGTATATAATATAATTGATTAAATTTAAAAATTAAATTTATTTTGAATCGACAAGCTACAAATTGACCTTTCATTTAATCAAATAATTCAACATTGTGATAGTACGATTAGTCATTAATTGACCTTTTTTTTCTATTTTAACAACTGATATAACAACCGATCAAAGTTTTAAACGAAAAGGGAAGGTCCGATTGGTTTGAAATATTCTCAATGCATGATGGATGCATCATATATCTCTACTCCTAGGGTAGTGTCCCCACTTGCTAAGGTAAAGAAAATACATACTTCAACAAGATGAAGTGAAAGTTGAAAGAATATCTTTTACGGCTTCGAAATTAAAGTTTATTTGTGATCTTCTTGTGATGCACAACTAAAAAATATATAGGTATTATTGCAATTTCAGAGGAAAAAAACACTTCTCCATACTTGCAGATTAACCAATTTTGACAAATAACGAAATTGTTTTAAATGTGAATTATACACACACATTTGATGTTATCCACGAGGATATCCCAACCCTAAAATATTTCACATGAAATATTTCATATGGAGAATTGGATTGCCCATAAGACAGTTATTGATAACCAATTCTTCTGTGTTTTAATATATAATACTTTCAAATTTTAACATTTGTTTTGTTCTTTGTTATTTAGACATGCTTGTAGATCAATATACAAAAAATAGAACAATAAGAGATCACAAATTTTAAAAAATGATTTGATCGATACTATATTTCAAACCACCCGAGTTTGGGGTGAGGGTTTTCTTCTTATTTAACGTAGAGAATGGGGCGAACAAAAGATTTTTATTTACACCATGCACTTCCAGTCACATATAATGTCTTAGGTAATTATTAATTTTCCAATAAGAGGGTATTCGGAAAAAAGATGTCTAAAACAAAAAAATGCAAATTCTAAGGACGAATATATGCATTTATTTCTTCGTCCACTTTGGACAGACTCAGATTACAGTCGCGTTTGACGCAAAAAATTGATTTAGCTCGTCCCCAACTAAAAAAAAACATATCTTATGATATACATATACCATATGATAAACATCATAATTTATCATATGGAAATTTTGATACTAAAAGTGTCCAGATTACATCAACCATTAATCTTGAATATCAATCTACGGCCCCCACATGAGGTGAAATAGGTGAAGGGTTGACGATTGCGTGGGACTCGTCCAGTCTTACAGGTCCAATCACTGATGATGGGAAATTGGGAATTTATTGATAGTGTCCCCATGCATTTGCATATGGCAACAATATCATCCATTAAGACCGCTTATAAACATTTGGTAAATATCACTTATATATCAACTAAATATTAAACAAAGAACACAAAAACTAACATACGAACCATTTTTACACCAATCATATTGAGATAGAGTCCACAAGATGTCCATACAAGCATTTTTTTCTAACCGCTAAAAAAAATCATGTGTGACGTCACCTTTTCAAGCAACATAATTCGTATACAAGCTCACACCTATAGTTTTAGAGGTCAGTTTGATAATGGCATTAAGGAACATTTAAGACAATGGTTATTATACATTAGATAGCATAAAAAATTCATATTTACGAACCACAAATGCCTCAAATGCATTTAATCACCCAATTTTGACATTGGCAGTTTGGCACCAACGAGTGGACTAATACTTACTCCAATATCACATTCTTAATATCAATCATCAAATCAACTTCAATTTTAAAATGTAATTTTGAGCGGTTAATCTATCTTAAAGAAACTATAATAATATATCAGACCTTTCAAATAATCAATGGATAAACTAGTCAAAAATCTTTTTAAAAAATTTATGGCTTACCGTGAACTGACATTCAAAATGAAGGGTTTTGGCAACTAATGATTTTCTAAATATACGATTTACATCAATATGATTTTCAAAACAAACAATTTACCATTCGTGGTTTTCAAAATAAACAATTTATCTCATATTATTTGAAAATATACAGTTTACCACATGTGGTTCATGAATAGATGCAAAACACGTCCTCCATGTATGACGTGTGAGGAACACAGTGTGATATGTTTTGTAAAGCACGTGGCATTAATACCAATTAACGATACCAAGGGTGACAGACATGTGACCTTTTTCAAACGTCCTTCTAAAGGAAGGAAGGTAACGATGTGATTTTCATGGCAGAATCTACATGGCTACAAGCTCAAGAATAAATATTACGGATTTCAAGTCATCATAACAAACAAGATTCAGTCCAAGCACAGCTTTTGGGGAAGATGCCGTAATATTACAAACCTCACAAGATAAGAGGCATAAGAGATATCACAAGTAAATTCGTATCCATTAATTTAACTACTTAATTATTTAAAAAAATGGATGTGATGAGAAATCTCACTTCTTACCACCACCAGAAACATTAAATTTGAAGAAAATAATGTCTCCATCCAGGACAACATATGTCTTCCCCTCCTGCCGGTACTTCCCCGCGGCCTGTGCAAACACAAAGGAAAGTGAATGTACAGTTTCAAATCGCAAACATAAACACCGGAGTGTCAAATGATAATAAACAATTTGGCTTATAATGTGTATTGACGATAATAACCTCTTTCCTTTATAGTTAGCAATTACAATAGCCGTCAACAGAAATTGTGAGCATCGTTTTACCTAACTCTTAAAGAAAACAATGCATTTCTCTCTCACTATGCATGTATTCATGAGGGAGGCATTCATTATTCCCTAGAGCATCTTGTTCAACCTTTGGGAGTGGAAATGGAGATCGGCATTTTTTTTTAGCATGTGGAGAGGATTTTGTAGTTAACAAGACTTCATCAACCATTGGGACAAGAGATTGGCATTCTAATATCCATACATGGCATGGAAGTGTTTATGACGTGAAGAATAACAAGAAAATACATAGATCTTTATCATAGTTAAAGGAAATAAAATAGAAAGAAACAGCAACCAAGTCTAGGCAGCAGGCACCCATATCATTAGAACCATGAGACACCTTAAATAAATAATAACTAAATAATTGCAGAATAGATTATTTATAAAAGAAATTATCAATGGATACTAATAATGTTCAAACGGGATATACCTTTACGGCCGCCTCACTGCCATGTTCCTTCAGATCTTCAAATTTCATAACCTAAAATGCATCACAAGACCAATCATGTTTCAGCGCACATGATAGCATACTTCATGTCAAGAATTTTTCTTGATAAAGATTACCAATACCAGGATCACACAATAACATTCAGAATCTTCGAGCAAAAAGAATATGTCATCTAGTTTGCTTTCTTATTAAATAAAAAATAAAACAAGTGCCAACAGAACAGACACTATCATGCAACCAACTCTTGAGAAAAGAAAGGGCATAATAAGCGTTTTCAATCAATGATATCTCAATCTTCATGGCCATGCAGCTGACAAATAGTAGTTCGAAATACCAGAATTCAAAGGAAACGCTTAGAACTAGGTTGTCAAAGAGTAACGCAGATACTCCCCAAAATTATCAAGTTCAAAATTCAATCTTATGGGGAAAAACAGATGGTATATAAAGATCGTTCCAATTAATTGGAAATATCAAGTTTAAAATTATATCTCATGGGAACAAAACAGATGGTACATAAGGATCGAATCAGGCACCAAAATTCAATCTTTTGGGAACAAAACAAATGGTATGTAAAATTCCATTGAGGCTCCAATTAGAAGCATATAATATAAGTATATAAAAGAGAAGACTGGATAATAGAATGCTGAATGCGGAAAAAAGAAAAGAAATAAACAAGTGAAATTGGAAACAGACATAAAAATAGATTATTTATTAAAAAAATAGTAAAATAAATTCAGAATAGCGATACATCATGTAAAGGTTTTAGATAATATGAAGGATAAAAGCATGTAAATTACCTCAGCACAGATGAAGCCTTTTTCAAAATCAGTATGTATTGCTCCTGCAGCCTGTGGGGCTTTTGTCTGTCGACGAATTTGCCAGCACTTTACCTGCACGGGATCAAATTCATTCTTGTTATTGCCAGAAAGAAAACAGTCGGTCAATAAAAGGTATAACTTTTTTTAAAAAAAAAGTTAGACCTTAGCTAAATTGTTAAAAAAGGTTATGTACAGGCCTCATGAAATCGTAAGGAATTAGGTGATTAAAAAAATAGCAGCAGCACACCCTCCCCTATGCTATATTTGTCTTTTAAGCATGTGCTTCTAATTTCACAAAACTTGTAGTGTCTCAATTAGCAGTTCAAACATGTCCTTAAATATTTGATGAAGCTGACAAAGTATATTAAGGGAGAAAAATGGCTAGACAGCATGTTCCTCGATATTCCATAGGTTGTGCCTCTGCTAGTAACCTTTTCCCAGGCATATGTTGATTTTCTCCACGCACTAATAGCAGTGATCTGATCAGTTTCCTGATCTTTGGAATAGTGCAGTTATGTATCGAAAAGAATCATATTGGAGGGGGATTCAACGGTATTATGGTGCTTTATCTGGTGATTGTAGAACTATTTAAGTTCATGCTTATGATGACCAATGAAAGTATGACTAAAGGGGAGGTCAGACTACCTAGCAAAAAAAAGGGGCGGTCAGACCAATATCTTTTCTACTTTTTTAGATTGGATTTTTATTTCTCAAACTAAGTGGCACTATTCAATATTTTCCAGCACCAATAATGAGTGAATGGGCAGGCCAACAAGCCTTCAATTTATTATTCTATCCATCATATAGCATTTTCCTTCAATGCGAAGCACTGAAACAAAAAAATGGAATAAATCATGATGAATCAAAATGCATAAACAAAAAAAATATTGGTTACAAACAAATAGAGTTAATGCGATGAAGAAATTTATGAAATACCTCGTCTGGTCCTGCTGTGAAAAAGTAAATGAGATTAATGGCCGAAAATCCAGTCTTTATGATCTTCGGAAGGGAACTATTTGTATCATAAAACATGTTAACTTTATCAACTCCTCCTAGTTTTCACTATATATACTAATGAAATCATTTCTTTGCCGAAGATTGTAAAAAAATCCCACATCAAGATAGTAAAATGATCTTCAACGAACCTTTGTACCTTGTTCTCCTCACAGTACTTAGCAGCTTCATCTGGGGACATATCAGCAAGATTCTTCTCTAAGGCACAGCTGACAGGGATTATGATTTCACCACCATGCTCCTGCACCCTACAAAGTACGGAAGGATAAATTCTTAAAAGACATGACGAAAAATAACAAAAGAAAAGCAAAAAATCTTAAATAATTAAAACCTGGGGAATTAAAAATTAAAAGCTGTGAGGACGAAATAAAAGCTAAGCAAAACTCTTGTCAATAAAATCTGGGGAAATAACGGTTACGGACATACTAATGAGTAATGAGCAATGAAATGCCCAGAAATTGTAGTCACCTATTACCGCACTTCAGAAGGCTAAGGCCATAAGGCCATTTCTTAATTTAAAAGCACCCCCATCATCAAATAAATTATGAAATTATCAGATGTAGTAGTTTGTACTCGCTCAATTTCACATTTCGCAGCCACATTTCCAGAAATGCCATCTCTAAAACCACAATACACAAAATAAGATAGGCTAGGATTCTGTTTTGGGGAGTAATGTTCCTATTATAGGAACAAACTTTCATGCACATGGGCACAAATACAATTCACATTGGAAGCATAGTGAAATTATTGATATCATACCAAGCATGGATCTTTGGAAGAAATTTGTTCTTTTTCCTTTGATAATCTTTCTCATTCATGTTGACCTGTTTCCAATCAAGGCCAACACATAGAAAAGAAGACGTTTTAACAGAAGTAACAGAAAAATACATTTTGATGACAGAAAGAAAAACTGGAAGTACATATCAAAACATTTATTAAAGGTGCATAGCGCACTGAAGCGCAGAGGTGTCCTGTGGCTATAGCGCATAACGCCGACGCGAAACGCACACTTTACTAAAGTAAAATGCACTAACTTATATATTCTTGAGATATAAAATATGTTCATAAATTTTAACAGTTATAAATAAACAAACTTAAAGATAACAAAGTTCAATAATAAAGTAAGCATCAAATAACAATAAAATTAAATAAAATATTAAATATCATAATACAAAAATATCATTCAGCGAACATTAAAATTGAAAAATTCTTACATATTAAATTATCCAAAATTTCGATATAAAAAAAAACTAATATATTAAGCACTTGTATCTTCAACTTATTTTTATAAGCACAAACATAAATATAATGGCCCAAATAAACCCTAATCACTAGATGCGCCTTGGTAATGAGTAAAAGCTCAAAGGCACGCGCCTTTCCAAAACAAGGAGCGCAAGGCCTTGCGAGGCGCAAGGCATGCGCCTTGGGCTAAGTCACGCCTTGCGGGCTTTTAATAACTATGTAATCAAAATATCCAAACTCTTGGAAAATCAGGTATAGGAAAATAAATATCAATGACTTATTAAAAACAACGACCCAGGCATATGCCTTTTTAACATTTATTTGCAACTGGGACAGGGTATTATATGATTTACTGACCAAGTAAACAACAGGTTTGGCACTGAGCAATTGAAAAGTATTCAAGATCTCAATATCAGCAGCTTTCCACTCCACCAGGCGAGTATCTTTTCCCTCCTCCAGAGAAGCCTTGACCTTATAAATCCATAAAGTATCAAGATTTAATCAGAGATTTCTAAATGGCAACAATATTTTCAAGCAAAATCCACCTAAATATTGCTGATATTTTTGTTCCCACTGCTAATGCAAATATGCATAAAGCATATACATCTATATTCAGATGAGGCAAAACACATGGACAGTGAGAGTATCTAAATTGACAGGTATGTCAACACCTCCCCAAAAACACAGACAAGCAAAGGTTTTCAACTCAGTAAGACTGAGGGCTTCTTAACCAGTTCAATATAGCAAACTGCATTACATAGTATAAGATATCAATGATTAGCATGTAAATAGTACGTGTCAAAAAAACTGAAATTGCATACAAACCCGTAGACACAATTCGTGCTCGATTTTCAGTAGCTTGTCATTGCTCCTCTTCATGCTCTTCTCAACATCCTCAATTCTCCTCTCTATGAACTCGAGATCCTTGGGTCATGCATAATATTTTAAAGTTTTGATATTCAGAAAATCAAAGAAACACACAATAGCACTGAAGTTACAGCTACATGAAGAAGCTCGAAACAATTTCAGTTGCCCAAAGTTATAATTCTCTTCTTGCATTAATGGGGAGTGGAGAATGACGTGAGTTTTCACAACTATTACAAAGTTCAATGCCTGTTAAAAAAATTTGGAAGAGAGAAGGCAAAACAATCTTCATGCAAAACTTTGATCAAAATTACCTTGAGCCGCAATTCTGCACTTATAACATCCAGATCTCTGACAGGATCAACAGAGTCATCAACATGAATGATGTCAGGATCTTCAAATGCACCTACAATACCCAATCATTGCAAGAGGAAATGTTTCTCAGCTTATGCCTGGATCCAATTATTTGCATTATTTAATTCCTCAACTACTGAGGGTTTAGGCTTGCTAAAAGTAAACTCAATGGCATAGTAGTGGTGAAAAAAAGAAAGAATAGCTCAGACATACAAAATGCCACAAATTCATAAAGAACGGAATGAAACATGTGAAATCACTATAACATCATTAAAGACCGATAAAACAAGGGATAATTAGATATGTCATACTTGTAGAATATCTGTTTTACAATGTAGAAGGACGGTATATAAATGTACAAAATGTGTATTCTGGATTATACAATAGCATCTTGTGATCGATTACTTATTTCATATGCTTGCAAGAAGAAATGCATCCAAATCCCGAACACAGGACAAGTAGAGAAAAAACAATAGGAGATCACCCATCACCACTTACGTAAGACATGAAAAATGCCATCAACTGCCCGGATATGAGACAAGAAATTGTTTCCCAGTCCTTGTCCTTCATGAGCACCACGAACAAGTCCAGCAATATCATGAATTTCTAAAAAAGCAGATACCTATACGGTAGAATTATATGAGCCAGATGTGAGAAATACTTCGTCAAGTAAAAGAAAGAAATGGAATTTAGTGGCAACGACTTAAGGGATAATTGCATCTCGTATCAGATTAAATAATCACAACACATGACATAATCTATTATTTACAGCCACGATATTTTCCATTCAAAGTCACGACCTCACTCTTCGGTTTGTACAGTTGACAGAGCCATTCAAATCTTTCATCGGGAACATTAACACGAGCCTCGTTGGGCTCAATAGTACAGAAGGGAAAGTTTTCTGCTGGAATGGATAACTTTGTGAGAGTGTTGAAAAGTGTTGATTTCCCCACATTAGGCAACCCAACCTGAAAAACAGTAACATTTGAAAATGGTGTGAAGAGAATTACATAAGAATAATTTCAATTCACGCATATTTATGTAACCCAAAGTAATTCCCAGAGGAAGATTATGTAACAAAAAATAAATAGTGACGTCTAAAAAAATAATTACAATTCCAATTTTAAGATGAGAAGAAAAGCGCCCAAGGATGGGCCTCTCCACTGGAGCTTCCTTCGACTTCGCAGCTTTGGGAGGCATATTCTTGATCGTATGCTGTTCTTTCAATGGAGAAACAATTGTAGTAGAATACTAGATTCCGTGCAAACAGAAGAGAGCTAGCAGTGAAAGATTTCTAGGGTTTTATAAGAAACGGAATAATCCGTTGTCACTGCAACTAGACGCGAAAGGAAATTTGACTCTCACTGATAACCCGCTTATTAAGAAATCTAACCCATGATAGAATGAATGGGCTTACTCAGTCCATTATTAGGGCCTGTATATGGATATATTGATATTTGAGGAAATTACATGTATCTATCACTTGCCAAAATAAATTTTAATTAAATTTATCAAAATATCTTATTTTCAATTAAATACAATTTTTAAAAAATTTCTTTCAACTAAGTCTATTTTAATAATCACTAATCTAATTAGTCCATTAACTATGTCTAAAATACCCCTTGATCTCCACCTTCACCCCCCATCAACCATATCATTTTCTTTGCTGTGTTTGAAAGTTTCGAAGTTGATCTGTGATTTTTTTTCTCGCATTTTTTTTCCTGAATTTTTTTGGTTTCACGAATCAATTTCATTACTTCTCGCGATTCTGGCAGCTCATCTTCATCATCTGGCAAACCCCCATAGATGATCAGTACTTCACGAATTCTCGGACTTAGGGCGTTCATCGACTTCTTCTGGCAGATCCTTCCTTGATGTCGCACTTAATTCGTCTGGTTTCAACCCTAGGTCCACGATTGTTTTGATTCTTCTGTTCTTGGGAAATACTGTGGGGATTTGCATACTAATTTGGTTTTTATGTCCAATACTGATTCTTTCGATTGGAAAAGTATGTTACGTGTTCGGGAATTAGCAGAATCAAAATTTATCTGGTTATCTCACTCTTGCAATTTCTGGTGTGGTAATTGGTTAGGATAAGGGTCTCTCTGTTTTCGCATAGAACACTTCTTAGGTCACCAAGTCATGGATTTTGTTTTGCTTGGTGAATGGAACCATGACCTGATTAGACAATGGGTTTCGTCAGATTTACTAGTTGAAATTCTAGAGACAACATCACCAACAGATGCTTCTATGGATGTGTGCATTTGGTTCCCCTCCTCACAAGGCAAATTCTCTGTTTCCTCAGTTTACCATTTGGTTCGACAAGCACGCTCTAGATGTTGGACTTTCACCTCCATCTGACATTCACATCTGCCTTTAAAATTTTCATTATTCATGTTGCGGTTTCTTTGGTGTAGATAACATTTGCAAGATATATTATGGAAATTTGGTTTCTCGGGACCATCCAAATGCTTCTGTTGCCTCACTCCCGATTTTGAATCTAAAAAAATATTTCCACTCAAATGAAGAATTTAGGGTGCCATTTAATAACCTGAATGAAGAACCGGTAATACTTGCTTCATCAATTTAGGTGCATGTAAATTACATGCTCCATTGAGTCTATCGGTGCATATAAATTACATGCACCGCTAGACTGAGTAGTACATGTAACCCACATGCAACACTAGATGGAAGGGGTGCACATAGAAGGCTCATTATGTGATTTCAATATGAAATATATAAATTTGGAATTTCAGACGTCATAGAAGGCTCATGTTTGTGGGAACTTCATCTGGTGCATGTAAATTACTCATCCGGTGCATGTAACTTACATGCACCGCATGAGTGACTTGCACTATATGAGTTTTACAGTGCATGTAAATTAGTCATACTGTACATGTAAAAGTTTATTCATGTGGTGTATATATTTTACATGCATCGCAAGATTTATATGGTGCATGTCACTTATACGGTGCATGTAATTTACATGCACTAGATAAGTAATTTTTACATGCTGGGCTTTAAATATGAATTAGTCATATTTTTAAATGCAGAGCTTTAATTTTTACATGCGGAGCTTTAAATATGAAGCGGGTTTAAGAGCTTTCTAATCCATAGGCTTGATTTTGCTATTGATGTATGGCTAATTAACTAAGTTTGTGTATTTGTGTCACATATGCACCTTATGAGTCTATTGGTGCATGTAAATTATATGCACCGATAGGCTCAGTGATGCATGTAACCGACATGTACTGCTAGATGCAAGTGGTGCACACAGAAGAGTAGAAGACTCATTATGTGATTTCATTATGAAATATAAATTTGAAATTCCATATATCATAGAAGGCTCATGATTGTGGGAACTTTATCATGTGCATGTAAATTACTCATCCCGTGCATATAAATTACATGCACCGCATGATTGACATGAATCATATGAATCTTGCGGTGCAAGCAAAAAATACTCATAAGGTGCATGTAATAATTTATTCATGCGTGCGGTGCATGTAATTTACATGCATCGGATGAGTAATTTTTACATGCAGAGCTTTAAATATGAATTAGTAATATTTTTACATGCAGAGCTTTAAATATGAAGCGGGTTTACGAGCTTTTTAATGCACAGGCTTGATTTTGCTATTGTCGTATGGCTAATTAACTCAATTTTGTGTATTTGTATCACATATGCATCGTTTGAGTCTATCAGTGCATGTATCTCACATACTCCACTAGACTCAAGTAATGCATTCGTTAAAATTAAATGCACCACCTTATTAAAATTAAAAAAATTCAAAATTTTCATTCAAACAATTAACCAAACATGTTGAATGCACTGAAGTCACAATTAATTATCTCGCTTCTTCCCTGTAGTATGAACTTATGCCGTTAAAAAAAAACCCATATCACAGCAACATCGTCCTGAAAAACCATCATCATAATCCATCAAATTCAAAAAAAAAAAAAAAAACTCCTATAAGCAGAAACACTGCCGCCGAACAATCGACGGCATCCACATCATTAGGAACCACGCCTCCCAGGTTATAATCGAACCGATGGCATCTTGTTCAATAATTTCGAGAAGCACGAAATGGTGGAAGCAGAAGCAATGGTTGAGCGTTTGGAAAGAACTGAGGAAGCAATGGTTGAGCGTTTGGGTTAGTTTGGTAATTGTCCCAAAATTAGACCTAGTTGAAAAAACCTTTTTTGGCGGATTGGACCAAAAAAGGTTTCTCATATTGATATCGGTCCGAAATTTGCCTTTATTCTTTCTGTGAGAACCCGAAAATTTACCTTGCCCCAAATCATATTAGCCATTCAATGGCATTGCCAAATCTTGTCATTAGTCATTCAATGACATTTAAGTGTTTAACCAACCATACAATTCCATTCAACCACCATTCAATCAAATATAATAACATTAATGGTTTGCTTAAATCATGTCATTAGATGACCAACATGTGATGACCCAATTCTTTTGCCATTCATTTAGCCAATTGGTGACCCAATCAATACCTTGCTCAAATTATGTCATTAAAAGACCAAAGTTGTGGAATTGGTAAATTTATTCACATACATTACCAATGGTTGACCACATTCATTACATGCTAAAAATCCTTTATTCATTTTGCCTCATTTATTTGACTCATTCAAGTGCCATGCCCAAATCTTGGTATCCATTTAATTGCATGATCAAATCATGACATTACCATTCAATTATCTTATTCAAACATATGGCCAAAGTTTAGGGATCCAAATTAAAATCCTCATACATTGAATCACATTACTCCTAAGTATATTCCCACTTAATTACCACACCATTAGCATCCAATTATCATAATATCATGCATTCATGACTTGCTTGACTTGACTTAATTCAAGGGATTTCTTTGGCCAAAGTTAAGGATTTAATTAATTTCCCTACCTTTAAATCACCTCAAATCCCACCAAAGAAAGGGCTATTCTTCCAAGAATCAACACCTTGGAAATCCACAACACATCATGCCAAGAAAATCCTATTCTACACTTAGCATTTTCGAAAATTTACCTACTCACACACATAAGAATTCGAAACCTTCAAGGCAAAGGAGGAGGAGATTTTGTGCTATTTTCTACAACCCGTAATTCGCTCAATCACGCTTCGAAAGTAAGTGGGTTTTTGCTACAACTTCATTTCGTTTTTGAAATATTATTTATGATTTAAATCCCGATTGAACAACCCTATGAAAAGTATGTTTTTAAAGCTAAACAAGTATGTGACATGATCATGAATGAAGGACCTTGCGGAGCAACGTGCTACGTGTATATGAGACACCACTTGATTCGGCGGGGCAAAGCGCAACATGATGTGGGCGTGCCACATGCATGGGAGCCACCTCTTGATCCTTAAGAGCGAAGTGCTATACCACGGGAGCCACCTCTTGAATCCAATAAGTCGATATGTGAATATGTGAAAGATATGTGTTTATGTGTAAGACATGTGTTTATATGCCAAGATCTATATGATTTGACAAAGAAATGTTTAAAATGATTTATGCTATGAAAATATATGTGTTTTTACTATGTTCAATCGGCCCCTACTTGCTGAGTATTTTCCCAAATACTCACCCCTTACCTCCCCTCCCAGACAAAGACGAAAAGAAGAGATCGATGAAGAATTAAAAGAACAATTTTGGAGGTGATGATCCACGAAGAACCTTTAAGAATTTATTAGTTTTATTTAGGCTTTCGCATATTTGATTTAATTCGAGACAATTGTATTTTGTAATATCAATTGTAAAAGACGATTATTATTTTCTATGGAATAAATAGACTGGTTTTTATCATAGATCTGTACACGAGGCTTGTTGATTTTGAATTAATGTTTGAAATCAACGCCGGTGTTATCGACCCCGGTTTCGGGGCGTGACATTTTAGTGGTATCAGAGCAAAACCAGGTTCCATGATCCCGCTGGGAAAAGATTTTTGGTTGATATAAATCAACCGGATTAAAAATCCCGGATCTAATAGACTAACAGAGTGAATCGAAAACAAGTTGGGAATCATTACTTAAAATCTGAAATTTATAAAAAAAAAAAAAATCAAAAATCAAAAATCGAAAAACCCTAGATCTTGGGCTGCCCTGCCGCCGCACCACCGCCGCCCTTATCGGAAATTCGATCCACCACCATGAACGCCTCCCTGAGACGAAACTACAACACTAGGTATCGAGCTGAACGGAAGGCGTTAACATGGCCGATTTCACGATCGAAACTCGCGCACTCCATACTCGTCAAAATTCCGATCTCTGACCGTCGACCATCAGTGGACTACCTCGACCAACCACCATGACCGTATTCATCAGACGATAAAAAGCCCCCTTTCAATTACAAAATCCGTTCACTTTTGGTTGAACAATTGCCGATCGAATTCTCGTCCATTAGAACCCTAGGTCACAAAAAAAATTGGGATTGATTTTCTCATTAATACGAACATCAATTTCAAATTAAATCTGGGTTTTTACTCCTTGAAACACGTTGATCCAAAGCCCTCTAACAAATCGTAGTTACAAAAAAAGGAAGGCATCCAATTTGGAGCCTAAAATCGCGCCCTAAACCCTAACTGTTGCATAATTTTCGATCAGCAACTTCTCCTACAATCCGAGCATGTATTTCGAATTAAATTTGGTTAATTCACCATCGTGATATGGGTAATAAAAGCCCTATGCTGTTTCCAACTTAGAAACGAAGGAAGGTCGTCAATTGAGGACCGAAATCTTAGCCCCATGAACCCTAAAATTTTGAATCCTCCCAAATTCGTCTTTCATCAATCCGAACATGGAATTTGAATTAATTCCGGGTAAATGTTCCACATGTCATATATATCAAAAGCCCTCTGAAAAATTCAAATAAACAACAAGGGAAGACCTCCGATTGTGAGCCTAAAATCACGCCAGGAACCCTAATTTTGGCGAAATTTCAGCACTCGATTTGACAGGCAATTCGAACACAAAAATCCAATTAATTTCGGGATGTTGCTCGAAATCATTCCAGTAGTAAAAGCCCTATGATTTCGTCGGATTACAGACAAGGAAAGGACGCCAATTTGGAGCCGCAATTCACGTCCCTAGAACCCTAAATTTTCTAAAGTTTCCAAAATCGATATCTCTCAATCCGAACACCAATTTCAAATTATTCTGGGTTTATGATCCTTATATCATTTCGAACAAAAGCCCTCTATCCAATCGAAATCACAAACAAGGGAAGATGCTCAATTTTGGATCGTGTTTCTCGCCCCTAGAACCCTAATCTGCGAAAATTTCGGGCATCGATTTCACACAACTCGGAACACCAAATTCAAATTAAATCTGGGTTATGAACCCTCATAACATGTTTATTAATAGCCCCTTATCAATTTCGAAATTCAGCAACCAAAAGGCAACCAATTGAGGATTTAATTTCTCCTCGAAGAACTCTAACCCACGAAATCTCATCCTTCGATTTCACCTCCATCTTAGCGTAATACGACATAGGCTACGATGACTCAAGCGCACACCATTTCGATCCAAAAGAAGGAGTATGAAATAACTGAATCTAAGATATTCCAAGACAAGGAGATGCGATACAAGACCGAGTTGTTAGAAATAATCAATCACTACCGTTACCAGGCCCAAACGATGACCTACCACCACCATCGTGCCGAAGAGCGACTTACAAAAGCAATCGAGGACAACAAAACACTTATGAAAGTCCACATTAATAAATGCCAACAGTTGGAACACTTCGAGCAGGAGTTCAATGAGCATCGGGAGAACATGTGGACTCAAATTCAAACCCTCGTGAATGAGAAGAATGAATTGGCACAGGAAGTCGCCTACAAGCAGTCTGTAATTGATTTCATGATGGAAGAGGAAGATCCTATGGTACTGGAAGACGTTGAAGGGGATTTAGGAGACGGAGAAGCAATAGACTATTTTTTCTAATATGCAAAGTCATAAGGATAATAATGAATATATCTTGGGTATCCTAGTGATGATTTTCTTTGTTTAATATTTCGTTGTGAACCTCTCAGTTTAATTAATAAATTTTAGTTTATTCTCCGAGCGTATCCCAATTTTGTTATTCCTCGGTTACGCTCATACGCAACGACTTTAAACCTTTGCTATTATTATTTTGAAAAGTTATATCCCTCTTTGTAAATCACTATGAACTCGATCCCCTTGTTTTCCATATATTACGCTCAATTCCTTAAATTTTTATTCTTGAGCTAACTTCGAGAATTTCAATTCTCGGATCACTCAATATTCGAGTTCATATTTTATTAGATTCATTGATAGAAATTGTTTTGAAATTTTTCAACAATTCCAAGAAAACTTCATTCGAGTAAAATCTCGGGCTAACTAGAACAGTCGATGCCATGCCCTCCTTACTCTTATTGAGATCCTTAGAGCCTAAGTAAATCATGTTATACTTTGGGACGCATAATTTAAGATACATCTTCATAATTTGAGTATAAGTTGTGATACTTTGGGTTCAAGTCGTTATGATCATTTGGTTGAAATAAGATATAATAGATTAGTTCCTCAAACTTTTAGGGTATTAGAAATATATTTCCTACATTTCGAAATTCGATAAAATTCATTTCGATCAATGAAACCATTTTCTTCCTTCAAATTTGCTAATGATATCCTCTTGAACTCATATTTCATTTGGCAAACCTATATAAGACCATAGTATTTCATTAGAAGAATTATTCAATCTATTCATTGTACCCTCAAATTTCTTTCGTTGATAACCTCATTTGTACAAATACTTATCCAACTATTGATCCATCTTGGAATTATGCTTACATCACATTTACTTTAAATAGTCGGGATTCGTTTGAAACATACCTTACTTGTGAAACAATCATTCAACGATTTTTAGTACTTCTAACCTTCATAGTAAATTGTTGTTTCATTATTACCAATTATTCTTTGGTTAATGTGGTTATCGTTCTTTATTAAAATTCGATACATCATTTGTTTATTAATTCATTTTTTGAGACCACATGATTGCTTGAGTTTGATATGGCCTTGATCTTCTTCATATCAAACAAATATTTTTCGACTATCACTTTGCAAAACTTATTTTAAGTTGATGCACAAAAATACATACATTTTCTATCTTTCCACCTTCTTGGAATTTTCAATTTCATCTCTTTCATGAGGTTGTATCCTAGAATAATGTACGTCATCCTTGCAAATTCTTGTAGTATTCAACAATTGTTTTGGTCATTTCAACTCACAAAAAGTTGATCATTCACTTTGCATCCCCTTAAGAAATTTTTGGATTTGTATTGAACAACCTTTATAATATACTTTTCTCCTATCATTGATCGGTTTGACAAAGAAAACCCATTCAACTAGAAACTCTTTTCATTCGATTTCTTAAAGCTAAGATAATCTCATTAGAGTACATGACAGAAGAAGAAATGTTTGTAGATATGGTTCTCGGTTCGACTAGGTAAGAGCTCAGACGAAACATTAAACCAACGAATGTAGGAAGCCAGTCTCGTCAGCTTCTAACAGAGACCCACAATCTGTGTCGCGACTTTGAGAGAGCTTTGAATGACCGATAAGTACTCTTGTGACTTTTAGTACCATATATTACCACAAGCGATGGCAAGACTGAAAGGACAACTCAAACCCTCGAGGATATGCTACGTGTTTGAGTCTCAGACTTCAATAAGAAATTTGGAGCAAACTTTTACCTAAGCGAGTTACTTTCAACATTGATGGTCCAACAGAATTAAAATAACACTCACTCCGAGCCTATCCTAAATTCACAATATATTTCACGTACCACAACTGAGGAGATTCATTGCCAATCCGAACCATGTACTCGAAGTAGAACCTGTAGTTGTCGAAGGAAACATGAGTGAACCTATGAAGTATGAAGAAATTCCAATTTGGAACGTGGACTCAAAGGATCAAGTACTGAGATGAAAGACCATTCCATACGACAAGTCCAAAGATCAAACCATATGTAGAAAGAGGTCACTTGGGACCCGGAAGAAAAGATGCGAGAGAAATATAAATGTCTTATCAAGATCGAGCCGACTCAAGTTTCGAGGACGAAACTTCCAATAAGGAGGGAGGGATGTGAGAACCCGAAAATTTGCCTTGCCCCAAATCATATTAGCCATTCAATGACATTGCCAAATCTTGTCATTAGTCATTCAATGACATTTAAGTGCTTAACCAACCATACAATTCCATTCAACCACCATTCAATCAAATATAATAACATTAATGATTTGCTTAAATCATGTCATTAGATGACCAACATGTGATGACCCAATTCTTTTGCCATTCATTTAGCCAATTGGTGACCCAATCAATACCTTGCTCAAACTATGTCATTAAAAGAGCAAAGTTGTGGAATTGGTAAATTTATTCACATACATTACCAATGGTTGACCACATTCATTACATGCTCAAAATCCTTTATTCATTTTGCCTCATTTATTTGACTCATTCAAGTGCCATGCCCAAATCTTGGTATCCATTTAATTGCATGATCAAATCATGACATTACCATTCAATTATCTTATTCAAACATATGGCCAAAGTTTAGGGATCCAAATTAAAATCCTCATACATTGAATCACATTACTCCTAAGTATATTCCCACTTAATTACCACACCATTAGCATCCAATTATCATAATATCATGCATTCATGACTTCCTTGACTTGACTTAATTCAAGGGATTTCTTTGGCCAAAGTTAAGGATTTAATTAATTTCCCTACCTTTAAATCACCTCAAATCCCACCAAAGAAAGGGCTATTCTTCCAAGAATCAACACCTTGGAAATCCACAACACATCATGCCAAGAAAATCCTATTCTACACTTAGCATTTTCGAAAATTTACCTACTCACACACATAAGAATTCGAAACCTTCAAGGCAAAGGAGGAGGAGATTTTGTGCTACTTTCTACAACCCGTAATTTGCTCAATCACGCTTCGAAAGTAAGTGGGTTTTTGCTACAACTTCATTTCGTTTTCGAAATATTATTTATGATTTAAATCTCGATTGAACAACCCTATGAAAAGTATGTTTTTAAAGCTAAACAAGTATGTGACATGATCATGAATGAAGGACCTTGCGGAGCAACGTGCTACGTGTATATGAGACACCACTTGATTCGGCGGGGCAAAGCGCAACATGATGTGGGAGTGCCACATGCATGGGAGCCACCTCTTGATCCTTAAGAGCGAAGTGCTATACCACGGGAGCCACCTCTTGAATCCAATAAGTCGATATGTGAATATGTGAAAGATATGTGTTTATGTGTAAGACATGTGTTTATATGCCAAGATCTATTTGATTTGACAAAGAAATGTTTAAAATGATTTATGCTATGAAAATATATGTGTTTTTACTATGTTCAATCGGCCCCTACTTGCTGAGTATTTTCCCAAATACTCACCCCTTACCTCCCCTCCCAGACAAAGACGAAAAGAAGAGATCGATGAAGAATTACAAGAACAATTTTGGAGATGATGATCCACGAAGAACCTTTAAGAATTTATTAGTTTTATTTACGCTTCCGCATATTTGATTTAATTCGAGAAAATTGTATTTTGTAATATCAATTGTAAAAGACGATTATTATTTTCTATGGAATAAATAGACTGGTTTTTATCATAGATCTGTACACGAGGCTTGTTGATTTTGAATTAATGTTTGAAATCAACGCCGGTGTTATCGACCCCGGTTTCGGGGCGTCACACTATCCGATTTTTACGGTCCCTATGTTCTGGGCCTGTATCTCCGTGATATTCTTCTTTTAATATAGGTACATAGATAATATATATAATATTTAAGCGAAGATTTTCAAAGCAAGTGGGCCTTCAAGTTACTGCAACGTTATAAGAACGAGTACAGAATGTCATTGCTCACGAAGTGATTGTCATCATCGCAAAGGCGGTTCGACAGTTACAGTGGGACAGAGGAAGAGCATTCTTTATTGAGAAAAAATGTCATTCTATATTGTCAGCATAGTGCAAGTACTAGATGCCAAAGAAAACTTGGGATAGAGGCAGAGATTCACTAAGTCTCAGCGTTGAGACAAGATTGATTTTCAAGGCGCAGCATTGTTACGTACCCAACGTATGGCCCAACATATGACTCAACATAGTGGAGCTAGGCTTGAGTAAAGCTAGGCCAAGCCCTTGGAATAATCTAGATGTAATGAGGGAGTTGTAAAATGTGGAGAGGGTAATTTGTTAGGATTATTCAGTATCATTTTGTTGAGAGTTTGATTACTAGCTTATGCTAGGGACTAGCCTTGCTAGGGATTTACTTTATATTCTGTTTGCTATTTCAATTCTACTATTTCAATAAGAATTCCATTTCCAGATTTTGGTGTTATTGTTTAAGTTGTTTTCGATGATCTACGGCTTGTGTCCGTACTGTTTTGAGGCGATAGAATCAAGGTTCTATCATTATGTGACTTAAAATTTAACACAAAACTTGAATTAATTATGATCTAGTCAAGTTCAACAAACCACCCAAGATCAGCGGCTACTTTGGAAGCAACAGAATTGGGCAGTTGAAGTTCAAGATTCTGGTATAAGTCTTGCTTGGGACAAGAATGAAGGCCAGTATTATTCAAGCAACTTGATCGATAGTCAAAAGAGATTGAAAGAGGAAAGGATCATCTTCTTCTTGGGAGTAAGAGAAAGAAAGTTCATTGTAATTTCTGTGGAAATTCTCTTGTATCTGAGAGTGAATGAAAGAGAGTTTGAGAAGAGAATCGAGAGCTTCTAATCCATTGATGTATAGTCAAGTGCTTGAATAAAGATTACTCCCCTTTTTACGGACCCACATAAATTTGTGTTTTTGTTTTACAATTTTTTGTATTTACAGTTTAATTGTGTTTGATCATCCAAATCCAAAATTCTTAAGCCATCAATGAAGTTTACTGTATTGATCAATATCATTGAATAAATCACAACAATAGTAAACCAAAAATGTAGTGTTTTTCATGTTATCCGGAAGTAGGATTTTTTTTTGTATCACATTTAAGAGGGTGATCGTGACAGCCACATCAAACACCATTTTTTATTAAAAAAATTAAAAAGTTACGTGTCACTTGATACGCCCCCAAATCAACATCATCAAAAAACCAATAAATAATATGCATGCAGTCACACGCAAGGAAATATAAATTTACCAGAAAAAGGTAAACAAGAAAATAAAAGACAATGAACAATGAGGAGGCCCTAGATTATTAAGTTCACATGGAACATACTCGTATCCAACTTTCTTCTTTCGTACAATGATGGCTAAGAATTAAGAAACGAAAATTTAGTCTTTTTCATCTGTCAAAAGTAGGTAATATACAGTAGCATTCTTGATTGCCAATGGGGCCTTTTTTAATGCATTGTATGTTCATATCACAGCGGTTGAGATAAAAGTTTCCCTGACTACAATTGAATCCTTCACCATTCAGAGTAGTTGAACGTGGGAGGACCCGGCTGATTAGAGCAGGAATTTTTATTTATATAGAGTACTCCAGCTCACTCCCTCTGATTCAAAGTTAAGTTCGAAAATTTTGTTTGTTTTTTTTCTTTCCATAATGATGTAATACTTGACCATATGAATTAATGATTCACTTTTCCCCTAATTTTGGGCTTAGTGGTGGATTGCCCATCTAATTTCGAAAATAGACACATTAAAATAGACATTTTATTCCCCGTGGTTTTAAAATTAGGTAGATTATCCCATGCGATTTAGACATTTTATTCCCATATAGTTTGAAATAGGCATTTTACTTTTTGTCGTTTTAAAAAAATGACATCAATAGAAGAGGTATTTTACACATATTCAATAACTATAAAGGGTTAAAGCACCAATTTTCAAAACTATAGGGGATAAAATGCATATTTTCAAATTAAAGGGGGTTATCTGCTTATTTTCAAAATTACAGATGAGTAAAATATTTATTTTCAAATAACAGATGATAAAATGCCTATTTTCAAAACTACGAGGATAATCCACGATAAACCTCCTCATTTTAGAAAAAAAATATGGGTAAATATTTTTTTTTACAATCATTTATGTTGACAGGTGGGAAGAAAGAAATTGCCAACTAATCATAAAGGACATCAGCATCCCCACCCACCACACACTGTTTATATATTGAATGCTTAGTGAGTATAGTACCAATGTTAAAAACTTCACACAAAATTTAAACAAGAAAACAGAGAAAATGGCTCATCCAATTCATGAAGCCAATGAGAACAGCCCTTACGGATCCCTGAAAAAGGAGGATTTTTACAAGAAACACCACATATTCCACCAAGAAACCTACATGAGAAACCAACAAAACATGAAAATATTCACCCAAACTTGGCAACCTGCATATCCAAACTCCAAGCTAAAAGGGATAGTAGCCATGATTCATGGCTACACCTCAGAGAGCAGTTGGCTCTTCGAACTAAACGCAGTAGCCATAGCGAAAGCTGGTTTCATGAGCTGCGCCATCGATTTACAAGGACATGGCTTCTCAGAAGGGCCATACGATCATGTCCCAGATATTCAACCCTTGGTCTCCGATTGCTTGCAGTATTTCGACTCAATCCGAGATGTTCATCCTAATCTTCCATGCTTTCTCTTCGGTGAGTCTTTAGGTGGTGCCATTGCCATACTCATATGCTTGAAGCAAAAAACAGAATGGAAAGGCTTGATCTTGAGTGGTGCAATGTGTGAGATTTCGAAGAAGTTTAAACCGGTGTGGCCGTTGGAGACGTTGCTACCCATAGCTGCATATTTTGCTCCATCTTGGAGAATTGTGATCACTAGCCCTCCGTTGAGTAAAGCTTGCAAGGAAGGCTGGAAGAGGAAACTGGCTGAAAATAGCCCGAATCGGCGGACTTGTGGGAAGCCAACTGCAGCATCTGCATGGCAGTTTATGAAAACCTGTGAAAATATAAAAAGAAGTTGCCATGTATTGGAAGTGCCATTGTTGGTTATGCATGGTGAAGACGATATAATATGCGATCCTGAAGGGGCTAGATACTTGTATGAAACAACAAGTAGCAAGGACAAGAGTTTGAAGATTTTGGATGGCGTGTGGCATCAGTTGATTGGCGAACCAAATGAGAGTGCAGAAAAACATTTTAACACCATAATGGCATGGATAGAAGTAAGAGCTGATTCAGCAAGCACCAAGTAGGCAAAAATGTAACATAATATTGAAGTTTCTTATCAGTAACTTTTAAGTGCATTCTCTACTTGCTGAGAAGGCTGAAACTATTCATATTACAATAATTTTAGTTCATGTGTTACTTGTAAACCGTTGGATTCGTGGTCAAGACCAAAATCTTTTTCTGAGTGTATCATTTACGAGTAGCTCGGTCAAAACTCGACTTGAGCATGATACAAAATCAAGCTCGACCCCAGGTCGGGTAGCCACCCGAGTTGAGCTAAAGTTCGAGTTACTTAAAAATAATTAAATCAAGCTCAAGCTTGAAAATCATTACTTTATCGACATAAAGCTCGAGTTCAAATATTAAAAAAAAAAAATCTAAGTCGAGCTCAAGTATCAGCTCCAATACATCCCTGGTCTAAATTTGGATTCGTCTCAAGTTTAAGAGAAGATTTGTTCAGATGATATGGTATAAAAGACTCAGATGTGAAAAAAAGTAACAAAAAGAATGCATAATTTTCCCAATCAAAACTTCATAATTATTTCCCATAACTGGAGAGTTGAAAAGATGATAACAAGTAAATATATACATCTATTGGTCAAGAGAAATCCACTCAAGTTCAAGTTCTAATTCTCCAGATTCTACATTTTGTAGCTTGAGGGAAACAGCCTGCTTCACTTTCCCATCAACAATGTTAACAGTGCTGTCTTCTAGCAAAGCATTGTCATGTGATTTCAGCCATTTCCCGATTTGCATGTTTCCAAACATTCCAGCATCTCCAAATGCAGTTGCAGAAGTTATCATTGGTTGAATATCTATCTCTGCTTCCCCCATGATATCATCCGCAGAAAACGTATCATGATCGTAAACTTGCTGTTAAATTTACAAAACAAAAACATTCATCATCCTCACCATCATCATACAAGGCTTAATCCTATATACCATAAATGGGTTGACTACTTGGGCGGTCAATGTGAGCAGGGGAAAAATCTCTAAATTACATGCAGTTTTTTTAAAAAAAAATTGCAACAGTTCAGAGAGAGAAACAATTGCCCCATATGGTGCAAAAATCAAAACATGGCATTTGGATTTATTTATAGTTTGAGAGATTTAAGTTGTACCATTATTGTCCAGCTATAAACGTTCAATCTTATAATTGGTAATGTGGCATATCAATCGGAATGTGGTTATCGGATTGCTATACGTTTTAAAAGAATCAAAGTATATAATTACCACCAGTTATAGTTATTGCTGCATGGTAAATGATTGGTCCTATAGTAAATTTTGTGCGGGCCTCTTCAATACGCTAAATTGGCCTCTCAATGAATTTTTTGGATCTGATAGACTTAACAACAAATTAAGGATTACCAGCTTGATGGGACCATAATCTTGTGGAACAGAAAGCATGAGCTCCTCATTCCAGATAGGATTCAAATTGCTTTTAATCACAGTTGTTTGTGCTTTCTGAGAACACAAAGAAAAAGCATGGAAGGTGTAAGAAACTTGCAAATATATGGAATTGAATTGAATTAAATACTGTAAGCTTTGAGAAATTAAATTAATATATATATTAACCTGCTTCCCAAGAGTCAAGACGACATATGGATCACTTGAAAGCATATCTCGGACAGCTAAATTTGTTCCTTTAAGCACAATAATCTTCAACATTCCAATAAATTCCACCATGCCTTCCTGTGGATCAGATTTGAAATTTTCTTTAAATAAGTAATGATCAGAGAACACCAAAACCCCGGTGCATATATATCTATCACCTCCTTACAAAACCAAGAAGAGTCGAGCTAACATACCGATTTTTGTGATGAAGCTGAAGTTCGAAAACTATCCATGATCTTCCTGGATAAACTTGCTTGCAAAGAATGCTTTTTGGAAGCACCTGAATGTATACGCAGGCTCGGTTTCAGAAATTCTTGAAGCTCATACTTGGACCTACAAGGTACAAGTCAAGAATCGTAGCCATGTGATATTTTTAGTCTTACAAGTCAGATAAAGTGACACGTTATGAAAATAATAGAAGAAACAACCACAAGTCTTCATCTCAATAAAAAGCACAACAATTAACACTTAAACCCACCTGATAAATCTTGAACGCTCTTCATGGGCAGCTTCTGGTCCAGGTTTTGACACTCCTTCAGGAGTATAAGCCTCGTAGATAGAATTTGCCGATGCATTTCCACCAACCTCGATCATTGCATCAATTTCGTCATCAGACCATTCATCTAATGTCACAGACAAAACCTGTAGGATAGAAATTACGAGGTAAAAACGAAGGAATCAAAGACTTTAAGAAAGCAGAGAGTGAATGGGGTCCTTCATAGATTAAGGTAAAGAGCGCATAGCGGAGTGTAACATTCCTGAAGCAATCACCTTAGAAATATGAGTACCAAGGCTTCTGTGGACTCCACAGCACTTCAAGCATATAAACACTCCAATATTTGCTGACCTGAAAAGGTGGGGAAGACAACTGAACGAACCATAAATAAGAAATAAATTAATTCTTTTTTAAAGTTTTAGATGTCTTTGTCTCAATTCCATCATCAATTTCTAAGAGATTATTCCATAACTTTTTTATTATTTTCTGAATAAAACAAGCTATCACAACAAATATGGAGAAAAAAACTGCTGTATCTGCTGTTCTCTGAGCACTGGCAAAGGGAACAGGCCAGCAGCTTCAATCCCTTAGGCCACATCTATGGGGAGGCCAATAACTATATCTTGCTTAAGAGAAATTCAACATCGATAATTTACATAAATATGTCGAAGTGTTGGGAACTTACGCCCATTTTGGGTCTGGAGCACCACAATCTGCACATATGCGGTTATCACGCTGACTCAGTAGATCTTTCAATCTTCGTTTACCTGTGCAAATTTCAGTGACCAAAGTAACATGGATAAACTGAAGGCTAAGAAAAAAACTATGGTGATGAAAGCAGTGTGGTCTAAGTTTATGCCAGAAATCAAAGAGTCAAGCTTTAATATTTAAAAATCAGCATTGTCATGCCAAATATTAATTATGTTGTGAACCACAAGACTTCATCGTTCGCTTACATACCCGTGCACTTGGTGTTACACTCTCTTCATATAACAATAATATGCAGTTCGTGATGTAAGTACAATGTACAATAGACAATTTTCACGACATCAACTTTTGTTTCCTTTTTTCCTTCTCCTCTCTTTTCTACAGCCTCAAACATAGAATACTAATATTTTCTTTGGATTTCAAGGAGGCAAAGAACCTACCTGAATATGGTCGTCCCAAGGAAGATGGATGGCTGTTCATAGCTTTCTTGCAATAATACTATCTTTTCAACTCAAGTAATCACTGAATAAGAACCTTCACACAAAATAACACAGAAGATCGAGATTCGATTCAATTTGTGAGTCCAAACATTTACAAGTAGAGACAGCAATTATTTCTGAAATGAAAAAAATCCATCATTTCCTAATTGGCAAGCCAAATTCCAAAATAGATGAGCAATTAGCAGAATAAAAAAACGTGAATCCGTGGTAGCAAGAAGGAAAAACGTCCTTGAAATGGCAACAGACCTAACAAACATTGTAAACGTGATTCATAGAATTAGCCCCCATTAAAAATCGGCAACTAGGTTCCAAAAAAGGAATAAAGACTTCGGTTTTACCGCACATTTTCCATCGCGAGAAACTGTAAATTTATCACATGAATGAAATCGAAAGGAAAAATTGATCGATCTTGCGATAGGCCCAGATAATGTCGCAGAATAAAGATTGAATCTTTACTCATGCAAGCGTTAATTACGCAGATATATTCCATATATTTGCTTTTGATCTCGTTGAAATCGAAACGAACAGCTCTATAAACATAGCTTGATAAAGAGTTGAGAGGGATTTGTACCATTTATTCCTTAGCAAAACATTTAAAAAGGATCTAAAAAAGGATTCAGAATCCTTACCTTTAATATCCACAACAATTGCTTAAACTCAGATTGAATCCTTGGAAAGAAAATGAGAGGTTAATACAGGTTTATTGTTGGTGAAAACTGGAACAATGGTGGCCGTTTTATTTGTCATTATTACAACTTTTTTCTCTCTCTCTCGGTTGTGTGTGAGAATCTTTTATACTTATTTACACAATGTTCCATAATAATAATTAGAATAAAACCACTAACAAGTTAGAAAAAATTCTACTATAATATTTTTATGTGGATTATAATATTTCGTTATCTTTCAAAGAGACCAACATTCTCAACGTATAAGAAATTATCTCATTATAGAACACAAGAGAGAGAACATGATTTGGGATGAGAGAATAACTCAATGGGATGAATTTGGAATGGCAAGAATGCATATATTTATAGATGCATTTCTTGGTGTAAACAAGGAAACAACATGCAAACTTCATTTCCAACTTCAACCTTGTTTGGTTGCCTAACACCATTAATCAAGCCATCATCCACCAAATTCAAAAGCACATGTTTATATGTGCAATGTCCAACATTTCTCCCACTTGAAGATTTAATTGAGAAACAAACACATTTCCACACATCCTTTTAATCTTGTCATATCCTGCTGCTTACGTTTCTGCCAGGCACTTGAGAATCTGCACCACTCGAACTTATCAATTTTAACCGGCTTTGTCAGAACATCAATCAAACTCTCATTTGCCTGAATTTTCTTCATATTTTGAATCCACAAAACCCCTGAGTGTAAAATCTGTTTCTCCATAACATAATGCAACAATTGTGGTACCCTTAAGAATCCTCTTAACTGTACATCGTGCTTCCGTCCAGAATTTACCATGTACTGACTGACAACTCTCAATGCTTGTGCAATGCTTGGTCTTATACAAATCATAGTGAATATTAAATATCCCACTGATGATGCATACTATACTTGAGATATCTTCATCCTCACCACTAGGACACTTTCTGAGGATAACTTAAAGTCAATAGAAGAGGGGTCAAATCTTCATGTTACTTCTGTCTTGGTGAATTTGCATCCCTAGAATTTTGTCTGTTGGTCCTATATCAAACTTCCTAGTCAATCGTGCATTTAATTCTTGGACTCGATCTTTGTTAGGGCCTACTACCAACATGGCCACGTACAACAACAAAATGATATAATCATCATTCAAGACCTCTTGAAATATCCACAAAGGTCTGCAGTAAACTTGTTGTACCCAAGGCTCATGATATAGGAATCAAAACTCTTGTCCCAATACCTTGACACCTGTTTGAGACCGTACCGAGATTTGTTCAGCTTGCAAACCAAGTTCTCTTCGCCTTTTTCAGCAAAACCTTCTAGTTGGAACATATAAATCTCTTCATCTGTCTTAAAAATCGCCTTGTGATACTTTGATGTAGACTTAAATAGTACACACTAAGTAAGTTCCCAGGAAAGAGAGAATCTCGATATTTCCTAGACAGAACTTCAAGATTCCCAGGAAAATTGATGGGGTTACACTGCTCCTACTTAAATACCTATTTTTCTAGACAGAACCTCATTATTCAATACATATTCCCCTACCACACCAAATCTTCATGAAGAAAAATCGTTTCACATATGGCTGCCCTAGATGTAGGTCTAACACCCCCACACAATATCACTACTACTCCGACTGTTATAGCCGAACCACAGTAGAAAATATTTCATTGAAGCCAATCCCTTCTTTCTGAGCATTTCCTTCCAACACCAATCTTGACGATATTACTCCACTTGGTTACTATTATCCAGCACGAGCTCATCGGTTACCGATAGTTTTTCCTTCCTCATGGTAGTGTAACAAGATCCCAAATTCTATTATTGTCAAAAGGTTTCCAATTCTTCATGCATGACTATCATCCACAGGGATATAACCGAGCTTTGAGTAGCCTTACGGAAACTCGATTGCTCACCATCCTCTGTCTGTATGCAACATTGCTTTCATAATATGAAAGTCAACCTGGTTGTCTCCTCTCTCGAGTTGACTATCAAACTTTGAAAAACTCTGACCCGACTGGTTCTTGTTCCTCGTGCTCTGGAGTTGCCTCAGAAAAATTTGATCTTCATCCGTCTTATTTTTCACCTGAACTGTAGTATCTAAAATATGTGTACATTTGTTTCACTTTACCATATTTTCCATGCAATGATTTGCTTGTGAGCAGTGGGGTCCCACAAACGATACACTTTCACATCATCAACAGATCCCAAAAAGATATACTTTCGAGTTGTTCTCTCATTTCCCATTTCATCGCTCGTGATATACTTCCTTCTATCTCCAATAGTCACCAAACAACAATCCATGCTTGCATCTTCATTTTCCACAACATGAATTGCTTCCGTTGATTTGTTTTTTCTATTTCGAACCGTGCCACCATTCTGACAATAATAAAATTGCCTAAAATAAAATCTCAATAAAATCTTTTTCTGATGTAGAAGATCAGCCAAAACTGCAACCACGGAGCATACTCATAATTTTACAAGATTTTAAAACAAGGCTCTGATACCACTGTTGGCTCCAGGTGCGGCAACATGAGATAGAAATATCGAAAATGAAGAATAAAACGGGCACCACAGTTTACGTGGAAAACCCCTAAAAATAATTAGGGTAAAAACCACCGGAAGATAAAAAGATTTCATTATAATATTTTCATGTGGGATACAACTTATCGCTATCTTTCAAAGAGACTAACACTATATGAGAAACATACCTCACAAATTATTATAGAACACAAGAGACAAAACTTGATTTGGATGAGAGAACAACTCAATGAGATAAATTTGGAATGGCAAGAATGCATCTATTTATAGGTGCATTTCTTGGTGTGCAACGTCCAACACATGACAGTGGCTTTTCGCCTTTTACTATCCTCTTTCTATTTTCTATTTTTTTTTCTTTTTTGTTTCTTTTCTTCAAATTGATAAACAAATCGCACTTGAGGTAAAAGATTTAGCACATCCTCAACTAAGTCTAGTCTTTTTTTTAATTTTTCAAAAATAATTTCTTATTCTCTAATTTCTCACAAACATATTATATTTCCTTTTCACATGCCTGACATAATTAGGTTTTTAGTTAAACTTTTTGTTACTTCTATAAAATACTAAAAAATATAATATTTTAAAATGATTTATTGTAAATAATTTCTGATGTAATTCGATATATATTTCTGCAAAACAAAATCAAACGTATTTGTCATATCTATTCAAAACTATTGCCAAAAAATTAGCAAAACAAAACCCAACAATCCCCATTACACGTTTATGAATTTCTGGGATAAATAATTACGAATTCACAATATAAAATATAATGCTTGCAATTTTATCAGTTTTAAAAATAATAGATTTCAAGTTCTTTAAAATAATATTATTTTTGAGGTTTAAATAAGTGATTCCTCACAGTTTTGGATCCACCTTGCATCGCTGGAGCAGCATGACAAAGGGATGAAAGTTTGATTAATTGAAAAAGGAGCTAGTGACATATTACTTATTTGATTTTGAAAATATATAATATATATATATATATATATGTTGTGTGAAAATAGACATTTAACTCCATTGTTGTTTTGAAAATTGGCAGATCACCCCTATGGTTTGAAAATAGACAGATTACCCCCGTGATTTTGAATATAGACACTTTATCCCCTTGTGATTTGTGAATAGGTGAACAATACCTCATCCATAGATGCCATTTTTTTGAAAATCACAAGGGAATAATGTCACGCCCCGGGCCTAGGCCCACGCAATCGCGACTCCACAATGGGCTCCTATAGCAACTACTTCGTATCCGTCCCCGCTATACGAAAATGGTTAACCCAAGTTGTTATAATGGTCCATTGTAAGCCTTTATAAACCACTTTAAATTTTCATCCACAACCAAAGTAGGATAAGAGTATTACAATTACCCCTCCTTTAGAAAGCGACGTACTCGTCGCGACCTAACTCATCAATCTTTCGGCACCGGGAATCTAGAGGTGACTCCTACAGGTTCAAGATGTGGCTCCCGTCATGTAGCACATTGCCCCGTAGGTTCAAGAGGTGGCTCCCACGCACGTGGCACTTTGCCCCGCAGGTTCAAGAGGTGGCCCCCATCATGTAGCACTTTGCCCCTTTAGTCTCAAGAGGTTGCTCCCACGCACGTAGCACTTTGCCACGCATATCACTTATCTCCCTGTGTTTTCTGCCGGTGACCGGCTCTGATACCATTCTGTCACGCCCCGGGCCCAGGCCCGCGCAAGCGCGACTGTACAATGGGCTCCTATAATAACTACTTTGTATCCGTCCTCGCTATACAAAAATGGTTAACCCAAGTTGCTATAATAGTCTATTGTAAGCCTTTATAAATCACTTTAAATTTTCATCCACAACCAATGTGGGACAAGGGTATTACAAATAAAATGTCTATATTCAAAATCACACATATTTTCAAATCATATGTGAGTAATCTGTCTATTTGTAAAACCACAAGAAAGTAAAATACCAATTTTCAAAATATATGGGGTAATATGACACAAGTTCTTTGAAAAGATCTACCGGAAAAAGAATGTTGGCCAATCTCAGAAGTCAGAACATGACACAATCTTTCAAACACCCAATTAATCGCAGAGTTGACTTTTAATTTAATGGAAAAGTAGTGGGATTGTCCAAGCATTTTGACTTTCAAAAGACCTTTAAATAATGTTTATCAAATAATTACTATTAGATTAAGAAATATATATGTGGACCTGTGGTGTCTTCCACTATAGAATGCTCCTGATAATGGCCAAGGAAAACTGAAGATGATAATGGCTATGGAAAACAGAAGAAGAAGGAGAAGAATTTCATGTAAATGTGTGCCCCATTATCCAAAAGTTTGAAAATTTCATCACTATAATCTTCAATTTTATCCTGGACGTACATCTTGCCTCCACTTCTGTTCTTTCTTTTGTTCCTGGCTAAGGGCACGATCATACCTGAAATTGCTAGGGTGTTCTTGGAGATACTTGGTGGATTCGTCATCATAAAGAAGGGTATCACTATTAAACTTGAATGTGGGAACGCTCTCCATGAACATTCGTCGAAGATAGCCTCTAGAAGGGGCCACCCCAGTGCCAGTGGCAATCATGATACGGAGTTGCATTTGGCGTTGAGATTAACTACGAGTTTGGAAATGATATTATTTCCTTAGATAAAAGATTGTGCACATCATAAAGATTGTATAGACATTTTTTAAAAGATTCTGATTGGGGACTACAGCCCTATTTTTTCATCGATCAAATTAAGAATGAATAATAAAAAAACTAATTCATCATATTTGTTTCATGGTATCACTGCTACTTTATCTTGTGTTGTTATTTTTTGGCATGATCATTGTGTGTTTAAGGGCATTCAAATTCGAAAAACGATTAGTTACGGTGTTAAGAAAGGGAAACTATATTACTTGGACTTAGAGTCCGACATTTCCACCAGATTACAACATGCTTTCGTAGTAGAGAACGCGGGTTCAGCGAAAAAGAAAGAAGAAATCTTGCTTTGGCGTCGACGTCTGGGACATGCCTCATTTGGATATTTAAAGAAACTGTTTCCTAATTTTTGTGTAAGTGTCGATATTTCTAATTTCATATGTGATGTGATGTGTGTGACCTTGCCAAAAGCCATCGTGCCTCATTTCCCTTGGATTTACATAAAAGTAAAGTCCCTCACTCAAATGTTGGGGACCATCCAAAGTTCCTACATTGGGAGGATCACATTGGTTTGTTACCTTTATCGATGATTGCACTCGAATGACCTGGTTGTGTTTGATGAAAACCAAATCAGAAGTTAACTTTTTGTTTCAAAAGTTTTATAACGCAATTCGTACACAGTACAATGCCCGCATACAAGTGTTACGAAGTGATAATGGCGAGGAATACCATAATTCTGAACTTCATCAATTTTTGGACTCTCATGGCTCAATCCATCAAACTAGTTGGTCAGATGCATCCCAACAAAATGGTGTGGCCAAACGCAAAAATAGACATTTATTGGATGCTTTTCGTGCTTCTCTCGTTGAGGCTCACATGCCCTTATGTTGCTGGGGTGAGGCTCTTGCCTCTGCAGCCTATCTAATCAATTGTGTTCCATCTCGTTCTGTCACTTTCTTATCACCCTTTCAAGCTCTTGTTGGAGCTGTTGTTGCTTCAACAGTCCCAAACCTCCCCCAAACCCCCCCCCCCCCCCCCCCCCCCCCCCCACATGTCTTCGGGTGTGTTATTTACATCTCCCCAAACACCAACGTAATAAGTTAATGCCTCGAGCCTTGAAATGTGTCTTTGTTGGCTATGCAATTCATAAAAAAGAAAAATGTATTATCCTCCTCCTACTAAACACATGTTTATCACTCTGGATGTTGTCTTTTATGAAGATAGTATGTATTTCTCCAAGTCTGACTTTGAGGAGGAGTGTTTTGAGGAAATTCAGACTCTTAGATACAACATTGATGAAGATATAGTAGAAGTATCTAATCAAGATATGATTCTTGGTGACCAAAATGTGGATTTAAATCAGTTGGAGTCTAGTGATCAAACCTTTGATCAAAGAGAAAATGAGCACCTGGAAAGCCAGGAAATGACTGAAATCGAATTTGAGTCTCTCCCAATTGATACTCCAAACCAATCGTTGTTGTCTGAGGATAATATTTATACAGAGCTTGAGTTGACCAGGAAACGATTACCACAACGTATCACTAGAGGTATTCCAAAACCTACAAATGAACCTCAGTTGTCTTGTAAAGTAAGATATCCCATGAACCAGAATATGTCTACACATCATTTGTCACAAACAAATAAGCCTTTTGTCAATCAATTATCTGATGTATCTATACCTAACAGTGTGCAGGACGCCTTAATTGACACAAGATGGAAAACTGTTATGAATGAAGAGATGACCTCTTTGCAGAAGAACCAAACATGGGAACTTGTTGACCATCCCACAGAAAAAAAAAATCAAGTTGGATGTCGATGGATCTTTACTGTGAAATACAAAGCTGGTGGTATGATTGAATGTTTTAAGGCAAGATTGGTGGCAAAAGGATACACTCAAATTTATGGAATTTACTACACTGAGACATTTGCACATGTGGCCAAAATCAAAACAGTCCAGGTATTATTGTCCTTAGCTGTAAATTTTGATTGGACATTACAACAGTTTGATGTGAAGAATGCATTCCTACATGGTGAACTCTCTGAAGAAGTCTATATGGATCTCCAACCATGGTGCATGCTTACAGAAAGACAAAAAACAGAAGGTGTGCAAGTTGAAGAAATTGATATATGGATTAAAACAGTCTCCTAGAGCATGGTTTGGACGATTCACCAAATCCATGACAACCATTGGTTACAAGCAAAACAATTCGGATCATACGTTCCTTTTAAAGAACAAACATGGGAAACTAAGTGCACTGATTGTATATGTGGATGACATGATTGTCACAGGTAATGACCCAAAAGAAACAAAATCTTTGAAGGAGTACTTGTCCAATGAATTTGAAATGAAAGACTTAGGCCCATTAAAATATTTTCTGGGTATTGAAGTTTCTCGATCTGGTAAATGAATCTTCCTATCTCAAAGAAAATATGATATAGATCTGCTTCATGAGACCGATATGTCAGTTTGCGAACCAGCCGACACTCCAGTGGAAAAGGGTATGAAGTTATGTATTGAGACAAACCAGGTATCGGTAGACAGTGGGAGATACCAAAGAATCGTTGGGAGACTAATATACTTAGCTCACACAAGACCAGATCTCGCATATGCGCTAAGTATTATGATTCAATTCATGCATAACCCCGATGAACAACATATGAATGCTGTCATGCGTATTTTGAGGTATCTAAAATCTGCTCCTGGAAAGGAAATTTTGTTCTATAAAAAACATAAATGAGCAAAACATCGAGGTATATACAGATGCTGACTGGGCCGGAGCAGTTGATGATAGGCGATCAACTTTGGGATAATTTACCTTTGTGGGTGGGAACTTAGTTACATGGAGGAGCAAGAAACAAAATGTCGTTGCAAGATCTAGTGCAGAAGTTGAGTACAGAGGAATGGCCTTAGGAATTTGTGAAGCAGTGTGGTTGAAATTTCTTTTACAAGACTTAGGCCATTCCCAAAAGCAACCAATTCAACTCTATTGTGACAACAAAGCAGCATGTGATTTAGCCCATAATCCAGTTCAACATGATCGTACAAAACATGTCGATGTTGATAGATTCTTCATTAAAGAGAAACTGGATGCGAAAATTATGGAATTACCAATGATTTGATCAGAAGATCAGTTAACTGATATCCTGATCAAAGGGGTATCCAGTTGGGTACTCTCAAAGTTTTAGACACGTTGGGCATGTGTGCCATCTATATACCAACTTGAGGGGGAGTGTTGAGATTAACTACGAGTTTGGAAAGGATATTATTTCCTTAGATAAAAGATTGTGCATATCATAAAGATTATATATACATATTTTTAAAGATTCTGATTGGGGATTACAACCCTATTTATATCATGTATTTCATCAATCAAATTAAGAATGAATAATAAAAATATCTTGCCAGAAGGACCTATAAATAATTTACCAAGAATATATATAAAAAGACTGAAAACAGAGATTGACTATAAACTCAGCAGTGGGAACCATAGAGATGGTGTTCCTTATTCTAGTAAAGTTGAGAACAAAAGATGCAACTCACCGATGAGATGACATCTAATTATTATATTATAATATTATAATACACAATATAATAAGTGGAGTGGGCTTTCAACAGCATTCTGAGTCTGTTTTGCAAAAGTAATGAACAGTGAGTTTATATTATTTTATTATCCTTTTTTTTACTTCAATTTCGCCTCTTCTCATTTGTCATTTGTTAGGGCGATCATTTCTTAGGGTTATTTCATTCCCCCTCATTCATTCTGCCCCACACTGCCGACGAGACGCTGTTGCAATATGATCTTCTCCATGCACAGGGAATGGAGGTGCGGCTGCAAGTGCACCCACGGATTTTTTTTAACGGTGGTCAGGCAAGGCCTTGAAGGATTGGATAAGAAGCCACCCAATATGGAGCGGAGTCTCGGGCTTGGAATCAGGTCTGATTTTTCTCTAGTGATTGTTCAATCCTGATTCTGATCCTTTCATATTGATGTGCAGAATGCAGATTCGTCAATGGAAGCAACATGCGTCGTTTCGCGTGGTCCTGCTCATAAACTTTACCGGTAAGTCACTACTTTCTTTTATTGAGACATAATGTGCTGTGAAATTTCCTTCATTCTTTACATCTTTTTGTCATGATTATTGAACATCTGGGTGGAAGAAACTTTTTTGGGCTTCACTAATTCCTTTAGTCGTAAGTATTTGTAGTTGTCGTTATGATCTCAAGTGTAGGAAGATATAAGAATCCCTTATCATGTAACGTTTCACATACAACCTTAGCCATTGGCACGAAGTTGCAAGCTACTTTGACGAAAATAGCGCTTTAAATAATTGAGAGGCAAGCAGTAGTCCAAGGCAGACCTCATGTGCAGGGCTCATATAAATATTTTTTGTTTGGTCATCCCCAGTGTATACTGAAGCTTATTTTGCATTGTTTCAGGTATTAGAGCCAGATTAAATAAAATAATTAGTCAAAGCAAAAATAAGTAGTAGTGCTAATTGGTTTATTATTCGACTTTGCAGGATGTATTCCAAATCACATACTTTTTTCTGGATTTGGGTAACAACTATCCTCGAATATTTAGATGCTTATCTGAAACACAGTAACTGAAGTATTTTTCTTTGTTCTTTTAGTATGGATATGGTATCTCGTCTTGCTTCCACGATGACAATAAGTTTGTGGTTGCGAAAGTTGCGTTGAGATAAGTCACATTCAGCCATCTTAAGCAAAAGAAACTAAGATAATTTGCAGATGCCAACCTTCCCTTGCTCATCTCGTATAGGTATTTCCTTTGTTTATGAGTTTTTGAAGCCCTGGATAGTTACACCTTCATAGTATAGCGTAAACTTTGTTGTGACTTTCATTACAAGGTGTCGCTTATGTTCTTCTGCATCTACATTACCCTTCTTTTGTACGCCATTGTCTCTCAAGAACTACTATCCCAATTTCTTGTATCAGCTACATTGTCTCCTAGCTCATATCTGGAAAAGAGGTTTCTGGTATCCATTGGTGGGACAAGGATGACAGTCATGCTTGTGAGTTAACATCTGGATACTATAACATAAAGGGCAGGGATGGATACCGTCCCATTTCCGGGATGGTAACTAGACATTACGGAACACTGAACTTCACATGTCTTGAGATAAGAAACTCGGAGCATTCCGCAGAGGCTATAGTGCGCCTAAAGACCTTTTAAGCAGGTTCGAATTTGATGATCAATAAATTTTCATTTATCACTTACGCTACAGAAATATTTATATACGAGATACGTCTATCAGAAATATTATGTTCTATTTGTGAGGTTGTATGATGTGGAAGTTGCCTTAAAGGTAACTGATATGCTGCAATGAAGACTGTGACAACCTATAGAGAGGAGCAAACCAGGGTGGTCATTTCTCTCAAAATAAATAATTTTCAAATTCGGTGTGCGATTAATCTTGAATTACGAGATTTAACATGCGCCTCGTTGAATTTCCTGGTTCTGGTCCAGGTCCGATATCAAAATTCAGAGAGAAGTTTTAGAATTTTGTAAGGTTTGGCCAATAGAGCCAATAATTGAGTTGTATTAAACTACCTTCACATTATTTATGCAGGGTTTGAGTGGTGGACGGACTAAAAATTTGATGTTGGTGGTGAAAATGCTCACTAGAGATATGGGCTATAATCAAATGCTTCTAAATTTCTTGTCAAACTGATGGTTTTAAATAGTATTTATGAGATGAATCACGTATAAAAGTAAACTTTAGAACATATAAATGAACCTTTTGACTCGAGGGTTAGAACTTAGAAACTTGTCAATCTGTTTTTTCATTGCAAAATATGTCCTTGTTATTCAATTTTAGTATACAGCTATGCTAGATTCCTTTTTGCCATTAAATGACATTAATAATTTTATGTCATTTTAGGTCTATATTTGGCTGTGGAACCATACTCTTAATAATGTGGGTGTTGTGTGAATCAACAGAGAAATTGTCAAGAGGTCAGCTTTCTGCAACACCTCATTGTGTTCGGGTGATTTGGACATTTGATTTCTTTATTAATGTGAAACACGATAGATTTGATTTACCATTTGAGAAAAAATAAGTAGATTTTTGGTTTTAAGGTAAGGTACATAAATAACTTTTCATCTTTTATAGTTGCTCTACCTTACTCCAAGTTAGAGAGCTCTTTCATCTCCAAGTCACCCTATCTCAGAATATAAAAACTTTCTACGATACCAGACTGGGTGGTCTTTCATGTAAATGCTTCAGCAATGGAAATTATTTCACAGTTCAACTAGCATAAGGCCTTCCTTACATATTGCCATTTTGGTATCGATGCCACTCTTTGATTTTATCCATATTCTTGACTACTTATGTTTACCAGCATCATGAATTATATCATATTGTGTGTATTCTATCTGATATTATACTTTATATTTAATTCTGATTCTTATTGATTTTCATGTGAGACAAATATATAGAATGCTGACCAGTCACGTAGAAATGCAAATACATGAATGGAATGATGTATTGTTATGCAATTCAAAGAGACAACATAACCTGTCACCTAAATCTTGCGAAACTACATTCTACATGAAATTATCTCTATAACTGGAAAAACCCATTGGAATGCAATTTGACTGGCTTCGTAGAATCATATAAATCTTCTTAATATATTATGGACTTTGATGTGCATATGTAACATTTGAGCTCTTTTAATTATATTTATGTTTCAGATACAGTTTTTGATTATATTTCATGTTAATGTTGAAAAGCTTAGATTTCCAAAAGAAGTGAATATTCATGAGGTGAGTCTTTTGGCTACTTTCTCTAACCACCATTTGATAATACATTTGTAAAGCTGCACACACACACACACACACACATATATATATATATATGCAGACACACATTATCATGGGCTAATGTTGTCGGTTTTGTGATTTGCGTTACTTGCTGAGTTGTATGTGCCGGTGAAATTATAAAACTATGGAATCAACTATATATATATCTTTCCATGCGACAAAATGCTCAGTATATATATCATGTGATGAGTTCGATAAAATTCACATTATTCCCGATCTTGCTCAATTTTAAATTAAATACAAAAATAAAAGTGGGACAATAAGCTATGTTTGAGGTGCTTGTTCTATCTATGCTCATAACAGGTTGCATATATATATAAATGTGTATTTGTTATTAGTTGTAAACGTTACCTCGCTAATAGTTGTAGCCAAATTTGTTCATGCAAAACGTATTTATCTTCTTACTAATCAGGCCTTGCTCTCGACGAAGTCACATGCAGAACATGAAATAGGATTAAAAATGCTCCGAATTAGAGAACAAAAGCCCAACTAACATGGTCACTAGCATCGCGCCGCGGTGCTAAAGTAACTAGTATTTTATAACAGTCCAGAACAAATGAAGACATCTATAAGATTCACAAAGATACAATCAACAAGTAGTTCCATGAATAAATTCTCCCAAAAATGATCACACAGCACGCTAATTCAACTTTTTTTTTATCTGTCACTAATTCAACTTTTTACTACAGTTGATGATGTGTATTTCCTTTTTCAAATTAAATAGCATCCAAAATCGCCTTCATGTTTTCTCCTTTGAAGGGTAGTTGTTTAAGGAATAAGAAAGCGAAAAGAAGAAAAAAAGTTCGCTGCACAGGGACAAGGTTACTAACAAGGAAAAAATGTATTCATGGATTTATAAACTCTGATAGTATCATCTGGAGGTAAAATATCACATAAACAACCCAAATTGAAATCTTATTTGTGATAAAACCTTGTCACCAGGCTTCGAATCGCATAAAAATTGCCGCAAACTCCTTGTATTAAAGGGTCTTCTTTCTAGTATCACGGTCATAATAGACAGCACATCGAACGCACAAACTTGTTGTCTTACCATCAAAAAATAGCCATACCTGGTAGATGTTATTGCGTATAGTCGAACATTGTGGGGATTACCTGGCTTTTAAGGGTTCTCACCCTAAATGAACAAAGACATCACATAACGTTGCGTGGTTAGGTACTACAAAATGATGCAAAAATTTGTGTGCCATGATGAACAAAGTCAAGCCAATAAAATGCAGAAAAATGCTGGTATTAGAACATATTATAGAGGACAATAAGGCAAGAAACTTTAAATAACATGCAATAGAGGTCAATAAGACAAGAAACCTTTAACTTCCTTTAATGTAACAATGAAGGTCGTGTTCTTGCTATGATGTACAAATAAGGCAAGAAAACTTTAAATAATATGCTATACATTGATTATTATAAAAATCTTTAGTAAGAAAGCGAAAAGAAGAAAAAAAAAGTTCACTGCACAAGGACAAGGTTACTAATGGTAATATTTCAGGCAAGCAAAAAATTTATTCATGGATTTATAAACTCTGACATTAATATCTGGAGGTAATATCACATAAACAACCCAAATTGAAATCTTATCTGTGATAAAACATTGTCACCAGACTTCGAATTACATAAAAAATGTTGCATACTCCTTATATTGAAGGGTCTTCCTTTCTAATATCATGGTCATAATAGACAGCACGTCGAACGCACAAACTTGTTGTCTTACCATCAAAAAATAGCCATACCTGGTAGATGTTATTGCGTATAGTCGAACATTGTGGGGATTACCTGGCTTTTAAGGGTTCTCACCCTAAATGAACAAAGACATCACATAACGTTGCGTGATTAGGTACTACAAAATGATGCAAAAATTTGTGTGCCATGATGAACAAAGTCAAGCCAATAAAATGCAGAAAAATGCTGGTTTTAGAACATATTATAGAGGACAATAAGGCAAGAAACTTTAAATAACATGCTATAGAGGTCAATAAGACAAGAAACCTTTAACTTCCTTTTATATAACAATGAAGGTCGTGTTCTTGATACGGTGTACAAATAAGGCAAGAAAACTTTAAATAATATGCTATACAGTGATTCTTATAAAAATCTTTAGAAAGAAAGCGAAAAGAAGAAGAAAAAAAAAGTTCACTGCACAAGGGCAAGGTTACTAATGGTAATATTTCAAGCAAGCAAAAAATTTATTCATGGATTTATAAACTCTAACATTAATATCTGGAGGTAATATCACATAAACAACCCAAATTGAAATCTTAAATGTGTTAAAACCTTGTCACCAGGCTTCGAATCGCATAAAAATTGATGCATACTTCTTATATTGAAGGGTCTTCCTTTCTAGTATCAGGGTCATAATAGACAGCACGTCAAATCTACAAACTTGTTGTCTTACCACAAAAAAAAGTAGCTATATCTGGTAGATGCTATTGCGTATAGTCGAACATTGTGGGGATTACCTGGCTTTTAAGGGTTCTCACCCTGAATGAACAAAGACACCACACAACGATGCGTAGTTAGGTACTGCAAAATGATGAATAAAATTTGTGTGCCATGATGAACAAAGTCAAGTCAATAAAATGCAAAAAAATGCTGGTATTAGAACACATTATAGAGGACAATAAGGCAAGAAACTTTAAATAATATGCTATAGAGGTCAAGAAGACAAGAAACCATTAACTTATGTAACAATGAAGGTCGTGTTCTTGATACGGTGTACAAATAAAGCAAGAAAACTTCAAATAATATGTTTTACAGTGATTCTTACAAAAATCTTTAGTACAAACCTCACCAACCACCACCCCCTCCCCTCTGAGGTCGATGGGGATGGGGAGGTCGGTCGAGGAAGAATACGCAAAAGATATGACGTTAAATTCAAAAGTCATTTATAATTTTTCATATTTTTATAAGAAAAAAAGAATTAAATATGTATCATATGTACCATATTATATTTTAAAATAAATAGTCTAGATCAAAAAACCAAAACATGAAATTTTGTTTTTATGCACATTTCATATAAAAGAATATTTTATAGTGTGTATTAAAATGTTAACATAAGAAAAGTTATTTACGGAATCAGTTGGTTCAAATGCCATATTTATCAATGTCTAAAATTTTATATAAAATTCCACAGAATTTTATTAAAAGTCTACAAGAGTTTATACTGTCAAGAGAAGTTTATCAAAAAAGTCATTAAATCTCTAGTATCAATACACGCCCATGAATCTATTGGTACTAATATTATTATATTATCATTATCATTATTATGTATATATAATTAATATAATATTTTGAGGCCACAGTGAGTCGTGGCTGAAATTCCATGTGATGAAAACAGGAAGCATCCTGGACAACAATAATCCCCGCCACACATTACATCATCTGTGATTGTGTTACGATACGCATTAGCTTGTGTACACGACGCATCTACTCCCACCTCTAACAAGCTCCACTCATGTAAAAAAATTTCTTCTAATTTTGAGTCCAACTCAAATACGATAATTTCGAAGAGAAATCAAATAATTCCCTAATCAATAATGGATACCTCGGTGCATTGATGCATAGATGAATCTAAAACTTTTATTACGGGCAAAAAATAATAACATAACGATATATGAGAAAAATTTTTAAGATGGTCAAAATACAATTTTAGATGTGACAAAATGTAATTTTTGGGAACAAAGTATAATTTTTGAAGGTAAAATTCAGTTTTTTTAAAATAATACCAAAATTAACATTCGCTCCCATCTTGGTGACAAGGGTTGATAAGGATCCACAAATTAAATCAAATATTTTTTTAAAAATGATAGAGAATTCAAATAATTTTTACAGTCAGCATATTTAAGCAAACAGGACCACATACAATTAGGGGTGGGAATCGGGTCGGGTAATCGGGTAATCGGGATCGGGTATTCGGGTTTCGGGTAGCTGGGTGAGCTACCCGATCCCGAACCCGAAGAGATCGGGTACCCGATAATCGGGTTTCGGGTACCCGAAATCGGGTACCCGAAACCTGCCTAAAAATCAAGTCCGTCCTTGGACCGCTTTATCTTCACCGTTCATGTAAAACCACAAAATCAACTACTTTCCCTTTCTTCCTTTTTCTTCAATCAATCTCCCCTCTTTCTCCAGCTTCAGACAACGATTTTAACCGATGCGGCCGAGCTCCGGCAAACACCCGGCGGAGGAAGGCTACACCCCTTACTCCCCGAGGAAGTCTAAGAAACTCGAAATCAGAACCACCCTTCAATCCGTGAAAACCCACATCTCCTCCCACCGCTGGGCTTGGCTAACCGCAACAATCTCATTGCAACTCTTACTCCTACTCCTCTTCAACCGTGCTTCTCCGCCGCCTCCGCCGCCGCGTACCACTCTTCTGTCAATCCAGAATCGACAAAGCGAAACTACGCCACCTCCCGGACCAGATGACGTCTGCCAATTCGGAAGAGTGTACATCTACGATCTGCACCCGATGCTCAACGAAGAACTCCTCCAAAACTGCCACGAAATTGACCCGTGGAGCTCCCGCTGCAACGCCGTGTCAAACGACGGATTTGGGCCTCCGGCGGTTGGGCTAAACAACGTCGTCCCACGGAATCTTACAATAGCGTGACTTTGAGGTTGGCTGAGGAGAGGAGAGCGAGTGACTTTGAGGATGGAAACGCAGACGTGCGTGTGTGGCTGTGTGCGGCGTTGAGGAGAGGACTGAGGAGAACGAAGCTAGTGAGAAGTGAGAATTGAAGAATTGAAAGTGAAAATCAGAAACGTAAAGTTCATGAAATTAAAATCAGAGACGTAAAAAAAAACTAATCAGGTTCGGGTATAGGGTACCCGACCCGAACAAAAAAATCCAAAAACATAGTCCCGATCCCGAACCCGAAAAATAGGAATCCCGATCGGGTATTACCCGATCGGGTCCAAAAACCCGAAAGTCCCGATAAATTCGGGAAAAACCCGATCGGGTCGGGTTTAAACCCGATTACCCGAACCCGACTCCCACTCCTACATACAATAAGCTAAAAATGGTAGAAGACATATTTCTATTAACATTTTAGCCTTCCCTAACACGCAGCCAATTTTCAACCTGCATCCAACCACAGAGAATAAAACCTCGAGCGCACTGGACGAGACCCAGAGAGGCACCAGAGAATTATTGGCGGTTTGGTACTTCGTGAAATTGAATTTTGTCTCAGCCAGGTAAAAATCCTAATCCCGAACCCTAATTAGCTGATGTTTTTCTTGTATTGCAAATTTTTTGATATAATGGTGATGAATTGAAATTGCATACTAAATTCAGCAATTCATTGTTTTTTGTTCTTCATTTTGATATAATGTTTCTACACGGAATGTTTGGATGAAGAGTGTGAGATATTTCTGGAAAAATTGCGTGCTTAACAGCTTAAGTGACCCGATCCAGTGTGACGGAAAAGTCTGTTGGGGCTGATTATCGATATGAAAATTCTTAAAATAGGTATCTCTTTGTGGAGCCGATGTAATAGTTTGTTGTCGATATGGGTGTGAAGAAGAAATTTTTTTTTTTCGCTGTGCAAGTACATAATGTTAACTAAAAAATTTATGGTTCCTGGATGTAGGTCGCTGAATCCAGCTGCATTATGACCTCCTCCGTTCACAACCTTGCTGGTAAGTTGCAATGTGGTTTTTCTCGTTGTATCCTAGTGTAGTTTTTGGCTAAGTCACATAATCCTCCTACCCCCCTCCGCGCACTGGCGCTCCGGCCGCGAACTGGCGAACTCGGTGCGCGTGCGGCGCATTAAGGCGACTTAAGAATTTCTAGTTCGCGCTTTAAGAATTTCTAGTTCGCGCACTAAGATTTTATAATTCGCGCACTAAGATTTCCTAATTCGCGCATTAAGATTTACTAAGTCGCGCACTAAGTTACTAAGTCTTGTTAATCCTCCTTAATTCTCCGATTTTTTTTTTTGTAATTATAAAAAAAATTCTTCGATTTTGGGTTTAGATGAATTTTTGTGGTTTCTAGGTGTTTCGGGTTGGTAAGAAAATTATATTATATGGTAAATAGATAGATAATGAATTATGAAAAGACATAATAACATATGAAAGATTAAAATATGTGATAAAAGAAAGTATGATAAATCTGTGATTTTGTAACATTTTTGCGGAGTAAATAATAATAAATTTGATATCTTAGTTTTTTGCATAAAAATTAATAGAATGAACTTTATAAATAAAACTTTTATTTTTATTGAGTTAATTTAAATGTTTATATTAGTCATTTCATAAAGTAATAATATAAGTCTCCGGAAATAATATGAGTCCTTTTTAATAAATTCATACTATTACCAAACATGTTGAAATAAATATGAACAATTTGGTTTCATTTTTCAAATTCGTTATTTTATATCTTAAAATAAAACAAAACTTTAATACTTCATTTCTATTTCTACAATATATTTTTCGGAGAATTCTTACTAGACGAACGATCAAATACAAGATTCAAATTACGTTGGATCACTGGCTATAACATTTTTCCAAAGCTGCAAATGTTAGATTCTTCAATAAAATCTAATTTTAATGTTTTTTTTAAGAATGGTAAAGATGCAAACACCAAAGTTGTTAAGAACTTCATATTGTAAATTTGTAAATAATATAATAATGATGTGAGTTTGTTAAATATGATGTATATTATGTATGTTTAACTTCATTTCATCAGTGTGTATGTATATATATTTATTTATTTATTAATTTTTAATAGGCGCATCCGCACTCAATTTTTTTGCAAATTGACGCACTCACGCATCCGCATCCGTATCCGCTCCCGCATCAGACTTATGTGACTTAGGTTTTTGGTGTATAAAGTTACATGAAACCACTGAATTACTTGTAAATGGGAAATCACGTTACAAACTTTGGTTAGTCTTGAAAAACCTCTATGCTTAATCCTTCTGCATATCACCTTTCATCATTTTGTTTCAAAGAATCCTTTTCGCTTTCCGTACATAAGTCCACTGATAGAACCGCACAAATCAATCTTGTGTCTTCTTTTCTTACCATATGCAAGTTCCAAGTTGTGTAACCACTTTCCTTTTCAATGCTGTGCACTGTGTTAAGGGTCACATGAGTTGAAAAAAACGCAGCTTCCAGAATTTACTATAATGCTTAATTTCCTGTAAACTCGGAGCCGAGTGATGTATTTAATATGGGTTATGGAGGTGATTTCTTATTCTCAATTAGTATTAATTATTGGAATGTTTCGCCAATAATAATTAGCAATCAAAGGTTATTATTTGGGTAAAAATATGTGAATTTAGGCTCAAATTGGCTTTGGTGATGAACTTTATTTCAAACTATTCTTCAGGTCTAAAAATATTGGAATTGAAATTTGGATGTCTTCGTGTATAGTTTCTCAATTACCTTCTTTTTGTTCACACAATTGGAAGAATAAGCCAGTGGTGTTTCTTGTCGAGCTTGAATTACATTATTTTCCAATTTACGAACTAGTATATAACTATGTTTGGGTTGCCTCTAATTAGTATATTGTTTTCAGAGAATGGTGAGGCTGATGAGCAACAAAAGAACACAGAATCCCAGACCCAGTCTTCTTCTATGGCTAATGGGACGTCCCATCCTGGTATATCACCGACAATGCACTATGCGGCGCCTGCGCAAATTGGAGTTGGAAATGCAATGGTATTGTTTAATTCTTGTTGTTTTCTTGTTAGTTTGTACTTTAGTGTCAAGTTCTGATTTTTTATTTACAGAATCCTATGTTTCTTGATTTCTTTCTAAAATTTCAGAAGCTTTCAATCTTCTTTAGCATTGAGCAATCATAGAATCTTAAACAATTCTGCACAACACGAGAAAACATGCATATAACATAGTGTCAATGGACTGTGGAGTCTGTGTTTGTAAAACAAATAATTTGACTTGTCATTTTAAATTCAGACAGCTCATGCTTTTTGTGCCAAGATAGTTAATTTCTGGTGGAAATTGTGCTATTGAGTTTGCATGCTGGCTGGTACTTTCCTGTTCTATTATTTCATTAGTTCACCTGAAAAATTATATCGTGCAGGCACAGACAGCTTACCCATATCCAGATCCTTACTATAGAAGTATATTTGCTCCCTATGAGACACAACCTTATCCAGCACAGCCTTATCCTTCACAGCCTATGGTACTTTTTACGCTAGTGTTCATGTTTTATTATAACACTGGCAGATGTTTCTGGATGTTTTAAAAACATTCTTCCTCAATTAAGGTCCACCTTCAGTTAATGGGAATTCAGCAGGGTGGTGTTCCTTTGCCATCAGGCACAGTTGAGGAGCCTGTCTTCGTCAATGCCAAGCAATACCATGGCATCATGCGACGTAGACAGTCTCGTGCAAAGGCTGAGTCAGAAAATAAACTTGTGAAATCTAGGAAGGTATTTTATGGACATTGTACGTTGATCTTGACTCAGCAATCATTGTTCAATTTATTATTGGTTTTCATCATTCATCTTTCGATTTAATGATCAAGACTTGTACTGTTGCTATGTGAGTCATATTTTAGACCTTTAAAACTAGGCATCATATCACTGAACCGAGTGTGAAGAAATAGTTTATTTTTGCTCATTAGGTCCTGTCTCAGAAAAATCCGAACTTTAGATTTACCCATTCGAACAATTTTGCAGCCATACTTGCATGAATCTCGGCATTTGCATGCGGTGAGGAGAAACAGGGGAACAGGTGGTCGTTTCCAGAAGAAGAACGAGAACCAGCAAAACAAAGTGGAATCAAGTGATAAATCAAAGAACGACATCAACCTGAACCGTCAGAAGGAAGCCCCAAATTCTTAAGAAAGTGCTTCTTGAAGATAAAAGTATAAGAAGGGTCGCCCGCCCTAAAGATTTCATGTAATAGGTTCCTCAACTGCCTTCCAGGTTGCATCAGGCAGCTGTGGATAGTTGTGTGTGTGTAAATCATGTGTGTGCAAATCAAGTAATAGGTTTTTGTAGGGAACTGTGGATAAGCGTTTTAAGAATTTCGGAATTGCAATTGTTGATTACTTTGTTTTACAATTGATCCTAGTTTTAGAGTATAGCACAAATTCATGGCGCCAAAAGGATGCAATGGATTTTTAAGAATTGAACGAGGCTCCGTATGATGTGGAAATCTGATGTATAGTTCTGTAAAGTGGAAGTAAGAGTGAGTATTGTACGATTTGAATTTGTTGGGTTTATAACCTTCACTTTTTTCTTTTTTCCTTTTTTTTTTATCACTTTTATTCTAAATATCGAAGATATTCCGAACCAATCTAGGTCTTCCGTCTCTTTCTTTCCTGTTTTTTTTTTCAGCTGGGAACGGTTCAGCGCACTCCACAATTAGGGAGGGGGTACACCACTACGTACTTTCGGTCCGCAGATCTTCTGTTTAATACTGGTCCCATCTTTAAATGATTGAGATTAGAGTCCTAGACACATATCATTCATAGACTACAAAGAACATGATGCAGTGATTTTTTAGGAAAAAAATGGTGTTAGGCCGAAATGGTGGCCTGCCTATTTCTTCTTTTTTCCAAGAAAAATCAACCGCAAGAGCACATAAATGCACTAACTAAAAACCCTCTAGGATTATACAGAGGGTATGTTTCGGGCAAGAATTCATGATTTGCAATAATCGTAACTCATAAGTGGCTTGGTTGCCGAAAAAATTATTATTATTATAATAACTGACTAGTTTCGTTTCAACCAAAGAGACAGAAGAGTAAAGGACCAATGAAGTACACAGGAAACTTCAGACAAGAATAGCAAGACCCTCTTTCTTGGGAGTGAGGGCTGCCTTGTTACCGGGAAAGGGCCTTGAAGCTATCCGGCTCGTGCATCGACAGCTCTGGTAAAACTTTTCTGTTCAGTTGAATATTCTCCTTCATCAGTCCGTGAATGAAATTTCCCTAGTTCACCTGTCAAGCAAACGAGGAATGATCAAACGGGTCTGAACACCATATTAAGCAATCTCAAACTGAAAAACTAAGCTTGAAACTCTGAAAACAACTGCTTAACTTTCAACATTCCCACGTGCTCTCTATGAACAATGCAGTCACAACTTTTGATAAAAGCAGATTACATCACTTGCATGTCTTGTAACATTTGGGGGCTAACTCTGAAAACAACAAAATAGTTGTTCCAGAAATGTCTGGGATGAGTAAATAGTTCTACGAAAATATAATCTGAAGCTCCAGCCTCTCCATGTAGAAAAGACATGAACCTCATAAAAAGAACAAGGAAATTCGATCACATGCCAACTAAAGATACATAGATTTAATCGTCGCAGAAGCTCAAAACTATCATCCGAAGAATGAAATCAATATGAAATGCAAGTTCAATGCTCACCACTAAGTAGGGAGCAAGGTGCAAAGATCCTAACTTCCCAATGGCACGGAAATAAGGTGCAAACTCCTCCCACTATCCTCGGTTTTTCCAATCATAAATCCATTCCATGGTCAAAACACCATTTTTCATTGTCCAAAAGTTTAGAATTTTAGACAACTGAAGTGAAAAATGATTTACAAGTAACACTCCCAAGTTCAAACCGAAGAATACTGAAACACTGTTACAGATATATAACAGATTTTCAAACCCGTAAAATAATAAAAAATAAAAGTGAATAAAGCATAGAAATTGACGCCCTCGAGGCTGCCTTGTGCCGGCGTTGATTCGCTGGACCCAAAGAGACCGCATATCGCGTTTCTTGTTGCGGCGGTCTCGGTAGAATGCCGAGGCGCCTTCTCCACTCTCTATCTTGCGATCCTTATACAGTTCTTGGCTCTTCCCCTAAAACCCTTGGCCAATTTCAAAACTTCCTTCTTGTTCATTTTTCTGTTTTGCGCTCAACAATTTACAGTCCCCTCCTTGGAGCTCTAGTCCCTGAGCGTAGGATTGCTCTAGACATGACCACGGTTCGTGAACCGCCGATTAATGGTTCGAAATCGTCGGTTCGATAGTGCAAAAGAGCTCGACCCTTAATCTTAACATTCGTAGATGGTTCCAGTTAAGGTTCGTGAACCGCCGATTACGGTTACGGTTCGAAACTTATATTTTTTATATCAAAACACAATTTTATATTAAGGTGGTAGTGCACTTGCTTATATTAAGATGATTCACCTAAATTTGATAAGTTGATGCATTTAATTTTAAATAAAATGATAATTTTAATATGATGATACAAATAATTTTAACAAATTCACAGATTTTATCAACGAGCACGTTTCACCCCCACTATTCTGTAATTTAAGTATTTAACCCAAGAAAAAAATTAGGCAGGCCTTTTGAAGCAGCCACGTTGAAAAGAATGATGGGTGAAGTGGGCCGGGTAATGTTGAGCTAGTGTGGGACAGGGCCCGACACTGGATAAAAGAGAGTGTGGGCCTGCCGAGTTGGCAGGTTGTCATATGGACACCCCATGTGTAGTTCAATTTCACAAAATATACTCCTCCTTCCATTCATTACATATTTATATTTAATTAAATATATAAAACTTTACCATTTTAATTAATTTTATATGAGCACGTGAATAATTAAACATTTTAGTTGGAAAATTCATTGCTAAAATGTGAATACATAAAATCTACTGTTAAAACTTTTGATAAAACAATAATAAATAATATCGCAATTTTCATTCATGTATACACGTAGCATTGATAATGATTTGAATTAATAGATTTGAATGTAGAATGAGTTTCAAAGTTGGATAATATTACATATTATCATAAACTTCAAGCAGTAATTTAGAAAAAAATGGTTTTTTGATACTGCCCCTAAAGGGCAGATACTCAACAATCGAGTGTGTTAAATCAACGGTTATGATATATCTAGAGCAGCCATGACATAAACAAAAAAAAGGTGCATTTTTAATAAAAGGCATTATATTAGATAACAACGAGGAGAAATATTATATCAGTTATCCAAGCGAAGAGTAGTAACCATACCAACCAAATCAAACAGCAACGACAAAGATAATGGTTGAGCAAACAAAAAGCAATAGAGACACCAATTGGCCTTTTACTAGTAAAAACAAACACTTCAGCGAAAACATGCAAGTCACCAAGATCGGCGGGAGATGCAGATGCCTTCCTTGAAATGTGAAGGTAAAAGTAAAATTGGTCCGGATGCGCCATGCGATAGGGACGGACAAGAGCACAAGCTCCCAAAACCTAAACCAACATCAAAGCATTACAACCCAGGGATTTCATAACAGGGCCTATACATCCGACCTAGTAACTAACACCAAACGCTGCAACAACATTAGTAAGTCCAAGCAGCAACCAAAATGCACTCTAGCAAACCACCACCAGAAAATCGGTCGTCAAGTGTAGTAAACCCAAAAATAGCCCGTCGCTAGCGAGTACCTACCACTAGAAGTAGGTCTATAGAAAAACCCAAACACACCAAAAGAGTGCCACCTCGAAGACACCAGTGGAGCACCGATTACGAACTGACCTACCCTTGCCAACCAGTTTTTGATGCTGAACAAAAACTCCGATAGCTACCGAAGTGCAAATGAAAATCAGCCAAAACTTAACCCAACAACATACTATCATCAAAAGTAAATCACGGCCTGCGACAAGGCAACCGAGATACCACAATCAGATACTGCAACTAGATACAGCCGGAGACGAGCTGCAGAGTGACGGAAAACCAAGGAAAGAGCGACGCAGCTTTGGTTATGAGCTAGAAATTCTTAACACTATTCACAGGCACTTTGGAAAAAAAAAATATCGTAAAAAAATTATAGAATATTTCTTTATATTAGAATTATAAAATATCTGATAAGAAGATTGTATTAATTTATGCAGAAAAAACTAAGTGCAAGTAAACTCATAATTACCTAGGAAGAAATAATTGAAATAAAATGATGGGAAAAACAAAGAGGGGCATTTGATACTAAGGTTTGCTCTGCTTTTATTCGAAACAAAACATAATCCAAACGTTCCACATGATTCCCGATTCCTACTGTCCCCGCGGCGCATCTTAGAGGTTTCTCCCCCTTTTATGTTACTAGAAGCATGACATTCGCAGAATCAATCTTTGTCCACCGACTTTTTTATTTTTTGCTTATTTGTTAATAATATAATAATAATTAGCAGCTTATCCCTAAAAAAAATTTATTAGATAATTTTTTTTATAATTTCGCCACTAAAAAATTGTTATTCGCCCTTCAAAGATTGTATTTTGTCTCCGAGATAAATTTATTTTTTACCTTTGATATTTTTTTACATTTATTTTTTATGTTATTACTGTTTTGGATTTTTGTCACTACTCATATAGTATATCATGTACTATTATTCCTATCATGTCATGTAAATTAAGCAATATTTAAGTATGATGCTATCAATTTCTTATACAAAGACAAGGCAATTAGGGACACTAATACACATGAGACCCCACATCAAATAATCTAAAACTAGTCATTTGTTGGACTTAATCATGATATTATTATATTATTATTATTACATTTCTCCACTTCCAACAACACATCAAAGTCAAAAACTCCAATCTAAAAAAATATAGATTATTATTTAATAATTGACAAATTATTATTGTAATAGTATGAGAGATGGGAGATTCATTCCACAATAATGTGAAACTAATTAAAATATTATGGCCACTTAAAATTACGTTTACCTTTCCTATACAAATGTCTTTCCGACCTAAACATAGTAAGTACACAATTCTTAATATTAAAAGTATATCAAATGTGGTCGAGTTGGTACAGTATATGCATGTAGAAGCCTTTGATTACAAGTTTTATTCCTGCTATCAATATTTTAACGATCAATATTTTATCGGTCGACTCTGTCGCATCGGATTTATCTAATATAATTTACCTGACTATCTTAGTTTGTAGGTTACTATATCAAGCAAAAAAAATTACTAATCCTGAAGGATAGTTTCCTTTAGAACAGCATGGTCATTGGATTGGCACACCTAACATTTGAATATGCCAATCCAATAATTTGAGATGTCCAAAGGATAGTGCCCTTACAAACACTCCCAGCTTAAAAGATAGCTGCAGCATATTCCAAAAAAAAAATATATATCAATATCACTTCACAATACTATGTTGTCATCTCTCCATCAAATCAAGAATCAGAACACGTTGAACGGGGCCGTTTGCTGATGCAACGTCGTCGTTTTGCTCTGTCTCTGGAATCCCGGTGGCGTCACAGTTCGAATCAGCGCGAAATTCAATCCTTTGAAAAAGGGGTGGGTTTTCACATCAGCCGCTCCTCTCTTTGACCCGAGTCGTTTATTCGGATCCTTGTGCAGCAACCCGGATATCAGGTCCCGCGCGTGGAATTCACTTTTGCTGCATGTGGCGTCGGTGTTGAACGTTAGAGGCTTTCTCGTGATGTTACGCAGTGTAGCTTCGTTGGTTGCGCCTGCGAATGGGGTGCTTCCGTAGATCATCTCGTAAATGAAGATACCGAAGGCCCACCAGTCGACGGCGTTGCCGTGGGACCTACCTGAAGCCACTTCCGGTGATACGTATTCGTGGGTTCCGACGAATGAGCAAGATCGGGCCGTGACGGGTTCCGCCACGAAGAGGCGGTTGGCCGCCAAATTTTGGATTTTTTTTGAGCGGAAAAAATGGTTAGAAATGCAGGAGAATGGGGTCTGTAACCGGGGGCTGCGTGAGCTTTTGGGAGAAGATACTGGGTCCGGTGAAAAGTTTGGAAATTCAACGGCAGGGACGGCGGCGGAGCAAAGGGAGAGATCGAAGTCGGTGAGCATAATATGGCCGTCAGATCTCACTAACACGTTTTCCGGCTTCAAATCTCTGTAGATTATTCCCAGCATGTGGAGGTACTCTAGAGCTACCAGAACCTCAGCTGCATAAAACCTGAAAAGATAAATTAAATTCTGATTCCTTGTTGGAGAAGATAAAGAGAAAGAACCTGAATTGGCAAATTCAGATTTCAGGTTTCAAACGGTGACGGAACAAGAAAAACCCAGAATAGGAAATGATTCATTAAATGTCAATGTGCGGCTATTATTGTTCGATTTTTACTCAAAATAATGAACTCTTAAATCTCTTTTCCCTTTCTTTTATCGCGATCACTTGCTTAAGGAAAAAAATATATATAATGAAATGTCCTTTTAACGTAATCAAAGAAAAGCATTACACGATATCATATGAAATGAGAACACTACAATATAATGACAGATTTGAGTTTTATTAATTCACAGATCTCTTAAAAAAATTCAGCTTTTTTTTTTATCTTTAATCAAGAAGAACCACAGGAAATATTAGAAAATGAAGGATAAGTTACCTGGCTGAGCTCTGAGAGAAGCGTTTCTGCGGCTGCTTATGTCTAATAGAATGTAAATCGCCGCCGCAACAGTATTCCATTACAACACACGAAAAATGCGAAGCTTCAAATTCTGCATATAGAGTTGGCAAAAACGGGTGATCCAAAAGCCTCAAGATTTTCCTCTCAGTCTCCGCTCTTTGCATCTTTTTCTTCAAAGCCAAAATATCATTATCCACCACTTTCATGGCGAAAAGCCGCCCCTCATCCGCCGCGCCTCGGAGGCTACAGAGATAAACTCTACCGATATCACCGCTTCCGATCTGTCTCACCAAGCTGAAGTCACGGAAGCATAGGTTCGTCTTCAATTTAATAGCTTGAAACGAACAGTCCGACGAGCGGTGTGGCTTCAGCGACGCCTGCTGCTCCGGCGAGCTCGTCGGGATCTCGAATGACAGACGGCTAAAGCTCGTACGGTGGCTTACAGTAGTAACGCTACTCATTGAGCTTTTGCAGGAGCACATCACTCCTTGATCACAATCCAACTCTTCCAAATTTCTAGGTGGATCGGTGTCTATCATTTTATGGTTTGTTTCATGTACAACGCGCCGAATTTTTTAGATACAATGGACCTTACGCTTTTTTGGGCAATCTTTTTGTTATCCCCTCTGTGGAAGAATCAGATACGAAGAATGGAAAATAGGAATTTTCATTAAGAATGAATAGCGCCTAAAAGTTAACAGGATTCGGCAAAGTCAAGAATTCTAGAAAGATTTGAAGCTAATAAAAAATGGAAAATGGAGTTTTTCAAAAGTAGATTGGCAGAACATAAAGAGAAGTAGCTTCTTAGTGAATTGAAATAAAAAAAGAAATTAGGGTTTCTGTACGTTCAAAGATAACACATAAGAATAGTTTGGCTCCTGCTAAGCTTTGAGCTTTGTGTGTGTGTTCATGGCTTTATAAAAATTAGAAAGGGCGTGTTTAGAAAATTAGTCGTCGGGGGCTATTTAAGCTAAAAAATTCTATGCATCCGATCCTACAATGTACTAACACACACATATATATATTTTGATGTTTTTAGAACTCGGTCCATACAAACAACAACAAAAACAACAAAGCCTTTAATCCCAATGAATCGGGGTAGGCTACATGAACAATAGAGAGAATCAAGTCGGGTCGGACACATACGTCAGTCTTTTCCAAACTCTTCTATCAGTCAATATATCTTCTGTAATCCCCTTGCACTCCAAATCTTTGTGTATAACTTCGAGTCATGTCTTCTTCGATCGTCCTCTCGCTCTCGTGAACTAGCCGAAATCCATGGACTCCACTCGACGCACAGGTGCACTGCTGGGCCTACGTCGAACATGACCAAACCAACGTAAGCGGCTTTCTTGCATCTTCTCTTCTATACAAGCTACACATACTTCAGCTCGAATATCTCCATTCTTTATTTTATCTTTTCTGGTTTTACCGCACATCCAACGAACCATACGCATCTCTGCCAGACTCATCTTTTGGATGTGATTGCTCTTGGGTGCCCAACATTCCGTCCCATACAACATTGCGGGTCTAACAGCGATTCTATAAAACGTTCCCTTCAATTTCAGCGGGATATTACGATCGTGAACTCCGGTGGCGTTTCTCCATTTCAACCAGCCAGCCTGAATCATGTGGTTAACGTCGCTGTCAATCTCTCAATCCTTTTGGATAATTGAACCTAGGTATCGAAACTTGCTGCTCATCGATACCTCTTGGCTGCCGAGTGCTACAACACCGAAATCCCGAAAGGAACGACCACTAAATCTGCACTCCATATATACCGTTTAAGACCTATTTAATCTAAAACCCTTGGGTTCCAAAGTCTCTCTCCATAACTCCAATTTGACATTTACCCTTGGCATTATCTCGTCGATTAACACAACATCGTCAGCAAAATGTATGTTCCAAGGTAATTCAGTTTGTATGTCTTTTGTTATCTCATCCATCACTAGGGCGAACAGGAAAGGACCCCGCAGACCCTTGATGCAATCCAATAGTGATTGAGAACTCACTTATCACCCCACTGCACGTTCTCACATTGGATGCTTGTGAATTTTTTTCTTCATCAAAGCCCACCATAATATCTCCCTTGGTACTTTATCGTAGGCCTTCTCTGATATCTTAACCTCCCTCTTTAAACGACATTCAATTATCCTCTCACAAAGCTTCATTGTGTGACACATGAGTTTTATACCACGATAGTTGGTGCAACTCTGAATGTCACACTTATTCTTATAGATATGGATGATAGTACTCTCTCTCCATTCATTTGAAATTTTGTTACTCCTCCAAATCTTGTTAAATATATATGTTAGCCACTTTATCCCCGTCGGTTCTAAACATCTCCATACTTCAATAGGGATTCCATCAGGACCAACTGCTCTTCGTGCTTTCATTTTGTTCAAAGCTTCTTTAACCTCAGATTCTCTAATTCCGCGAGTAAACTCACGGTTTGCATCATGTTGATGGATGTTAAGATCATCTAAATCTTGGCTAAAGCCACCGTTGAACAAACTGTTAAAATAATTCTCCCATATTGTTTTGATGACTTCATCTCTAACCAAGACTTTATGGTTCTCATCTTTTATGCATTTCACTGCACATAAGTCTCTTGTCTTCCTCTCCCTCGCTCGGACAATCCTGTAGATATCTTTTTCTGCCTCATTGGTATCCAATTTATCGTACACTTCTTTGTAGACTTTAGCTCTAGCATCTCGAACCGCTGTCTTCGCTTCTTTTTTGGCAAGCTTATATCTTTCGAAGCTGGCCCCATATTTAAGCCATAATGTACGGAAGGATTCGATAAAGTAATTGTAAAATTGAATACGCTCAATTTAAATATGAGTTTGATATTTTATCCCAACCTAAAATCATATAATAATTTTTATCATAAGAAAATGATGATTTTTACCTTATGACACAATTATGTAATAAATCTATGATTCGTCGCCCATTGTATGAGGATCGAATTGGTGGAGTAGTTGACCGTAGATGTCTTTAGTCACAAGTTTGATTCCTCCTACCAACACTTTCTCGATCGATAATGTCGTACTGGGCTTGCCTAATACGATTTATCTAGCTGATATGGTGTGCAGACTATTGTATCAGCCCGACGATTTATCCAATGGACACCCAAGGATAGTGACTTATCGTCGTAAAAAATTAAGTGATCGGTGTGTTTCCTCATGTGAAACGATTGAATATGTATGTCCAACAATAGGCAATGGATTCATCATCAATATTTGACTTCGAACTGGAGCATAGCTCTCATTAAGCCCCATGAAAAATTGAAGTAACCTTTGTTGCTGCTCATGTTCAACATACTTTCGTGCTACTACACATTCACACAAAGGAAGCACAACCAAGGAAGAATATTCATCCCAAAGCTGTTTGAGTCTACAATAGCACACTGAAATTGTTAATTCTCCTTGTACTAAATGACTAATATCTCTGTGTAGAGAGAAAGTCCTAGAACCGTTAATTTTATCAAATAGTTCCTTTAAATCCTCCCAAACTCCTGAAGCTTCAGTCAAGTAAACTATTCCACCATCTCTCCCATTGAGCTAAGGTAGAACTATCAGTCAAAGGTCGTTTACAAGTTTCGTCAATAAATCCAATTTTATTCTTAGCTCGTAAGGCAATTAATACCATAGTTTTTCATACCGATTAGTGGATCATTAACTAAATTCAGACTTGGGGTATCAGAAGCATGAATATAGAGAGGATCGTTGAAGCCTTGAGTGTTCACCATCATTCGGAGTTCTGAATCGCTGTGAAATTAGTCACCGATGTAAATCAAACAATTGATATGCGTGATGCTGGAATTATGCAGCAGCCGCGAGAAGCGAGGCAAAAATTGACTCGAAATCCATGGCTCTGGTATCATATTAAGATATGAGTACGCAGCATATAGCGGGAGAAAAGTGATTCCCATTTTCTGTTAATCATTCAGAATTATAGCTACAGAGTATTTTATATACAAGCACATAGCATAAAACGTAAACGTAAACTAAGCTATAAAATAAGTAGGAATAGGCAAAAGCGTTCTCGTATTTTTCCACCAACATTCCTAACTCGTAGAATTTTCGAGCTCGAAATTAATTGAGATACCTCATTTAGCTACTTTATGTTTAATTTGAAATCGATTTCAAATAAAGGAATAATGTTTTTTTATTATGGAAACATTTTGAATCAACTTTTTTTATTGGTAGACATAATTTTTTAGAGAAATTAATTATATTGGTATAATTCTTGTTAATTAATTGTATAAATTCAAATTATTAGTAACTTCGAACACTTAAAATCTTACGAACCAAATAACGAGGAGAGCTGCAGACTTAGCCCAGTTGATAAATCAGTTCTAATCACTTTTGAGAGTGACTCGATATCGAGTTCTGAATTTTAGCGGTTTTCCTGATTAAAAACAAAAAGAACCAATAACTAGGATGAGTATAGCTCGAATATTATCAAAATTTGTCTATGCCTTTTAACATTTTTTATATATTAGGAAATAAATATTTTAAGTTGGGAATTCCCATTATTATCCGGCACGTGCGGACAGTGCTTCGCTGACGTATGGCCACGTGCGGGATGGAAGACATTCTGAGATTTTGACACGTGCCAAAGCGAAAAGTGTGATGCTCATTGCCTCTTTATGGAAAGTGTACAGTGCGCGTGGTTTGGGCTTGGACTCCGACTTTAATCCTTGATCGTAGGTAATGTCGATCATACCCCTGCCCCGTATTTAGCTGCTTTAAATTTATGGACCATCATCCGTGTACTTTATTGTCATTTTCCGAAGGCAAGTCTCATATATTCATGGCCCATGGTTGGACCATTGACTCGATGGGGCTCTCAGGGAATGATCGGGTTAGATAGGACTACAGAGCTATAAGGATTTAGAGAATTTGAAAATGAACACTAATTTTATTTTCTTTTGAAAATTTATATGGGACTGGAATCCACCGTAGAATGGTTCGCCAATAGTCACTCACATGATGATATAACTTTTGTAATTTTTTATAATATACGTTTTATTTGTAAAAGTATAATAAATCATGATATCATACAAATTATTGTAAAAGTAATAAATGAATTTTTTGAAAATTCCTCGCTCCTAATGACATTTTTGGTACCTCCCACTTCATTATTTATTGGGCTTTACGAAGTTCATTTGTTTATATAGTGCGATGAGGTTTGAATTAACTTAGGCTTGTTTTATCAAACTGATTTGGATAATAAAAGTAAAAAAAAAACCCCTTCGACATGCAATAATGGAATATGCATTGGCCGAATGGAAATACTTGGCAACCAGATAGCCGGAATGTATGGTACTTCCTCGCTTGCTTTCCAATGTAACGCCCTGATCTTTATATTAGTGGTTGGACACCATCCAATCCTAGAACAGGAACGAAGCTTTCAATTGCAAAAGACCACAACAAAAAGAAACCGTTGAAGCAACCAATAGTAGTATCCCTTCCTTCGTTGTGAATCCCCCTCTGTATGCATCTAATTTTGATCTCACTTATATAATAACTCAATATTAAAACACAATAATTTTAAAACAAAAATATATAAACTGAAATATTTTAGACAAATCATGTTGAATTGGTCCATACAGATCGTATGCATACAAGCATTTTCCTTGGCTGGACATAGCTAAGTGGAAAATACATGAGGTACATCCAACCATTCATTGATAATATTCCCAATAATGTTAAATGTGAATATTCACAATGAATGGTTGGCACTATCCCATGAGGCACTACTAGGGGTGCTTAACGGATCGGTCCGGTCCGATCCGATCCGGAACCGGCCGGTTACGGATCCGATAATCCCGGAACGGTCCGATCCGTTAAAGAATCGGATTGGATCCGATTTCGGGTTGAACCGGTTTCAACCCGGAACCATATTTTTCTTTTTTATAAAAAAAGTAAAAAACGAAGGGATTTATCGGAAAAAAAAATTTAAAAAACGGATCCGGTTCAATCTGGAACCGGATCCGGAACGGTAGAACTGATCCGGTCCGGTATCAAACCAGTTCCGGACCGATTCGGGACCGGTTAATCCGATTCCGGATCGGACTAACCGGTCCGATTTTGGGTCGGGTCCAGATTGACCAGGCCCGTTAAGCACCCACAGGCACTACCCTATGGGTAACATAGAATAAATCTTCAAGTGGCGTGCATTTGTTTACGAATAAAAATAAACAAACAATCAAATTAATGAAGGCAAGGCGTACCTCGTCCTTTACACTAAATTTAATTTTGGATTAATATACAAACATTGGTTGTATACATACATTCGTGATTATACATCTCTAATATTGCTATATCTTATGATAATCAGCACTTGAACATCCCAAGGGATTGTAAGTACTCCCAAGCCGCCTGGGAAAACTGCAGTCACTGATTATCTCAGAGTGACAACAATTTATTAGGCGATATATTTGTTAATGAAGAAGGAGAGTAACAAATAGAGAAGCCACTTGGGCTACTACAGAACAAAACCAAGCGTGACCTTGCTATCAAGAATGGGGGCAAAAGGGTATTCAACAGTTGGACTTGGAAAAAGGTCCTCATCTCACAGTAGAAGAAGAGTATGGGGGGTCCATTTGCAATTAATCAATCATCCAAAATGTTTCAATCATAGGTTAGAGAATGATCATGATGCCAATTTATTGGACCCCATGATGTTTTTTTAAAAAATTTTTACAAGAATGGCAAATTACAATAATTATAGTATTAAGAGCATAAGCAAACACTAAATAACAATCAACAACCATTAAGACGGTGAACATTATTAAAATACAAATTATAACATATTACGAAGAATAGAAACAAAGAATACATGTATGTGAATTGACCCAAGACATCCCCTTGGGCCTTCCCTTTGCCATTAGGCCTATGAGCAAATAAATGACCTGGAAAAAGGCTATACAAAAAAGCACATTAATTTCTAACTCAAAATTCCCATAAAGAATAACAGTAACACCTATATTGTAACAATAGTATTAAGGGGGAAATGCTTAAGTTCTTGAAAAATAGAAAGGATTATTAAGTTAGTTGGACAAAAAAAAAAGGTAATATATTTTAAGGATTGATACTCTTATTTATTAAAAAAGGACTGAACTTTTAATACAAAAGTGATAGGTCTCAATGGGTCCAAACTGCATACAGCCCCATATTTAAGATTCTTGTTTGCTTGTTTTCAATGTCAAAGCCAACATTTTCTTCTCAACTAAGAATACTATTTATTTGAGTTCCTATGCCTAGCTCATCTGATAAAACTTACATTTATTTTGAAGAGATTCGAGTTCGAGTCATATAAGTGTTCGGAATATTTAGTCTATCCCCCCTAAAATAAATACTATGTATTTGATTCCTATAAAGACAAGAATGTATCCATATATGTTATTACAATAATAAATATATGATTTGTGAATTATTTATGGAATCTTGAACAATGCGGGATGGTACAAAGGTTTGTCAATCCAATTAATAGCTGTGGGGGCTGAAAAAAGGTGGCACTCCGAGCCTAAAAAACAGAGCTTTAATGTTTTATATTGCTTCAAGGATAACGTAGTAGAAACTGGGAAGGACCAACCATAAGATTTTGTCAGTGTCATTATAATTATTTATAAATATAACATAAAACTCCGACAAATTTTAATAATTTGATTAGGTGAATGCTGGTTCCCCCAAATGGGAAAATGATGTACATCATGTGAGCTTTATCTATAAACCAACTCAATATGATTTATTTAAAATGGAAAAAAAGAATTTTCATGTATAATAGACACTTTCACTACCTCAATTGGTAAACTTGTGAATTTTTGAATTTGAGATCAGTTGCCTAAGCCATAGGGGATTTTTCGATGCCAGTATCTTGGGTGCATCTTAGTAAACCATGTAGAATATTTCATTTGGAGAGCCGCTTTCAGAGACATCATCAATATAAACAGCGCGATAGAATATGGGTTCTGTTATTATTTGTAAGCAAACAATAGTTTATGCGCAACTATTTTGATGATTTAACATCATTTCTTATTTTAAAGAATGTCTCAAAGAATCTAGAAAACATATATAAATAAATAAACCGATAAGCAACACATTCAGAAAGATGCTGATTTGATCATATTAGTAGGAAGATTTCGTGGGATCTGTCTTCTCTGTTTGGGCAGCTTTTCGTGTCTCCATTTGTTTGTTCTTCATAATGTCAAATGGAAATAATATATTTTAATCTTGAGATCAAACCAATATAAGAACTTCGGTGATACATGAACTTAGAGATGTCAAACAGAGCGAATGGCATGAGGCACGGTACGAGCACGACACGTCACGGAGCGGCACGATACGTTTTGCTACAGTGTCGTGCCTGGCACGACACTGTAGCATGGGCCGTGTCGGGGCCATAGGGTGCCGGCCCGTGGGCCGACACAGCACGGCACGAACAGTAATTTTTTTTTAAAAGTTTAGCGATCGATCGCTACTGGCACGACACTGTAGCATGGGTCGTATCGGGCCATAGGGTGCCGGCCCGTGGGCCGACACAGCACGGCACGAACAGTAATTTTTTTTTAAAAGTTTAGCGATCGATCGCTACCTAATTGGCGATCTATCACCAGTTATGTGACGATCGATCGCTAAGCCAAAAAATAAAAAAACTTGAAATGGGTTGTGCCGTCCATGGCACGGCACGTAGGGGTCGTGCCGGGCCCGGCCTCTTTTGGAAATGGGCCGGCACGGCACGGCCCATTTTCGAATCGTGCCGGCACGATTAAACGGGCGTGCCGCCACGGCACGGCCTGTTTGACACCACTACATGAACTCGATGTATTTTGAATTTTTGAAATAAATAAATAATATATGTTGAAGCTTTTCATTTCAAGCTCTTTCAATTTTCACAAATGATTTTTTTCCTTCTAAAACATTGTGTTTACCTTCAAGTCAGATTGGAGGGGTCATAATTCTCTTGCAAATTCTAGAAACAAGGACATGTTCGCCTCATTGAGAGACTTTTTTACAGCGTTTAAGTTTTACGGTAGAACTTCGATAATTTTATATTAATTAATAACACCACTTGAATAATATCTTTATCCATCTCGACTTTAGGACAATGTGTTAAATTAATAATTTACTAAATTTATAAGATAATAAATATAAGAGAATTTAATATATCTCATTCAATATCTGAATTAAGAAATCTTTAAGATATAGTATATGTATTGTTATCTATAAAAACTTCATAAAAACGAATCGGTTATAATTTATTTCTTGTTGAAATTGACATCACATAATCTAATCTCTGTTTTCCTTAACATACTAAAAATTTCTTATGTGATTTTTTCACAACTCAATAAAAAGTTATTTGATATAATAATTGTCTTAAAAGTTTCCTTTCAAGAAAGAGTCTCTTTAGTAGAACAATCACTTAACAATGAATACATTGAACAATGAAATAAAATGACACGTTGGATATATATATATATATATATAGAATTTTATCGATTATTTAATATTCAATAATTAATAGAATCTTATGATTTATTAATTTATAGAGATTAAAATAATCAAATATAATAATATGATTTATCTATTTTTCTTTCATAATATGTTGAAGAAACGAATAGAACAAAATTCGAGTACAAGTTTCAATTAATCCGTGGAAAGAACAGTCGTTTCACCAGTGATAAAGTGAGATAGCCCAGTTGGAAAGACACCACATTATCTAGGCTCAATGTCCTAGGTTCGAGTCACTCTTGAGGTAGAGGTGATCGTCTTAAAAATTAGGGGAAAAAAAAACCAGTAATTTCATCAGTGGTTCTAAGCCCATGGTGATTTGTGCCTAACGGGTTGTAGGCACAGACTAGTTCTTGTCTATTACGCGGTTTATCATCTATGACCCTTACTCTGCATGGGGATACCGATTTATAATCAATTCTCACTTTAAGCTCATGAATTTTTTTTATAGAAATATTAAGTTCATGAAATTTTGATATACCAGTTTTCTTGAACTACAGAAATGTTATTGTCGTTGACCCTAGGGAACTCGATATTTTGGGATAAAAAGATAAAAAGGTGCATTTGGAGCCAGTGATTTGTAGCCATTGATTTCAATTTTTTGATTTCAAATCCATTTTATTGTTTAATTAGTTATATTTAGTGTATTTCAAACCCACCTCTTTATTAATTTAGGTTGCGTTTGATTGAGTTATTTGGATTTGGGAGACATATTGTGTAATAACCTTGTTCCGCATGGGTTGTGGATGAAAATATAAAGTGGTTTATAAAGGCTTACAATGGACTATTATAGCAACTTGGGTTAACCATTTCCGTAGAGCGAAGACGAATACGAAGTAGTTGCTATAAGAGCCCATTGTGCAGTCTCGCTTGCGCGGGCCTGGGCCCGGGGCGTGACAGAATGGTATCAGAGCCGGTCACCGGCAGAAAACATCGGGAGATAAGTGCTATGCGGGGCAAAGTGCTACGTGCATGTGAGCCACCTCTTGAGCCTAAAGGGGCAAAGTGCTACATGACGGGGGCCACCTCATGAACCTGCTGTGCAAAGTGCCACGTGCGTGGGAGCCACCTCTTGAACCTACGGAGCAAAGTGCTACATGACGGGAGCCACCTCTTGAACCTATAGGAGCCACTTCTAGATTCCCGGTGCCGGTGGATCGATGAGTTAGGTCACGACGAGGACGTCGCGTTCTAAAGGAGGGGTGATTGTAATACCCTTGTACCACATGGGTTGTGGATGAAAATTTAAAGTGGTTTATAAAGGCTTACAATGGACTATTATAGCAACTTGGGTTAACCATTTTCGTAGAGCGAGGACGGATACGAAGTAGTTGCTATAGGAGCCCATTGTGCAGTCTCGCTTGCGCGGGCCTGGGCCCGGGGCGTGACAGATTTGATGGATGGATTGCAAAATGACTCCATTTTGGGAGAAATTGAAATCAACTACATTGATTAATAAACAAGTTTAAAATCAGAGGGAATGCATTTGAAATCCATTGAATTAAAATGTATCAAAAAAATTATGTGGATTTAGATAATGAATTTCAAATCTTTTGATTGTGTAAATGTAATAGTAATTGTCATGGATTTGAAATGCACATAAGGTAGATGCCATTTTAAATTTAAGTTTCAAATTTATTCTCAAATCAAATCTCTTCATTCAAATGAAATACATCCATCCAACACAACCTTAGGAGATTTGGTTAAAAAAAATTCAAGAAGCTTCCTATTCAATGTAGAAGTTGAGATATTCGGGAATTCCAACAAAAACCTTGTTCTCTGAAGAACATGGTCATAAATAATTTTACACCAATCAAGTACTATACATTCATGCAACAATAAGCAGATAATTGCTGAGAACAACTCTAAAAGCTAGGGAAAATATAATAACCAAAAGGAGGACCCAAACATAGAACGCTCGACAAAGTAGTCGAAAAAGGGTACTGCAGAAAATCTCGACAACCCCTAGTGTGCTAGAGAAGGAGAAAACAAGACCAACCTGTAACTGAACGATGCTCCATCGGGTGCAAAAAACAACCTAAACTTTCAAATACCTAAGATGTACAAACGTTACTGTCAATATCTTGAAAATGTTCGAAGTATGCCCGGAGTGTTAAAACTCTATTAACTTTAAGTTGAAATCATCCCCTCGTTATAGATATAATATATATTGAGAAAAATATGGACGGAAAATTTTTTACTAACAATAAAACTACATCAAACATATATCCTGATCTTAATATTTTAAAATTTGATGCCATTGTATTTTTTTTTTTTTTATTTCTAGTGTTGTATTCCTTCTGTGTGACTTTCCTCGCTTTATTGTTTTTGCAGTATACCCAACTGTAAATATATTCAGGATCCAAATGAGGTGATTGATTTTCGAGGGCCAGGTTTTCACGAACCAACTCCAGGCATGCTTGATTATCTCAATTCTCAAAGATGTTTTGGAGATGGCAGCGCATGATTTCTTTGTCTATCTCTCACTTCTTTTTCTCTTGTTTAGATTCAAATGAATCATTATGCGATTTTTTTTATCTTCTGTAAATTTGTTCCAATTCTCCTTTCATAGTCTTTCTAATTTCAGTTGTTAATTTTGCTGCACCTTCTCCATTGTAAAAATGCTAATGCCTTATATGCCCATCCTGTTTTTAGATTTTAAACCTGGAACTATATATAGTCTAAGAGCTTTGGTTTCTTGGACTTCTGATTGTTTGAATTAAAAAGTACCATCAAATAAATCTTGATAACCTTGGAACTAAATATATCATGCTTGTGGTGGTGAGACAGGATTGAAAGCCACGATGATTTAGAGGGGCTAAAAAATAAAATTTATGGAAATTATAGCTAAAATTTTGTTTCCTCAGAAAAAATGGAATAGGACTGGAGACCACCCTATCCCAAGGATGGCTCCGCCCCTGCATATTACCTATCTGCGGTGTGTTTACAAGAGTAGTTTTTAATTTTGTTAGCTATTCTTCTAATTGCTTTATGTTCTGTAGCAGATGCAAGATGAAGCAATGGCACGAGCTGTTGATATAGGCGAAAATGATGTGAGCTCTGAAGTATTTTATTTGTTTCTTGGTTGCTTTTTTCGATTCGTTCCATGTGACCATGGAAAGCTTGTTTTTATCTTTTCATGAGTCCTTCGACAGGATGACGGAGAAAACAGTGATGCTGAAGCAGAAGATGCTGGGGACGAGAAACTAACAAGCAATTGGAGCATTTTAAATTTAGAAGGCTCTGCTTAAATCGATTTACTTTAGTTATTTGATCGAAGAAAAATGTGAAGGTTCGACCAAGTATCTAAAAACGTTTTGTTTAAAAAAAAAATTATTACAGAGAGAGTATCAAACACGAGACTTTCTGCAAACACAGAACAAACACGAGACTCCATTGGTATGGCTTACCAGAGAAAAACTATGCTAATGGAGCTCACCTATGCACATCATACTGAATTTTAGTTGGTCCCAAAACAATTCGTCCTGCATATTGGTTCAATCACAACCAACCACAGCATATAGAAAGAGTTGAGGGGATTCGACCGGTTTGGCGAATGTACTCGGTCTGTGCAGTAGTTTTTTCTGCTTGCCGATTCTTTCTACATTCAGCAACAGCCCGTTTTTCCTCTGATTTCTGCCTCGCCAATGCTATCTTCTTTACCATCTTTGCCTGAGCTTCTGCTTTCATTTGCTCAATTTGGGCCTGAAAGTATAATTTCAGTAATTCTGGTAATCAATGCTTCTCCTTTTCAAGTTCGTTTTTAAAAGTGACGAAAAATCTAACCTCAAACTTCCTCATTTCTGCATCAAGCTTTGCTTTCTGTTGGCTCTCCCATGCTTGGATTCTTATTTCTTCTCGTTTAAACCTGACAGTGTGATTCATTTCAATCAAAATCTAATTTCGGTGACATAGTCTGAACCCAAAACAATCAGAATAAAATTTTAAATAAGACCTTGAAGCATGTTTAGATTTCTCAGCTTCTTCCCATGAAGCAGCTCGTTTTGCATACTCAATCTGTTCAACCTCGTTGTTATCGATAGTTTCGTTTCCGGATACATTCCTTTTGTTCTCACCTTCACTTGCCCAAGCAGCAATATTCATCTTACCAAGCTGGACACCAAGGGCTACAATTTCCCTTCTTGCTTTGAGCTTCATTTCTTGTTCGGACAAATTGTTTTCCCCATATTCAGCTAAATTTTGTGTTGAGTTGCTGGTGGAATTTTCTGTTTCTGTTGGTTCAGGCTCTCGTCTTCCAGGACTAGAAGGTATTGAAGAAGTTGGGCTGCGAATTGGGGTTGTTGAACTGACAGGAGTGGCACTTCTTGATGGATCTTGACTTGGAATAGGCGTCATTTCTGTTCCTGTATCTCTCATTGACACCGATCTTATGCCTGAAACACCTAAAATTTGCCAAGAAGTTAATAAGAGAGCTGTTTCAGAAAGTTCAGAGTATCTTTTTCTATTTGTTGCAACATGTTTCAGCTTCATCAATCCACCACAAATATACAGATAATACAGAGAACAATATCATATTCAATCAATCGTCAATAATTTGAAGCCCATTCCCCCCTTACTATGCTGGTTAAAGAACCTATAAAATTAACAATCATGAATGTATACATCACCTATCTTTTCTTCTGTCACGCTCTTTGTGCAGGGCAATTCCATATCGTCCACCTCGATCAAATCCTTACTTTCATGGAAATTAACCCGTTTCACCGATGGCTTATTATCAAAACCAGCAGTGCATTCTGGCGCAACTCTAACCATATTATTCCCCATTGGCGGGTTCACTAAACTTTGTTGATTGGTCTTCTTTGATACACTGGATTGCACAATTTGCCTATTCATAATCCACTTCTCCGCATCATTCCACTTAGATGACATAGGTCTTGACAAGGATCTTGTAATCGATTGGTGCAGAGATCTCTCCTCTTTATGGAACTCGAAGTTTGATGATGTATTATTGTAATCAAGATTTTCTTCTTCGCAATTTCTAATCGGATACATTGAATTCGAAATACTGGCATCAACCTTAGAAACTAGCTGAGTTCTAGTATGGCCAGCATCCCTTAGCCCAGGATCCTTTAAATGCAAAAACAATCCATCTTCTTGGTTTGTTTCTAGCTTCGAATTATCGAATTTAATCGGTAGAACTTCTATACTGGAAGCTGAAAAAGGATGTCCACAGGTCAAAAATCAGCGCACCAAGAATTTAAGATTTGAGTTTGCAAATCAATTCAAAGACCTGCAATTGCTTTGTGAACAATAAGTGCTCATTATTGTTCAGAAACTAAAGCCTACTACTAATTATTACAGATTTACCACATGAAGGTGTAATTATTACAGGATCTAAGAGCAGATTACTTTGGATCCAATAGCAACATTTGAAAAAAGAAGGCTCCATCCTAAGGTAGGTCTGGTCCCCTAAGAATTCAAAAAAAAAGAAAAAAAAAATCAAACCTTCTTCTCCAAAATCACCATTATCCGGTGCCAACAGACTGTTCTTGACAAATTCTGTATCCTCAAGCTTAGAAGGAGATGTTCTTGAAGAATTACAGTTTGATCCATCCGTTTTCTTATCATTGTGTGACCCTATAAACTTCATCCTCAACTTACTCGGAGAAATCATACCAGTCTGCATTAAGCAAAATATAAAAATAATCAGCACATTTTCCACAAATTTTAGAAAATCTGGCACATCCCACCAAAGACCAACATTTTGGAATATTTTACAGAAACAAGAGAATATCGGAATTTCAATTAAAATCAGAGCTTAAAAAATAATTAACGCGAACAGCATCATTAATAAAACAAAAATTCTGAGCATCGGAAAAGACAAATGCAAGCAAAATAACAAGCTATGTATGGTCAATTTAGATGTTGCGTAAAGAAAAAATTATACCTGAGCTTTGTGTATCCTTTCGTACTCCATTAGGATCCTTATCTCTGTTATGCAATCTCTCTCACACACACTATACCACAGAGCCCTTCTACGAGAGAGAAACGGACCGAGATAGGAAAGAAATAAGACTATCAAAGAAAAGTTGGTAAATGGACAGAGGCCATCTTACACAGATCTATTGACTCTGCTAAATGATATTTTAGTTTTTAAAATATTTAATTTTTTTGGTAGGGACGATGTGATGGATATGGTTAGACGATTTTGATCCTAACAAGAATGAGCAAGTAGTATCGGAGAATTCTTGCATAGATCGATTATTAATCCCGATCCATACATTAATAAATATTCAATTATATTTTGTTAAACAATAGTTAACAAAAAATTATGTGTGTTGATGTATGAATCAGAGCTCACACTCGATCCATACAATAATTTATTATTAATAATCACGGACTCACATTTTTGTGTGATTAACAATCTCAAACTATAGATGAGTTTGATAACAATGAGTTGTATGAGATAAAAGAAGTTATGTTTTTTGCCATTGTGGTATTTTATTTTCTATTTATATTATTATCTAAAATTTAATAAAAATAACTAAACATATCTTTAATAATTAAAATTTTAAAAAATAATATTAATATATATTAAATTGGAGATATATAAAATACATTTAAGTAAAAATAATCCAACAAATATTATTTTTTAATAAATATTTATAAAAACGTTGTGCAATTTTATAATTACGTTAATATAAAAATAATAATTTTGATAAATACAGATACTCAAAATAATAAAGCATGTAATATTTAATTTGATAGTAGAAAAAAATAGATATTAATAAAAAAGATATTTAAACAATAAAAACAATAAATAAAAAAGGATATATTTTGTTATAATATTTACAATCACAATTTTATTACACCAAATCAAAATGATATTAATAATAAAAACCTTAGAGCAAAAAAGTAATGCATATTATAATTATAATTTCAATCACAATCTCAATCTCGATCATACGAGTAAACATATTATTATTTATTAACCCTATTAAATATCCTATCTAATCACGTTAATAATCGTAATTTAATTTGTTAATATTATTATAAAGTAAACGCATCCAATATATAATATTGCTTTTCTACTAGGTCTAAAGTAGTGAAATCGAGTTAGATAACTTGAAATTTATTGCTTCAAATAGATTGCGTGAAGTTGAACAACGTCGCATTCAATCAATCTAGAATAAGATTTGACCACAAGGTTGGGGTCGAGTTGATGTAGCAGATATGCTCGTAACATTTTCTCAATACGAACCTGTCGCGTCGAGTATACCTAATGGGATTGACCTAATTGACGTAATTTGTAAACTAATACGTCAGCCGGTTATTTACTCGTACACCCAAAGATAGCAGTTTTGGGTTTCGTCGTCATACGAAAAATAAAGAATAAGTTTTTCATAATAATATTACTATAACAGAAAATTAATGAGTTCAAATCCGATATTCAATTCATTGGGGGTCTCTTTGAACTAAGTGGTCCTTAAAAATTGATTGCATGTTTGATGTTTGTATCAATCTATATCGATACTACTTTTAGAAATATATGATAATATAATATAATATAATAGGAAAAAATCATGAATAGGCTGAGTCATTTATATTTATCATTCCTCATTTAATTTAATTTAAAAAATAATTTTTATTTAGAAAGGAGTTGAATGGCTGTGTACAACATTTTACTAGTATGGTCGCTTTGACTTTTCGCTCATTTGAAAATTCATTATCATCGCTTGTTAAAATTAAAAATTGTTTATTATTATTATTATTATTAAATGAAAATATATCAACATTTTACATTGCAAGGCTAAATTTTTAGATAAGTTAGATTTAATGGGTTTCTGAAGTTTTTAATTGAAATATATATTTTAAACATGCTATTGAATATAATTATTAATTTTTAAATTATATAACTGTAAAGAAGCTGTTATCCAGCTAAACCTATAAATGATTATGATTTACTTGTATAATGTCCTTTGTTTTTACATAATGATATATATATATTATTTACCATCATATTATAAAAGATAAAATTTCTATGAAAATACAATTTCACAATAATAAAATATCATTAATATTGAGGGTAAATTTATAGTCAATTTGTTATTTTTATTCCAAAAAACTAGTCAAAGCACTTATTTGTACACTTCAAGCAATGTCTGTCAGTAAAAGGATACAGAATTCTATAATGTGACTCTTCATATTTGTTAATGTATCCTAAAATCCCTTTCCAAAAATTTAAAAAAAAACATCATTCTCTAAATTTTGTTTTATATATGACATATAAATAAAATGTATATAGGATTCATAGCTACTATATAATTCCAGGTTTGTTTGTTGTTGTTCTGAAGGGCACTGTCCTTAGGGGCATCATCCACCATCTATATAGAATCTTTTTTTTTCTTTTAAAAAAAAAGATTCCAAATGAACGGTGATGATGCCCCTAAGGGCACTGCCCTTAAGGGCATCATCAAACAAACCATAATTCCACGACTTAAATTATAATATGTCTGTCTTGATTTTACTTATGTGTATCAACAACTGCAAGTTCATAATCTTCACTGGCATACAACATATTGTACGCACAATATTTTGACTAAACATCAAGTTTCTTTTGGTCACGGGTAGAAGCGAATCTAGCCTAAAATTTGAGAGGGTAATAAATAATAACATAAAAAATAGAGGGTTAAAAAAATTTAAAGGGTCAAATAATAATTTTAGAGTGAGAAATACAATTTTTGAGAAGTAAAATACAATTTCGTAAAAAAAAAATATAAAGCTAAAAAAAATTATTTTTTAGGGGAGACACTGCCCCCTGGTGGTCATATAGATTCGCCCATGGTCACTGGTTAATCCATTTGGATCGGACTGATATATTTGAACCCCTCCATTCATGCATATTTATCAGTCTAAAACTTTTGATTTACCAAATTGATTGAAATTAACAAATAAAGCCTATATTTTACTTATATATAGTTTGAAATTTAAAAATAAATTAAGCGACCCCATTCGTGCAGTCATTATAGCAAATTAAAGGCCCTTGGCTGCTGTTTTTAATAATTGTGACCTTGGGTAATTATTATTTTAGCCTATTTTGAGTCTTTTAATGCTATGATGATTAATATTTACATATATTTATGCCCATTTGATCACGACAAGAATTCTCAATACCCCCACTCGAATTATTAAATTATTTATTTATATAAAAACTTTTTTGACCATATTCTAAAGAAATTAATCCAAAAAATATATAAATCATTTTATTTTGATTGTGAGTGCACATACATCCCAAAAGTAAATAGACTTTACATGTGGGATTCTTCTATACACCAGGTGTTTATAAATACCAACACATATACAAATATATACATATATATACATACAAATTTATGTGTTGTTTTTTACAAACACCCGGTGCATAAAAGAATCTATCTAGTATATGTATTCACATTTGAATGGGAATGATTAAAATGATATATTTGTATTTTAGGTAGATAGTTTTTGCCGCAATTATAAGGTTTTCAATGAGTAATTAATGGAGGGCTCCTGTTTGCTATTAAATTATTTTTTTTCGTCAAAAAGGACCTACAAAATATAGAAATTTGGATATTTTGAATCGATTGGTAAAAATAGGGCATTTCTGCATTTCCTCTAGGGCAGCTGCCACCTAAATTATATATTTATATTATTTTTTTTTCCCCTCAACATAAGTTTTGTATTCGCCATTGGGTACAACCAACAAATGAAATGTTCTCCCTTGTCCACTTCCCATTGTCATGAACAAGGGTAGCCGTCAACTAGCTGAGATTGCCCGGATGCTAGCACAATTGACCTCGCAGGTAGCCATCGGAAATACCCTGGCTGCACCTGCTGCTCAAGGAACAAACCCTCCATCTACCACCCTGACTCAGGGGACACAGATCCACAACCACAAAGCCAACCAAGAGTAGCAGATGCTAGACCTGTAGACCCCCTCCAGTTCAGAATCAGCCCGCAGTTCCTGAACCTGTGGATCACTACGAGGAAGAGATCCAAAGAAAGCCTCCTGCAGTACCGGCCGTGTACTTGGTTCCCACTCCCATGAATCAGATAGTGCCATACGTCCCACCACAGCCGTCCGATCCTCTGATGGAGAAGATCAGTCGCATTGAACGGGAAGTTAATAAGTTGAGTGGGGACAAGTATGATGTTGCAGATCTTGAGAATCTCTCCCTATACCCCTTTGTCAGGCTTCCGTACGGAAAAAAGTGGCCAGAGATAGAGTTGTATAACGGAACCGGATGCATAACGAAATAGGAGAAAAAAGAGGCTTACCTCGGAGCTTAAAAAGGCAGGATGTATGTCAGGATGATAAAGGCCCACCCTTCTCATTTTGAGAATGCATTGGTTCGAGACATGTACAAAACATTTATCCCTCCTTTAAAAAAAAAAATGGTCTGAAAAGTAAATAAATGGATTCAGTAGTAAGATTTTAACTTTTAAGTCCTGTCAGTGGATAAAATAAATGCTAAACAAGATTCCACACAATAGGTAAGATCTAGCTCAATGCTGAATTTTTAGTGTTCAATATGACTAAAAATGGGGGTTTAAACCATATATATATTCTGCGGGGAATTTCGACGGGGTAAAGGGTAGTCCAGGGACAAATAATAATATAACCTTTTTTCATAAAAACGTGTGTGCTCAAGCAGCTTTGCTTTCCATCTCATTTGGTAATAATCTTAGTTGCTAGCTCCACGTTCTCCGAGTTCTAAAGCCTATACTTTTACTAAAAAAATAGTACATACAATCCCCTATGTTTAGGGACAAACTCGGTGCAAGAAGCTCCTTCAATGCGTGGGGTCTGGAAGAAGCTCCTGCAATGCGTGGGGTCTGGGAGGGATCAGACCTAACGTACGCAGCTTTCCCCTGCAATGCGAGACGATGTTTCCAATACAATCCCCTATGTTTCATTGACAAAAAACTCAAGGAATAAAATCGGGTCTGATGCTCGTTCACTGACGCATAAAGATAAATCACAAAGCTCAGTCAAACGATAAACGAAGGAAGTTGGCAATTTTCTGCACACATTCCTTCAAACAAGCTTCTGTTTCTTTTTGGTAACACCAATGTGCTTCGTATCAGCCTTGCGTCTATGGTGTTTTTCGGCTTCAACACTCTCTTTCAATTTCTCCAAAGCTGAGAAAAAAAAATGTATCAGAGAGAGAATATGTGTATACTAGTTTTAATTTTAAACAACCTCCAATAAGTTCATAGATGTAACAAAAGCTACCTAAACTGTAAAGTGACTGATATGACTCTACAGATTCGGGTGGCACAGAATAAATCGGGCAAGGTTCATTGTCGGCCTTCAGTAGAACACTTTCGAATCGTTTAACCTGAAATTTAAATATCCAATAAATTCGAAATGAAAATCACCAACACACATTCTAAACCATTTTTCTATATCCTAAAAATAAAATTATCCAACTACTTCGACATCCACAGATGCTGCAGCAAACAACACTACAAGGTTATACAGCTTTGCAACAGCTCAGTGTCTGTGGCAAAAAGATTTAATAAAAGGAAATTGGAAAAAGCAACAAAAAAAAAAGGGATAAGAAGCAGAGAAAGAGTAAACGACAACATACCAAAATTTGAACAGAGGCAAAAACAAACATTAATAGAATGGCGATGATATTGGCCGATAAATATCGATAAAAGTGACTCCAGATCAAGAAATTTGGAAGTCTGAACCAAAGGGGGTTTATTAATAAGATTTTGTATAATATATTGAGTGTTCAAATAACATGCAAATACAAAAAGGAATTAAAAAACATATAGAAACATCATTAAGCAAGAACCTCGTCTTTCTGCAGGAGTGTGAAGCAATGCCCTGTTTGCCCTGCTCTTGCAGTTCGGCCAGCCCGGTGAATGTATGTCTTAATATAGACAGGCATGTCATAATTGATTACATTATTCACCCCTTCAACATCCATTCCACGAGTCATTGCATCTGAGGCAATAAGTACCTGTACTTCTCCTTCTCTGAATGCCTTCAACGTTTTGCTGCAAAATTACATTTAAAAACTTTACTTGTTTGACTTGACCACAACTAATATTTACAGACTCAAATTAAAAGTAATCTGATAGAATGTTTATCGTGACCATCAAAAGGTATGGTTTTCAATCGAACAGTTTCCAACTAGCTTAGAATAAAACGTTCAACTTGCTTTGTCTCCATAAAGATGGATTTTTTCAATCAGTTAAAAAAATTGTATTGCACCAATAACTCGATTCTCAAGGGATTGCACTGATAACTCGATTCTCAAGGGTCAAGCCAGTGAATCTTTTTACGGATTGGAAAATGGTAATAATCATTTATATAATTCCATACAGATAATAACAAACGCGTAGCCAAGTCAAATTGACTACCTTCTTACTGATTGTCGTTGAAGACGAGAATACTCTTTGATCTTTATTTGTTGGTCACCAAAGAAGTTCAGTAAGATGCAGAGCCTGTGAGTTGACTCAACAGATGAGGTGAAAACAATACACTTTTCCCCTTGAAAAGTTTCCAACAGTGCAAGTAGGTAGCATGGTTTGAGCTTTGGTTTACAAATCTACAGATTACAGAAATTTGTCAACAGCTGTACTGAGAAAAATCGAAATAAATTAATACAAGATTTCAAAAGTTTAAAGCCAAAGCCAAGTATTCTGATAGCACCAATTTTAGGTAGAATAGAGAAGAAGAAAACATGGGCAGGAAGTTATCGTTCCGATGGGTACAATAAATAGAAGAGAAGAGTAGTTTATGGAGTATTTCTAGAGATGTCAAACGGAGCGGACGGCACGAGGCACGGCACGGGCACGGCACGACGCGGAGCGACACGGCACGGCACGTTTTGCTACAGTGCCGTGCCGTGCCAAGCACGGCCCGGAGTATGGGCCGTGCCGGGCCAAGCCATGCCAGCCCGTGGGCTGGCACGGCACGGCACGAGACTGTTCCTTTTTTTTTTTTTAACCAGGCGATCGATCGCCACATAAATGACGATCGATCGCCTATAGGCAGTAAGCAAAATACAGGGGTGGCGATCGATCGCCACAAAAAAGGCGATCGATCGCCTAGAGGCAGTAAGCAAAATGCAGGGGTGGCGATCAATCGCCACAAAAATGGCGATCGATCGCCAATGTCCAACGGTCAAAAATATAGCCGTTCAACGGCTTTTTAAAAAAAAAAAAATTTATTTTTTTGGTTGTTATATATATGTGTGTGTTGAGGAAACATTTTATCCTCTTAATCTGTAAGCTCTATATACTTGAGACGCTATACTCTCAATTTGTTCACAAGAAGAAAGAAATTCGTCTTACGTTTGCCAAGACAAGCACAAGCAACAAAGCCAACACTCCTCCTAGCAAATATTTGGTAACTTTTATATTTGTTGCATTAGATAATTCATAATTGTAGTCTATATACATAATGGCCGATTCATCTTATAATGTGAATTATGATGATGAAATCGATCAATTCCAAGAAAATGAAGAAAGCACACCAAATATTCAATCATCAAGTAGAAGAACTTCAAAAAAAAGAACTAGCAATGTCTGGCAACTATTCGATGTAGAAATTGTTGAGGGAAAGGGATCAAGGGCAGTTTGTAAAAAATGTAAAAAAGATTATGCATATGCTTCTTCTGGTGGTACAGGTCATTTACTAAGACACATGGCTAAACATGAAAAAGAACCAACTGATGGTAACCAAACTATTCTTTCACAATTCGGTACTGGTAGTAGTAGTTCAAGTTTAGGTATTTTCACTTATAATGTTGAAAGAGATAGGAGAGAACTAGCTAAATACATCGTATGGGCGGAGAAACCTTTTTCAATGGGGGCGGACGCCAAATTCGCTAATTATATTCATTTAGGTTTGCAACCTCAACATAAACGATTTTCAAGGAATACTATTAAATCGGATGCATTCACAATTTTTAATGAGTATAAAGCAAATTTAATTACGTATTTAGGTAATCTTTCATCGAAAGTAGGACTAACAAGTGATATTTGGACAACTTATCTTGGCAATGCATCATATCTCTGTGTTACAGGACATTGGATTGACGATAACTGGGTGTTACATAAAAAAAATTTAGGTTTCACAAAAATTGATTGGCATCATACGGGTGGAGTTATTTCCAATGCCATTATGCAAGTTACTAATGAATATAATATTAGTAATAAAATCTTCTCTATTTCATTTGATAATGCAACTAATAATACTGCTGCAATTACTATATTAAAAACTTATTTGAAACCAATTTTAAATGGTGATCTTTTTCATATTCGTTGTGCATGTCATATTTTAAATTTGTGTGTGCAAGATGGATTGAAACCACTTGAGCTTCATTTAGAAAAAATAAAGACTACTCTTAAATTTCTTAATGGTTCAGTTGCTAGAAAACAAGACTTCAAAAGTTTATGTATTTCTCATGGTATGAATTATAAAGATTTTCCTTATGATGTTCCTAATAGGTGGAATTCTACATATTTAATGTTGCAAGCATGTTTACCTTATAGAAATGTGATCACTTTATTTTTAATGAAAGGATGGCCGAACATTTTCATATTGAAGAAACTGATTGGGAAATTGCTTCTAATATTTGTAATTTTTTAGAACCGTTTTACGATGCTACCAATTTATTTTCGGGCTGTTATTATCCAACTTCTTCAATATTTTTGAATAAAATTTATGAAATTAGTGAATGTTTTGCATTACATAGATCTGATCCGTTTTTTACAGGTATTGTTGAACCAATGGAGTATAAATTTAAAAAATACTGGAAAACTATTCCTATGTTGAATTGCTTGGCATCAATTCTGGATCCTAGATTAAAATTATATAGTGTAGAAATTATAATAGAATCTTATTACACCAACATGGCTTATGAGAATATTAATATTAATCAAGAGAAAGAGCGCATTAATAAATGTTTGTTTGCTTTGTTTTCTTTATATGATTCGTTACATAATTCTAGAGCAACTCCAGTAAGAGAAAGTGGTAGTAGTGGTGGTAGTAGTGGTAAGGGTTCTGTGTGGACAATGTTAAGAAGAAGACAAGACACTACTTCCGCTTCTTCTAGTTCTAATACATCTTCATTTACTGAGCTTCAGTTATATCTAAACCAAGTCATAAATTTCAGTGAACAAGAATTAGAAACTTTTGTGTTTTGGCATGGTGGAAAGACAATGCTAGACTTTGGCCAGTACTTTCCATAATGGCACGTGATCTACTAACTCCTCCGATATCCACAGTTCCATCGGAGTCTTGTTTTAGTGCAGGTGGAAGAGTCATTGATGAAAAAAGAAGTAGAATGAAACCAAACACTGTGGAGATGTGTATTCTTTTAAAGGATTGGTTGGATGCTGATAGCCGTTTACAAGGTTTGGGAGGACATGATGTTTCTTCGGATGAAAATGAAGAAAATTAGCATATTTTTTAAACTCTTTTGTAAATTATTTTCTTTTGTTCAATGTAATTTGTAGTTTTTCAATTCGTAGTCAATAAATTTTGATTTTATAAGTATATTGTGCCAATCTATATTTAAATATAATATTATTATATTTAAATAAATAAAATTAAACAAATAAAAATAAAAAAAAATGAAAAAAAAAAATAAATTGATTTGGGCCGTGCCAGCACGGCACGGCCCTTGGCACGGCCCATAAACCACGGGCCTATGGGCCGTGCCGGGCCACCCTAATAAGGAGACGGGCCGTGCCTGGCACGGCCCCTCTCCTTAAAGGGCCGTGCCAGCCCGGCACGGATTTACGGGCCGTGCCGGGCCGGCACGGCCCGTTTGACATCTATAAGTATTTATAGTCCAAATACTTTATTCTATTTTAAGATAAATTTATACTTAACAAAAATATGAGAATCCCTAAAATAATCTAAATCCTCATGTCTTTTCTTTTTTTGGATATGTATAAATTTCTTCAATCTGTTTACCGGTTGCCACTACTTTTCCAGATTTCATTGCCACAGATCAAATAAAAACGATACATCAAACTTCCAAGGGCAGACAAAACACACACAAAAAAAAAACTCGCAGAAAATTCTATCACATCTGCTTCCTACCATAAGTACTTTTTATGAAGTGTAAAAAAGGCATGTGCTAATTAGCTCATCTGAAAAATGGCATACTAATGGCAAAAACAGATTATATGATGACAAAACAAAGTATTCATACCACTTTAAATGATTTTAGCTGTTCAGGAAGATGGTATCGTTTTGTTCCAGTCGTTAAGAACAAAGGATGGTGAAGATCAAGCTGCGCAAGCTTACTTGGATCCTGTGTTAATGTGGCTGATAGCACCATCTTTACAAGCCTTGGATGAGGCTTACCCTTAAAACCCCTCTCAACACCACTGCATCAATCACATTACGTCACCAAGTGAAAATGTTATCAAGATATAATCAAAGTCAAGACACATAATCAGTTAAATAGATCCAGAAATGTATCAGCTAGAAATTGTAAAGCTATTGAAAGCTACTACAATGCAATTATTCTGATCCCCCAAAAAAGTACCAGACAGAGTCAAACATGAAAGCTTTGCAAATATATGAAACAACATGTTGAGTAATCCTGATATTTAAACAGCACATGGGAATAACAAGTGAAACATACAATTGTCTGATGGTCCTCAATAAACCAAATGTAGGAATCCGAGCAGTTTCCAACAATGGAAAAGGACTTTGATTTGAAGAGTACACCAATTTAAGAACAGTAGGCAGCCAGGATTGATAGGCCTCCCTTAGCAACCGATCTGTTTCGTCAACGACCTGATTTAGTTCATTTATCAGGTGATTAGCTATATTACAGCATATAAAGGTACATAATACGACAGTAGAACGGTAAACCAACGATTCATCAGCTCCTTCAACACCAACCACACAGCCACATCTCAAAGCTTACAAAACTAGTCTAGTCATCTGTAGCTTACCCCAATTCATTGGGATTAAAGGCTTTGTTGTTGTTGTTGTTGTTGTAAAACTAGTCTAGTCATCTAAGTGCAATTGTTAATAAACCAAGCTTCTCAAGCAATCTCAAAAAATGCAGTATATTCATAAATCAAACAAGATGTGGTTAATCGAATTTTCAGGCCTGTCGACGCCATCAACCAAGATTGAGCATCTTACATCTCAGCTCAAGGAAACAAAATAAGCTATAAATTATCAAAACTCAGAAAACAATGTTAAAGTTAAAAAAGCTAAATCAATGAAAGCAATCAATCACAAAATTAACATTTTTAAACACAGCCAAAAGGTGAAGCATATAATAAATGTATCATCCAGACAATGAGGAACCGTTATCAAGGAATTCAATATCACTGATATAAATCCATAAGGACAAAACAATCAACAAATAAGTAAAATGTGACACAAAAGCAAGACAACCCCTTACAAGATAACAGAGATGTTCAAGAGTAAAACCCTTAGTATTATTAATGTGGTCCATCAATCTTCCAGGGGTTGCGACCAGTATGTCCACTCTACTTCTCAACTCCGGAGATAAATCTTCAGAATCAATGGAGCAACCAAAGTCCAGTTTGGGTTTCTGGATCAGCACAGAGATCTCATCAGCAATAGAGGATTGACCAACTGCCAAACCGACAGACAAGCCCACAGCAGGAGCCAAAGCATCAAATATTTCTTTGACCTGACAAAAGGGCAAAAAGAAAAAAAGGTAAAGATGCCTCCTGATGAATTACTTGAAGTCATAAAGTTATGCAATGGTAAATAGAGTGATAAAATAGCACATTGACACGAAAAAAACATTGGAACCATTTGATAAGCAAATAAAAGACATTGACAGCACAATCACAACGAACATACTGAATGTATATGGATAAGAGATAATGGCAAGTTACCTGTATGGCCAAATCACGGCTGGGTAAAACTACCAAAGCTCGAAGGCATTTAATTGTACGCGTCGACAATTGTTGCACAATGGGTAAAGCATAAGCAAGAGTCTTCCCACTTCCTGTAGGTGAATTTATACAAAGATCTCTCTCAAAAAAACCAGGTCCAATGGTCTCGTGCCAAACTGCTACTTGCACGGGAAAGAGAGAAGTGATACCCCTATTATTCAAAACCTCCACCAACCTTTAAAAAAAAAAGTTTACAATTATCAGTTAACATCATATAATCATTACCCGACGTATTTAAACATAAAGGATTCGAGCATACGATGCAGTAAACAACTAAGGCAAAATCATGAACATCAAGAAAATGGGAAACAAAGATAATATCATAAGATATTCATTCACGATATATAAAATCCAATCTTGTGCTGAATCTTCCACACCCAATATACTGAAAAAGACATTGCTACATCAAAGCAACAAAACAACGTGGCAAACAAAAAGTTATTTTTTTTTTTGAAAAAAAAAAAGCAAAATTGGGGAAAACAAAGGAGAGCATTTTAATTGATGATATAGGAAACCTGTGGTCGAGAAAAGGGATGGAATTGAGCGGGCATGAATCAGATAGACCAATATGAACTGGGTCTCTCATCCATGGCAACACCGACAATCCTTCCTTCTTCTTCTTTGCCGTGGATTCCTCCTCCATTGGGGACTTGCCACTACACGCAGTGTTCGTAGAAGCCGCAAACTCTTCGCGGGCTCCGCTTCTGGAAAATCTATGCGCACACTGCACTGATTTGGGGCTGGTCTGTGTTACATATACAGACAGGAAATCGACAATATAGGAAGACGGCTCATATGATTCACGAATGCCCTGTTACGGAGCTCCGGCGGGACGAAAGGTTTTGGGCTTTATTGGAGGTAGAATTTGGTGCGAGCGGGTGTAGGAATGACACCAATTAATTTTCATTACTTTTAATTTTGTTTTAATATCTCTATCTTTATGTAATTTTATTTTTTAATTACTACATTTCAAAATTTTCATCAGTAAGTGAATTTTTATTTTATTCTTTCAAAATATTAATATATATTAGATTTTTTCATGGATAAATCTAATCAACAGAAGTCCAATTACAAGTGACCATATTCGCTTGTAAGCTTGAAATTTCTGCCATAATTTGACATTCGATTTTTTGAGGATTTTATTATTATATCAAATAATAAATTTAATCCACCATTTTAAAATCATACCAAATATCATATAACTTATCACATTATATTATTTATCAACATCTCATTAAATTATTTATCACATCTCTCAATTCAAACGATATCTAAAATTATTAAACCAGTGGTATTTGTAAATAAAATTCACAATGAAGTAATTATACTCACTTTAAAGTTAATAATCGTAGTATTATGTACTTAATTCATTTCATTTACTTAACTAAAGCAAGTGAAATATTTTTAAAACAATTGTCAAAATTTAATGTTTTGATTAATTATTTTAACAGCATATAATTAAATCAACAATTTTGTTATAGTAATGTTATAATATATAATACTATCGGTGCATTTGATACGAGGGATTTGGGTGATTAGATTTATAAATCCCATTTTGAATATTTGAAAAAATGCTATTTCAAAATAGAATTGGTATTTTTGAGGTTTGATTGAACTAAATGAAATCTCTACAAAACCAAAAGTATGGAGATTTGAGTTATGAAGAAGATAAAAATATTTGAAGTATTAAATTTGTATAATTTAGTAATAAATTTTTAGTCTATTTTTCAAATTTAATAAAATATCATTTTTTTTAAAAAAAATTTATATTATTAATTCACACACTTTATTATTTATTTGAGAAAATCTATTTAAAATCAATTAAAAATGTTAATATTCAAAAACTCTATCTTATTTCTTCCACTTGGAATCCTTCATTATTTTTAAAACTAAAAATCTAATTTATCAAAATTCCTTTCGAAGAACTTTGTGTTTTTTTTTTCATTTCTCAACACACCGTATATATACACAAATTTGTTTTGGCAACAATGAGAAGTGCAGAGCTCCCAGATTTAGTCTGGCGATAAAAAGCTCATTACCCAATATGAGTATACTCGAATTTGAATTGAGCTCTGGGTTAAAAAAAAAAAAAAGCAATGACAATCGTGTTTTAACATTGATAACTTCGTGGAAACAATTTGCTTCAGTCTTCACATATCAAGTCAAAACCGCGTTTAAGGGGAAAAACCCACCACATGTTATAGTAAATCGTGCCGATTAATCCGCTTTTTAAGGGCAATCAATCTTTTGATTCATCAAACTGTTATAGAACACATTTTAAGACCAATCAAAGGGACACATTGGCATACCTTGTAAATAATTTTTTGCCATTCCCTTCTTCAGCTCAATTTCCTCCAAACATTTTCCCCATTTTCACTTACAAAATCTACCTTATATATGCCCTATCTTTCAAGAATAATTCTTCAAACGACACATTCTTCAATAAATCTCACCCTTTGGAGCCTAAAGAAACATACAGAAAAGGGTTTTTCTCCCAAGAATATTAAAGACTACCATGGGAAAGCAAATGAGCTACATGCAGCACTGCATTGACGTTGCACCATCTCCTCTCATTTGTCCCCACAAGGCTTCAAATGCCCCGAGACTCGAAACAATTGTTGAAGAAGGATCAGAAATGACGGTCATGTCCGGCAAGAAAGTGCTCTACCTCTTGCCAGTCGTCCTTTCCTTTGACTTATACCTGTTGATGAAGAGATATGCCACCATTTAATTCAGATATACATCTCAAGAAGCACCAATCCTATAATTATTTTCCTTTCCGTTGGCACTACAGAAAGTATATGTCAAATGGCAGCGTCCTGGATTCGAATGATGAATCAGTTGATGGGATAATGTGGGATACATGAATGGTGATGCAGGAAAATAGTTATGAATCAATCTTTGATTCAATTTTCCGAGAAGTGAGCTGGAAGAGGTGTGTGTAGATTAGTGTAGAAAAGAGATGATTGAATAAAATGCATGCAAAAGCGGTGTGATGATTTGAGAGAAGCTTAATTAAGAGGACTAATCTGATGGGTATGTTGTATGTATTTCTCACAAAGTGTATCTCAAAATTGTAGTAACATAATAACAAAGGCTTCACAGTTTATGTCGAGGTGAGATTGTAATCTCCATCCTTAAGATAGTATTGCTCGCTATGGTGCTAACGGTTTGCTATGGTAATTTATCTCCCAATATACAACGACTATGACTTGTGATAGGGAGCACTCCAAATCGCAAATCCTCAAACCACAAAGGTTCAAAACACTCAATAAGAAAAAACTTGATGAACAACAAATGCTCTCAATTTTCACTTATTCTTTGATGTAGATTTCGAAAATCATGTGTTTAAAACTAGTGGGGAATGTCATATATATAGTATACCAAAGATAGGAGTCCAAAAGTCACCATTTGGATGCACCCCATCAAGGAAAAAATGCATCCCAACATGAATCGACACACCATTCTTGGCAACAGACACATGCTCGATCAATCGAGCTACTATTCCAAAAGAATCAAAATTTCCTAGCAAGCTCGATCGATCGAGCATTTAATTCATTTTCTAACAATCCCCCACATGAATTAGATTAACGCATGCATGCAATTGAGTGCTTTGACGAACTATTATGGCATCTGGAGAGATAACTTGCGGCTTTGGATATTTCGTAGTAGTATTCAATCGAATTTACTTGACTTAATAGTGAACTTATATGCTTGAACTATTTAGTCGTTGGTGTAAACCAAGACAATTGAACCCACACCATAACAATTCTAACATTCGTATTGGTTTCTTACGGTTGTGTTCGTTTCGGCCATGGACCACACTTGGTTTCATAAGTGCTTTTCATTCTTTGAAGCGGCCACACTTCGCACTTACGTAGGTGATCTCCTAAAAGAGTATCCCGTTATAGTCCAACATATTCTAATATGTCTTAGGAATCATTAAAGGCATTTTGCATATCCTCGTACCCCTCTTGCAGTCTACACCCCTTATCATAGGAATGTGTTCGGAGATTAATTCTCCAAGGTGTTTATACAATCTCGTAGTTTGGTTGTCCCTTTTGAACCTAGATCTTGGGATCTCCAGTCACTTAGGTTGGGTATCCACCACAAGATTTTGATTGTAGGGTTTTAATCTCACTCCCCTCGATAAACTATATACTTAATCTCTAGGCAAGCCTTTCGTAAACGGATTCGTAATATTTTCCTTTGACTTCACGTAGTCAATGGACATAATGCCATTTGAGATAAACTATTTAATAGTATCGTGTCTACACTTATATGTCTAGACTTACCATTATACATGCTACTTTGTGCCCTTCCTATAGCAGATTGGCTATCACGATGTATTTTAATTGCCGGCACAGATTTTTCCCAACAAGGAATTCTTCCAAGAAACTTCTAAGCCATTCGGCTTCTTCTCCCACTTTATCCAAAGCTATGAATTCAGATTCTATAGTGGATCTAGCAATACAAGTTTGTTTTATAGATTTTCACGACACTGTAGCCCCTCCAATGGTAAACACATAACCACTTGTTGACTTGGAGTAATGTGTGTCCGATATCCAATTTGCATCAATGTATCCTTCCAATACATCAGGATTTCTTGTATAGTGCAATCCATAGTTCAAGGTGTATCTTAAATATTTAAGTACCCTCATCAATGCCTTCCAATGGTCATTGTTTGGATTGCTCGTGAATCTACTTAGTTTGCCAACCGCATATGCAATATCAGGATGTGTACATTTCATGAGATACATGAGACTGCCAATTATCCTTGAGTATTCTAATTGCATGACATGGTCTCCTTTGTTTTTCACCAAATGTAGATTCGGGTCATAAGGTGTTTTTATAGACGACGTATCATTCGCGAGAAATTTCTCGAGTATTTTCTCAACATAATGAGACTGCGACAATACTCGTCCTTTGGATATCTTGGAGATTTTAATTCCAATTATCACATCATTTTCACCCATATCTTTCATTTCAAAATGTTTTATTAACATTTTCTTTGTCGCGTTGATGATTTCTAAGTTGCTTCCACTATGAGCATATCATCAACGTACAATCATACTATTACATATGCTTTATGCGTGTTTTTCATATATACGCATGTGTCACACTCATTAATTTTGAAACGATTTGATAACATTGTTTTGTCAAATTTTTCATGCCATTGTTTTGGCGCTTGCTTAAGCCCATCTAATGACTTAACGAGTCTGCACACCTTTTTCTCTTGTCCGGGACCAACAAACCCCTCGGGTTGTTTCATATAAATTTCCTCCTCAAGTTCCCCATTGAGGAATGTTGTTTTTAAATCCATTTGATGTATCTCTAAATTGTTTAGAGCAGCGATAACAATGATCACTCTAATTGATGTAATTCTCGTGACTGGGGAATATGTATCAAAGTAATCAAGGCATTCCTTTTGTCTATATCCCTTTGCCACGAGTTTCGCCTTGTACTTATCAATTGAACCATCAGACTTATATTTCCTTTTAAGAATCCATTTGCATTCTAATGGTTTACTTTCAGTTGAAAGGTCTGCCAATTCCCACGTGTTGCATTATGGATTCTATCCGCCATTAATAACCTCTTTCCACATAGGAGCATCAGGGCTATATAATGTGTCACTAACCGATCTTGGTTCATTGTCCAACATATATGTCATGAAGTCAGGACCATAAGTTTTAGCCACTTTGGTTCTCTTGCTACGTCGTGGTTCTACTTCCTCAATAGAGTCACGGTTAGCATCTTCATACATCATTTTCTTAGAGCTCATTTTCTTGTTAATTTTGCGAGGAAACGTTTCTTCAAAAAATACCACATTTCTTGATTTCATGATTGTACCTTCATACACATCACTTATTTCAGATTTGTGTACTAAAAATCGATATGCACTAATATTGTTAGCATAACCAATAAATACACAATCTATTGGTTTAGGCCCAATTTTTACTTGTTTTAGTTTTAGTACTTCTACCTTAGCCAAGCACCCCCACACGTTCAAGTATTTGTAGGAAGGCTTGTGACATTTTCATAACTCATAGGGAGTTTCATACTTACTTTTGTATGGTATTTTATTTAGAACGTAGTTGGCCGACATGATTGCTTCCCCCCACAAGTTTTGTGGTAATCCAAAATTTATCAACATAGCATTCATCATCTCTTTTAGAGTATGATTTTTACGTTCGGCAATACCATTTGATTGAGGTGAATAGGGGCACTGGTTTGGTGAATAATGTCATACTCAGTGCAAAATTCTTCAAACGGTGCTACATATTCTCCTCCTCTATCGCTTCGAACATTCTTTATCTTTTTGCTAAGTTGATTTTCAACTTCATTCTTGTATTGTTTAAATACTCCCAAGGCCACGTCTTTGTTTCTTAGTAAATAGACGTAACAATATCTCGTACAGTCATCAATGAAAGTAATGAAGTATTTTTTCCCACCTCTAGTTTCCACAAACTTTAGATAACATAAATCCGTATGAATTAATTCAAGAGGTGTCGTAGTTCTTTCAATTGAATGGAATGGCGGTTTCGTTAACTTGGCTTCAACACAAGTTTCACACTTATGTTTTAAGTTAACATTCATTTGAGGCAATAAGTTTAACTTCACTAATTTGTTAAGTGAACCTTAATTTACATGTAAACGATGCCATAAATTACAAGAGTCAATCCAATAAGTAGAATCATTCACTTTATTGCTTGCAAATTGACGTATAACCGTCAATACATTCATTTTGAATAGGATTTTCTCCATATAGCCTTTTCCTAAAAAACTACATTTTTTGAGAGTACAATTTTTCCAGATTCTAAAACTAGTCTAAAACCCGCATTGACTAGAGCCGATCCGGATATCAGGTTCTTATGGATGTCCGGAACATGTAAGACATATATCAAAGTCAATTCCTTTCCCGAAGTTATCTTTAGAACCACCTTCCTCAGTCCAACTACTGGAGATGTAGTGGAGTTTCCCATATAGAGTTGGAGACCACTTATTGGAGTGTATGTGGAGAACATGGCTTTGTCCGAGCACACATGCCGGGTTGCACCATAATCAACGAACCATTCCATAGGATTGTCCACCAAATTAGCTTCAAAGATCACGATGGTTAACATTAGAGCATTCAAGTCTTTCGAGCTCCGATCATGTTCGATCACGTTGACTTGATCTTTTGCTTTTTCACGAGTGTCTTTGTTACGACAATCATTTGCCATGTGATTGGGCTTTCCACACTTATAGCTTTTTCCTTTGAATTTTTCGCCTTGCCACCGTTGGAGGCCGTACCGTCAAACTTACGCTTTGATCCAGTTCTTTGTTCAACTAGGTTAGCCCGTGGTTCCATTTGAAACCTACCCACCTTCCTCTCGGAAACTTTGTTGTCCTCCTCGATTCGTAGTCGAACCACAAGGTCTTCAAGACTCATATCATTTCATTTGTGTTTCAGATAGTTCTTGAAGTCCTTCCACATAGGAGGCAATTTCTCAATCATAGCGGCGACTTGAAATGAATCACTTAGACTCATTCCCTCTGCATGAATATCATGCAAAATTACTTGTACATCTTGCACCTGCGCCATCATAGGCTTGGTATCAACCATCTTGAAATCCAAGAACTACCCAACTATGAATTTCTTTATGCCGGTATCCTTGGATTTGTACTTCTTTTCCAGCGATGTCCAAAGTTCCTTTGTTGTTTTCACAAGACAATAAACATTATATAATTTATTGTCTAACTCATTTAGGATGTAGTTCTTGCATAGGAAGTTGCTTTGATTCCATGCATTAAGAGCCTTCTTCTTTTGGGTGTTAGTTTCTCATTCTTCAACCGTAGGAGTCTCTTCGGTTAAGAATCTTACCAAACTTAATGTGGTCAAGTAAAAGAGCATCTTTTGTTGCCACTGCTTGAAGTCATTCTCATTGAACTTTTCAGGCCTTTCACCATGATGAACAGGAGTCGGTGCACTCGAAGAAGCCATTTGTGCCAATATTGTCTTAAGGTTGTTGTATGCATTTCTCTCAAGTGTATCTCAGGATTGTAGTAACAAAATAACAAAGGCTTCACAGTTTATATCGAGGCGAGATTTGTAATCTCCGTCCTTAAGATAATATTGCACCGCTATGGTGCTAACGATTTGCTATGGCAATTTATCTCCCAAGATACAACGACTATTACTTGTGATAGGAGCACTCAAGATCACAAGTCCACAAACCACAAAGGTTCAAAGCACTCAATAAGAAAAACTTGATGAACAATAAATGCTCTCAATTTTCACTTATTCTTTGATGTAGATTTCGAAAATCATGTGTTTAAAACTAGTGGGGAATGTCCTATATATAGTATACCAAAGATAGGAGTCCAAAAGTCACCATTTGGATGCACCCCCATCAAGGAAAAAACGCATCCCAACATGAATGGACACACCATTCTTGGCAACGAGCAAGGAGCTCGATCGATTGAGCGTAGTGCTCAATCGATCGAGCGTTTAATTCATTTTCTTATAGGGTATTCATATGCAAATATAGTAGTTTTAATCTTTTGTGGTCATTAAATGTATTTTCTGTTATGTATAATCACATCATGAACTATGTCTTATCTCGAAGGTTTCTTTTACTTGAGTTCATCCATTCCAACTGAATGTTTTCACGGTTTCGATTGGTTGGCCTTTTTCTCCTCTATTCTTAACACAAATTTTGACATCAAAATATTGTTCCTAACAAGGAACTAGTGATAATTTGTGATACCCCCGAAATAATTATATGCATTTGGGCATTAATTATGTTTATGTGATTAATTATGGTGATAATTAAATTATTTGTTGGAATTAATTATCTTGTTGAAATGCTTAGTCACGTGGTAGGAGTGACCCGTGGGTGCATTTCAGGGTGCATGTTGGGAAATTGGGTGTTAGCATGAATTAATTGTATTGGTTGGCAATTATTTTGGAAAGCATGAATTTATTGGGAGTTTGGTGCATTTTTGTAAAATGCTTTTAAAATACAATGTTGGGGTATTTTATACATCATGTTAATTTTGGGTACAATTTTAATAACCCTTTACCCCACCTTTTACCCATCACTTTACTTCACTTTACCCATCACTCTTAAATCCCCAAATTTCATTCCCAACCCTAACCCACTTCCCATTTTCGAAATTTGGCAAAGGGGGAAGGAGAAATCTTTACAAAATCTTTGTTTGTGAGATTATTGGTAGGATTTGGAGTCCTCAAGAGGTATGGAACCCTTCCTAATGTTTTTATAGTGTTTGGTTTTGAAATGGGTTAGCTTTTGGGATTTTTATTGATTTGTTTTTGGGTATGTGTTGTATGTGGTTGGGTTATGATTTTTGAGGTGTTTCATATGGGTTTAGTGAGTTATATTGGTATTTGAGTTGTTCGAATATTTGGGTTTGAAGTGTATGTGGTAGAACTTGGAAAAAATGCTCAAAAATGGTGATTCTCGCAACACAGACAGCGGAGATCGATCGCCCATTTTTGGCGATCGATCGCGCGCAACCAGTAGGCTCCAGAAGCATTCGGCGATCGATCACCACATTTGGGCGATCGATCGGTGAGGCTGGCGATCGATCGCGCAAAATGTGGTGATCGATCGCCAAGAGCAGAAAATTTGAGAAGCGGGCAGAGAGGTCTCGCGATCGATCGGCCCCTCGCGGCGATCGATCGCGAGATACAAAAATTTGTGTTTTTGGATATTTTTGTGGGATTTTTGATATTGGACTATAATTGGATTCTAATATTGATTTGTATGGTTGTGTAGGACCATCCCAGGTACCAACAACTTCAAGGAGATAAAGTTCTTCAACTTCTCCACTTTTGAGACTAAGGTACGTAGTGAGACGTACGGGCATCGGACGGTAAAATGTGTTTTTACGCCTTTGGTTATATATATATCGTGGATAAGTGTGGATTACGAAATGTGTTGATATATATTGAGATAATGGTGATGCATTATGATTGTGGACTCAAGTGTTGTGTTTATATATATGTGGTTGGAAATGCTTGATTGTTCCGGTAGTTGTTATATACGAGCGAGGGAGGTACTTGCCGCTATCATATGAAGCGATGGTAATATGATATTTGCCGCTGTCATGTCGAAGCGATGTACATGCCGCTGTCATTGTCGAAGCGTGGGATATCATATGATGCCGATATATGTCGAAGCGAGGGGTCCTAAAATTCCGCTGTTGTAACAGGACCGGAACAGTCACATTTCTAGTGATTAATGTGGAATATTGTGGTTATAACTGGAACGTGGTATCGATCATTATATTGTGAACTAATGATTTTGTGCATGAGTTTATGAAATAGGAACAACAATGAAAATGTGCTAATGTGATAAATCAGGGAGCATACATACATAAATATCTTATGCAATTATTTATGTTATTGTGCTTGGATTTTGTGGAATAGTGATGTATATGCTCATGGTGAGTTGATCCTGTAGGTACACCTTTTGGCTTGGAGGGCTATGGGCCGGGTTGAGGCAGTGAGCTACGAGGAGCATTAAGGAATTAGGTTACATGATTTTTGGATAGTCTCTACTCTAGGAGTAGTGTAAATCTATAGTATTAACATTCATTGTTGGGAATGTAATTAATTAGCTTTTGAAATTTTATTTTTGGCCTGTAATCCTGTTAGCTCAAGGCTACAACCGGAACCATAAACTGTCTTTAATGCATGTTAGCCCTATTTATATTCTTTTTACACTGTTAAGGTAGTGAGGCCTTACATAATTTACCCATGTGGTATCCATAATATGCATTTTACCCCATTGTGGTTTGTAAACAGACAGTTTACCCCCTGAGGTTTTCAAAATAGGTATTTTACCATCATGTAGCTTGCAAAATATTGTTTGTTGCATTGTATGGATTTTCTCTGCGAATTTATGGAAAGAAATGATGAATGTCTTAAGTCGAGACAAGTGTGTAACACTTTGTCCTTAAGAGAATTTGCCCCGCACAAGGTGCTTTCAGTTTGTGGCAATCATCTCACAAGATACAAAGACTTTTCTTGTGATTGTAGCATAACAAATCACAAGAACATCAACTACAAATGTTGGAAACTCTCTCCTTCAAGAACAAAATGAATATGATGATGAGATGACTTTGATCTTGCTTTTCTCTCTCAAATTGTGATGTTAGTTTCAAAAATCGCATGTTATGCTTCATATGGAATGTTGTATATTATAGTTAGCCATCCATTTCCATCAAAGGACACCAATTGGAGGCAACCAATCATGAAAAAACACACCCGGACGCGAAGGAACACATCCGTTCATGAAAAAACCTCCACAAACTTTCCTAGCAGAATCTCGGTTGCTTGTGCACCCGGATGCGTGCTCGAGCACCCAGCTTGCTGCCCAAAAAAACATTCGGCAGCATTCGGCCGCTGCCCAGGCGTGTTCAGGAGCCGCCTGGGCTGCCTGGATTTTCCTCGGACAGTATTTTTTCATCCGTTTTTGCTTGTTTTTTCATTTATCAAGTATTCGACTATTTTCTCGTGTCCAACTTGCTTAATTTCAATTCAATAAGTACATGTTTCTAAACAAATATAGCATATACGGAGTGGGAGTTCTGCACCTATTCACAAACTAGATGGGGTAAACTGTATATTTTTCATAAACCGGGGGAGTAAAATGCTTAATTTCAATCCACGGGGTGGTAGACTCACTATTTTTAAACCACAGAGGGTAAATTGCCTATTTTCATATCACAGTGATGGAATCTGCCTATTTCGAAAATCTCTTTAGGTTTGTTGCCACTAACCCCCTAACAGGCAACATGCATGCATCAGTTGGCAACTGAATTAACAAGTTATTCAGGGTACGTTTACTTGGCATATGACTCAACTTACACGAGTGACGTATTTTTCACATATTTGAAATGAAATATAAACATACTGCGAAGCTTGTTACTGACCTTCAACAAGATATCGAGCTCCAGTTTCCATGATAAATTACTAGTATCGCCATATGGCCTGCAATCAAGGATAAGCAAATGTGAGTCTCAAGTCAATGCAACAACCATATGAATTTGAGACATAACAAAGAAACATAATGAATAAAAAGAAAAGGTTAAGATATGCAAGGGACAATTTTTCAGTGGGCTTTGCAGTAGAAGCTGCATACATGAGACTTGCTTTAGGAAAATCTTTCAAGTTAATGTCCATTAAAGTGCACAAGTTAGCAACATTCTCACGTGTGCGTGTTCACATATTTGAGGCTTCACCTTGGAAATTTGACATGAAGCAACAAAAAGAAAACAGCGACAAATATAAGCAAATGCCAGTAGAGATGTAGGCCATCTCCAGAAAAAATATTACGTCTCCCCAGACCACAAACTAATAAACATTCCCGAGAGTGATTATGTTCAAAACTCACTCACGGGAATGTTTGGATCAAGATTTGCACCAACAATTAGGGTTCCATTTTGAAGATTGAAGGGATGAAATTCCTTCCCGAATTTATATTCACGGTCACTTCAATGTTCTTCCTGTTAACTTTCAGCTCGTCGTCTGTCCTACAGAAGAAAGTGTACACTGTCGTTAAACAAACTACAAGCTATCAGCCCACAAGGGACAAACGGGAACATTATACTCCTTATATTGTAAGGAATTAAATTATAGGTGATTACGGAAAATGAAATAATTAAGGTTAATTAGATACAATGTATGTTGAGCATGCACCGAACAATTTATTTTGGTGATTGTTATTATTATTATTTTTCCTTCAAAAAGTGGTGTCACCAACACTGGCAAAGGGTGTTTATAAATAACAAGACACATAAAATATATATGTATGTATCTTCATGTTTGTAAACACAATTGTATAGAAGACAAACCCGAGCAAGTCCCCAGCGAAAAAAGAAGTTTTTGCACCACCCTAAAAAATTCTTTTTTAAACAAAATTGTCTTTTACCTTCCAATTTTTTTAAACAAAATTGTCTTTTACACTCAAAAAATAACAGGTTGCCCCTCAAAATTACATTTTCTCACTTAAAAATATATTTTGACCCCCTTAAAAAAATATCATCCATTTTTTATGTTACTATTTTTTCTCCCAAACAAAAATTCTGCATCTGCCACAGGTCACCAATAATGCATTTGGTTCTGATGCAATCCTATCATATTTTTAGGCGTTACTGACAACGAACCCTCCCTTGGTTTGCCAAAAATGCATATTACACCACTATGGTTTGAAAATAGATAGTTTACCACTTTATCCTCTTTTGATTTGAAAATTTGGCAGATTACCCCCTATGATTTGAAATAGGCAATTACCACATCTAATTTGTGAAATATGTAGTTGACTCAAGTAGTTTGTGAATATGTGTAAAATATATTTACTGTGTATGCTATGTTTAGCAAACCACGGGGGGGGGGGGGGGGGGGAGGGTATATTGCCTATATTAAAAGCACATGAGGTAGACTGTCTATTTACAAATCAAAAGGTGGTAAAATGTGAGATACCACAGGGGGGTAAACTTTCTATTTATAAACCAAATTGGGGTAAAGTGTCTGTTAGGTATACCACAGGTGGTAAAATGTCTATCACAAACCATAATAAGTAATATCTCATGGGATAAATTGATATAACGTCGAAGGAGTGAGGCCCATCGTGAGGAAAACTTAATTTAATCTCTGTTAGATTAAGATTGCGAAGACCAATTTTTAATAGTTTACATATAGCAAAAAAAAAAGTTCACAACTTGATATGTGAGGACCATTTTGGCTACCTCATTAGACATCACTTATGGGGTAGATCCCACCATATATTGGGAATATTTCCATGAGAATATTCTTAATATGTGGTGGAATTTATCCCGTAAAGTGGTGTTCTATGAAATAGGTAAGACAAAAGCTGACATGTGGTGGTGGAGAAATAAAATAAGACCCCTTTTGCTTTTTACACCACTTTGAGGGAAGCTTTTCATATTTATTGGACCAATGGTAAATATTAAGCGTATAATTTATCGTAGTCTCCCAAGTCTAAACTCATTATTAATATATATTTTATAATAGAGAGTTCATGTCAAATACATAAACCTTGTTACGAGCTAACAGGACCAAGGGTGTTTAATTATTAAGAAAATATACTTAATATGAGAGAATTTAGGGGACTTAAAATCTTACATAATGCTCATAATAATTTAATTTGCTTAAACAAGTGCCAAAATATAGTTTTTTTCCTCCAAAAAAATATATAACTCCCCTGAGATTTTAATGAAACCTATATTTTTAGTAAATAATAATTTATTATTCATATCTTAAGATAATTTAGAGAATATTTCATGTTACCCTTCAAAGGTGCGTTCAATACTTTATTCAACGTGTCACCAAAACTCAACGTATGATTCATAACAATCAGCCCTGGCCCGATTATGCATATCAAAAATATGAACAATGGTCAAGAAAATCCATTGAGCATCGTGTTACCCGATATGATGTATGTGATCAAACTGCTTCAGTTGCGGACAACAGTTCAAGTTGTCAGAATATCAACAAATGAGTGTTCCTGTGGTAAATGGACGATTTTTTGAATTCCATGTTCCCATGCTATTTGTACTGCCAAATATCATTCGTTGGATCCTACCACGCTTATTCAACCATGGTATAACATGTCTCAATAATCATCAACCTACATGGAAAAGTTTTGTCCTCTTGCAGACATTCGATACTGAGATCCACCCACATTTGAATTGAACCACAACCCTGTAAGATATGAAAGAAGAAGGGCCGATAGAAATAGAACGACTTGTTTGAGAAACGAGATGGATAAACATGTTACTAGGGAGAGACAATTACAAAATGCGGAGAGGTAAAAGTAATTGTATTTTTATGTTATGCGAAAAATGTATTTGTGTAAATTATATATATATATATATATATCCAACTTTGACAATTAAAAAATAGTTTACATTTAATATATGATATAAACAATTACAAATGTCTAAGTAAATAATTCAAGACAAACGTAATATCAGTATACAAAATCATACAACTACAATTGGTCACCGGTTCCACAATGACTTTGCCTGCGATTTTGGTGCCATCTACGCGGACCAGTATTGTTAGGATCATTTTGCTGTGTTGAAATCCTAATTACTTGAGAAATGTTTTCATCAGAATAACTCAGAAACAGGATAGCTGTTGGAATGTTTGTCGATGGTTGCATCTCCTCAGAATTTCTTTGGTATTCAAAACCCATTAGAGATGTATAATTTTTAGCCTGTGGGGATTGTGGAGTATAATAACCTGCATTATCAAAAATAGTAGAGCAGCAATATCAAATCCACCGGAAGACCCAACAAATGATGCAAAACCACCAGAAGGCCCATCAAATGATGCAAATCCACCGGAAGGCCCAACAAATGATGCAAAACCACCAGCTGGCCCAGCAATTGAATCCACTAGATTGATCCACCGGATGACCCAATAACATCAAACCATCGGAAGCATCAAAATCACCAGATGGGCCAGCAGTGTCAAACCCACCGGATGACTCAGCAGGAGCAAATCCAGCAGATGATGCGCCATGCGCAAATCCAACAGATTGGTGGAAACCAATCACATATACGCTAGGCGATATAACCCTTACAGTGATTCTCTCGTACCACTGCATGTAGTCATCGTCTGTTGAGTTTGACATACCACATGGTTCACCAGTGGCGACATTTTTAGCCTCCTACGCCATGTCCTAAGATGTATTTTGTGAAATTTGGCACAATCCATATTACGATGACAAATTCGGGTGACTTCATGTAGGTCATTATCGTCAAGTGCAGGTGATGGAATTGACTGGCATATATTGAACTGTCGCATCACCCAGTTAGGACGACGAATCTCCACAATTTGGAAGCAGATAAGAGGGCAAACGCTTCTCCAAATATCATTATTATATGTAGTAATAATGGAGTTAACATCAGCGATATCTGTCTCATACACGATCCAGTTAAACCACACATCGTTAAAATAAAATAAAAATGGTCAGCCAATATATTGAAATTATCATAAATTTTTTAATTAAAATAATTTAGGTTTACCTCGTCATTACTCATTTGGTCGAGAGAATGTCGTATAATTCTGACCGAATATATTGCTTATATGGGATGTGACGAAACATAGTGTTCCAACTATTATAAAAAATGTTAAATATTGTAATATTTTATCATTTTAATATTAGTATTCTATAAAAAAAATTAATTATTACCATGCACCGTAGGGAGCAATAAGAACATTCACATTGACAACCAGAGTTTTTAATTGTCGGTCAGGGTTCAGACATTTTATCCTACTCCATGCCCAAATCTTTCAATAAACATAAAAATATTTTAAAGTATTTTACATATACATATATAATATACAAAGGCCCAATGATAGTGCATTTTCCTATCGTTGATGTATTGCACATTTCATTATATAAATAAGCCAACACTTCACTGCCCCAACTATATATGTTCACATCTTTTAAATGTTTAAGTAGCTGCAAATACATGAGCTTTATAGAGCTACTATTATTATATCATTATTATCTTCGACTTTAATTAAATATATAATATTATAAATTATATCTATTATGTGTTTGTACACCCTTTTATTTGTGGTTGGCTTTTAATTCTCCAGCAAAATTAGCAAATAATAATAATAATGACTGCAAATTAAAGTTTCAGACTTTCAGAGCCAAGCTTTAATTGCTCAGAGTCTCCTTCCCTCCATTTCTTTTGTACATGTCTCTTTCCCTCTATCCAAACAGAAACCCAAATCTTGTTAATTTCAGAGCTAAAAACTTAGATTATAGTGCTGTAGTTGAATGTAAGAAAACTACGTTTATTTATCTTTTTGGGTTTTTTTTTTCCCTCTGTCTCTAATCTGCATCTGATCTGTTTTCTTTTCTGGGTTTTGGCTGGATTCATCAGGTTTTTTTTACTCTTCTTTTTTTTCCTTGGATTTTTTGAGGCAGAGCTTAGCGGAGATTAATTCTGAGTACGTTTAAAGTATTTGGTTTTTGCTTTTGGTCTGTAAAAAGCTTCAAACGGAAAGCTTTCGCCATTTTCTGACCTTTCTCTGTTACCGAACGTGATAACAGCGTGCAGCAGAAAATAAGGCTTTTATCAGTGTGCATCTGTTGTATGTATATGTCATTACAAAAGATAAAGTACTTCGTGTAATAATCATCAATGCAAAGCGAGATGGATCTGTTTCCCTCCTAAATCACCACCCAGTTGTATTGTCTTCTCTCTCTGTGAATAATACCTAATAACCCTAATTCAAGAAGTTCAGACTCCGTTCAATTTTCAATCTTTTTGCTTTCTTTTTCTGAGAGTGGGTAAGGAGAGAAGGTCAGAAGGGTGCTGAAAGGGTTGGAGAAAAAGGCATGAAATTGGTGGGATGGATTTGGATGAGATTCAGCGTAAGTTTCCAAGAATCAGTAGTAATGGTGATAAAAGACTGGACTCAGCAAAAGTAGACTACGGTAAGAAAATGGATGACCAATATGGAGATGGGGAAGATGGAAAGTGCAAAAGGGGTGGTGGTGGTGGTAATGGCGGCGGAAGTGTTGGAGGAGTGGATCTCGGCGGTGGCGTAGGTGGGTTTTATGGCTGGGCTTCGTCTAGAATTGTTAGGGTTTCGCGAGCTTCCGGTGGAAAAGATCGACACAGCAAAGTTCTGACATCGAAGGGCCTAAGAGACCGGCGTGTACGGCTCGCCGTGAACACCGCTATTCAGTTCTATGATTTACAGGATCGTTTAGGGTATGATCAACCCAGCAAGGCGGTGGAGTGGCTGCTGAAGGCGGCTGCAAGCTCCATCACCGAGCTCCCGCCGATGAATTCTCTATTCCCAGACACCCCTAAGCAACTAATTGATGAGAAAAAGTCTAGTAATGGCGGAAGCGATCAACTCACGCTAGATTCAATCGAAGTAGACATGGACGGCGGCGGCGGGGATACCAAATACCATCGTCACCAGCAAATGAAAAAATCCTCCGCCTGTAGTAGCACTTCTGAAACTAGCAAAAGCTCGGGTCTTTCACTCTCCAGATCTAAAAGCCGGATCAAAGCCCGGGAGCGAGCAAAGGAGAGAGTTGCAGAGAAGGAAAAGGAAAAAGAAAACGAATCCTCTCAAATTACTTCTTTAAACCCTCTTTCACACACCACGTCTTTCACCGAGCTCTTGAGCGCAGGAATGAACAGTAACATCCCCGTCAGCCCCAATAGGCCAGTTCAAGAAAATTCCAATGGCCTTAATGCAAACGAGTCGAATTTCTTCCAAAAATCTCGGCTTTGGTCCTCAACTCCAATGGAATACTTCAGCACCGGTCCGGGGCAAATTCACTTTGCAAATTCCCTTGCATCCATGGCTTCGCCGCTGTTTAGCGTGGGGGAGAACCAGACAGAGATCCAACAGTTCTCCTTTGTCCCCGACCACTTTGTCCCAGCTAGTAACAGTAACCACAACAATGGCAGCAATGAGTACAACTTGAATTTCACAATCTCCTCTTCTGCTAATTCATCTGGCTTTTCTGCCTACAATGGGGGGACCCTTCAGTCCAATTCCACTTCGCCGTCTCTGTTGCCATACAACTACCTCCAGAGATTTCCTCTCATTGATGGATCTTCATCTCCTAGTATCTTCCTCGGCACGGCGGCGCCAGTGGAGAACCACCACCAATTCCTCCCTGGATTTGACGCTCGTCTGCAGCTCCGCAATCCAAATGCTACTAATGGCGCCAGGCATTCATCCCAGAAAGGAAAAGGAAAGAACTGAGGCCACATCTTTATTGTTGGTATTTTTTCGAATTTTCCTGAGTTTTCGTATTCAATTATTATTCCTATTCATCTCATAATGTTCTTCATTGATCTTATCTTGTGTTCTTTCTGGTTTTTTCACATTAGTTCGGGACGTGATTTTACTGTGACTTCTTGGAAATTCTTGATTTCATAAATAAGCATGACCATTGGAGCCATCTATTGTTTGAGCATAAATAAAATCTCTCTCCACATCGTGTTCTTTTAATGTTATTTCATGGATAACTGTGAATTGGGATCGGCTGGTTGTCTCTTTGTTTTGGCTTCCTCGTTTCTAGCATGTCTATGTTGGAGACAAGTGTTGATTTTTGAGTTAAAGATGCGCACTTTAGCATCTATTAGAGCGTAAACAGATGACACTTGGTGTAGGATAACAGGGAACATTTTTTATTTGATAATTTCATACCTTTACTGTCCTCCTTACTGCGGCTGCCCCAACATTTAGTCTAAAATACTGGCTGGGAGCTCAAAACTTGTCAGCCATATATATATATATGTTAAATACAAATTGAAATGGCTGGAACTTGAAATCATTGAACTGACATTCAGTTTTGGTTCCAAAGTTATTTTGCTCAACGGCTCCAAAATATTCATAAAGTTTAATTAATATTAATATTTTAAAAATATAGTTAAATATAGATAAGTTAATGAGTTTGAGTCATAATCTTTGACTCCATAAAAGTCGATATTAAATAGAGCATGTATAATCAACCAAGCTCAAACTCAAAAGTTCAATTAACTCACATTTCTAGCTTGTCTAAATGACATTTAGATTGCATTTGGATGACAGGATTTGAAATCTAATCATTTGAAATTCATAGATTTGAAATGAAATGCTGTTGATTTTCATTTAAAATCCGTCCAAAATACAAAGGACAATACATTAAAATAAGGAGGTAGAATTTGAAATATCTACTTCAATTCTTTTCCCAAAGGACTTGAACGAGAATTCCAAATCCTTTAATTCAAACACAACCTTAAGTCGTTGAATTTGAACTCTTAATGGAGTATAGGGCTATATCAAAGGATTATACATGATTAAATCCTTAACTATGCAGGAATGGTACCCTTTTTTTTTTTCAGGAAAAAATCTAAGAGAGAGAAGGCTTGAAAGTTAGAAGAGAATAATTAAATAACTAACTGAGAACACTCCCTCCTTTGAGTAGTACGTTACTCAGCAAGTTTTTCAATGGAAAGTCAGCATCTACTAACCGAGAACTTCAATGACAAAAAGACTACACTAGGTTTAGCAAGATCCAATGTTATGGCCTTCTTCGGAGCAATTCTCGTGTAGGTGTTGTAGATAGCTTCTAGATAAAATTTACCATCATTGATATATAAAAAAAAAAGAAGGGTTAATTACTGTGTTTACTACTTTAATATATCGTTACATTCAACAGATGAACGATTTTTTTCCTTTCCATTTTTTTCAGGTTACTGAAGATGAGAAACTGCTCCATTAATCTTTCCCCATGGCTCAGACGTTGCGTTGTTTTTATCGTACCTGTATCAGGGATTTTGCATGCATTCACGTATTCTGGGTTACCGCAGCCAAAATCTTGTGTTTAATGACACAGAATTTGGAGCCTAGTTGGTTTCTTCTTGTTTTTACTTCTCCTTGTTAAGCTAATTTTCAGCCTTTGCTTTAAACAATTGTTGTATGATTGTTTGAAGAGAATGTATGGATCCCATTTGTCAATTATTGAATTAGCCTGGAAGTTCATATATATAAAGACATCACACGCACACACATTGAGACTAGCAATGATGGATATAATATCTAGAAACAGCTAACTGAATAATTGATACATTCAGAACACAATTTTATATCCAAATATTAAATGATCGTTATTCACGAGTTTTTTTTATAATCGGGGGAGGGGTGAATTTTTTTGCGAACAACGTGATTCAAACTCGAATCGTTCCAAAGGACATGAGCTTTACCACTAAGCTAAGGCCCGTAAGCTCCGTGACATGTTTTCACCAGTCGATTTTAATAACGAGAAAACATTATATATATATATATATATGTATCTTGATTTCTATCAATGTTGCACTGATGGAAACGGAACGAAATGAAAACAGACTTCAAATTCCTCAGGTCAGATAATTTACATTCTTATGTGGCAGTAATACGCAGATGGAATTCAAAATACAATCCCCAGTGTATATCTCTAAAAACATCACATAAAGCATAGAATCTTCGCAACCATAATATTCACAGATAACTCATACAACGAAAATTCCAAAGCGCGGAACTCTTGCATCATAATGCATTAACAAAATGTCTTCACTCTTAAAACCAAGTGCTTGAGTTCAAAATGAAAGCCAATATGTATCATCCATTATGTGACTGTAGAAGGTGGACAGTTTATAAGTCTTAACTAACCAACCGCTGACAATGGTCAAAGATCCTGCTATCGGTAATAGGGTTTTCTTGAAACAAAACCGAGTCTTCTGCTTCTGGGACTAGTCAATCCTCCTTCAACACAAAAACCGTACCTTTCCTAGAAAACCCATTGAAGAAATGAATAAATTTATGATAACAAAATAAACTCAATCGACACACCAACATTACAGGGGTAGATGCCTGCATCACTTAGCATCAATATGTCGAATAACCACACAATAGATAAAATCAATCCTTCTTCAAATGGAAAAACTAAGACTGCAGAGCATATTATAGACGAAAGAATATCGATCTACAACAAAGAACGACCAAGAGGTAAGCACAAGAAAAGGTCAGGACAACACAATGAACATCACTAGTTCGCCAACAAGAGTGTAATGAGAAACATAACCTGAAAGGCCATATCCCAACAGGTAGTTGAGGCTCCAAAATTAGCAAATTTTCTACATGGGGGGCAATTAACTACATCCGAGGGGGAACATATGGAAATTTTAGAAAATTATATATAATTTGTCAGTTGAGAAGGAAAATCATCCAGTGCTGAATCACCCCCCCCCCCCCCCCCACCCCACAACACCAAGTAGGTAGGGGATTCGTTTCAAGCTACCATATTCCATAACAAAAATGTAATCAGAAAATAGTGGTGAAATTGAATCAAAATGTATTCCCTATGCAGGCTTAGCAACTAAGATGAAAAAGGGATAAAATGAGGAAACTGAAGAATATGTCCTCTCATCAAAATCAGTATGTCACTCCAAATGCAAATTTACAGCTTCGCAGCTCAATCTACCACAATAAATTACTACCACAGTATATTCTCAAAAGCTATTTATGAAGAGGGACGAAACATTTAAGGGGCTAGTCCTCCCCTTATAGGTAGTATACTAGGGCACTTTATCATTTAGACTTCACCCATAACCGGAAGCAGGGATAGAGGGTGGTGATTGGAAGAAAAATATGATTGTTGGCATTTGCTCTTGATTTCAATAATCATATTAATATTTTCTTGAGAAGTTCGAAAGAAAACTATCGATTGTTTATCTTAAAGAAAAAACCTAGGCTGGAAGGTCACAATTACAGAGGAGAAGAGAGCTGGACGAAGGGGAAGTAAATGTGATGCACAATTAAAAAGTTTCCCACCTCCGTCTCACTAAATGGCAATAATGTTTTTTTTTTAAAGAAAAAAATCTCTCCATTATTTTGCAAGTTTAGTTTGAATAAATTTCATCCCATATAAAATAATTATTGAGTTTAAAAATTATTCCAGAAATTAAAACCAATTATTGAGGGAATATTTAGCCCATAATTTTAAATCTTCAACTTAATGTTTATTCTTTCCCCTTAACGTTCGAGCCCATATGAATAATTGTATGTTTTCTCTCATTTTCAATTCAATAAGGGGCTTTTAGTTATAATTAAATGTAGGTTTTTTGTTTTCTTTTTTGTGATTATTGAGATTTTCCCCAAGATTTGTTTAATTAAGGGTTATGAGAGTTTCAGTTTTGAGTTATAATCATTTCAGTGTTTATTTAATTATTTCATCAATCATACATAGTATAAAGTCTATTGCTTAATTTACTTTAATTGTTCGATGTTTGGCCTAATCCTTGTTGTAATATAATTAGGGATGCAACGGGGCCGGTTTGGTACTGGTTTGGCCAATCCCAAGAACCCGGCGGGTTTAACAACCCCGGTGCCATTTTTTTTTTTAATAAAAAAATTTAGCTTGAAATCAATTTTGAAACACAAAAGTTGAGTTTTGTGATTGAATTTCATGTTTTTCTCTATTAAATATTTATAATAAGCATTGTAAAATTATCTTTAAGCTACCAAATATTTATTAATTTGCTCTCATTCCCTTCAATTCAAAATGTCCAACTTTTTTAACATGAACAATGAGTTTTGATATAAATTAAATAATGACACTTTATTGTTCAATCAAAGAAGTGAATATATATTCAATATTAAATTTTTTTAAAAAAAAATTAAAAATGCATAGCATGGCGGGTTCGGCAAATCCCAGGACCCGCCCTGCCCCGCTTCCAAACCCGATTGAAGCGAGTCCAGACCCGCCCCGGCGGGTTCACTGCAGGTCCGGGTCTGGACCCGCCCCATTGCCATCCCTAAATATAATTGATGATTAGTTTGTTTCATTGCTGCAATATAATTGATGATTAACTTGTTTTCGGTTCTTGATTAATCAATTTAACCTTGGGGTATTGACTATGAAATTGTTTATATCTTTAACTGTTCATATTAATTACAATAGATTTAAAATATAGACATTAAAGGAAAGAAGATGCATCCAAGATATGAACTCAAAATCAACTTCTGATCTAAAATATGACTGTTGTAATTTCGAAACTGCAAAACAAATAAGTGAATTGAAGATATTAAAATCTTTGATTTTATTGTCAGTCGAAAAATCATTTAGAAATTGAAAGTAAATAAATTTTAAGGCATTATAGATTAACAATTTTGTATTATTTCAAAATTATGCATGAAATTTAAGATTTTGAATTTTCATTCTGCCGTCTAATTAGTTGTGTTTGATTAATTTTATAATGAAATTTATGATACGTAAAAGTATAATATTACTTAAATTATTTGCTTATATTTACATTGTCTTATATATATTGTCATTTTTATTTCTTTATCCGTATATTTAAATAAATTTTATCATTATGATATGTTAGATAAAACATGTAGCTTGGCGCCTTAAGTTTATATCCATATTTTTTTATGTAAACAATATATGCTCCATAATATAATTTAGTCCACCCCGATCTAAATTCATAGTTTCGTCCCTGTTTATGAAAAATACATTATCATCAGATAATGTTGTGCGAAAACTAGTAAACTAGTTCAAAAAAAGTACGGCAAAAATAACGATTTGAGGTTTATAAACAAACAACAAATTTGTAATTACAAAAGCATCTAATAAACTTGCCAATCCATCAAATTTGGTGCCACAGAGAAGAAGAAAAATTATAGAGGATAGTAGGAGGATATCCTGAATCAATTCGGTTCTGCTTGTAATAGATATATTATGCAAGAGCCACATACAGGGTTCTTTTGGGCTCTTTAGTGTGTGGTTCACCAATTAAATTTACCAGAATAGTTTTTTCAACATATGGATGCATGGAAGAGCCGCTTGGAGGTTTTTTCTTGATCCCTCTGGTAACACCTTTCCAACTTTTAATCTATTTGATTAAATTAATAACCTAGAGATAATGATTCAAACCAAATAATTTTAACCAAACATGACTTATTGCATGCACGGTGTAACTAGTATTTAGTGTAAACAAGAACAACAGTTACAAACATAGAAATCTCAACACACAAATGCAAAGTTATACAGCAATACAGAAAAAATAAAAATTACCTCAGGAATCCATTAGCCAATCGTTTACCCAATACCATCTCAGAATGAGTTCATTTCCAGACAATACGTCCTCCTCTTCACCAACATTCTTGCAGCAGTTCCAAACGGCTCCTCAAATGCCGATGCAACCCAATTCACATCCAATCCCACCGCCTCTATCTTCGACTGCTCAATAGGCTTAATAGCAACCAAGGTCGCCCCTTTTAGAACCATCCCATTCGGCAACTCCAAATGCGGAGAGTACCATAACCGCATATCCAGAGCCGGAACAAGAGTCCTCTTCGATGCCGAGGATGCGGACAAAGGCTTCACCCGTAACTCTTCCAACTGATCTTTACTCATCGACAACACCCCCTGACCATCCGAATCTGTCAAAACCAAGCATTCTAGCGTCTTATGTTCTGCTATTATCGGCTGAAGCAGATAATGCCTCGCCGAGGCAGCAATCAATGAGCTAATAGTCCACACAACGCGTAATTTCAAACCCCCATTCGTGTAAAACGAGTCTGGTATGCTCCCATTATCATTCTCCATTCCAGTATTACTGACATCACAAGTGGACAAACAATCACTACCTCTATTCAGGTTACTATCGACGCTCGAAGCTCCAAGAATAGCACAATTATCGAGGGTAGACCCAAAATTAGCCTTCCACTTAAGCAAAACACCATCATCAATCCCCAACTCCCCACTAGGAAGTTCAATCCTTAGGAGCTTGATCTCATTGAAATTCTTCAATACTTGAGTAGGTGAGTGGTGGGTGACGTTTCGCTCATTTTCACAATCAAAATCTTGGGAAATCGAAGGAAGACCACGGGTGGAAGGAGCCATTAGCTGAGTGAGGGATTGCAAGGGCTTGAATATTCCCAAGAATAGGCGGAAAAAGGAGGAAACTGGGTGTCGGGACTTATTTACGGAGGTGATGGAGGCGGAGGGATCATCGTCGGAGATAACGCAATCAACGCGGACAACTATGCTGTCGACTTGAGCAACGAGAGAATGAAATCGCTTCGAAACAGAGCAGCATCGGCCCAAGGCTTTCACATCCCCGATTTTGTTGAAGATCAAGAGAAGGATGGAGTCCGGAAGCCGGTCGAATTGATCGATGGGTTCAGGATGAATCTTACCCACCAGATCTAACCGAATCGACCCCATTTTCCACAACCCAAAAAAATTGAAAAATTTTACACACGCAGTATCAACTGTTGTTATACAACGAATATATACGCGTAAGAGGACGAGGGGGTAACGAATGTGCTAAAAAAGGGTCAAGAAACTACGGATCTGAAAGAAAATACAAGTTTTTTTTATTCTTGCTAGGTCGTTGGGCAGAGGTTTCCGGGGTTTAACTGTACGAGATCGGACTTTTGAAGAGACGATGATAATGGAGGAATTGGTGGTGGGGAAAGATATCGGGCAGAGGCAGAAAAGACAGCGTCTCGATATTCTCCACACACACATATATATCAATTTATATACTATAACACTAGTATGATGCTGCACGCAACGCATAAATTCATTTTTTATTTTAGATATTGAGATGTAATAATTTTTTTCGAATTGAATTTATAATTTAATATTTTTTATGTATTTTTTTGATTTTACTATGTTTATTTAAATTAATAGGGATCTTGTTCATTTTTATGATATACCACTAACTTCCTCACACATTATATATAACTAATGGACAACACACATATTGCGTATGTAACGTAATATATGAGACATACACAACATTATACTGTCACGAGTAAACTTTTCAAAAACAAATGCAAATGCATCAACATCGTCAAGAAAAAAAATAAAGCATTCTCTATAATGAATAAGTTTAGGTTTTATTTTTTAAAAAATAAGATAAAATTATAATTTTGATCTTATATATTTATTTTATGCAATTTTGATATTTTATATTATCAATTTATTTTAGTATTAAATCTTTCAAATTTTTTGATGATTTTAGTAATTTATTTTGTAATGTTAATTTTTTCTCGTATGAGTGATATTGTCACATGTCATCGTTATATAAAAATGAACTAGAAGTATAAAATATACAAAAATAACCAACTAAAACTGAAAATTTGACAATATACGAAAATCTCAATGAGATAAACATAATTTGACTAAAATTATAATTTTCTCTAATAATATTATTATTTACATTAAAAAATAATTAAATTGGATGAATCGAGCATTTTCTCTTGTTCATGATAGAGTTAAACGATGATAAATAATGGACGTGGTTGCATTAATGATTCGATAAAGACATATGAGCTAAAGAGGAGATGTAGCTGTGATTCTAAATTGCTTTTTTCCTATTAAAACAAAGCTCAAGTCAAATTTCATTTCTGCTAACATTCAATTTTGTATTCCCTATTTTATAATTTTTAATATTTTGCATGTTAACTTGTACTCGATCCTGGCACAAATCCCCGTGAATTTAAAAATGATAGTTTAGTCTTATGGTATGATAATATACAATTTACCCAATGTGATTCGTGAATAGATATTAAGTCTTCTCAGAATTGATAAAAAAACATATAGTTTTTGGTACAAAACCTCTGTGATTTTACAAATAGATAGCTTACACTAATGTTATTTGGTAATATATAATTTACCCAATGTGATTTGTGAATAGATGTAAAATATTCTCAGAATTGTAAAGGGGTCATAGAGTTATATTTTATAAACCATAGATAGACGTAAAAACGGATGAGCAAAACATCTATTAGCAAAATCACATGAGGTAAAATATCATTAGCTCTATTTAAAAAAAAACAAAAAAAAGAGAGAGAAGAATTATTTATCCAGCTTAAATATTTTATATAATTAGTATCTCATTTAGGTTGGGGATAATAATTTATGGTCCATAACAATATGCCTAATCCACCATCTATCTATTAACTTCTGCGAATACAATTATACGGAGACAATGAGTCCATTTCAATCAACTTGTGTTTATATATCTTCCATTTTCAGATAAAAATAATTAAATAATCTATACAGTTATAATTCATTAGCTAAATTGCCTAGATTTAGATCAGCAATTCAGCATCTTTGCAAAGATGTAATATTGAATAAGTAAAGACCACCTATAAATGCTCGTATGGATTCGGTGCGAGCTTTATCTATGAAAAAATTCAATATGATTAGTCGAAAATGGTTGATATGTTAGTTTATTATAATTTCATTTATAAATTTGTGTGTTTTAATATTGAATTGATGTATAATTAAGACCCAAACTGAGACCACCAATCTATACTCTTGATATTCCAAAAAGCAACCAGTTTAATTATTATTTATTTTCTCTCTTGTTTCTTGACTTTCTGTGTGTCACGCTCTGAGACTGAGCGCATGACACTGGCGCTGGATCCAAATATGAAAATTCGAATACGACAAACAGCGTGTATAGATCTATGGTAAAATAAGTATTTATCCCATAACAAATAATAATCGTATTTACAACTGGAAATCAACTTGAACAAATTGTTCATAAATACCTTAGATCTAAACAGAGTTGCGAAAGCGTAATACAAATAATAAAAGTCTTGGAGTCTCCTCGGTGTAAGCCACCCTAAAAGTGTTATTGTCCTCCTTCATCGATCTCTTCCTTGTTCTTAACTGGGGATGGGAAGTAAGTGGCGAGTGTTTGAGAAAATAACCAACAAGTAGGGGCCAGTTGAACATGATAAAACATACGTATAAAGCTTTTCAAATAAATCTTTATCAAACACATAGTAAATAGATACACATACACATAATTACTCACACTAGAGCCTTATCACATAAATACATAATCACATAATCATTTTTGGGATCAAGAGGTGGCTCTCGTGTGCATATCACTTTGCTATTAAGGATCACGAGGTGTCTCCCATGCATGTGGCACACCCACATCATGTAGCACTTTGCCCCCGCCGAATCAAGCGGTGACTCCTACACACGTAGCACTTTGCGCCGCATAGCCTTCGACTTTCGATGCGCATTTCTCATAAACTTTCATAATATTATCTTAAAATTCATTTTCGTGCTCAACTGAAATTGTAACATATATATATATATATATATATATATATATATATATAGATATATATATATATATATATATGTAGTTCAAAACGAACTGACATTTATAGCAAAAACTCACTTACTGTCGGATATACGAAGCGTTGAATGGATCCCGGATTATGAAGGTGGTGCGAATCATCTCTTCTCTTGCCTTGAAAGTTTGGAATTCTTGTGTGTGTGAGTAGGTGAACTTTCGAAAAAATACTAAGTATAGAGTAGCCCTTTTCTTGGCAAGGTGTAGTGGGATTTTAATATGGGGAGGTGTACTCCAATTTAGATCCACTATTTTGGCTCCTAATGGCAAAATTTTAGTAGGATGATAAGTGGATGGTGTTAATGTGATTGAGAGGCAATTAATTGGGGTGTATTGAGGGGCATGTGTTGGGGTGATCAATGTGGTAAACATATGGAGTCATCATATTTAGTGTAGAAGCATGATTTATAGACATTTAAGTTGATAATAAATCATAGTCATTTAGTGATGATTTTAGCAAGGAAATTAATGACACATCAAGATTGGAAAAAAGGCACTTGAATAAGCAAATTGAGTGGTCATCACATTTCATAATTTGAGCAAGTAATGAATGTAATCATCAATGGGTAATGAAAAAGAATTTATTGACATTACAAAACTTTGGCCATCTGATGTCATGATTTAAGCAATCCATTAAATGTCATTATATTGTATTGAATGAGACTGAATGATGGTTGATGTGATTGAATTGTGGTAAGATTTGGGTTAGACACTTAAATATGTAATTGAACGACTAATGACAAGGTTTGTACAATGTAATTGAATGACTAACATGATTTGAGGCAAGACAAATTTTCGGGGCTTCACACTATGCATATGCTTGAACAATACATTACACTGTTTTCATTTTGCATATAACAATTTCTCATCTTTTTTTTTTATATAGGACAACAATTAAGTTCCATCACCCTCAAAGGATAGATCATTGATTGTGTACCAAAGTTATATGTGAGCGATTGTTTTTCAAGATGTAATTTTTCTCTCTGGTATAAATTTATATGCGCTTTGGGAGTTATTGTATATAATTCTTACTTTGTCACATTATTTACATCAGATTCATGTATTATATTATGCACATGCATTGGGTGTGCACGATCGCTAAGTAATATATTATATTGTATCCCACTATTAAAGTATCAATCATTGTACAAAAACTAACACCATTTAACCACTTCGAAAAAACAAAATCAAACATACATTTAACTCTCCATTATATTTTAAAATACTTATTTTAAAACTTTCGAATTGAAAATAATATTAGCTCCGGTCAGACCAGGTTTTAATGAGAGAACGCATGATGATGAAATCCAGGTAAGGCTCTTAAATAACACCTAAACCAGGTCCCATTTGTCCCTCGAACGAAACTATCACGATTCGAGCTTCCGGATTTGTCGATTTGGTTAAAACTCCCACCCCTTTTAAAAAGACTCGTGTTCGAATCCAACAATGTGCGGAAAAAAATTATAGCCCCTCCCCCTCTAAAAGGAACAAGATTCACAAAAGGGAAGATGCTATCAATATGTTTAGACTGCATAAAGGTTCAAAACTACCAAAATTCTCGACCATATTATGTCTCCACTATGTCTCCCAAGATCTTGTATTATATTCCCAATATGCGTGTACAAGTCTGCACCTTACATAAAATTTAAATATCCTGGAACAAGTGCATATATTAAATTATTTGTCACACATTATGTGTCACACCCTGAGATCGGAGCGCCTGTTACCGGCGTTGATTCCAAAAATTAATTTAAAATCAACAAGCATCGTATACAGATCTATGATAAAAATCAGTCTATTTACTCCATTAAAAATAATAATCGTCTTTACAACTGTAAATCAACTTGAATAAGTTGTTCAATAAGCACATTAGATCTAAACAGAGTTGCGGAAGCGTAACATAATAAAATCTTACATATCCTCGATAGATCACCAGCCCAAAATTGTTCTTGTTCTTCGTCTTCAACCTATTCTTCGTCCTTAACTGGGGAGGGGTTGTAAGGGGTGAATATTTGGGAAAATACTCAGCAAGCAGGGGTCAGTTGAACATGATAAAACATACATATAAAACATTACAAATAACTCTTTATCAAACACATAGTAGATCGATACTACATACTCATAATTGCTCACACTACAGCCTCATAACATAAACACATAATCGCATAATCAACTTTTGGGGATCAATAGGTGGCTCCCATGGCATAGCACTTTGCTCTTAAGGATCAAGATGTAACTGCCATGCATGTGGCACGCCCACATCATGTAGCACTTTGCCCCGTCGAATTAAGTGGTGACTCCTACACACGTAGCACTTTGCCCCTCAGAGCCTTCGACTTTTGATGCGCATGTCTCATAAACTTTCATAATATGATCTTTAAAATACATTTTCATGTTCAATTGTATTTTTAACACACATATAGAGTTTCAAAAACGAAATGACATTTGTAGCAAAAACCCACTTACCGTCGAATGTACGAATAGTGGTAGAATGGATCATTGGTTGAAAGAAAGTAGAAAAGTTGCATTGAAGTGTTCGAAATTCTTGTGTGTGAGGTGTGTGATTCTCGAAATTGCTAGAGTGTAGGAGATATGACTTTTCTTTGCATGATGTAGTGTGATTTTAATATGGGGATAAGTGGTCCAAGGTAGGCATGAGTTGGGGCATGAAATGAGATGATATGGAGGCAATTAAGTGGTGTTGATTGATGGGCAAGAATTGGGACATTATGATAATTGAATGTGTTAGTGTGACACTTGAATGATATGCCATAATTTGAGCTAGGTACTTAAATACTATTGAATGGTTAATGACAAGGTTTGTGCAATTGAATGTGTTGGTGATGAATTTGAATGGTATGTCATGATTTGAGTTAGCCACTTAAATGACATTGAATGATTAATGACAAGGCTTGGCAAGGCCAGTGAATGACTAAAATGATTTGGGGCAAGGTAAATTTTCGGGTCTTCACATTATGATCTTCTATACTTTCAAATTTTTAACTAAACCAAATATCTACAGGGACAAATTCAAACTCGTCGCTGAAATTGACTCTAAAGTTAAAAAGAAGAAACATAAAAAGAGTTGCCCTGTCTTAGATGGTATGTTTAACCAAACAGAATGTAAATGTACAAACAAATAAAAGTAAGAGCTTGTAATTGATGAATATTACGAAGAACCATACAAGTTTCACCCGCACCGGTCACAGACACTCGAAGCTGAATGAAAGGAGTTTTTGTCATCTGGCTTCTCTTTATGCATCTTTGGCAGTGTTTATTCTTGGCTACCTTATGGGGTGGTGCTCTATAGAGTAGTCTCATTCATTAGATGTGTATATTCCCATCAACATTGGATGAGAATATACCCATCTAATGGATGAATCTACCCCATGGGGCACCATCCCATGGGGTAGCAAAGACCAATTCATTTGGCAGATCAAGTTCCAAAACATTTTGCAGTGCGTTGCAACCTTCTTGGAGTTCATCCCAACTGTGTCAAGAGACGATTAGTTATCAAATTACCAGTTGCGAGGCCCGAGATTTGACTAATGTTAATTAAATATAATTTATGAATTAATTAATAATTAATTTGGAATTAATTAATTAAGATGTGTAATTGATAATATGAATGCCAATTGACAGTTAAATCGGAACGTGATATATTCTTGAAATAATCGAATAAACTCCGATAATGTTTTTAAAATATTTCATTAATGAAGAAATAAATTGTGTGTTATAGTAGTGGATATAAATCCCAAGTGTCATTTGTACAATTAGTGTATTAGTGCATTGATGACACTCACATGTACATAACTTGGCTAGGATATATTTAATTGTATGCAGGACACATTACACACACTAAAATGTGTAAAAATGCACACACACAACCCGATTTCAGCTAAACCCGATCCCTCTTTTCTTCCCCTGCTCACTTACGCCCGCGTCGACCCTTGCCCGCAAATCCCTGCGCCCTCCGCCGTCTGACCACCAACCGGAGAGCTCGGCCTACCACCGTGCTCCCTACTCAACGCCGCACGTTTCCATACCAGGCAATCGTCGTGCACCGCCGCGCATTCGTCGGATTTTGTCAAGAAAGGTACGAGTTGCAGTTAGGGTTCTTCTTGATTTTTGTTCGAATTCGTCTTTGTCATCATAAGTAGTTCGAATTCATATGTGCAAAACCTCACCCTCACCATGACCGATTATTTGCCTCTAGTCTTCGCCATTCTCAACGCCGAGAGTCGCCGGAAATCACACATTCAGGTGGCGGCTACTGTTCGCGATGGTGAGTTCGAATTTACAACCTTGATCTTTAGGTTGATTGTGATATATTTCAACTTAATTTCAATTAAAAGTGTTGTTGTGACAGATTTGGGATTTTAGTGGATGTTTGGTTTGATTTTGGGATTAACATACGAATAATAAGAAATTTGAGTAAGAATTGTGATTAATTACTGTTGAATGGTGTTTTTACTTTGACAACTTTGTGAAACATTGAAACTAAGTTATTCAAGTATTTGGATGGTAATTGATGACGTTCTATTCAAGGAAATCGGTTATAAGTTCCGTGTAATTAAAGTACACACGTTCCTTTTTGCCAAGATTCATGCTGAAATTATGCATGACTTTCATACAGTTTGAATTAGTACATATTGAGATATTATTAGAGTAATATGTGACTAAATAAATAATTCATTTTGTCTAAATAAAATTTAATGCCTCCTGTTGTCACTTGTTAGAAGATGAGCATAAACTTGGAATGTTATTACTAATGGAGGAAGACATGAAATGAGATTCTGATTACTGAGGTGGTTTTCAATAAAACTAAAATTGCTAAATTATGGTTCGAAATTCTAAATTATGTAGTTGTTCTGGGATTGTATTCCATTGACTTGAAGGTGCTTCCTTGCTATATCGTCATGTCGATATATTGCCACTATGTCGTAATGGAATATGAACGTAAAACTTACATAAAGAAACCTACATGGATAATTGTTATTTTTAAAGGAAAGTTCACGAATTAGATGAATATAAATGATGGCATTGTATTAGATATCATCGATCAAGAATCCATTTCATTGCCAATTGAATAAGATATCATCGATTGCACTTAACCAACAGAAACATATCCTGAACTTGAACTTCGATCAATGACAGCATAATCCGATGAAGAACCATCATATTATCAGCAGTTTTAAAGGCATACAAATGATAGGCACGCACACAAGAGATCATACGGCACTAAACACTCATAAATCAGAAACAAAAAACACAAAAAAAGACACAATAATTACGTGGTTCGGCAAACAACGGCCTACATCCACGGGATGAGTTTTCATCGATTCTTTGAGTGTACAATATTAAAAATGAGTGTAAAAGCTATTGGGAATGCATTTTGAAGTGACGATTGAAAAATGAGTGTAAAAGCTACAACTTTACAAGTTTGTCTACTGCTATATATATATATACAAAGAAAAGTATTTACACATGTAAATCACATGTGTGTTAGATCACACAATGTGTGCCAAGCTCTAACTAATCTTCTCTCTCTTCTGATGACAATCTAAGGGAATATTATTTGTGCTCCTTGCTTGATTTACTCATAAATTGGCTCAAGACATTGACATCATAAGTAATATTTGGTCTTGTTATTGAGAGATAGATCAATCTTCCTACTAAACGCCTATGACAAGAGGCATCTTTCAGATACTCAATAGATGAACTTGACAACTTTTGATTGAGTTCCGTAGGTGTAACACATGGTTTGCATCCTAGTAAGCCTGCGTCTTCAAAGTATATCCAGAACATATTTTCTTTGGCATATATGGATACTTCAAGTATATCCAGACATATTTTCTTTGGCATATATGGATACCTTTTGATGACCTTGCAATCTCCAAACCAAGATAATACTTCAAGTCTCCTAAATCTCGCACTTTGAACTGACTGTGTAAATGATGTTTCACAAAATTGATAAGCTCGTCAACATATACCAAGAGAATTATGAAGCGCGATGCATCATTCTTGGTGAACAGTGATTGATCAGATTTTGACTGTTGAAATCAAATGGACAGAAGTGATGAAGTAAACTTTGAATTCCATTGACATGGGGCTTGTTTCAAACCGTAAAAATATTTGTGCAGTTTGCATACAAGATTTGAATTGGGTAGACACTCCCCCTTTGGCTGGAATCCCGAGGGAAGTGACATGTATATTTGTTCATCCAACACACCATGTAGGAAGGCATTGTGAATGTCCAACTGATGAATCAGACGTGTGTTAGATCACACAATGCATGACAAGCTCTAACTAATCTTCTCTCTCTTCTGATGACAATCTGAGGGAATATTATTTGTACTGTTATCATTTAACAGACTTGTGCTTTTGTTCTCTGCATCTCGGTCCGACGCTTCTTCTAATTGTTACCCTTCATATTTATTTTTCTGATATACAAGAAGCTAATTGCACATGAATTCATTTCCTTAATCCACTTCTATGTATTACAATGGATAACACATGAATTCACTCAACTTTTTCCTCACCAAAAAACACACAGAATGCACTGCCACTGCCTCATGCATCAATCTTGTGAGTCTCTCTTTTCTTCTCTTTTTCTGGTGCCTCTCCTCACCTCCCTGCCAAGCCCTTCAATCCCTTTATATACTGGTAGGAAACCGATACTTATTCAGCAGGTAATAGCCCTTAATTCTGCTGGTTATCCAGTCATCATGTAACTGCCTTCAACCACCAATTGACATCTGCTGATCCCAAGCTCAATCGGTTGACATGATACTGAATAAGTTGATACATATTTAACAGCCAGGTTCACCAAGCTGTTTGCCTAAAACACAGACATGCCCCTTTGGAATACGTGGCTAAACCGGAATGTGTGCATTAGTGCAGGCACAAAATTATTGGAATTAAAATAGAGAAAAAGAAGGTAAGACGAAAAAGAAACAGATGACTAGTTTCTGTAAGTAGGTTTGAACAAGGGAAAAACTCCTTCATTCTCCATTCTAGTCTTAAACCCAAAGACAGAATAACTTTCAGCTTCACTTCTTTCTACATTGAAAGAAGAATAACTCACCTCACGGATATATATCAATTTCGTGCCACATTTTCCAATGACTTTACCAATCGCGAGTGCGGGGGTTAACCATATCCAGAGTAGATGGTGAAGGGATCCTGATCAATAATTGCAAACAAAGATGTAGTTCGAGGACTTTAGGCGATAAGTAACAAGTCCTAAATTCATCGTGAGATTAACCTTGCATATAGTGATGATGAGCGTGAAGACAACTGACCATAGGCGCTACCTTCCCATCTATATGAAAACAAAACACAAGGTTAGAGAATAGATAACAAGGAAATGTAAAGTCTGGGGCGAAGACCAACAAAGTTAAAACATAAAGATAGTATTCAACATTTGACACCACAAATAGAAGTTTGTTGAAACCACAAATAGAAGTAAATATCTGTAGCTATCGTTTGAAGTCAGTGATAAAGATAAGTATGAGAAAGATTAAAATTATAATACGATGAAAAATAATATAGTGTAATAAGTTATATGATGTTTGGTGTGATTTTAAAAGTGTGGATTAATTTTATTGATTTTTATTGACTAAAATACCCACAATAACTAGTGGGGGGATTTCAAATTTTGAAAATAAGTTGAATTTTTTTTAGGTAATTTCAATTTTGGAATAGTTAAAAAAATGTAGAAAAGTGCAGATATGTCATTTTGGTATAAAGTTGGAATAAAATATGATAAATATGATGGAATAATTTTATAACAAAAAACCAACTAAATATTGGATTAAATCAGTGTTTTGAAAACCGGACGAACCGGCCAATTTATTCCGTGACCGATGCTTGCTCCGGTCCGATTGACTCTTAGAAACCACCATGCTTAAAAACGATGGTAACCGGTAAAAAATCGGTTCAACCAGCGATAGTTGAACCGGCTGGTTCCTTCATTTTTCTTAATTTTTTTAAAAAAAATTAATTTTTTATTTTTCAAAAAATTATATATCAAATTTTTAGAACAAAATATATTATATTCAGTTTATTGTTATTGAAATAATTACAAAATATATTTTATATATGTCGTTATCAATAAATCCATATAATTCAATAAAGATGTCTTGTATATATATAAACATGTTTAATTTTTCTCGTAAATTATAAAGATGTGAATCATTTCATAATTTTTAAAATATTTTCTTATAATTTTGGACGTTGTTTTTTTGGGCGTTACTTGTTGTTTTTTGAAATGTTTTTTTATTTTTATGTTTAACATTTGCTTTGATCTGATTTTTGAAGTTTGATATATTATGTTGGTGTAATGATATCATGTTTATTATGAATAACTTGAAACTATAGCAAATACATGGTATATATATATTAAGAAAATTAAGATAGATATTTCAAATGCTGACATCATCACCGGTCGAACCGATCGAATTTCTAACCAATAAGAACATCGAATTTATGTCCGGTCCGATTTTGAAAACACTGGATTAAATCAATAGACTAAATTATCATAACATTATCATCCCTTCAAACACGCCCTAAAAGTATTACCAATATATTATCTAAATAATCTCCATGAAAAGATAATCTTCTCATTATTGCCGTCAATTACGATAAAGTTTAAAATATGATAATCATGGCTCGGATTGGGCTCAATTGATGTGATGAACAAACATACTTACAAGTTATGCATTATCGTTCTATCAATTCTCGAATTTTGCGAGAAGTGAATAAATTGAGTTCTCACAAGATTTTGAATTAATTTTAATATATTTTTATTTATATTCAAAATTATCAAATTTGTTCTGCATCCAATCATGTTTCAACATATTGCGAGTGTAACTCGGAATTAAAATTTTTTATTCAATTATTTATGAACTAGGGATGACGACACATATATGAGAAGGTTTTGGCTAAACCCATAACCCACCTCGCCACAAGGAAAAAAAACTAGACCCACCCCCGCCACTGCTACCTTACACACCCCGCCTCAACCCGTGAACCCAGTGGGTTCAATCCGCCCTGCCACGTCAAATTTTAGATCACATACGTTTTGGTATCATGTATGACACATGAAGACAATATTATGAAATTTGTGCTAGGCTATGCGTGGCCTGTGAGGATTTGAGACTTAGGAATTAGGGATGAGATTTAGGATAGATATGAGAATATGAAATAATTATAATAGTACGATAAAAATAGTAATTAATATTTATACAAAAAAACAATTAATATTTATATAGGATAGGTTTGGCTAAAATCAAACCCTCCTCGCATTAGAAACTCGGTCAAACAGGTACAGACCAGCCTTGGGACTTGTTTGATCGGGTTTAGATTTGTCCCACAGGGGTGGTTTTAATACGAGTCCGGGTTTAGATTCGTCCTATTATCATGCATATGTAAAACCCGAAAAAGTTTAATATATCTCTTAATATCGAATCAAGACATATATAATCAAACATTAAACAAATTCACAAGATCAAGTTATAACTAGAGTATATGCTGGGGGTGCTTACCGGGCCGGGTCACACCGGACCCGGCCCGGATTCGGACCGTTAAGTCCGGTCCGAAACCGGAACCAGACTTAACGGTTCCGGTTCACCCCGGAACCGGTCCGGGGCGGTCCCGAAGAACCAAATCGGTAGTATCGCCGGTTCCGGTGCTACCGGTTTGGTTCCGGTTCCGACACGTTAAAACAATAAAAATAAAAATAAAAATGAAGAAGGCAACGGCTGTATAGCCGTTGCCTCTTCAACGTTAACAAATGTTAACGTTGGCAACGGCTCTTAGCCGTTGCCAACGTTAACTTTTATTTTTTTAAAAAAAAGTTTTTTTTTAATAAAAAATAAAAACTATAAATAGGGGATGTTGTGTTGTGTATTGTTTCATAACAATTCTTGTAACGAAAAATACTTCACTCTCATATTTTTCTCTTAATTGTGCTATCTACAATTTACTTATAGTCTTATATAATAATGGCATCTTCATCTAGCAGTGGTGCTGGTCGTAGCCGGGGTCGTAGTTTGGGGTCTTGTTCCGGGTCGTCTATCACTGAGTTCATCTTCTGCAATGAATTTGCCTGTGCCAATTCCTGAGTTAAATGAAAGTTATGATTTTTTTGCTGACCTCAGTGTTGGTGGTTCTTCTATGAATGTCGAACCCCAACAACCCCAACAACCTGCCGAACCTGTTGCTGCCCAAGCCCAAGAAAGACAACATGTGGAGTCATCCGGAGCCACTACAGCAGCGAGTAGACAACCTACTCGTGCCAAAAGAAGTAAGATATGGGATCACTTTGAACTCGCTCAAAAAGAAGGTACTAATGAATCTGTTGCAATATGTAAATTATGTAAGATCCAGTATTCATATAAAGCTGGTGGTTCCAGTGGAGGCACTGGAACATTTAACACTTAGTAAAAAAACATAATTTTGATGAGACAACATTACAACCATTAGGTCGAGAAGCAACACAAGCACAAATTAATGTTCTTACTGGCACGAATTTTATTTTAACTGCTGAAATTAATCGTAGGTCACTTGTTAGATATGTGATTAGATGTGAACTACCTTTTATACAAGCTGAACGTGCTGGTTTTATTGAATTTGCTTCGTCTATACAACCCATGTTTAAACATATTTCCAGGCACACACTAAAAAGAAATTGTATGGACGTATTTGTTGAATATAGAAATACATTGTTTCAACATCTTTCTAGTTTGCCTTGTAGGGTTAGTTTAACAACTGATATTTGGACAAATGTAAATTATGATTCATATCTTGTTGTCACTTGTCATTGGATTGATGATAATTGATGTATGCAAAAAAGGATTTTGTCTTTAGATGAGTTAGACTGTGCACATACTGGTTATGTAATTGCTAAATATGTATTCAACACTTGTAGACATTATGGAATTCAGGATAAGGTATTTTCAATCACATTAGACAATGCTGCGAATAACAATGCTGCGATGCGTGATTTAAAGACCTATCTTAAACCAATGCTTGATGGTATTTTTTTTCATGTTAGATGTGCATGTCATGTGATTAATTTGGCTGTTAAAGTTGGTTATGAGGACAATCACTCAGCATGTATTGATAAAATGAAATACTGCGCTAAATGGTTACGCACGAGCCGTGTTAAGCGTGATTGGAAACAATTATGTTTATCTAATGGTTTAAAGCATCTTCTTTTTCCATCACCAATAGAAACTAAGTGGAATTCGTTGTACAATATGTTGAATGCTATGTTACCTTACAAAGATATTTTAACTCCATTTTATAATTCATATCAAATGCCTGATAGCGATGAAAGTATTTATTTGACTAATGAGGATTGAGAATTTGTTGAAAATTGTGTATCATTGTTAGGTACTTTCAAAGAAGTGACGGAACGTTTCTCTGGTGTTACTTATCCAACTTTCGTTTATTTTCTTCCTTTAGTATTTAACATGTTTGATAAATTTATAGAATTTAGAGATGACTATGACTTGCATGCTTTTGTTATTGCAATGGAAACTAAATTTATAAAGTATTGGGAACAAATCTCACTCGTGCACTGCATCGCAACATTGGTAGATCCTAGTCAATGTTTATCTTCATTTGAGATATTTTTTGAATATTATGCTAAATTTTTGGGGAAGGTTGTTGACGATCAAAAGACGTCTACAATGCAATCTCTCCAAAATATGTTTCAATTGTATTATAATCAACAGGCAAGTGAATCATCGCAACAAAGGCCTGTTGAAGAACAACCCCAAGCTCAATCTAAAGGTGGGGGCATCAATTTGCTTAGAATGCTGGGCAGGAAAAAACTTAAGGGAAAAGGACCTTCTACTAGCACGTCGACTGAGTTGCAAATTTATCTGAACTATAAATTTAAAACCGAAGACAACTTCGACGTCTTACAATGGTGGAAGTCCAATGCAGCACAATTCCCTATCTTAGCCAAAATGGCTAGAGACGTGTATGTTGTACAAGCTTCAAGCGTCGCTTCTGAATCGGCATTCTCAACATGCGGCCGTATTATTGGAGACTACAGAAGTAGTCTATCAGCTGATTCGTTATGCATGCTCACGTTACTTAAAGATTGGTTTGAAGCAGAATGCAAAAATAGAAGAGATGAGACGATTTACGAATTCGTAAATCATTATGACGAGCAAGAAGAAGAGAACGCCAAAACAATACTTATCAATTATGAAGACTGCTAAGTACTAAATTGTAACATTTTTTTATTTAGATTTTCAATTGTCATGTCTTTACAATTATTTGTATGCATCTATATTATTAAATGAAGAAGAAATATATTGAATTTGTGATGAACATCATTGAAGAAACATTTACAACATAAAAAAAAAATCGAAAAAACCGTTAAGGATCCGGACCAAATCGAAACCGGTTGGAACCGGAATCGGTTCGATCCGGATCCTTAACGGACCGGACCGGTTCCGCCCATAACGGGTCCAGAACCGACCGGTTCCGGTCCGGACCGGACCGGTTCGGACCGGTAAGCAGCCCTAGTATATGCCTTGATAAATAAATCCGTACTAATGAATCGAGCTCAAACTTGAAATATAAACAATATTAAACTAGAGCAATTATATTTTGTTCTTACATTTGGTAAAGAACAATTCTCACCCGAACAAATTATCGAGTATGTAACGGGGCATTGATCCAGTCATCCAGTAACAGGAATGTGTGGATGGAGTAGTTCTTCCCATCGTCTATGCTTAAGCTACAAAAAAATGTATTTCATGGCTTAATGTCGTCTGGTCAAAATTGACGAGTCCGCTCCAAATCAAAATCAAACTACCCGAAGTTTGGTGGATTGAAACCAAGAGTCATATTATTCCACGTCGCCACTTCAATCAGCTAGCTTTGATGGTCAAACTTGATTCCTCACGGATGTGAAAGAGAAGTCAATTTGCCGCACTGTACAATTTGGAGGTAGGAACATTTCATCTTGGATGAAGCGAATTATACTTCATTCTGAAGCAATCAGCTAAATAAAACCATTCAATTTCCTGCCAAATAAAAAAATAAAAAGAACCTTTATTGACCTCATTTCTTTAGCGTAAAATCTGCACGAACCCGTGTTTCGATCAACTTTTATTTCTTTCTTTTATATATTTATCTGTAAGTGGCTCCCTTTTTGGTTCTTACTCGGTCCTTCTAAAAATTCCTATTTGGTTTGTCGGCGCCTTTACTTTCTGCTGTTAAGGTGTTAACCTCCAGATAATTAAATTTTGTGACTTTTGGGAGATGGGTTTTCCTGATTTTGTTAGCTTGTATAAATCCCTGTAAATGCTTTAGTATTTAGATTTTTTGAATTTGGTTTTGGAGATTGTTGCCTATTTTGAGATTGCTGTGGTGAAATAATTAACAAAGTGAGCTGTTTAAAGGCTTTGCGTTGTGATGTTCTTTCTGTACTTTTTAGTTGTGGCTTAAAGATTTTAGCTTTTGGATGCTTAAAAGTTTTTCACTTTTTCCTTGGAGCGAGAATTAATCAATCGGCGGCTCTGTAGTTTCATCGGAGATGAAGATTTTTGCTTTTATTAATTTTTAGGTTCAGGTTGGTATTTATTGATCTTCAGTTTCAATTATTATAAGAACTTTAGGGAAGTGATTTTGTGCTTCAAAGAATCTGCGGTGCACAAGGGTTTATTTTGATCCTTCTTAATTTTTGTTGTGTGATTAGCTTTTGATTTATAGTTGTTGGTTCTGGGATCGAATTCATGCAGTGCATTTGACGCTATATATAATATATTGCGTTCTAAGGAGAATAAATGCAGAGGGTGCGAGTGTCGTCGCATCAAGCTCCGGTGCACAAGCTTGGGGATTCTCAAATGACGTTGTCTCCAAAATTTAGATTAGCTGCTGTGAAATCCAGGATGCAAGATCCTCCAGAATTTGAGCCGTCTGTTAAAGGAGAGCCTCTAATCCCTGGACTTCCTGATGATGTTGCTCTCCTGTGCCTCCTACGTATCGCAATCGATAATCATGGAGCCTGCAGGGCAGTCTCAAAGCGTTGGTATTCACTATTTGGCAGCAAGGAGCAGTTTTTTACCAGGAGAAAAGAGCTCGGGTTTCATGATCCGTGGCTTTTCGTGTTCGCGTATCACAAATGCACAGGAAAAATAGAGTGGAAGGTTCTTGACCTAATCCGATTCTCTTGGCACACAATCCCGGTCATGCCTTGTAAGGAGAAGGTCTGCCCACAAGGTTTCAGGTGTGTTTCCTTCCCACATGAGGGTACTCTCTTTGTTTGTGGTGGTGTCGTATCTGATGTAGATTGCCCTCTCAATCTAGTAGTGAAATTTGAAGTGATTAAGAATCGTTGGACTGTTATGAAAAAGATGACCACTCCAAGGTCGTTTTTTGCAAGTGGGGTGATGAATGGTTTGATATATGTTGCTGGCGGAAACAGCACAGATCTTTTTGAGCTTAATTCAGTAGAAGTCTTGGATCCCAAGAAAGGGACGTGGCGGAATGTTTCTAACATGAGAACAAGCATGGCCTCGTATGATGCGGCAGTTCTTGATGGTAAGCTTCTCGTGACAGAAGGTTGGTTTTGGCCGTTCTATGTGGTGCCACGAGGTCAGATTTATGACCCACAAACCGATAACTGGGAGAATATGGCTAGTGGACTTAGAGAAGGTTGGACTGGCTCAAGTGTTGTAATTCATGGACATTTGTTTGTTGTTACAGAGCACGAGAGAACGAAAGTCAAGGTTTATGATGCACAGTACGATTGTTGGGACATTGTGGAAGGACCTCCTTTACCGGAGCAGATATGCAAGCCATTCTGTGTTAACTGCTGGGAATGCAAGATTTATGTGGTTGGTCGGAATCTTCATGTTGCGGTTGGACACATACTGAGGGTATTCTCCGATTCTGAAAAGAAATGCAGGTTTTCGGTTCAATGGCAAACTAGGGATGCACCTGGATCACTTTTTGATCTTACACCATCCAGTGCTCAGGTTATGTTTGCTTAGAACTTCGGTTAGTGTTGTGGTTGCTGCTTCTGTTGTAATTATTATCGTGTGGGATGATTGAACAATGAGATCTCCGTGTGTGGATGTATTTTGTTGTATAATATAAAAGCATAGTTTAAGATTTTGCTGTGTGATTATTTGTAGCTATAATCCAGCCTGGTTTTCTTGCCATTGGTGGAATGTAAATAGTCTCAGTGACGCATGTTCTTCTTAAAGTCGGGATTTCGGTGGCACAACGTTCACTTACCTTCAAATATGACAATTATCAAATTTCACAACAGGAGTTGTGCACCTCATTAAATTACGCATCATTTTGGCTCCTAAAAGTCTAGGTCTAGACTTTAGATCCACTGTCATACCATGTATTTCACCATGTTAAAAACTCAGCAACGTGATCTTTTGTTTTAAAGTTAATCATTCACATCCAATTTCAGGGAATATTTTGAAATCAGATATCATAATCATACACCACGATAGGGGTGCTTAACGGGCTGGGTTAATCCGGGCCCGGCTCAAAACCGGGCTAAGCGGTTCCGAATCGATCCGGAACCGGTAAGATGCCGGTCCGCATTAGTTCTACCGTTCCGGACTAAACGGATCTAGTTCCGTTATTTTAAAAAAGTTAATTTTTTTTTTTTTTTAAATTTAGAAAAAATATTTGAGGTTAGTTTACAAACACAAAGGCCCATTAGCTCAGTTGGTTAGAGCTTTAGAGTAAAAGACGATGGTCGGGTGTTCAAATCCTCCAAGCAACAAATTCCCTTGATTTTTTGAAGAAAAAAAAATTCAAAAAAACCGGTTCCGGGTTGGAACCAGTCCAACCAGGAAACCGGATCGGAACGGTTCCGGAATTAGGGGATCCGAAACCGGCCGGTTCCGGATCGGATCGGTTCGGGTTGCCCCGTTAAGCACCCCTACACCACGATCAGATTTGATATCTTGAAAGCTTAATAGTTCCTAGATCAAAAAGTAATGGCCGCACTTCTGAAATTTGCACGAGGCTCAATCCAACAGATCTTCGTTCCAATGATTCGGAAACATTTTAATTATACTTCATCCACATATTACAACGCGGTTATGGCAAGATTATCAATATATTACTTTCCAGATGATTTCGACATGGTTCTTGAGATCTGAATTTCAGTAATCCCTCGTATTTTTGGTAGGGTTATCTATCTGCCCCAGAATTGTCCAAGAAGAATATCAAGTGTAAAAGAGTTTCTCAGAAAACTGGAAGAGGATTTTATAGATTGTAGCACGAAATATACTCACTGAAAAAATATCATCTATGAGTACCTGTACACATAAATTGACATGGGACTCACAGGCTTTTAGCTTCCTCGTTAAGGGCAGGGATTCCCATGTCGTTTACAAGAGGAAACATCAAGTCTTGCAACTATTCATGCGTGGTAATTGTACACTTGTGGGTTGTTTTTGTCGCGCTCCAAGTATTCTCTGTCAATGAGACTTTCAATCCTTTTCTTCAAGTCGGCTGGTTTTATAGGAAATTTGAGCTGCAATGTGAAAATAAAGAGCACATTCAATTTGACTTGCACACATCCTATTATCACAAGAGAGCGCTTTCATGTTGCACACGTGAACAATATACTCATTTGAGCCACATAACACAAAAAAAATTGTCCATTACTTGTTGAAAGAGTTCAGTTATCAAGAGGGTGTGACTTAAAACTTTTCTTGTCTTCATAATCCGAACAATAGCTGCATCAACCTGTATGAACAATGGCAGAAAAAGTCGTATTTACTCTGCAGAAATATTGTTAACAATTAAACAAGAGAACCATCGACAACGTAATGGGGTATCTTGCGTCAGACCTGATATTGACGGTCTTGGAAGACTCGTTCTGTAGTACTGGCATTCTCCTCTACTGTTTCCTTCATCTGAATGGCATTTACCTATTCATAAAAGTATATTAGCTTTTCACATTACATAGTATCATCGGGTATGCATTAACAATATACCTTGATACGATATAAAGGTGCAGTAAATTGATCATTGAAAACAAAGGAGTTGTCATCTTCCACATCTCTCCCTTTGGGGATCTGCGAGGTCAATTTTGTTATTTTATTCGTAATTCTGTAAGCCAGCAAAGAAACTGAAGAAGCGCATGTCGGACAATGATCACTCACTTTCTGAAGAACTCGAAATTTTCCACATGCAAGGGACTGCAAAGTTCTTCGCAGCTCTTTATCTTCAATACCTGTGGATTCCTTGATATCTTGAAAGCTAAGTTTTTGGACGTCATTGAACAGCATCAAGACAACAGTCTGGGGCAGACAGAAACAGATGCAATAACATGTTGGAATATCAAGACTCGGGGAAGTATTATTAATCACCAAAGAGAGATGCATACACAATTTAATGAAACCAACCTGAAATAGAGAAACTGAAAGCTCCTTTCTACCTTTTGGAAATTCTGCTTTTAGTACACAATGACCCAATGAAATTTGCCACATCAATCGCCTACCGCTGTACTTGCTTAAGTAGAACTCCTTAAATATATCCTGGAGGTTGATTGAAGTAACTACACAAGGTTATTCCTATGCTGTGTACAATTTAAATTTGCACGGTGTGTGAATAAACCTGATAAACATTGAGTTCATGGGGTAGTCTGACATCCATGGGTGGGTAGGTTGGCCAGTACCTGCAGCAAATTAACCATTCATTTTTTAATCTCCCAGAGAACTAAGATGAGAGTGACACTTATGTATAGCTGATAGAAATGATAATGTACCCTGTTGTTAAGACGTGGACACTCATCTCAATTCCAGATGGAAGTTTTATTCGAGCTTGAGATGATTGCTTGAACGATTCATTAACTTCTTTTGACAATTCAATATCCTGGAATAACAGATCAATGCAACTAAGCAACTGACTGGATCCAAAAGCTAATGGACTTATTGTACAGTTTAATACGGCTGTTTCATTTGGGTTACAGTACACTGGACATATATAGTCCCTCGCCCTTGTTCTTGAAGGTACATCAGAAAAAAACAAGGTTTGTCGTTTAAAAAGGGAGCAAGAGACAAGGAAAAATCATTAGTTTATTCCTTGTTTTCAATGAAAAGATAAAGTCCCAATTTATAGACAGCTATTCTACTAGTAATCAGATCTAAGGAATAAATATTATTACTTAAAAATACAAAATATTTTACTGAATATTTCCTACAATTTTATTAAAAGCAAACAACGAAAGAGTAAGGAGAATTAATCTAAGATCCTGTTAAGGTATTCTAGTGATTCCATGAGAAGGGATGTATCTTATCCGACCGCGTGGATGTCTCGATAATCTAAAATCACTAACAAAGAAAGACAAGAAAGAGTGGAAAAAGGCAATTCTCCTCCAACAGTAATCCTATAACTGGCCAGGGTCAACACACCAAGAGAACTCACTAGAGTTTGTCAGTGCTAGACAACGAGTCCTAACTTCTTGAATGGGCCTTAATCAACATTCAGTATCTTCTCCAGAAGAGAGATACAAGCACAATAAAGAGTTGACGAAAATCTATTTTCCTTCTATAAAACTATTGACCAAGTCTCTTGTTGTTGCTTCAACCTCTCGGCAACATCTCTAATATTTTGTCCTAGTGAACTTGCTAGTAAACTAAAAAGAACGAGCGTTTTTTCTCTTTCCTGTCTTTAAATTCGGCAGCAGAAAAATAAGACTTTAATACAGCATTGCTATAACAGAAAATATCAATTTAAACGAGTTCGAGGAACCCATGTCTTTGGGTAAAAGTTTAATCAGAAGCTAGAGGTGGTTTTGACATAGGCAGGCTTTTTTCCCGCAAGTGCAACACTCTATAAAGCTACAAAAGAAAGTGCATCTGGCATGCAAGCTGGGAAATTGATATGCACCTTGAACATTCCTTCAAGTTTGTTAGTGAACTGACTGCCACACTCTGTTTTCAACTGCAATAACAATGTGATATTTTTAATTACCATGGATACAAAAGTTATAGTGGGCCTTGGCAACAGAGCAGTACGTGTTACCTTAGTAATCATAGACTTCTCTGCGTCAATAGAAGCACTCTTGCCCAACAAGAGCCTTTTAGCGAGATCTTTCTTATAGAATGCTTCAAACACGTCTTTACCCTATAGAAGCAGTGAAAAATATAAATGATTAGAAGCAATCTTAGATGAATAATAACCCGCAAAACATCGGCCTTGTTTGTTTTGTTTTTAGTTAGCATTTCGCATTCCCCAAAACAAACCAAATATTATCATCACATTTTCATTCTTTTTTCCCAAATATATTTTCTCGCCTTTTCACTTCTGATACAATTATTGCTTCTAACTTTATTTTTCATTGGTCCAAAAAATCTCTATTATTATTATTATAATTATTAATATATTCTTATCCAAAATAATATTTTATATTTACCCGAAACCAAACCAAGCATACATTTTATTTTCAAATTATTATCCAAAACACTTCACTAAAACTCCAAAAAACCAAACAAGACCATAGTATCACCACCACATCAGTTACTATTACTCTTGCTTTTAACCGTCCCTAGCTCACATCCCATTGCCACCACATTCCCTGTGATACTGTTATACTCTTTACTTTTAATCCTTCCTGTGTCTTCGTACTCTTCTTGATGGCTAAACTAAGTCTAGGTTGCAATAGAATACATGTGTATTACCTGTATAAATCTGAACAAAACCAATACTTTATCCAGTGTACCCTCCAACTCTTCCTCTGATGTACCTTTATTTCCAGCACGGAGCTTCTCATCCACAAACTTGGCAATTAACTCAGCAGATCGGTTCTAGAAAAGAACAGAATAGTGAATATAAAATAATATTGGCAAATAAAATGACTTCTGAGTTATTTTTTGGAATTGTGAAGAGTTGAATTAAAGTAATGGTTGCTAAGAAAAATGTAAAATGGGATGGAAACACTTTTCGGGACAAACTGAAAACGAGGAAAAAATGGTTCATTTTCATTTTTGGTAAATGTTTATGAAACATTTCTCGGAAATGAAACCGAACATAGCGCAAAATTTCCCCAGGATATTGATTTCTAAAGGAAAGTCTTCAGACACGTCCTCACAACTTTATATTTACTAATTAGCTAGGTTGTGATGCTTTTTTCACACTCAGAAGAGCAATAGTTATATCCAAAATAATGTGGTAAAATGACTGCACCTGACGGAGATTAATGAGATGCTCGAATGCATCCTTTATTGTATTGCTAAATGACTCATTTTTAGAGAAGCTATCTTCCCATATCATATCAAGGTTAGCCTTGAATTCCAGTACGCAGGACACCATATCTTTGTCCTTCTCTTCATCAATGACAATAGTTTGGCCCGTTCTTCGGATGTATTGATTCAGATCTTGCCTTAATGATTCAAGGGCATTAACCCTGGAAAAAAGTAAATACATTCTTTGAAGATCTTCAATACGCTTCCCATCCATCAGTAACATGAAACCCTGAAAAAGAATTAGATCATTAGAATGCCAATAAGGATTCAAGCACTATACGAGTAAGTTAACCGATAAATAATCTGTTAAAAGCTACCTTATCAAGAATTGCAGATATGTGACGTTCCAGCAGTTGCCTTTCTGCAGTAGCTACCAAGGGCTTCCTAGTACTTGCATCTACATAAAGTAAGCATCTTTCATGTTCTTCTTGCAACCTATTCTGGAGGAACATATGGAAAAATTGAAAATGTCTCCAATTTACGATAGAAAATATTAATAAGAACTAGTAGGTAAAGGAATGCTCAAATTGCATGGAAGATAAAATGTTCCATAAGTATTAAGGACAAAAAAGCAGCATGATTCACACCTCTGCATGTTTTAAATAATCCGGAACATCTGACTGCTGCATGTATTTGACTCCTTCAGCAGCATAAAACTCAGATGTACATTCAAGAAATGGCTTCTCAAAACTTTCTGGGTAAATTCCCAGTGCAGTCAACATCTTCAACAGATGATTAAGGAGAGTTCTTTCAATTGCCTCGCCTAATCTATAAGAAACACCAAAATAAAACTAACATTAGAAAATCATAAAATTTGTTTCCCACAAACTATTCAAGTTAATGTCATTAATTACAGCAAGGTCATAATCGGTCTCTGCAGGCTAACAATAATAGCACGCATTATATAAATCCATTTTGACAACGTTGGCAGCGTAAAGCAAATTGTGGTCTAAATATTCCAAAGAGATGGTAAAAGAAGTGATCAACATAATCCACAAAATTTAACTGAAATCAATTCTAAGTCACAAGACGTTACATGCCCAAACACGAATAATTCTTACTGCATGAATCTAGCCAGCATAAAATTAGGCGTCTAAATCAAGCTTCAGGAAAAAAATTAAATGAAATTACCTTTCACTCTCAATCATTTTTAACAGACCAAATACAGTTTTGTGCTCCACTTCTGAAGCTAGATTAAGATGTTTGCGGAAAAGCTGCAAACCCATGTCCCACAATGAACACACATTCGGTGTTTGCTTCACATATGTTCTATCGAGATATAGAGCTATACCACGGATCATCAGCATTTGGTCACAAAATTCCTGCCAGCACTTCTCAACAAGAGATAGAAAAACTACCAGATCTTCACTTTGACCAACCAAAGATTGTAGAGCACCATTAATGAAAGCTTCACACTCCTTTTCAATTCGCTTATAAAGACTCCCTGCCATCTTGTGCAGGCAAAGGTCATTGACAGCCTAAATATCATGATGCTGGCCTGTCAGCGTTGAAGACAAACTGTACCATAAAGAAAAATATAATGGTTAAACTGACCTGATACAGCTTCTCTAAGTCACAAGAATCTGGCCGTTTCAAAAATATGGCACTGATAGCTGACTTGAGTGTGGCCCATGTATTCTCTTCGAAATTAGTTGGTAGCGTCGGTTTAGCTGTAGAGACATAAATCACGGTATTTGGCAATGAAGATTGTTAAAAGTGTCGGTATTTTCCCCAGATTGCCAAACTTAAATGATGTGCTTGCAACATATGTTTTAATTAATAATGAACCAGCCTAATGGTGCTTTCTTGTGGAACCAAGCACGCAACAAGTAAACTCTACAGTATATGAAGGAGCTTTCTCATTTCTATGTCAAAGGTTCAATATTTCATTTGCTTAATTTACTTCTTGATAAAAAATGAATTTCTAATGCACATAAAGCAAAGACTGATAATATTAGATTTTTGTTCCAAGTTTAAGAAATCACATGCATGATGGCTTCTTGCATTTTCTATAAAGTGGATTGCAATGATAATGAGGAATGTGGAAAAATCAAACTTGTAATTTCCTCTTAATTTTGAGTCCTCAATACTTCATTGTGAGGATTTTCAATCACTCAGAACCTAGCGTTTGGCAGGTATATTACCTCAATTGTCTAATATGGTTATTTTTAAACCTCATCATTTCAAAAAATGAGTAAGTGCAATTGGCAGTCTTTTCTTATCCACTCATCCACACATCATGGAGTCTCTGAAGCACGCATTCATGAGGAGCACATGCATAACAGAAGTTAACTCCTTGCAAAGGTTTGTTCAGTAACAAACGAATAAGTTGTGGCAAAAGTGATGGTGAGGCCTTCATCGTGAAATTGTTGAAAAACATCAGTCTGATAATTGATTCGTTTAAAAACTTGTATCTTTAACAGGTTCCACGCATGAAATAGCAAGAAACCAAAATAAAAGCTATTGTCCTATATGTCTCTCGTCCATATAACATAGAGGCATCACTATTAATACGTTTAGCCTGAAAATAACAGAACAATCCAACTTTCCGTAAATATAACCACCCAAATTAATCCTCAACTCATCCGAATAGTATATCCACCTGCATTCAGGGTAGAACAAATTTCATGATAGGCCATAAGACCAAGAAGAGAGGATCCATGGAGGAGGGAGATAGAGGCCAGTAGGTGCGGTCTATATACATATGTATTTTTTCTGTATTTTATCATAGACAGATGTATTTTTTGGTACTACACATAAAATATAGTGGATTTCACCTTTCATGTTTAAAAAAATTGCACAATTAACTACAAAGCACATTGTATTTCAGATTTAACATTTTCTCAGATTAGTAAACACATCATGATCACCTAGATATTGACAACAATATCAGAAAGTCGTATACAATCTACACAGCAGCAAGATCACTGTGTAGGTAAGCACTGAAATTGAACTAAAATCAGTTCAATTATAGTCACCACAGTTAAAAGGGGCCACTCGGTTAATGTGATCGGAAGCATCTATCCACAGTTCTAAAAAACTAAGAAAACCCCAGATCTCTGCATAATAAATTTAAAACGTAAACTTTTCCTACTTTATCCCTCTGAAATTAAGAAATCGAATACTCGAAACCCTAACATTTTCACCTCAATCACACCAAGGTAAAACTAGAATTCCGCGACAACCTCGATATGAATCCACACCCATCAACAAGAGATACTTCAATCCAGCAAATGTACATATATAGGCAGAATTTTCAAAGCAAAAACAAAAAAAAAACGCAACCTTTAACGAGCTTAATCACAAGCTTTTTCGTAGGCTGCGGAGGCGTGGCCTTCTTCCTAGCGAGATTAGCTGTAATTCCTCCTCCGCCACCGGCAACTCGGCTGCCGAAAGCGACGGCCGCCGCAGAAGTCTCCAACACAACGTCGTTGGGATCACTTTCGATCATTGTGGATTCAGAGAAGTGCACGTGAGGAGAAATCTGCTGTTGTCTGTTGTTGTGACCATCAGCAGAGGATGCAACAGCCTGTGAGTTGGCCTTTTTCATTGCTGGGAAAATTGAAGCTGCGCCGTCGCCTACGGCGGTGGCGTTGGAGGAAGAATAAGGAGATGCGCGTTTACAGAATTTAGTGGAGGCAGAGGTGGTGGGCTGAGACATAGAAGAATCAAAAAGAAATATCAAGGACAGAGCTCCTCATAGCACGAAGAAGCAATGGAGAGAATTTTTGCAGTAATATAAATAAATATATTATATATATGCACTTATGTAGATACATCAATTTTGATTTATTTATTTTGGGCTTCAACTTAATAACGGGGCCCGTTTAGAAAGGCACTCTTATTGGGTTATCGTATGATCCATCAATAGAACTATCCTAAATCATTATTGGACTACACCAGGATTTTGCGGGCCGTATTACATGGATCAAAAGTTGGGCTGCTTGGTCGGGTTGTTTGAAATCTATTAATCACTAAATTTTGAACTCAAACAAGACGAAGTAAAAAAACAAAATTCCACTCCAGCCCACGCTAGATGTACGTACTTTATTCTATGCACGAGAGATTATTCCACAAATTTTATAGTTCAAATAATAAACCTTCATAATAACCACATAATATTAAAGAATGAAATGTCTCAATCTTAATCTTAGGATCACGCGGTTGTCATTTTATCAAAAGCTATATCAGGTGGCAACAATGTAATCTTTAAACCTTATAGCACCCAAACGTGATCGTTCTCGAAGCAGGTACAATTATTGCACTCCAACATTTTATCTCCAAATAATTGCACTACATTGCAACTCATGATAATCTAACACGTGACATTGACTTTGATATCAATTGTATGATCGAGTGCTTGACACTTTATAAACAACTATACCTGGTGGTAACGATGCAACTCTAATCTTTAAACGTATAACAGCTTGAGCGTCACTCTTCGACCGCTCTTCAAACATGGATAGTTACGCCAACATTTCCCGATATAATATGACATTTACTGATTCCTCTCTAGGTCTCAGGTTCAAAACTTTCATGGTGCTATCGATTCATGTGGGGCCAGTTCATATGATGGCGTAAAGCCCCTGCTTCAATTGGGCCCCACGCTAGTGGACGGTGGGATTGGTCTTCCAGATTAGTCGGTTTTAGGGCCGAACACCGGGTCATCAAAAAAATTTACTGAAACGTCCATTTTTGTTCATACATTAATGAAAATATTTTGTAAAAAATATAATAATTAAGGGACTCTTTATTATAACCAATAAAAACTCTCATGTATTGTCTGTCATATGCCCAACTTGCTTATCTTATCAGACGATACAGTAATTTCTTTGTGGGACGATAAAAAGCAAATAGATAGATTCATTAACCAATCATCGCTCCTTTTTTGACTCCCACCTATTTTATTAATAGATATCCAACGTTGCAAAATCATGGACTAAGCCACCATTTTTTGCCATTCATATCCTTATGAAAAAAGTTTGCCATCAATTCCTTGTAAAGACTAATTAAATACGTTGATAATATGTTAAGTCGATGTGGATTTGGCATATATTCTTTCAACATATATATAAATCAATATAAATTGGGCGATATCGGTCTCACCTGTACAAAGTATTTATACTATATGCATAGTTCGCAATATCGATCGCGAAACATCCGTTCGGGAAAGGCGTATGCTCGGTAAAATTTCAGGCTAAAACAGATGTGTAGCTATAATGGCGACTTCGCGGAACAGAACTACGATTTTGCGGCGCGATTTCACGACTGTTGTAGAACAAATTTTATTTTATTTTTTCAAAATTTTCCATTTTTTCATTAAAATATTGTTGAAATTATCTAATTATTTTTATTTTAATTTAAAAAACTATGCGATGCGACAGTTCCATGAAATGCCCATGGAATGGGAACACGACGCCTTCTCTATGTCGACGAACCACGATTATATGTAATAGACCCCATTAGTGGCATGTCAAGGCTATGGTATTGGAACCGTTGATGACAACATTTCTTACCATTCTTAGTAATATTTCTGAAAATGAATCTTAAATATCAACATTTTTGAGTTATGTATTTTGAAAGTTCTTTAAACATGTAAGACCTCAAGAATAATCCGTGCATGCACCACAAAAACTATTCAATAATCTCTCTATTGTATGATGATGCTTTATTTTTACCTTTACACCAAATAGCTTTACAAAAGCTACATCTTTTTATACCATTCTTTAGGAATTCTATCTATTACACATCCACATCCGTTTTCCATTTCCTTTATTTCATCACACCAAATGGAAAAAAAATCTGTTATTGCATTGACCATCTTTATACATAGGAGCACACACTAACATTTAAATAGAAAAATAAAATAAAAATACATATGGTTCGAGTGATTAAATATATATTTGGACATAATATTTTGCTCCCCTTCAATTATATTTTGATCACAAAATTTTTGGCCTCTATTTTTATGTTAATATTTTTTTGCCCACATTCGTGAAAATCATATGTCCGTCCCTGATTAGGGGCCAAGTTCTTTTCATTGTGTGGGGTACGTAAACAGTAAATTTAAAAAAAAGCTTGTTTTTGGTAATTGTTATAGATCAGCACAACACTGCTTCATGGATATGCTTTTGTCAAAGTTTCTTTAATTTTATTCGGGCAAATTTAAAAAATGATCCCGTAGAATATGAAATTTTCTAATACAAATCCCAAACTTTAGGTCTATATAGTCTTACATACAGAGATGAATATAGACATGTGATTGGGGGGTGAACTATTGTAGTTGGGGGGCAAGGGGACAAAAAATTAAGGTTTTTAAATATACGGGCAAAATACAATATATACATGATTTTTTTAATATTAGGATGCAATCACTCATGTTCATTTACAATGTTTTCAATCAAAAAAGTAACATATAAATATCTTTAACACATTTTGTCCATGTAAATTATTTTAACAGATGTGGTGTCATAATTGAATAGGAGGCCTTGTACCACTTTTGATTAAAAAAACGTTTAGTAGTAGTATTGATTAAAAACAAAAAAATTAGGACAATTTTTTATTAAAAATAAATTTCACATAACTATAGTTGATTATTCCTAAAATTTTGGATTAGTATTTTAAAGACCCTTATTCTATGTGATCTATGTGACTATTTTTTTTAAAAAAATACCCTTTTAATTATAATGATGACCTTCAAATGGCTTCTTCTTTTTTATTTTGTAATCTCTTTGCTTTCATCCTTGATTCCTTGTATACGTATGTGTGCATTCGTGCCCCAAAAACACTTTTTTCCAATATTAATTTTACATGCATACATATATTTTTTGATCTTGTAATACTAAAGTGACTAATTAACCATAATTAAGCTGCCTTTATGTAAAGTTGATGGATAATTATCATCATGGTGTATAGCAACCGGTTCTTAGGAGTTAAGCAAAAGATTCTTCGACAATATACTTATAATTTACTCAAACTTTTTGCAATACAAGTCGGTAGTAAAGTTTCTTCTTTCCATGTTCTTCAATGACAAATCAATAAACTTATATATATATATATATATATATATATATGTGTGTGTGTGTGTTGAGAGTTGTCATATAGTGGAATTTACAAGCTATGTGAAATATATTTAAGATACATGAGTTACTACACTCATCGTCAATTGGTTTTGAGTTGAAACCACTTGTATTCTTAACATGGTATCAGATCAAGCTTTTCATATGATTGATTGATTATTCTGCTAGCATGCTCTCTGTCACCCGCGTTATGAATCCACGTGTTTGACTTATATAATGTCACACCTGAGGGGCGTGTTGAGAGTTGTCCAACATTGGGAATTTACAAATCATGTTAACTCTTTATAAGATATACGGGTTACTTCACTCATCTACTATGTTGTACCGATACTCCAACAAAATTTCATGGTCAAGTATCGGATAATTCTGGGATACGGATACGCGCGGATACGGCACCGATACGTATCGGATACGCCACGTGGCGTATCTGGGGACAAAAAGTAATTTTTTATTTCGGATACATTTTGGATACGGTCAAGATACACCGGTGACCGTATCCGACACGGATTGGATACGGGAACTTTCAATTTTTTTTAAAAAAAATAGGGTTAAAACTGTAATTAAATTATTTAACTTAATCCCTATTTCCTAACCACCCTAATGTGTTTAATGTCGATTATATGATTGAAATTTTTAGATGTCCTGGATTAATATTATACCATGTGTCGTTAATTTTTGTGAGTTTGCAACTTTATTCTGATTTCTAATGTGTTTAATGTTGATTATATGCTTAAAGCTTGATTTCTTACAAATATTATTAATTATATATTTATATATATAAATAAATAAATAAAAATTGCCGTATCCAGACGTATCGTATCCTACAAATTTTAAAAATCTCGTGCAATCGTACCTATATCTGCGTATCCATGTATCCACATATTCGTATCCGTGCAACATAGCTCATCGACAATTGGTTTTAAATTGGAATCACGTATATTCCTAACACGTAGCATTATATATTTAATATTTGTTATTGTACAAACAAATAAATTATTTAAAAAAATAGTTTCTTTCCAAGGTCTCAAGCCTGTGAAGGTGGGAAAACATAATGTGCGTCAATAAAATAAAATAATACAATTCATACATTTTTAGATAACTATCAACCCTTTTAACAAACAAATGCAAATTCTTATATCGCTTTCTTAAATTACCAAATGTATCATGCAACACAACGACTACTGAAAAGTTACTCAAGATTTTTGGGTCATGAAAATAACTTTTGTCGGCACAAATCACAGTTAAAGGTATGATCTTGCGTCAGCAAGCAAAGAGGAAATCAAAGAAATCCCAATTGGGAGAATTTGTTTGATGCGGTCCTAACGATAGTATATGCAAGTATGTAAAGATGCTAGCCTTCAAAGTAACTAATTCGGAGATAAGGAAACTATTAAAGTCGCATCGTTCCCATGTAATACTATTACATTCCTTATCCATTTACCAAACAATTCAACTTTCTCTAGGCTCCCCCTTTCGAGCCAATTTATAAATTTACAATAATTTCCCTTGTTCGACCACACCATATGAGATATGGTTTGAGTTCGACCACACTATGTGTAGAGATGGTAACGGGGTGGGTTCAGGGCCAAACACTAATCATGCAGACACAGCTGGTTTAACACACCCCGCCACAGAAATCAGTTTTATTTTTTTTAAAAAAATAGAAATCAATTTTAAAGCAATAAAAGTGAGTTTTGTAATTGAATTTCTTGTTTTTCTCTAGTAAATATTTATAATAAGTCATGTAAAATTAGCTTTAAGCTACCAAATCTTTATTAATTTGTCTCATTCCCTTCAAAATGTCTAAGTTCTTTAGCATGTAAATTTTGATATAAAATTAAATAATGACATTTTGTTGTTCAACCAAAGAACTGAAATGTATATTAAACATTAAATTTTAAAAAATTAATATATGTATCGCGGGGCGGGTCCAGGGTGTGTTCGGCCAAAACTGGGACCTGCCCAACCCCGCTTCATAACCCGTTTGAAGTGGGTTCAAATCCACCCCGATGGGGCGAGTTCAACACGAGTCCGGGTAGGACCCGCACCCATTGCTATCTGTAACTATGAGATGTATGGTTTGAGGTGAACCTTGTTTCGCTATGATGAATGTGACATGTTATTATGCTTATGTAGTGCTCCACTATACCCATTACACCTTTTAGTGCCCCTTTTTCTCGGTGTCTTAGCTATTCTATGGTTGACATATGTATTTGTTGTTGTCTTTTGCTGTTTAATCGTGTTTAGTGGCTTTTGATCTATATTGTTTGTTCTTGTTAATCTAATATAATTCCTATTGAAGTTCAAAATAAATAAATAAATAAATAAATTTAATATAATACTTTACCTTATAATAAAATTAGGAAAAGAAAAAAAAAATCTGAGTTTTTATATAGTAGGATGCAAATTTTTTATCACGGAGAGTTTTTAAGTGAATAACTCTTAAGGAAATATAACTTATTTTCTCAACAACAACAAAAAAAATCTTGTGATATTAGGAACTTAATTTAGAATAATTATCATACTTAAAAGTTTACACTGATCTCATCAATGACCATTGGGTTAAAGGGCTCCCAAAAAACTTTATTACGAAACAACCAAAATAACCAATTAATATTGTATTTATCTACCCTTTATATCCAAACACACCTTTTAGAAACTTACCAATAAAATGAATATGAATAATGATTTATAATATTCTGAGTGAATAATCTAATCAAATCCTGATTATCATAATGAATAGTTCTGACTTTTGACATCATCAATACATACACATATCACCATTAGACATATCTTATTATATTTATAAAAGGTGATGCTAATTTCTTTTAATTTATTTTTAAGGTGCATCATACCGCTTATTTATTGATAGAAATAAACATTATAAAGAGGGACTAAGTCATAACCCATATACTGTAAAAATGAGATAATGCATCACCCATTACAAATGAAATCCATCACTGAAAAAAAAACAAATGAAACTAAATTGGATCTATTTCTTGCGTGATCGAATCTTTAAACTGTAAGTTTTGGAGGTTGTTGCTGTGGGAACTCTTGTAACCAGTGTTTTTAAAATCGGACCGAATATAAAATCGATGTCCTTACTGATTACATGTTCGATCGGTTAAACCACTCTACCATCTCTACCTCATCCTCGTTAATCAATAACTATTTTCTCTATTATTCATGTGTATAAATAAATATGTATTGCAAAGTGTAATTATGCTGGAATAATTGTATTATGTTTTTGAGATTTGAGATATAAGAATAGTGTGGGGAATGAGCATTTTGAATATATTAATTATTTTTGTAAAATAAAATGTCACATAAAATCATTATTAGTAAATAGCGTACCTTGCTGGTAGGGGGCGAATGGACATGTTAGGGAGATGACTTGCCTTCTAAAATTTTAAAATTATATTTTGCTCTCCTAAAATTATATTTTATCCAATTAATTTTTTTTTTTGCTTTCTATTTTTTATTTGTTATTTTTACCCATTAAAAAAAAATTCTAAATTTACCCCCTGCTTGTTGGATACAACAGTGACAAAGGAGGATTGGCCTCCTTAAAAGACAAGAAGTGGACACCAAAAGATACAACGATAGACCTGAGTGCCAAAGCTGGTAAATAAGTATATATTAGCCCAATTCGCGTTGCCTCTCACTGCATATCCCTCTTTTAGCATTCATTTTATTTTCCCCCGTTAACTTGCTAATCAACCCTATAATGATATCAGCTCAAGAAAATTGATCTCTCTTTCTCCTTCATCCCCTTTTTTCTGTGATCTCAAAAACACCAATCTTTTCCTTCTGATCTTTATCTGATGGAAAAGCTTCTTGGTAGGATTGCCATGTTACATGTTCTTCTTGGACTCTTGCTTAATTTATCAGGTATGACAAAATTCTCCAAATCCTTCTCTCCCAGGCTCACTTTCTTGGCCATGCATGCACTAATCTTGATCGATCATGCATGCATGAAGCCTAATTTTACTTGCGATCTTGTTATATTATACATTAACGTGTAAACTGTGTCTTGATTTCACATTAACAGAAGTGGAATCTCTGGGAATTAACTATGGTCAAGTGGGCAACAATCTACCACCTCCGGAAAAAGTTCTAGATTTACTTCAGTCGCTTAGGGTAACAAAAGCAAGAATCTACGACACAAACCCTAAAATTTTGATGTCATTTGCCAACTCCAACATAGAACTGATTGTGACAGTAGAAAACGACATGCTTGCGTCATTAATTGACCCAAACAACGCTTTTCAATGGGTATACACCCACATCAGACCATATTTCCCGGCAACTAGAATCACCGGAATCGCTGTAGGAAACGAGCTTTTCACCGGCGGAGACACCACTCTCTTGTCTTACCTCGTACCAGCTTTGATGAGCATCCACGCGGCTCTAGTTCGACTCGGACTCGATCAATTCATCAAAATCTCAACGCCCAATTCCTTAGCAGTTCTCCAGGAATCATTCCCTCCGTCAGCCGGGTGTTTCCGGGCCGAGCTCAACGGAATAATGCCGCAATTCTTACAGTTCTTGGCTGCCACAAAAGCCCCATTTTGGATCAATGCATACCCTTATTTCGCATACAAAGACGACCAGAACATCTCCTTAGATTACGTTCTTTTAAACCCCAATTTGGGTATGATCGACCCGAACACAAAGCTTCGTTACGACAACATGTTGTACGCTCAGGTGGATGCAGTAATATTTGCACTGTCCCAAATGGGGTACGACGGAATAGAAGTGGTGGTTTCGGAAACGGGGTGGCCTTCGAGAGGGGACTCGAGCGAAACAGGAGCAACGCTTGAAAATGCGGCGGTTTATAACAGGAATTTGTTTCGGCGGCAATCGGAAAATGAAGGGACTCCATGGCGGCCTAAGAAAAAATTAGAGATATATGTGTTCGCTTTGTTTAATGAGGATATGAAACCTGGCCTGACTTCGGAAAGGAATTATGGCTTGTTTCAGCCCGATGGAACAATGGCGTACAGCGTCGGGCTTACTTCATCATCTGATAGTACTTCATCTGCAACTATTTCCTTAACCTCCGATTCCAAACAGGTAAAAACATATGATCCTTTTGTGTGGTGTTGATTTTTTTTAAAGAAATGTAACTTTGAAAATATTAACGTAAATTAGAATCCTCCAATTAAATTCTTGATCAGCCCCAGAAGAAAAATGTATTTAAATCTGTTTTAAGTTTGATCAATAATCAAGTTTGAAGATCTCTGAAAAATCACCAAGATTGAATTCAAAGATCATGCAAAGTTTGAAGCCTACAAGTTTTAATTAAAATGATAAACTAAACTTTTGACACCATATTTGTTCTTGGGGTCACACCAAGTTTTTTGTCAATAAAAGGGCAAATAATTGTTCATTGGTAAACATACCAAAATCACAACACAAATCAAAGCTTGCGTAGCTTTGTGAGAGAGCGAGAGTATGAGTTGAGTTGAGCAAATTTACTCCTAGTTTACACTAATCTTGTAATCCTTCATATTTGATATAGTAAAGCATGTGTGCTCCGTAGACGTATGCGGGTTTTGTCGAACCACATAAATCTTTGTGTCTCTTTTGTGTGGGCGTTGTTTTTTCTATTCCTTACAAGCTCCTGGAATTTCCATAAAGAATTCAATATTCCTTAACGAAATCTAATATTGTGTGGTGGTTCTTGAACTGATTATTAAACAGGTGAAACAAAGGAGTTACCAAAGCGTATTGTATATTGCATTCCTACATTTGCTGGCCTTCCAAGTTCTTACAAGAAGACAGTGGTAAAATATGAAGGATATAGTACATTAAATATCCCTTTTTGCAGGAGGAAAGGTCCTCTTTTTGAAGTTTTAATTTGGCATGCAATGAAGAACTCAATCGATCGTTTGCGCCACGTCAACCATCATATTGAGTCCTAGATGTTGTATTGGATATTTATTATATATCTTATAGTAATAAGCATCCAATTACATTGTATCAGATATTTCCTTGTAACACTGAAGATTTTCAAGGCACATGTAATTTATTATCCTTCTTCTATGATATTGTACATATTATTTAGTTATTAATAATATATGTATGCTGTGTTTCCCAGCTTTGGTTTTTATTTTGCCAGTTCCATAAAATTAGAATCCAAAACTAAATGTATGGATTTATATACTTTTGCATATTTATAGGCACAAATAAGAAATTAATGGGGACAATCAATATATCTTACTGAAGATTGCAAGCTCATAAAGATGCAAACTTGGAAACATGTACTTTATAGTTATTTTTATGACGCCCTGATGATTTTGGGGCGATATCTTACGACATGTGTCCGTTTTTTGTAAAAGAATAAAAAGAAAAAAATTATGAGGACTATCGTAAGATGTAGGTCCTAAGGATATCCTCGGTAACACCAAATAAACAGTTATGTAGATAACGCGTGACAAAGCTAATCAAGTAATTTTTGATACAAAATAATTAATCTTTAGAATAGAATAACTTTCACCTCATAATAAAAAAATCAAAAAATTTGGAGTACTCCATATAAATAAATATGTAGATTTATTGTTAAAAAAACCCTTAGAAGTTTACTGCAATTTCTTTCCTTGAATTTCCATCGACGTATAAAGTTTAGGATATCTTTAACCAAATTGCAGAAAATGTTATTTATTTGATCTTTTCAATATCTCTAAGACTCTAACCAGACGACAGTGGGATGGCCAGCCAGCTTTATTTGATCTTTAAACCGTCAGCATTGTGCAATTTGATATCCTTTCTCAAAAGAAACTTTATCTGACTATGGTTCTGCACATGAAGCCCAACGACGTACGTCTGCAAAACTTAAACATAAAATTCAATATTAAAAAAATGGATGTTTTATAGATTGCTGATGTGCGTAGTTGGCAGCTTTTCAAGAACTTGTCGGCCAAGAAATACTGTATAATGGATTAAAATCAGTGATAATCAAGTATAAATTACTATCTCACACGAGTAGAATACGGACCCGCATATTATCACATTTGAACAAATAATAAAAATGAATAGACAATCAACAATAGATAATTTGTTATTGAGGGGTGTTGTAATTCAAAGGGATAGGAGAAAATGTGTGCTGTGTAAAAACGTAGAAGAAAACTTGTCCCATGTATTCTTTACTAGCAATTTTTCTCACAAAATTTGGATGAGGTTTTATGATTGGGTGGGAGTAGCTACAGTTATTCATGCAGGACCACAGGACCAGAGAAGAACTTATTATCTCATGCTCAATTACTTCACAAGAATAAAAGAAGAGGAAGTTGGAATGCGTTGTGGCACTGCGTCAACTGGGAAATATGGAAATGTAGACATTAACAACACCCACTAGCCCATAAATGTTGGAATCCATTTTTCAAAGGACGACAACTTACTGTATTTTGTGAATAACCCATTTATCTAAAGTAAATGAAGTTTAACAGGGACTCTAAGGTACTGAAAAAGATCAAATGTGGACTCGTTTCCGGGGTAAATGGATGTGGTGGAGTATTCATTTGTCTCAAATGAAAAACAATTGAAATTTTATTTATCATTGTTTATTAATAGTGAAGTACCTATAGACCCCTCTACTTTAAACAATAACAACACCAACTCTAGTTTAAAGAGTAACATATACCGTCTATTACAAAATAGGTGAGGGAGGTCCAACTGTTATTGATCAAAGCAATAAATCTTTTCTATTGTTGCTCGTGCTTATTTTCACGTGCATAGACGTATGGGGGAAACGTAGAGATGCAAAATCATGGGGCAAAATCGGAGACTTGGAAATTCTAATTAGTTTAATGTTTAGACACAGACTGTGGATTAATGGGTTTTAGGCTGCAAAATAAATTTTAGACACGAGTTGTGGGAAAGAAGTAGGCTATTTTAAATATTGATTAAACTTAGCTTTTGCCTTAAGAATGACTAAGCACCGAGGGACCCTGTGAAAAAGAATACTCCGTTTTTTTATAGCAAGAATGCTCCATTTTAATATAGACAATTGTCCGCTAAAGAGTAAATATATTTACATAAACATAAAGAAAAAAATATGTATTCTTTTGTTACCAATATCTTAAAAAAAAATCTTCAAAATTATTTTATCATCTCAAAGACCAATCTCTGGTTCAATCATTGATGAATTGCACTTAATAATGAGTAAATTTGAAATTAATGAGTAAATTTGACCATAAGAATAGACTTAAAAAAAGTAAAATAATAACCATCCCCGCATCTAAAGATAATGAAAACATATCTTATTTATATATAAACTAGTTCTTCTTGCACCGCGGAAAGCGAGGTGCCAGTGAACAAATTATTTGGCTAGCCAGACTCTAGCTTCACGTTTTTTTTAAATCTAAAATTCATTATCTCGAGCCAGACATCAGCAATTGCAAATGATGCGCATGAACAATTTCAAGATGAAATTCGCAAGACTAATGGAGATAAAGTCTTCTTACCTTGTTATAGTGTTGTTTCGTCAACACCAAACAACACCAGAAAGAAACACGATTCCTGCAAGTTAAAATGTAGATAAAGTCACAAAAGTTGGAATGTATACTAAACACAAATATTTATACATGCATAAAAGGAAACATTTTTGAATCAAATAAAAGTTCTTACCAATAATGCATTATGCATCACATATGTGCAGGGGTTAACAAAAAACTAACGGGTTATTTCATCATGCTTTCCCAAAATAATCATCACTCAGGCTTAGCAACTACAGTTCTGCTAAACCTTTTACATAGCAATATCTTGGTCCAATCTTCTTTGAATAGCAGTCGCTTCCTATGAATTTGAAGTTGAGACAACTGTTAGCATACAACTACAAGTCTACAACTAAAGACTCCTTTAATACTACACTTCACCGTTATTCTCACCTGGAAGTTACCAAGTCTGTATTGGTACGCATCTCTTCCCTCAGCTATCAAAGGAAGCTCACTTTTTTGATGGAAATATACATGGGTTATGATCCTCCATGAAACTACAAATATATACATGTATAAATTATTAGATAATAGTGAAGGTACCCAACACAATATTAAAGCCATCTTTATTCATCCATCAAAGCACAATATTTAAAAAATAAATGAGGAGCCAAAATCCATGGGCTATTAAAAAAATTCTCAAACACATATATAATACATATAGTCAACAACATATTTACCAAGAAATAGAACATAAGCAGAGAGACGGTACGACTTCACGGCTATTAAAACCCTAGCAAAGTAAAATCCACCAAAATCCAACTTCAAATCAATAAAAGAAAACAAGAACTCCCATTAAAAAAAGAAGAAATAACTGATTGGAAAAGAAATCCTCACCAAATTCTCGAAACCAAATTCAAATAACTAAAAGCAAAATATGATATAAAATTTGATGTCTCAAATCTTTAATTCCCCCGTGCCTTTAATCACCTGCAGATATGGATATTTAAACTTTTTTTTGGGCTTCTCAAAGATCAAGTGAAGCCCAATATATTGAAACAACTTAAGTTGATCATAGTATTGTATTGATCCACCTACTTTCTTACTGATAACACAAATATACCAAAACCAAATATAAGAGAAATATGGCCAGTTAACCTCAAAGTCATTTGATAGTTTTTTTATCCAAGGCTTTGAGCAAATCTTTTCCATTAGCGTCTACATAGACTTGTCGAATCAGGTTGCATTGGGCAGAATTTTTGTAGCCCAAAATGGATATGATCAACCCCTCGTTGCTCCCCATCCTAAAATCCAACAAAAGATAGTCTGAAATTATATGGTACTAAAACAACGAAATATGTTTCATCTTACACATCCATTTTCTCTATACCAACATCAAAATATAAGTTTAGTCTCCATACGTTGCCCTTCATTATCAAACAAAAGATAAACAAATAAATCGAAGGCTAAAGTGGAAAAATTTCGAAGAACCAAGACTTCGTATACTCTGGTCAAAATTCATTTCTTTAAGTGGGAAAATGAGACTACATCATATTTTCAATCTTTGAACCTAAATCCATAATTATATCCGAAAAACAACCAAATTCTTCCCAAGAAAAAAAATGATTGTCTCATAACAGAGAAGTTGCCTCGCTTCCCCAACTAAGCCATTATCGCTTTTTTCATTTCCCATATCTTATACCAGGAAACACACATTAGTCACCCATCTTTTACCTTTCCGATACGATCGAGAAAAAAGCAAAATGAAACTCCGACCTCAGATAACAAACCAAAATCCCAAACTAAAAATGAGACCAGAAAATAAAAGGGCAACGAATCACCTAATCAAAATGAAAACCAAAACGAAACCAAAGAATCATGTCAAAAAAAAAACCCACTCAATTCATCGGAAGAAAGGAGGAGAAAATAGATTATTTCATCCAACTCTTGTTGAGTTACAGCCAATTCCTGCTGTTTCAAGTTCTCTTTGGAGACTGAAACAAGCTTTTCCAAGTACTAATAATCAAATCTGAAACACACAGAAAATTTGAAACAGCACAAAAGAAACTTGGGCAGAAGTACCAACCTAAAAAAAAATTTCACCAATAACCAACAAAGTGGGAAAGTAGAACGGTAGACAAAGAAGCAATACACCAAACAACATAACCTTTTTTTTTTGTTTTGAAAGGAAATATAGAAGGGAAACAATGCTTTCAAAACACCAAACCAACAAGTGTGGCTGAAAAAAATGATGGCTCCTCCCATCATTCGAATACATGCAACCAAAAAGACCAAGAGAGAAGGGTGAAAGAAATTATAAAAAACAAGGCACGGAGATCCAGTCACAGACATTAACAAGAGGGCAAGAACACGAGATCTCCATCTGTCCGTGAGAAAAAGAAGAGGAGACGCCGTAACATCAGGAGCTAATCACCTTGGACTACACGAATCTTCAGTATAGACGGTGACTGATTGGCCTGATCACTCATGACAACACGTTTTTTCGGGAGAGGCGGCGACTGCAGTGAGATGGGGGAGACGGCAAGCGCCCGCCGATCACATCCGATCTAACACATGAGTGGTCAATGTTCATCAAAACACGGTCCAAAAGCCCAATAAGATATGTTACTGTTCATTAAAATACAAAAATAAGACCCAAAACATTGTAGCTAGTGTTTTGGGCTTATTATATTGTTAAATATATATTTTTTGAAAACTTACTTATATAGTTTTTAAGGTGTTATATAAGGAGAAATCAAGTACACTTTCTTTAAGTAAACCAAACCGAATTCGGTTTGGTTGACTAATAAATTCGGTTCTGATTTTAATTCAGTTTGGGTTCGATTTTTATTTTAAAAATATTGGTTAATTAAAGTAACATATTTTAATTTTTTTTTTAAAAAATAATTTTTAAATTTTCTTTAAAATCAAATTATATCATTATTTTTAGAATCAAATTATCTTATTTTTTATATATTTTTTTAAAATATCTTTTAATTCGATCGATATTTAAAACAATATCATTTAATTCGGTTTTGTTCGGTTCGTTAATTCAGTTTCGAAAAAAGTCGGTTGATTCCGTTATTACCAAAAAAAATCGATTAATTCGATTCGATCAGCGCACCAACCGATTACTCTCAAAGTCTTATATGAGAGAGAATAGCAATACGAGGATTGTAAACACTAGTTCAATCACGGACTTGCAAATTTTTGATATGATTGCCTGGAGTTTATGGCTCGATCACAATAATCTTGTGTTTAATGGGTGTTCGGAGTCTGTACTGCATATTGTAACTCGAGCTCTGTCAAACTTCTCACTCCGATTACTTTCCTTTAGGTAATGCGCGTCTGAAGACGATCCCCAGAAGCCATTATTGGAGTGCTCCGCCAATTGGAGTAATCAAAATCAATGTGGACGCTTCAGTTCGTTGCTTTCAGAACTTCATAGGCAATGGAGTGGTTATTCGAGACAATAGACGCATGGTTCTGCTCGTGCTCGCTTCTCGTATTCCTCTCGCCCCACATTGTAGAACTTGTGGCTGTTTATGAGGGGAATACGTCTTGCCCGTCGATATGGCTGGGAGAATGGCATTATTTAAACTGACGCAGCTGTAGTAGTCCAAGATATTAATAATCCATCCAGTTACCACCCCGACGCTTCACTTATTGCCTCAATCAGGACATTTTGTGGACGATACCATGGCCTTGTGCTTCAACACTGTAGGCGAAATACGAATGTTGTCCCTCATTTATTAGCGTCTAGAGCTGCTTCCCATGGCTATGTTTCTCCTTCTCTCGAATGTTGCCCTTTATTTTTGCATAAATCTGTATCAAACGACTATCGGGTTCTCTAATAATTATTGATATTTTCCTTTAGTTTCTACTTGCTAAAGTTATTAAACACCAAAAAAAAAAAAAAAAAAGTAGCGCATGATGATGAAATAAAAGGGGCAGCCTTTTTTTTTTCCCTCCGAAGGCAAATTCATCGAGTCAAACATTCAGAAATCAATCTGTTTTAGTCTTTTAGACCATTCTAAGTAGATGCGGCTCAAATTTTGTGGAGATCTTAGTATCTTTAAAACTTTTTTGGAGGCCCTGATGCGGTGGGATTATGTTGAAAACTATCATGTTTCGATGAAAATTATTAATTTTAAGTACCTTAAATTTCGAAATCTGATTGGGGGGAATTCCTTTATGGCCTTGATGCGGTGTGATTATAACCATTTACACGACCTGATACGGTGGTTAACCGTTGTTTCTGGGATGTCCAGACCCTTTATTCGTGGGTGAGCCGATGTCATGACCTCATCTCTAGGAGGGTTAAGTCTAGAGACTGATATCAGTACCAAGAGGAAATTAGATGATTTATTGTGCTTAACGTATATGAAAAATATTGATGATATGATATGTTCTATTATGACTCGATGGGAGCAATTATGATAATTCATGGCTCGATGGGAGCAATTATGTTAAGATACATTCATATCAATATATGTTTTATGATATATGTTTTGGAAAATTATGAAAACTATTATATTGTCATATCGATTGGCCCACGCTTGCTAAGTGTTTTCCAAAACACTCACCCCTTACTCTACCTTTCGCAGATAAAGACGAGGAAGAAACTGAAGCTGAAGAAGAACACCAATTTTGGGGTTGGTGATCCGCTGCGTTTCTATGAATTAAAGACATCAATTTTGGTTTATTTAGGATTTCATTAAGTTATTCCGTTTTAAGACTTTTAGAGTTTGACTATGCAATTTAAATTCGATTGTAAAGACAATTATTTATTTTTATGGAATATGGACTGGTTTTTCGTGAATACGATATTATGAGACTTATTGATTTCAAGTTGTAATTGGAAATCAATGCCGGTGTTATTGACCCCGGTCTCGGGTCGTGACACCTTGATCATATGTTAATGTCTATAACTAATACACATAGGAACTGGGGTCTTGTTGAATTGGAGGCCTAAAACAAATATTTTAAAAGCTTAGTGGTTGAGTGCTCGAACATTGGCTTGAGACATTTTCTTTACCCCTTACTTAACCTAAAAAAGTAGGGGACCCTACATTCTTGAATCAATTACCACCTTTGGGCTTATTCTAAGATCTATGAAATAAACAAGACTGCGACAATTTTTTTTAGTACATTAAACATTTATATAATTCATATTTTAACAACTTCTATAGACCACTGAATTAATCGGCGTTCATATCAGTGTTTGGCAGCGTATTTCTCGAAAAGCTTGAGTCTATTATCACCCAATCTTGTCTTGTAAGCTGAATTCTTGTACTCGGACCATGTGAATTCTTTGTACAAACTTTCTTCCCCATCTTCCATTAATGAAGACAAAGGTTTAATCTTTTCATTCAAATTTGGCCCTCCAAAATATATCATTGACACTCTGGATTTCAAGTTATCAGTCAACATCACTCTGTGCTTCACACTCCTAAACCTGCCATTACTCATCACCTGTAACACAAAAACGAAGTGAAATAATGCGGGTTGCTGTATAAATTCGAAGTTGGGACATTTTTATATTGATTACATAATATGTATACCTGTAGGGAATCGCCAACATTGAAGAAAAATGAGGTGTTGTCAGGTGGGACAGGTGCCCAAGTACCATCTCTGAGACAGATTTGCAGGCCTGATGTGTTGTTAGATCTTACAACAGATATAATTTGTGGGTCTGTGTGTTCTCCAAATCCAATCAGATTGCGATCTCTCAATGCTTGATTAAGTAGCACTTCTGGATATGGCGGATAGTGATTTAGCCTGAAGCAAGAATCACTTTTCTCGTCTCTAATGAGCTTACTCAAAAAGTCCCGTGGCTGAATCTGTAATTCATCGGCTATCATTTCAAGTACTTCGCAGGCCATGTTTCTCACTGTTGAAACATATTGGTTCACCATGCCCCTGTGCATCAAGTAATTCTTGAAATATAAATAAATTTGTCAATGTCAAAATTATAGATGTTATCAACATCATGGTCAATATTTTGATTATCATATATAATTGTGGGAAACATTTCCCTCCATAATCTATCTTGATAATGATTAGGATGGGGAAAATCGCAAGAATTTGAGTTACGGAGCTGATAAATTGAAGCAAATAATTGTCTTGTGTTGCGTCAACTCACTATCCTACTATCATCATTTCATAAAAAAACTCACACAAATAGCAAAGAAAAAAGATCAAAATTTGATTGAGTAAAAAAATCTCGTCAACACAAAGTGATATAAAAAACCAACTCTATCTTCAACGGAATTTCACATTTCTTTACCATGCAAAGATCATATTATCAAGAGCAGAGAAAAGTGAACAATATCATTTTTTTACCACAAAGTTTCTGAAGTCCTTGAAAAAATGGCGTTTGAGTCCTGAGAAATGAGGTCAGAGTTGGTGCAGAGGAGAAGATATTCAACCCAACCTACGTCACCATTGCGCCCGATCTTCTTGTTACCATAGCCAAAAGGGTTAGCAGGGCCAGACTTTTCCTTTTCAGATTGGGGTAACTTGAAAAACTTAACCGCTTCGTCTTCAAATTTGGCCAACAACTCCATTGAAATCCCATGGTTAATGACTTTAAAGAACCCGTACTCTTTACAAGCTTGAACTATCAGGGTTTTAGCATCAGGTTTCGACAGGTCCACTACTGGAATCCCTTTGAAAATGTTAGATGTGGGTTTGCGTGTACTGATTTGGGAGAAATCATTAAGAATTAGCTGTGATAAATCTGCTACCATGACTGCAATTTTAAGGGTTTTTATGGTGAAAATAAAGAGGAAAATAGGGCTGAATTCGTAAATGCAAATGCATGGAAGAAAGATGGAAGCACAAGGGGCGTTAGAAACTATGGAGAGACGTCTGGCTTTAAGCGTAAGCTTTGAGAAATTTATAGTACCGAGGGGGAGATACTTGAAAATATTATAACTATAACTTATATAATAATATATAATAATAACTATTATATAAGTGGCTAAACTTTACTATTCATTACTATTGTAATTTTACAATAGTAATGAATAATAAAGTACTATTCATTATTTTATTTTTGTTTTCTAAATTTTTTTAATAAAATTCTTTTTTGTTTTTAAATATTGTTGATGCTTGAGTTTGGCCTGAACCGATTAGGAAAAAATATATCTTAATCGATTTATGCACGCAACTTCAAATGTTATTTTTTTAGTTTATATAGTAAGATGAACATCTTTTTTTTTTAAAAGATAGAGTAGTCATTTGGTTATTTTTTTTCCAATTCAATTACCATAACATAGTCGTTTTTTTAAAAAAAATGTTAAAATCGGTCATTTGAATTGTTATATTTTTCGATCAAATCAGGAAAAAAGTTATTTTTTCCCAGTCAATTACCATCATAGTCGTTTTTTTAAAAAAAAATTGTTAAAATCGGTCATTTAAATTGTTATATTTTCGATCAAATCAAGAAAAAATTGACCAACATGTTGGTATCTGGTGCGGTGCCCAAAAAAACTAGTATTACAATAATTATACAATCGACAGTTTTTCCAATCATTAAATAAAAACTAGTTCATTTGATATTGATCAATTCCATGCCGACTCCGATAAAGGAACTTGTTTGTAAGTTTGCGTTTAGTTGATGCTATCTTTAAAAACATAAGGTTTATCTTATTATCCAAGAATTGTTACCAACAGGATATTACCCATAGAAGATATCAACTACCCAACCGTAAATTTTTAGCATTTGAACAAGATTGATTGGTGAAAGTTACAACGAAGAAGAGGATGTCTACTACTTTTTAATACAAAATTGTATATTCGATTACTATTTCGCATAAAACATTTAAAAATGAAACTAATCAAATTGTTCATACTATTTCTTCTACTTGTTTTTTATAATCGTTTCCCACTTGTATGATCACATTGCGGAATCATATGCCGTCTTAGAGGGTTGTAATGCTGTTAGCATGTTTTTTTGTGGGTCTGCTATTGTAGAAATTGATGCACTAACAGTTGTCAATGCGGTTCTTAAGTCAGCACCAAGAGCTCTAGAAGCTGATGTTCTTCATAGCACACATCGACTATGTGATATGCAGCAATCGATAACTATCACACATGGTGGCCGTTCAGCAAACCATGTGGCACATAATCTTGCAAAGTATGCTATAACTAATGTCGCGAATGTGGATTTTGTGGATTATATTCCTACTTTTATTAGCAAATATGTGCAACGAGACTTATCTTTGATTGGTTAATGAAATTTATGATGTTTTTTCTCAAAAAAAAAAAAAAAAGTGACAAGTCAACTTTCCGACTTAATTGGACAATTAATTTTGCGACTCCGATCGTTGTTTTAGTTTATAAAACATTTATATGAAAAATATTGAGTTGAAATATTAAAATTTTCAATTTTTTTCGCAAAAAATACAGAAAGAATTATGTGAAAATATAATATAAATTTCCACTAATATCATCTTGAATAGACAAGAAGAATTGAAACTCTAAAATGGATCAAAATTGACCTACATATATATAGAGCAAACAACTGACAATATTAAAAAGATGAGCTTGATACAATGTTAAAGTTATTGTTAGGTTACAGATTCGAGTCATAGAAACAACTTATTTACAGTGAAAAGAAAGATTACATATATATATTACACCCAAAGTGGTCCGACCCTGGTATATAACCATAATTTCGTCCACCATGATTTGTCCTTTTTATTTAACAATAATAAAGCTTCTTACTGTTTGGAATCGTGATGGATAATATATATAATTCGCATTACCAGTAACATCACCTCTTTTTCTTCTCTCAAACTTTTTTTTCATGGGGGATTTTTACGCAAAGCTGTTAAGCCATATGTCCACCTCAAATTCAAGGATGTCAAAGTGATATTAGACTTTTGTCAAGCCAGCTAAGTTGGAAATCTCCAAACTAATTTCTAATAAATAGATAAAATGACATATTATAGTCAAATCAAATGTACCCATCCATAAACCTTTTATATTCCATTGCGGTTATCAACTACTTGGAAACTTAGTAATACATATCATTTCTGTATTTTGTAAATTAATTTTCAAATACATATAAAAATAAACGTCAAGTAAAAGTTAAAAGACAACAAGACATCGTTTTAGTGGCTCTCATATATTTCTTAATATAAGAAGTCACGGGTTTTAATCCTCCCCATCCATTAAAAACAATAAAAAAACGTTAAAATTAAAAACTAAAAATATTATATTTTAAATAATGGTCAAATAAATGATATTATTGTAACCATTTTTGTAAGCGCATTGACCGAAGCACAACTTCGTGCATCCGTGTTCTACACTCTTTTTTAATTTTTAATCTCTATATATTATGTGCTCTATGCTTACATAGGATGATGATACTTTTGCAATTAACTGATCATGCATGAGGTAATTTTAAGGGGAAAAAGATTAAATCGCTCAAAAAAATGATTAGTGGAATTTTCCCTTTGTTGTATCGCTAATAGATATAAACAGTTTACATATCTGTGTTTTAAAATATGTATTTTACCTCATGTGATTTGTAAAATATAAGACACTGCGCCTTGCATTAAATGAGTTTTTTGCATCTATTCACAAATCACAAGTGATAAACTGCATACTTTCAGAACATATATGGTAAACTGCATATTTTGAAAATCACATGCTGATAAACGGTTTATTTCAAATCGTGTAAACTATCGATTTGAAAAACCACAGGTGGTTCATTGCCAAAACCCCAAATAATTTACAACTTTCAATTATTGTCTAAAATTTTTAATTGGTGACCGAAATAAGGTGAGGCCAATAGTTATATTAATTATGATAACAACGATAAATATCGATCGTTTGACAATCAAAGGGGAATCATCTCACGATATATATTATTTTATTTTGGTAGATATATTGATGTCGCTCTTTAGGACATTGTCATTAGGAGATCATCTCACGATACGTATTATTTATATGTTTTTATTCTTTTTACGAAAAAATAGACATCCGTGTAAAAAAATTCCCTATTTAGTGATGGTCCTGCATCGGGTGTCAATGTCACAAACGAGTGGATAGGGATAGAAGGATGGTAGATGACTTAATATTTATAATCACTATTAATGGGAAATTAAGAAATTTAATAAAATACATCGTGCTTAACTATTTTGCTATATTAAAGAAATGTAAAATTATACAGATTAAATTTTCTGATGTGTTTCATAATTAATGTGTAAGTTGGTGGAATTATTCTTGGTTACCCATCAAACACTGTCATAATATTGGATCAATGACTCAAATTTATAAATGCCTCACTTTTTTATGTAAGACCCAATACAATGATAAATCTAAGTTATTGATCTATCTCATGTGATAGTGGCAAATAGAACAGCCAAGAACTAACAAATTTGTGATGCAACAAACAAAAGAAAAATACATAATATTGTTTAAAATCAATAAACGAGAAAAAGATAATGATTATGAAATTTTGATTGCGCGTGCAAACATGTAAACCAGATTCAATGCCCCTTATGGCAAGCAAAATGAAGATGTGACTTGCTCTCTAGCTCCCATAATTGGTCCTCTACACTTTCGCAATCATGGAGTCTCAATACCAAATTCTAGGGAAATATTCGTATGTATCCGATTTAAGCCTAATTTATATATTAACTCAATTTAAAAACATAATATCTTCAAATAAAATATTAAGCGAAGTGAGGTAGCCTAGTTGGAAAGATATCACACTACCTAGACTCAAGATTTTGGGTTCGAGTCACCTTAGATGTAGGAGTGAAACCCTTTAACCCCCCTTTAAAAAGAAGAAAAAATATATTAATGAACTAGTATACCAACAATTTTAGATCAATCAAATTGAGTTGGCATATTTAGCCACATCATATTCATACAAGTATTTTTCCAAATTTCCTATATACGGAACACATAGTAGCTCATGAATCCTAAATACAAGTTAATAAATTAGAAAAAAATTAATAAAGAATCGTGTCATTTTTCTTTGTTCGGAAATTTACGTATGTTTTTCTAGATGAACAAATGACGTGGCAAAATCCTATTAGCTAGTTTCGTTGGTGGTGGCTACATACATTATTGGTTCACTTCTCCTCATTCTTTTATTATTATTTTATTTTTTTGAGGAGAGAATCCTCAATTATTTGAGATGGGCTTGAAATGGACTTTTAATGAACTTGGGCCCATCAATTATTGGACCCTCTTGGGAAGTCAATTATTATAAATAATAAATAAAAGATTATCATTATAATCGATGATGCATGTACAAGGATGTGATTATAAGTGGATATACGGATACAGATACGATTGAACGGAATTTTTAAAATTTCTATGATACGATACATCTGAATACAATATTTTTTTTTATTTTTACAATATATATATATATAAGAAAACAAGTTTCAAATATATAACAAACACATAAAATCAAAATAAAAAAGTTTAAACTTCATCAAATCCACGATAAATAGTAGAGTTTTAAACACTAATTACTACTTAAGTCAAAAAAGTTACATAAAAATATTATCTAATCATTTAATTAAATGTCCTATCTCGATATATTGATCCTGAGCTATGAATATTCACCATTGTAGTGGATATATCACTCATATATCCCTTATAGAATCTTCATCGGTAAAATCTCCATGTCGTATCCAGTACGTATCTAGGCCGTATTCATATAACTATCTGAAATTAAAAATAATTTTTAAATTCGGATACACCACATGTCGTATCCAATACGTCGGAATCGGAAGTGTCTTGAAGTATCTAGACAAGTATCCAAAATAAAAAAATAATTTTTAATTCAAATACGACACGTGGCGTATCTGATATCTATCAGACAAGTATCCGTGAGTATCGGTATCCGAAAAATATCGGATACATGTAGGAGTATCCGTGCATCATAGATAATACTTATTTTGTCTCCAACACTAACCTGCCAAAATAAAGAAAGAAACTCGAGAATATGTACTTTAGTTTGCATTTTGATAGGAAGATTTCGCTTCGATAATGGATTTGGTGAAATGGCTTCAATAATTAGGAATTTGAAATATCTTATTATTGTTAAAAGTACCTTAAAATTTAAAATACGGACTAACCAAACAATTTGAATGAATATGCATTAATAATTTGAAAAATTTGAAATCCAAATCTATCAAATCATTTCATCCAAATGAAGCCTTAAATTAGCCTTCGGTCTCACGCATTGCATGTAACAACTTTAGTTGATTGCAACCAAGCAGGAGGGAAAAAAATGTAAGAGAAGGTGAAACACATTGCACAATAAACATACTTTAATTTATCAAAACAACCAACACAATAAACCTGTTTATTTTATAAGTGTATTTACAATTGCTTATTCAAATAATTTCTATGTTGATTCTGCTTAAAGTTGGAAAAATTATATGGAAGCAAAATCATTGAATGTTTATTAAAAAAATAACATGATAAAATTCAATTAATTACAAAATTACCACCAAATAAGTTAAAGGAGTCAAAAAATATGTCATGACTTGCTTCTGTTTCTACTTCTAAGTCTACCTGCTTTATTAGAGAAACAATAACAGAAATGAAATCAAACATCAAAAATCTATTTTTTTTGTTTGAAAAATAGAAAAGAATTTCTAGAAATCATTTGTAGACACCACGTAAATCAATTATGCACTTTTAATAGGATAAGAAGTATTTTGAAAAATGAGACGATATTGAGACGCGGAATAGTTGAAGAAAGAAAAGCCAATATAATGGATAAGAATTACTTCGAAAACTCGTTTTTTTTAAAAAAAACGAGTTGAAAAATTGGATTGTAAATTGACTTGCAAGTTGGATTTATGGGATTGAGAAGTGAGTTTTAAAATGCATATGGATAAAAAATCATCTTTATTATTACTATTTTCTGAAAATTTGGAAAATAGATAATCAACATGCTAAGATGCACGAACACTGTCCCTTGATCTTCAATAATGAACATATAAGAGCAATGATAATCATTATGCTAAAATAAAAAAGAATTATGTATAATTTGAAAGAAAAATTAGATTTCATTACATAAGTTCAATGAATCAATAAAAATCTACCCCTACTCGTCAGATGTCTGAAAATCGATCATTTTTTGGGCACCGAGATTGATGAGATAGTGTTATCTATACATAAGATGATCATGTGGTTAAGCCTAGATCACATAAGTCCGATGCGTGGGCGTATGTTGATGCGGATGTGCGTGCACCAATTTTCATAAAAATTGAGTGCATGTGCGCCTTAATGGGGCTATTAAAAATAAATAAATAAATATATATATATGCATACACACTGCTAAAATGAAGTTAATCACACATAATATACATCATATTCAACAAACTTACATTATTATTATATTATTTATAAATTTACAATATGAAGTTCTTAGCAATTTTGGTGTTTACAGCTTTATCATTCTTAAAAAATATTAAAATTAGATTTTATTGAATGATCTAACATTTGCAGCTTTGCAAAATGTTATAGCCAGTAATACAAAGTAATTTGAATCTTGTATTTGATCGTTCTTCTAGTAAAGATTCTCCGAAAAATATATTTAGAAAATGAAAAATGAAAAATGAAAATGAAATGAAGTATCAAAAGTTTGTTCTATTTTAAGATATAAAATAACTAATTTGAAAAATGAAACCAAATTGTACATATATATTTCAACAAGTTTGGTAATAGTATGAATTTATTAAGAATAACGCATAATATTTCCGTAGACTTATATTATTATCTTACGAAATGAGTAATATAAACATTTAAATTAACTCAATAAAAATTAGTTTTATTTATAAAGTTCATTCTATTAGTTTTCATGCAAAAAACTAAGATATCAAATTATTATTATTTACTCCGCAAAAATGTTACAAAATCACAGATTTATCATACTTTCTTTTATCACATATTTTAATTTTTCATATATTATTATGTTTTTTCATTATTCATTACATAATAGTGAATATTATCTATCTATTTACCATATAATATAATTTTCTTACCAACCCGAAGTACTTAGAAACCATGAAAATTCATCTAAACCAAAAATCGGAGAATTTTTTTTTATAATTGCAAAAAAAAAAAAAAATCAGAGAATTAAGGAGGATTAACAAGAGTTAGTAACTTAATGCACGTTAGTAAATCTTAGTGCGCGAATTAGAAATTCTTAAAACGCAAACTAGAAATTCTTAATTCGCCTTAATGCGGCCACACGCACCCAGTTAGTCAGTTCGCGGCCGGTGCGCCAGTGCGTGAAGGGAGGTAGGAGGATTATGTGACTTAGGGTTAAGCTAACCTATCCTCACTTAGGTCTCGTGGGTTACGAGTGTGTGTTTATATACGTATATATGTATCTGCATATCCATAGGATTGCGAGATCCCCTCTTAAAATTTGTGTATTGACAAATTTTTTCGAAGTCCAAATAAATGAAATTCGTGTTTGTTTTTGTTGTTTGCGTTGTATGGGGTTTCGTATGCGCTACTTTGGAAAAGAAAATGATGAATGTCTTAAGTCGAGGCAAGTGTGTAACACTTTGTCCTTAAGATAAATTTGCCCCGCACAAGGTGCTTTCGGTTTGTGGCAATCCTCTCCCAAGATACAACGTCTTCTCTTGTGATAATAGCACAATAAATCACAAGAACATCAACCACAAAGGTTGCAAACTCTCTCCTTCAAGAACAAAATGAATATGATGATGATATAACTTTGATCTTACTTTTCTCTCTCAAATTGTGATGTTAATTTCAAAAAATCTGATCTATAATTCAATCATGGGATGTTGTATATATACTAGGCCATCCATTTGGGTACAACCATTCATGAAATAACATATCTACTTGCCAAAAGGTGCAATGCTTCGAAGAAAAACCGAACAGCCTGTGAGGCGCCTAGGCACATAAAGAAGCCGTCTCCCCTACTGCCTGGGGTTTTTCCCGGGCAATTTCGATGACACATTTCACGCCCGAAAACTCCATTTTCGTCTTTGTTTCCTTCGTTCGATTTTTCCTTGTTTATTTTCAATTTATTAAGCATATTTTCATCTTGCTTAATATTAATTTATTAAGCCTCAAAATTCCACAATCCCCCACATGAGTTAAATTAATGCATGAATGCACGTGATGTCAAAAGAGAGTTCACACGAAAAAATTATTGCATCGAGAGAGGTAACTTGTGGCCTTGAACCTTCCTTAGTAGTATACTGTCGGGTTTACAAGGCCACGAAGTGAACATGATGTCTTGAACTTCTTGGCGGTTCGTGTAAACCCATACAATAGCACTTACACAACAACTTCTCAACCTTTGCTTTGGTTTTCTCGGTTGTGTCCGTTTTTGGCCATGGAAACCTCTTGGATTGATAATTGTTTTATTGAGGCGGCCCCTTCTCACACTTACATATGTGACCTCTTATTAAGAGTATCCTACCATACTCCACTTTTTCATGTATATGAATCATTAAAAGTATCAAACTTAACCTCATTATTTTGGTAGTTCCAAAGCACTCTTCATCCTAGGAATGAGTTGGGAAATTTCCCGAGTGCAATCTCAAATTTTCATAATTTAATTGTCCCATTGAACCAAGATTTTGGGATCTCCAGTCAACAAGGTTGGGTTACCGCTATGAAAATTTATTTTGCAGATTTCAACTACATTCCTCTTGATAATTCAAAAATTTGATCTTTATTTAATACTTTTGTAAGCGGATCCGTCAAGTTATCCTTTGATTACACATAATCAATTGCGATAACTCCATTAGAAATCAATTGTCATACAGTATTATGGCTACGACAAATATGTCGTGGCTTTCCCACAATACATACTTTTTTGTACCCTAGGCGCCTCCCCTACTGCCCGGGGTTTTTCCCGGGCAGTTACGTTGACCCGTTTCGCGCCCGAAACCTCCATTTTTTGCCTTCGTTCGCTTTTTCCTTGTTTATTTTCGATTCATTAAGCCTATTTTTCATTTTGCTTAATATTAATTCATTAAGCCTCAAAATCCAACAATTTCAAAAAAAAAAAGAGACTATTTTATTTTAGTTTATTTTATTTTACCATCGCTTTCTTTGTTATTTTTTTAGCAAAATTGAATTGATATCATTACATTATTATTGCCGGTTTATTGAGCGCTGCTTTGTTATGCACTATTCATATAGCTACCGCAGCAATATTTTATTTTAAGTATTTAATTTTCTTGTTTATGTTATTATTTTTCTATGCAAAAAACAGATAACCATGAACAAAGTACGTCTGGCAACTTTAAGTTGTGTTTGGTTTGACTGGAAGTCTTCATAAGAAAAGTTATTTTAGGCCCATTTCAATGAACCCACTTAACTATTTTAAATTACCCGGATATAGTAGTAAGGGTTTGTTTGATGATGCCCTTAAGGGTAGTGTTCTTAGGGGCATCATCACCGTTCATTTAGAATCTTTTTTTTTTTTTAAAAGATTCCACATAGATGGTGGATGATGGCCCTGAAGGCGGTGCCCTTCAGGGCGGCAACAATAAAACCGTTAGTAAGTAGCCTATAAAATACTTTAGCCAAACCCACATAGGGCAACTTTGAGTATCAAGCTTACGTGGAAGGGAAACGTGGATTAATCAAGGGAGTTGAAATCTTGACCAAATCATAGCCAATGTTGCTATCCACAAACCCACACACATGAACATGTTCCTAATTGGCAAGAAAACCTACCAAGAATTGTTGCTAGTTTTTCTCTTTTATGCACAATCAACTCAATCAGTCAATCAAATCTCTACAAAACGCTCTCTACAAAATTTCTTAGTTTTTAGTTCAATCTAGCTTGCTTATTTCAGCTTTGTAATTCAATTTTCCATAGTTTTTAGTATTTGTTTTTCGGTTTTCAAGCTTTGTTTTTGTATTTCTAGTTTGTAAAAATTTATAAGTTCGTTCTTAATGGCATAATTCATTATTCATGTCATGTGAATAATTTCATTTTCCATTTCCAATCATTTCAGTGAAATAATTTTTTTAGTTTTTGACGCTTAACCGAGAAAATCATAATGGCCGATCGAATCGAGGATATACCTCACTTTGATATAGAAGTCAGATTTTCAGTATTTTAGTAAGTTTTGTACCTTACATGTTTTAACAAATTCAGGCCAAACAAAAAAAAATATTATTATGAAATTTTAAAACAATTTTATCTAAAACATATTTGTATATACTTTGATATCCATATTATTATTTTTACTAGATCAAATTTCTGTATGCTCTAAGTTGTTGTAAAATTTAGGAAATAATTTTCAAAAGAGGAACTGAAGTTTTTTAATTCGAGATCAGTTACATTTATCCTGTTGCCCACTTTAGCAAACGTGATTTTTATTTTTAAAGAAAAAATGTTATGCATAGTAGGGGTAGACTCGAACAATAAGTTTATAGATCCGGTCTGAACACTACTTATGAATGAAATCATTATGATTTATTTAAATAGTTGGATGTTATTTTATGTATTTTTTCTTTAAAATATATTATGTTTTAATATTGAATTAGTGTATAAACAAGGTTGCCTACACTGGACAGGTCTTTCCCGGATCCACATTAAAAATATTCTAATTATGCCACAATAATTTAAAATTCCATATCCTTTTGGAAGTTGTTCAATAATTATTTTGGCCGTGGTCTATAAATTATTTCACATAAATAACATACCCCGCCTAAACATATAATGTAGTTAGAACTGTCAAAATGGGCCAGGCCAGCGGGCCAGGCCCAACCCAACCCGCCAAATAGGCGGGTTGGGCCAGCATTTTTAAGGCCCGCCAGCAGGCGGGCCTATACGGGCTGGCCCAAACGGGCCGCGGGTTTTGGCGGGCCAACCCACTGGTTGGCGGGTTGGCCCGCGGGTTGGCCCCATTTTTTTTAAAAAAAAAAAAAATTTGTTATTTCTTTAGGCTCAATTCATAGATAAAAACTCAATATCACATTGAAGCATTCGATCTACTATATATTTTTCACTTGGTCTTGCTTGAAAGTTGCAACAAGTATTTCAAAATTGAGTAAAATAATGATTCACTAATCAAGTTTTTTTAGTAGCAGTGTTAATATCTAGATAAAACCTGAAACAAGTTTCAGTATTCTTCTAGCATCAGTTCCAGGTTCGACAAGTTTAGTTGAAAATATTTTTTTGAAGTTTCTTTATAAAAAAATTAAATTTAAATTTAAATTTTTTTTAAAAAATTAAAAGTTTAAAAAAATATTTCGGCGGGCCAGCCCGCCCCAACCCGCGGCCCGCTTCGGGTCGGGTTGGGTTGGGGTTTTTCCAACCCGCCTGGAGGCGGGCCTAAACGGGTTGGGTCCGTTTGGGCCGCGGGTTGGGCGGGCCAGCCCGTTTGGGTCGAGCTGGCCCGTTCTGACAGCTCTAAATGTAGCATTATTTTGGATACGTAGGCAATTAATTAACTAAATTTAAAAATGTGATTGATGTCATATGACATATTGATTTCATCGGGTAAAATCCCTCCAAGAACCGAACAAGTCATATACCGAACATAATGATATCGAACAAATTAGCACCGAGCAGAGTTTTAGCGAACAACTACTAAACCCTCCTCGGTTTTCTGGTCAAAGACTAGCGGAAGACCCGGGGATAACCAACAAATCAATCGGCGTGGATAAACGTGCAGTAATGGGGCGCGGATTTCTCGGACACGTTTGGCTCCAGTTAAGCCACGATCAGAGGACATCGTGTTCCGGATCTCCCGCGAACCAATCACTGGGAACAGCCCCCTATAAATACCCACGGATGGTCTCATTGGAAAAGGTTGAAATTTTCTAGGCAAAAAGACTCCGAGGAGAGCATATTCACTTTTGTTCGGTCATTTTTATTATTTTTCTGGGATATTTTTATAAGTCATTTGACGATTGTAAATTGTGTCCTAGGAGTCCTGTAATCAACAAAAAGTGTGATAGTAAATTTATACTGGACTAGGTCTCGTGGTTTTTCTCTCAATTTGAGGGTTTCCACGTAAAAATCTTGGTGCGTTCTTCTTTATTTTCGTTAACACTTCATTCTACCCAATACCTAAAAATATCGGCTAAAGGAGATTCACGAAGGCTGTTGTGGAAATCATCTGGGAAGCAACATGTTATATCAGAAAGCTCTTCGAGCAGGATACTATTGGCCCAGCATGAAAGAGAATGCCGAAGAAATTGTTAAAAAGTGCAACAATTGCCAGAAACATGCAAATTTATCTCATGTGCCCGCGGAGGTCTTAAATAGCAGTGTTATTTCTTGTCCCTTCGATCAGTCGGGGATGGACATCGTCGGACCTTTTCCTCTTACCACGGGACAAAGGAAATTCCTTCTAGTAGCTGTTGAGTATTTCACAAAATGGGTGGAAGCCGAGCCTTTAGCAAAAATAACTGAAGAAGAAATCATTAGATTCCTATGGAGAAGCATATTGTGTCGATTCAGAATACCGAGGAGAATAATTTCCGATAATGGAAGGCAGTTTCAGGGAAAGAAAGTGCAGGAATGGTGCGAGGATATGAGAATCAGGCAAGTATTCACGTCAGTGGCCTACCCGCAATCAAATGGGCAAGTCGAAGTTATTAATCGTATTATATTACGAATTCATCCATGTATATTGTAATAGATATAGAGAAAATACAGCTTTCTCCGTGTAATTTGACATTATAAATTGTAAAGGTCACGAAAAACAAAGGCATATATATGGATGATGAGGTGAGTTAGCTTTTGGATAAAACGGTTGTCATGAGGCCGTAAATGGGGAAACCAGTTTTCTCTACGCCGCCGCTCTTCCAATCCATGCTCTTCTGTTTCTCTTTCCTCTACCTGTTCTGCTCCATTTTCTTGGCCGGCTATTCTACCTTCTCCGCCACCAAATGCATTTTCCGATCGTCCCCTTTCGACCCAATCCAGACCCCTCTCTTCTCCTATCCTTCATCCTATGGTGAACACAAGTATGCCATTCCTACAACGCGTTCCTCCTGCAATTCCCCTGTCTACTTTTCCGGTAAAAACATGACGAAAAGAATGGTTATGTAATTCTCGTGGATCGAATATTAATTTGAGTTTTTATATTCTTCTTGATGGATTTTTGCTTTTGTTAGATTATTGGGTGGTTTTGAAGGAAATTCAAGAAATATGTGATAATTCGTCAGGTTTGTTAGGGACGCAACGTCCGAAGATGCAGAATGTTTTGGTGGGAATTTAAGCATTGAGAAGAGATTATCTTATCTTGATAATAATCCTGATGAGGGACTTGAATCTCTTGTGGGTTCTTTACACGATTTCCAATTGCTAGTTCTGGTTAGTTTCATGCATTGGAATTGTCGAGACCCTTCTTTATTCCTTTGCTTTTTAATTTTTTTTTTTTTTAATGAAATGATATAAGTTTCATGGCCTGTAACGCTGATGAGCTCCCTCAGCTGAATCATTGGTTGGTATATTATCAACATATCATTAATGCTAAATGATTGTTCATTTACTCAACTGTATTGGTTGCCTCCCATTTATTCTTGAAGTCCTCTTCATTCAATACATGTGATAATTTATGTTTTATCTGCTGATACATATCCAAAGCCAGGGGCGTAACAATGAATCGATATTACTTTTAAGATGGTTGGGTTAAAAAAAATAAAATTTTCTGAAAATTAAGAATAATTTTTTTTTTTTTTTGAAAAATTGCATATAACTGGAGCTCCCCTAACCGAATGGTGGCTCCGCATCTGTCCAAAGCAATGTAAATTGTTGTGTTGTTCAATATGTATGAGGTTTATATAAATTATATAGTGAATGATTAGACGATTATATTTTATCGAGTTTGTGTAATACAGATTTAGCTGATAACTCAATACAGTGGCTTTTTTCCAGGAAATATACTCAAGTTCTCATTGTTTTCTGTTGGATTTTCAGATCGAATTTCAATGGAAAATTGCGACGGGGTAGTCGTCGTCTCTGCTATATTCAATGACCACGACAAAATCCGGCAGCCAAGGGGTATAGGATCCAAAACCTTGGATCACGTATGCTTTTTCATGTTTATAGATGACACGACAATCAAAAGACTACATTTCCACAACTTGGTTACATTAAAAGCAAAGGAGTACAAAATTGGTGCATGGAGAATCATTAAGGTCTCGAGTGAGGACTTGTATGAAAATGCAGCCATGAATGGAATAATACCGAAATATTTGGTTCATCGCCTCTTCCCTAACTCGAAATATAGCATTTGGGTCGACGCGAAGCTGCAGCTTGTGGTCGACCCTCTTCTTTTGATTCATTCACTCGTGGTTAAGGAGAACGTGGATATGGCGATATCGAAGCACCCCTATTTTTTTCATACAATGGAAGATGCCATGGCAACTGCTAGATGGAAGAAATGGTCGGATGTAAACGGATTAAAGATTCAAATGGAGACATATTGTGAAAATGGATTGCAACCATGGTCCTCAAAGAAGCCTTATCCCACAGGTACAATGGATCATGCCAACACAAAACCAACGAGTGTAGTATCATATGTATCTTATAAAGAGCTAAAATAGCTTTAAAATTATCAATGTAACATAACTCTCAACATTCAGTGACATTATATGTGGATTGACAACACGTGACATGACCATATGAGCGGAATAACTAATCACACGAAAAGTCCGCTCTTATAAAGAGCTAGCAACTCTCAACAATCTTGTGGGAAATCAATTGTTCTATTGCTTATATTATTTGAATATTTTTTTTTTAAAAGATCAATTTCTAAATTTCGAAAGTATACTTGCAGATGTTCCAGATAGCGCCTTAATCTTGAGGAGACACAGTGTGGCGAACAATGTTTTCTCTTGCCTCCTGTTTAATGAATTGGAAGCTTTCAACCCAAGAGATCAACTCCCCTTTGCATATGTGCGAGACCGAATGAAACCAAAGTTAAAGTTGAACATGTTCGAAGTTGAAGTTTTTGAACAAATTGCAGTTGAATATAGACACAACCTTAAACAAAGTGGTCGCATTGTTGGATCCAAATTCAACTGGGCAAGCTCTGATTCATTATTATTTGTTAATGGGAGCTGTAGCAAGTGCGAGGGATATATTTTAAATATGTGGGGTGAAACCCCTGATCAATTTTTATCATAATTTTTTGCATGAACAGAGTGTGGGACCCGATCCATACACCAACAAATACAAAATTTTATCAATCATGATTGAACATGTTTATATGTGTTAGTTCATGAATCGAGACCCAACACCCGATTCAAACAAGAATTCCTGGATTTCTTCGGGGTTTCCACAAATTGATAGTTTCACAGGAACAACAGACAAAAGCTGAGAAGTTGGCAGTTGTGGTTAAGTTATGTACGCTTGGACTATTTTAGAAGATATAGGGATTACATCGAAATAGTATCTTGAAATCGACCTCGAATCAAATTCATTCATATAGCATATCTTCTAAGGGTGTGATGTTAATTACTTATTCAAAATACTTTTATGTTGATTTTGCTTGAAGTTCAAAAAAGTTACTTTCAGCAAAAGCATTAAGTGTTTGCTATTAATATAAAAAAAAACGTACCTATTTTTTGTACTTAAAAAAAACTCCGCTATTTTATCCATTTCTTGTTCTGCATCATAAACCAATGTTAATAATGTTTCTTTAGTCTGTATTCTTCTGGCAAGGCCAACTAGACTGTAGATTGGTAAATAACAAGAAAAGAAACTTATTTATGCATAAAATTATTGAACTTGATTTTGTCATGAAATCAACGAAACTTATCTTTTGGAAATATCAAACTCGTCTGCCCTGATGTAAAAGATCAAAAGGATCATCGATTTCTTGATTTTGATCGGGACAGATTCATTTTATTTTCTACTTTTTTAGGAAGTGAAATACAGATGCATACAAAATCTTCATCTTATAGACTGCCCCCCAGTTTCAACTTCCAAGTTATATTTTTTTTAATCAATAAAACAAAATCTGTACACATAATTAAAACTTTTTTTCTTGCAATTAAAATTGTAACCACACAAGTAAAAGCAGTGAAAAACATCTCATGACATACTTCTGTTTTTACCTACTTATTTTTAGAAAAGCAATAGCCAGTAGCAATGAAATAAAAGACTCAAAATCTGTTTTTTTGTCTGAAAAGCAGATAAACAGTTTTACAAAGCAGTCACAAATACTAAGTAAATATATTTCAGTTTAAATCAAAAAATATTTTTGTTTTGTTATTTTTATAAAAAAAAAATTTATGGCAAAAACTGAATCTTATGTAAACATTTATTTCTCAAAATTAGTAAATGTATAAAAAAAATTCGTTTATGATGTTTTTTTTTGTTTTTTTTTATTTTAGTAAGACTCGAACCCAAGAACTCAAGCTTTTTTAATAGAGTTGATGCCAGCTGGGCCACAAGTCTTTCGGTTGGCTGTGATGTTTGTTTTCATTCATTTCAGTTCAGGTTTTTTTTCTTACTTTTTTCCCCAAAGCCATTACCATTTTCAATGGAACCTAATTTACCAGCACGTTTTTCCAAATGCGATTACCATTTTGCCCTCCAATAAAACCCAGAAAGTTTCCAATAGACTTGACATTGCGAGTGTAGAGCCCAATCTAACATGGAAATCTTGAGCTAAACTCTACCAGGCCCATATTTAAGCCCATGTATCGGCTTCTGTGGCCCAAAACTAGGTAATTCTAGTCAAACACTGCTGATACCATCTTAATATAGTTCTCATTCATATAATGTCACTTACATAATTACATTAACAAAAAACATAATATATATATATATATATATATAAAGTTTTTATATCTAATAATATTAGATTATAAAACATATCATATATTTAATATAATCCTGAAATTTTATATAATAGGTAATTTAATGATATAAATCCTCCCCACAACCACTAGGTCCAGTAGGAGGATATTTTGGTACATTAACAAAAAACATAATATATATATATATATATATATTGATGTCATATGAAATATTGACCTCCTCGGGTAAAATTCCCGCAAGCGCCGAACAAGTCATATACCGAACAGAGTGCACCGAACAGATAGCACCGAGCAGGATTTTACCGAACATCTGCTAACCCTCCTCGGTTCTCTGGTCAAAGATTAGCGGAAAACTCGGGAGTAACTAACAAATTAACCGGCGTGAATGAACGTGTAGTAATGGGGCGCGGATTTCTCGGACACGCCTGGCTCCCATCAAGCCACGATCAAAGGACATCATGTTGCTGGTTTTCCGCGAGTTAGTTACTGAGGGCAGCCCTATAAATACCCTTAGATAACCTCATAGCAGGGGTTGGGATTTTTATGGGCAAAAAGACTCCGAGGAGAGCAAACTTGAGTCTGTTCGGTCTTTTTTATAATTTCGCTAACAGTAGTCGTGTAAGTCATTGAGTGATTATTTTTGTGTCCAGATCATCTTGTAAATCATCGATATTTATAGTGAAGCTTTATACTGGACTAGGTCCCGTGGTTTTTCTCTCAATTTGAGGGTTTTCCACGTAAAAATCTTGGTGTATTCCTTTTATTTTTCGTAAACATTTAATTCTACCAAAAACGTAAAATAACGGATCACATCATTGGCGCCGTCTGTGGGAAAAAAAAGAGTAAAGACGTTGAAGCAGAGATTTTTTCATCAAGAGTCCAAGGCGAAATGGTTAGAAGCAAAGGGCGAGGGCCAATGTCGGGGAGGGATAAACCAATGACTCCCCCACGTTCATGCCCAGAACCAGAAGGGGCTGGGGAGGCTGGATCATCGCAGAATGTTTCACGAGTATTACCTACCCAAGGAATACCCATGGAACATTTAACTGAGGTGATTGCCAAAACTGTTGGAGAAGTTATGAAACAATTCATGACTCCCCCCCCCCCCCCCTGTCAGGAAGAAAGTAGAGAAGAGGAAGAAGATTCGACTTCTATAAAGAAGTCGGAGGAGGAGGCGGAAGAATCGAAAGATTTTCTTAATCGTTCAAATGATGAAATAGATAGGGCTTTGCACCATCAAATGGAGGATCTAAGGGAGGAGCTACAAAGAATGCGCAATAAAATGGAAGGCCGTATTAACTCGGCAAGAAGAAGCACTCCATTCACTCCTCAGGTCATTGATGATCCTCTGCCTATTAATTTCAGAACTTTGAGTGTGGGGAATTATGATGGTAGCACAGATCCAGAAGAATATTTATCTCGATTTGAGAATGCTTCACTCCTTCATCAGCTGCCAGATGGGGTGAAATGTAGAGTGTTCTTGACTACTCTAGCCGGCGCTGCTCAGTCATGGTTCAATCAGTTACCATCAGGAATAGTGGATTCCTTTCCCAAATTCAGCTCGTTTTCCTTCATCAATTCGCGAGCAGTAGAAGTTTCAAGAGAACAGCCTTGAGCTTGTTCGGTCTCAGGCAGATGGATAAGGAGTCCCTGCGGGATTTTCTGAAAAGATTCAATCAAGCATGCCTTGATATTCCGCATGTGACATCTGAAATACTAGCCAGCGCTTTCACCCAAGGGTTGAGAGAGGGGGATCTGTTCAGATCGTTGGCCAAGAAGCCACCGTCAGACTATGATGAATTACTGGGGCGTGCCTCTAAATATATTAATTTGGAGGAAGCGCAGAGGATGAAGCAGAAGAAGGAAATAAAAAATGGTGGTGAAGTCAATAGGAAGGAGAGGCCATTGGAACAGCCCAAGAGGAACTTTGATCAGTACCTACCGATGAGACCTTATCGGGAGGTAGCCATGAATCAAATTATGCCGAAGAGGGGTCGGGGGGGGACCTTATGGAAGAGGAGTATTCCGAGGAGGAAGTGCCCTAGGAGGGAGTTTTCATGAAGGAAGAATGGATGTAAGGCGAGGAGCTGACGATGACTTGAGAAATAGTGCTCCTTTCCCCCGGAATAATGTCAATCCCGGGAGAGGAGTACTTCAGCCAGTTCCTTGGGCAGTACGGGGGGAAAGAGTGGAGGCAGGAAATCAAGTTACCAGGGAAAGAACCATGAGCAATGTTCCTAACCGAGGGACTATACATATCATTTCGGGAGGAACATCATGTGGAGATTCTAACCGAGCAAGAAAAAGTTATGCTCGAAACTCGAAGTGTTATCCATTAATCCAAGTCATACTCAGGAGAGTCCTTCTATAGCTTTCGGACCTGCTGATTTACAAGGGATATATTTTCCCCACGAGGATGCACTGGTAATTTCAGCCACAATAGCCAACTATAATGTGCAAAGAATCTTCGTCGATACAGGCAGCTCGACAGATGTGCTCTTCCTTAGTACGTTGAAGCAGATGGAATTAGGAAGTATAGCTGTGCAAAAAGTAAATACTTCTTTGCATGGGTTTACTGGAGAAGCCATAAGTCCTATATGACAAGTGTCTTTACCCGTCACATTAGGAGAGGAGTCCAAGACAAAGACGAAGATGATTACCTTCCTCATAGTGGATGCACCCTCCTCCTATAACATAATATTGGGTCGGCCGGCGTTAACGGCCTTCGAAGCAGTTGCTTCTACTTACCACCTGAAGATAAAATTCCCGGTAGAAGAGGAAGTGGGACAAGTAAGGGGAAGTCAAAGTTCATCAAGAAAATGCTATGTGCAAGAGTTGAAGCAAGACAAAGGAAAAAATGGAGAAAATGGGGAGCGAGGAAGTAATAAGAGGAAACATGGACAGCCCGAGGAGGAGGAGCGGATAATCCCCGAGGAGGAATTCATGAGTATCGAGTTAGGTCACCCGGCGAAAACTACTCGCATTGGATCTAAGTTGGATCCCGAATTGAGGAAAAGGGTGATTGAATGCTTAATAGCTAACATGGATGTGTTCGCTTGGAATTCCTCTGAGTTAATTGGGGTAAAACCAGAGATTGCTGAGCATCATCTAAATGTTGATCCGGGTGCTCGGGCAATTAAACAGAAGAGAAGGCATTTCGGACCCGAGAAGGATGCCGTTATAGCTAAACAAGTGGAGGAGTTGTTGAAAGCAGGTCATATACGGGAGATTAGTTTCCCTACATGGCTCTCAAATGTGGTTCTAGTACCTAAAACGGGAGATAAGTGGAGGATGTGTGTAGATTTTCGGGACGTGAACAAAGCGTGTCCCAAAGATTGTTACCCATTACCGAGGATTGATCAATTAGTGGATTCTACTGCGGGACATGAGCTGTTATGTCTTATGGATGCTTATCAGGGATATCATCAAATCCCCTTAGCCCGCGAGGATCAGTCCAAGGTTAGCTTTGTCACAGCGGGAGGAACTTTTTGTTATGTTGTTATGCCCTTCGGATTAAAAAATGATGGGGCTACTTATCAGACTGATGGATAAGATGTTCAAAGATCAAATAGGAAGGAACGTGGAGGTTTATGTTGATGACGTCCTGATCAAAAGCAAGAAGGCCCAAAACCTGATAGAGGATATGGAGGAAGTCTTTGCCACTTTAAGAAGATTTGGCATGAAGTTAAATCCAGTCAAATGTATCTTCGGAATTCATAGTGAAAAATTCTTGGGGTACATGGTTACAGAGAGAGGTGTGGAAGCTAACCCTGAAAAAATACGAGCAATCCAAGAAATGAATCCTCCTCGGACCTTGAACGAAGCACAAAGGTTAGCAGGAAGAATAGCAGCACTTAGTCGATTCATATCTAGATCGGCTGATAGGAGTATGCCTTTCTTTAAAGCACTAAGGCGAGGAATGCAGTTCGAGTGGGATGATCAGTGTCAGAAGGCTTTCGAAGACTTGAAAGAATATTTAGCTCAGTTGCCCTTAATGAATAAACCCGAGCATAATGAGACCGGAGCCTCGTCTACTTGTCGGTAACCGAGGAAGTTGTCAGCTCGGTATTAATCCAAGAGAAATTGGGACGGCAGCAACCGGTATATTATGTCAGCCGAGCCTTGCAAGGAGCTGAACAAAGATATCCTGAGATTGAAAAGTTAGCTTTGGCTCTGGTAATTACTGCAAGAAGGCTTCGGCCGTATTTTTTTATCTCATCCTATCAGGGTGATAACGAGCACTCCTTTAGGAAGGCTCTTGTCAAAAGCTGAAATTTCAGGAAGGATGGTGAAATGGGCCACAGAATTGAGCGAGTTCGATATTTCTTATCAGCCATGGAATACCATTAAAGCTCAGGCCTTATCTGATTTTTTGGTGGAAGTAACTCATACTCGCGAAGAAAAATATTGGAGCCTCTTCGTAGATGGGTCATCTACTCAGAAGGGAAGCGGGGCAGAAATTATACTGATCAGTCCAGAAGGAGAGGAAGTTTCCATAGCTATTCAATTCGGTTTTCATTCCTCAAACAATGAAGCCGAATTCGAAGCTCTCCTCTCTGGTTTACAAGTGGCATTAGACGCCGGAGCTCGGAAAGTAAAAGTGTTCATGGATTCAATGCTGGTTGTACAACAGGTAAATGGGGTGTACAAGGTGAAAGAAGAAAAGCTGAAAAAATATGTGGAGAATGCTCAATTATTAATGACTCAGTTCCAGGAAGTAGAGTTAAAGCAAATACCACGAGAGGATAATGACCGAGCAGATTCACTTGCAAAGTTGGCCAGCTCCATCCATGAGTGGAAGAACAGGAAAGTGCTGGTACAAGATCTTTTGGTCTCACACATAGCAATCAATAGTATAATGAATTTGGAGTCTTGTATCATATCTGATTGGCGGGAGCATATCATTAAATTCTTGAAAAATGGGGTGTTGCCGTTAGATCCAAAGGAAGCTGCTCGGGTGAAGAGAATGGAGAGGCGTTTTGTGCTGGCAGAAGGTAAATTGTTCAAAAGGGGATTTTCAGTTTCCTTCTTGCAATGCACATCAACACAAGAAGGAGAACATTTACTAAAGGAGATTCACGAAGGCTGTTGTGGGAATCATTCGGGAAGTAATATATTATATCAGAAAGCCCTTCGGGCAGGATATTATTGGCCCAGTATGAGAGAAAATGCCGAAGAAATTGTTAAAAAATGTAACAATTGCCAGAAACATGCAAATTTATCTCACATACCCGCAGAGGTCTTAAATAGCAGTATCACTTCCTGTCCCTTTGATCAATGGGGGATGGACATCGTCGGACCTTTTCCCCTTGCCACGGGGCAAAGAAAATTCCTCCTAGTAGCAGTTGAGTACTTTACGAAATGAGTGGAAGCCGAGCCTTTAGCAAAAATAACTGAGGAGGAAATCATCAAATTCTTATGGAGAAGCATAGTATGTCGGTTCGGAATACCGAGGAGAATTATTTCGGATAATGGAAGGCAATTTCAGGGAAAGAAAATACAGGAGTGGTGCGAGGAAATGAAAATCAAGCAAATATTCACGTCAGTAGCCTATCCACAATCAAATGGGCAAGTCGAAGTTATTAACCGTATTCTATTACATGGGATTAAGACGAAGCTGGAAGGGGCCCGAGGGGAATGGGTAAATGAGCTACCTGGAGTCTTGTGGGCTTATCGAACAACTCCTCGGGTATCTACAGGGGAAACTCCATATAGTCTAGTATACGGTTCGGAGGCTCTCATTCCAGCAGAAATTGGGATTGAGTCTCTCCGCGTACAATGTTATGATCCAGAGCAGAACGAGGTTAAGAGAATGCAAGAGTTAGATGAGATTGATCAGCTAAGAGAACAAGCTGTAGCAAGAACAGAGCTATATAAAGTAAGGATTACCAACGCCTATAACCGAAGGGTTCGATCAAGAACATTTCAAGTTGGTGATTTAGTGTTACGAAGAACAAATCCTGCTGGTGAGGTGAAAAAGTTGGCACCCAAATGGGAAGGTCCTTACAAAATTAAGGAAGTAATCGGAAGAGGAGCATACAGGCTGGAAGATCATGAAGGTCGGAAATTGGTAAGACCTTGGAACATTCATAACTTGAAGAAGTATTTTGTGTAATCTTTCTTTTTTATTGTTTTGTGAATTCAGTAGTAATAAAATGAAAGTATTTGATTCATCGAGTTTGTTCGGAATTCTAATGATTTATTGTGGGATCGGGATGTTTGGTCCACGTTTAAACATTACATCATCATCGATTTACTCGTGGGATCGGGATGTTTGGTCCACGTTAAAACATTACATCATCATCGGTTTACTCGTGGGATCGGGATGTTTGGTCCACGTTTAAACATTACATCATCATCGGTTTACTCGTGGGATCGGGATGTTTGGTCCACGTTTAAACATTACATCATCATCGGTTTACTCGTGGGATCGGGATGTTTGGTCCACGTTTAAACAGTACATCATCATCGGTTTACTCGTGGGATCGGGATGTTTGGTCCACGTTTTAAACCTAAAATTGCCTAAATGTTTGTGCTCGGGGTAGCGAGCTTTTCGGAATTTTAGTTGTTTACTCGTGGGATCGGGATGTTTGGTCCACGTTTTAGACCTAAAATTGCCTAAGTGTTTGTGCTCGGGGTAGCGAGCTGTTCGGAATTTTAGTTGTTTACTCGTGGGATCGGGATGTTTGGTCCACGTTTTACACCTAAAATTGCCTAAGTGTTTGTGCTCGGGGTTGCGAGCTGTTCCGAATTTTAGTTGTTTACTCGTGGGATCGGGATGTTTGGTCCACGTTTTAAACCTAAAATTGCCTAAGTGTTTGTGCTCGGGGTAGCGAGCTGTTCGGAATTTTAGTTGTTTACTCGTGGGATCGGGATGTTTGGTCCACGTTTTAAACCTAAAATTGCCTAAGTGTTTGTGCTCGGGGTTGCGAGCTGTTCGGAATTTTAGTTGTTTACTCGTGGGATCGGGATGTTTGGTCCACGTTTTAAACCTAAAATTGCCTAAGTGTTTGTGCTCGGGGTTGCGAGCTGTTCGGAATTTTAGTTGTTTACTCGTGGGATCGGGATGTTTGGTCCACGTTTTAAACCTAAAATTGCCTAAGTGTTTGTGCTCGGGGTAGCGAGCTGTTCGGAATTTTAGTTGTTTACTCTGGGATCGGGATGTTTGGTCCACGTTTTAAACCTAAAATTGCCTAAGTGATTGTGCTCGGGGTAGCGAGCTGTTCGGAATTTTAGTTGTTTAATCGTGGGATCGGGATGTTTGGTCCACGTTTTAAACCTAAAATTGCCTAAGTGTTTGTGGTCGGGGTAGCGAAATGTTCGGAATTTTAGTTGTTTACTCGTGGGATCGGGATGTTTGGTCCACGTTTTAAACCTAAAATTGCCTAGGTGTTTGTGCTCGGGATAGCGAGCTTTGTTCGGAATTTTAGTTGTTTACTCGTGAGATCGGGATGTTTTGGTCCACGTTTTAAACCTAAAATTGCCTAAGTGTTTGTGCTCGGGGTTGCGAGCTTGTTCGGAATTTTAGTTGTTTACTCGTGGGATCGGGATGTTTGGTCCACGTTTTAAACCTAAAATTGCCTAAGTGTTTGCGCTCGGGGTAGCGAGTTTGTTCCAAGATACAAGCAAATGATTTCATTAATAAAAAAGAAAGAAGTACAATAAAAGATAAAAGCTCTACCCTATGGCTGAAATAGCTCCTCAGGGAGGCTCTCCAGAGCAGCATTGACGTCAAGGAAGTTCTTTGAAGCCTCTTCGGAGGATAGCCTTGAGATCTAAATTGGCCGACGCATGCTTCAAAACCATGATCAAAGAACTTATAAGCACGGTCAGCCACCATGCTGCTATACTCTGGAGACTTCAAAAACTCAGCTTTCTTCGAGAGCCATAGTTCTTCCGCACGAGCAGCTGTGGAAGATTTCTCTTGAGCCAACTGCTCGGAGACAGCTTGATGTTGCTCAGCCAGGGCTTTATACTGCTCTGACAAAGTAGAGTTAGCATCTTCCAGAGCAGCAAACTTTGTCCGCTCCTCTGCCAGGACCTGCTCCGCCTTGTCCCGAGCTGATACCAGGGCCGAGTGCCGCTCCTCCAAAAGGCTCACTATTTTCTTCAACTCCTCACCCATACCCTCTAACTGCCGGATGCGCTTCTGATTTTGCCCATCAGCCAATCGAACTGAATGAAAGCGAGTGAGAAGTTCACCCGCCATCATGTGGGCCTGCATCAGATCATATATAAAGTTAAAAAAAACAAATGAAGGTATTGAGAAAAGACAAACGGAGCAAATTAATGGGTATAAACATTTACCTGAGTAAAGGAGGAGGAAAAATCATTCACCAAGTTGCTGAAAGCCAGCTTCCCGAGGTATTTTCGATCAGCAGGGTTGGGGGTATAGCACAACATGGAATGGGAGGCTTTGGGATCGGGTTTTTTCAATATTGAAACAGTGGGGGAGTAATTCCACGAGGGGATATGGTATCTCGAGGAAGGCCGGGAGACACCGAGAGCGGGTTGAGAGGAGGCTCGAGGTTCGGAAGGGATGAGGGAAGAGGAAGTTTTCTTAGTAGGAGGTGCTTGGGGCGAAGAACTTGGACCTTCAGGAGTAGTCTTTCTCTTGCGATGAAGAGCATGAGTCTTCTCAGGTGAAGCCTTCTCCTCAGAAGGAGTCAAAATCTCAATAGAAGGGGGGTGCAGGAGTAGCAGCAGCCTTAGAAGTTTGGCCTTTTTGGCTCTTCTCCCTTAGCTTCTCGGCTATCATTGCCTTCATCATTTTTGTTTCTGAAAAGAGCAGAGAAATATTAGTCCGAACATGATAAGTTAAAGGTTAAACGAAGAAGATTACTTGGAAAACACTCACCGAGGGGCATGTTCAAGGATACACCCTTGTGGCTCAATTGGAACAAGTATAGCAGTCCGTCGTCAATCAGCTCCATCAAATTAAAACACTGATCGCCAAGTGCACGACGAACCGACAAATACGGTTCCTCCTCAAGGTGACCCTTGATCGATTTCCCCCTCGGGAGATTTTCCCTCCACTCCATAGGGCAATCCCAAGGCTGGAGGGGACGAGCAAAGAAGTAAGAGTTTTTCCAATTTTTTATAGACGAGGGGTATTTTTTGAGGAAGCCAACCCCTGTCCTTGAGGAAAAGTAAAAAAGCCCGATCTCTTTCTTGTTCAATTGGAAGAAACAATGAAAAAGCTCGGGAGTAGGGGTAAAACCCAGATAAGAAAGAACTATGAAGAAGCCTGCTAATAACCTATAGCTATTGGGAAATAATTGACTAAGAGAAAAGCAGAAGTAGGAGGCCACTTCAATAAAGAAAGAAGGGACGGGAAAACGGAGCCCTCCTCGGAGTTGGTCTATATAGAAAGGAAAATACCCCTTAGGGGGTAAGTGGGGACGAGATCCAGAAGGGGGAGCAATAATAGAAGTCCCCTCAGAAATCCCCCATTTAGTTCGGATATTGATGAGCTGCTAAGGCAATTTAACCTCAGACTCGAAGATCTCGAACCAAGGAACCTTGGCTTTAACTAAATCTCGCTCCGTAGCACGTTTCTGCTCTTGTTTATGAGCAGCCGACGCAGCAGAAGAGCTTAGGGTTTTGTCACTATCAAAGAGGAAGAGGCTTGAGGAGAGGGGCTAAGAGCATCTCCTTCGGTAAACCTATCTATAGCTTGCAATGAAGAATCGGCTGAGGAAGAAACCATACTTAAGTGATTAAAAAGAAGGGAACTGGTGAGACAAGTTGTTCGACCGTCTGGTGCTAGCTCGGAAGCAAAATGCAGTAAAGTAAAAACAAATGAAGAAAATGGAGGGGTTTTTATAGCAGGGACCATGTGAACAGTCATTTAATCCTTACCGTCCAAAAATAAGGGAATGGACGGTTATAATGGAGCCTCGGGAAACGAACCGTCGCGCGGCATTTAAAATATTTGGGCGGGAAAAAAGGGCGGCAAAATATCCCGAGCAGGTTAAGTTTGGATTTTACCCGAAAGCAATAAAACAAGACTTCAAAAGTCTCGTCTTGCTTTACTTTAGGGGGGTGAGGTGATGTCATATGAAATATTGACCTCCTCGGGTAAAATCCCCGCAAGCGCCGAACAAGTCATATACCGAACAGAGTGCACCGAACAGATAGCACCGAGCAGGATTTTACCGAACATCTGCTAACCCTACTCGGTTCTCTGGTCAAAGATTAGCTGAAAACTCGGGAGTAATTAACAAATTAACCGGCGTGAATGAACGTGTAGTAATGGGGCGCGAATTTCTCGGACACGCCTGGCTCCCATCAAGCCACGATCAAAGGACATCATGTTGCTTGTTTTCCGCGAGTTAGTTACTGAGGGCAGCCCTATAAATACCCTTAGATAACCTCATAGCAGGGGTTGAGATTTTTCTGGGCAAAAAGACTCCGAGGAGAGCAAACTTGAGTCTGTTCGGTCTTTTTTATAATTTCGCTAACAGTAGTCGTGTAAGTCATTGAGTGATTATTTTTGTGTCCAGATCATCTTGTAAATCATCAATATTTATAGTGAAGCTTTATACTGGACTAGGTCCCGTGGTTTTTCTCTCAATTTGAGGGTTTTCCACGTAAAAATCTTGGTATATTCCTTTTATTTTTCGTAAACATTTAATTCTACCAAAAACGTAAAATAACGGATCACATCATATATATATAAAGTTTTTATATCTAATAATATTAGATTATAAAACATATCATATATTTAATATAATCCTGAAATTTTATATAATAGGTAATTTAATGATATAAATCCTCCCCACAACCACTAGGTCCAGTAGGAGGATATTTTCGTAATTTAAACAACCATCTCCGTGTATAAATCCCAACGCCCGACCTCTCCACAACTACTACTAAAAATTTCACAACAATAAGAGGACACATCGCCGCCGGTGAAATCCAAATGTCGTCCCAGCCAATCTCGTCTCTCCGCGAAAATGCGGAGGTCTACACCGGTGACGCGATCTGCAAGCAGAAGTCCATTGAGCTGCTGGAGAAAATGCACCTCCCCGAAGGCTTACTCCCCCTAGACAACATCGTTGAAGTCGGATACAACGAGTCTTCCGGATTCGTATGGTTGAAGCAGAAGAAGAGCAAGACGCATGTTTTTCGTGCTATCGGGCGTAGCGTGTGGTACGATACCGAGGTCACGGCGTTCGTCGAAGACCGTCGGATGAAGAGGCTGACAGGTGTCAAGAGCAAGGAGCTCCTGATCTGGGTCACCATTACTGATATTTCCATTCAGGACCATAATTCCGGGAAAATTACGTTTGGCACCGCCGCGGGCCTTTCCAGGTCGTTTCCGGTGTCGGCGTTCGAAGAGAATAGGAGAAGCAGAGTACTTGATGTGTTAGGAGGGTAGATCGGGGAGTTCGTGTAAGTTCGTATGTTATAGTGAATAAATCCTGGATTATTATATGTAATTGTCCTGAAATTACTCTATTTTTATTTCAGTAAATCTGTGCGCGTAATCAGTGTTTGCAAAACCGAGATAAAAAAACCTGGACCCTCATAAAACCTAATTATTTTTTACGGCCATATGTATCTAGACGTTGGATTAATGGTCTAGATTTATTTTATTTTTTATGGGATCCAATTCAATAATAAATATGATCTATTGATCTACTTCAAGAGTAATGTCTCATGGTTAACCAAGAAATAACCCATAAAACGCGTATTATTATAGGCGGGTAGCCAAGAAGTAGCATAAAAACCGGTATGATTATAGGTTTGATCGGTTCATTCACCAGTTAAATCGGCATATATGACATCAATGTGTATAGGTTTTTGGGTCATTTTTTTGCTACCTCCCAATAGGATAGTGCCACATGAGTATCGATTCTTTCAACAGTTAAAAAGTTATATTACGTCATATTGATGAAATGCCTATATTTAATTTTTATAAAATATGTATTTCAAAAAACATTGAAATGATTAGTATATTTTATAATTCACAAACTAATCTAATCTAATCATATATATAATATTCCATACCATAAACTGTATTTATATGTTATATTGTGGAATTGTATGGATTTATTGATAAGATATATATAAAATGTTATTTTATAATTATTTCAATCCGACCCTCTTGGTCTCCACCTATTAGATTTTTATTCTCTAGGCTTAGCTTTAAGCCGCTAAGGACGAGCTGTTAACATTAAACAAGCCTCTCTTTTCTTGTTGCGGCTGGTCGCCAGTAGATTACATATGATATATTTTTGTGTTAAAAAATTTGGTTTATAACTTTTTTGTTCAAAATTTTGTGACAATACATGCATATGTGTATATAAACAAAGAATTCAAGTAAAGAATCGGTCTTTTGTGAAGTATTGATATAAAAAAAGTGTATCATCGATTTTTTAATATCGTGATTTTAGAGGGTCGATCGGACCAAAATGATTTTGAAAACTCTGCGCGTAAATTTCAAGCCCATGTACATTAATTATAGGGACCGGTGTGTTTTTTATAGTTGGGTGTTTAGTCATATTACCTGACTCGTTTAAGTTAAATTATCCATGTTAAAATTGCGTCTCAACTTAGTTATATTCTCATTTATTTAAATAACAATTCAATAACGTCAAGCAAAAAAAGGCGTACAGCATAGAACAACACGAATCCAAGTTGGAATGCGTGATGCAGACTTGAATAGAATATTAGCTGTAAAAAAGTTTTCAGAATTTCGAATATCGATCCACTCGAATATTGCCTCCACGCCATTTCGAATATGGATCCACTCGAATATTGCCTCCATGTACAATACATAAAGTATTATATAATGTTCTATTTTGATATGACAGGCTCCAAAATTATTTTGACCAAATGCTATTAAAAGATTAATTTTTTTTAACCATCATAATAAACATTTGTGATGGATACTCCAAATCGAGTCATTAGAAGAGAAATTAATAGACCAATTGTGATGGTGGTGTCAAAAGATTCATTTTTATATCACACATCAAATGTATTACCGTTTACTGATATAATCAGATTATAGGTGGCAAAACCCAAATCACTGAATTTCAAGGAAAAAAAATGGATGGATATATGTAATCCAATGTTTTCGAGATCATTGGTGTAAATCTCTAAGGTGCGTTTACAATCATTTATTTTAAACACTTCTATGTTGCTTTTGTTTTAAATTTGAAAAAAGATGATTTTAAACAAAAAATATTAAGTGTTTGTTAATAAATGAAAAAAATAGCTTAATGAACATCAATTAATTACAAAATTGTCATAACATAAGTTAAACCAGTCAAAAGCATATCATGACTTATTTTTTCTGTTTTTTTTTAACTGCTTTATTTTGTAAAAACAAAAAAAAGTTAAATATCTAAAATCTATTTTTTTCTTGAAAAACAAATATATAATCCTGATAAGCATTTATAAATAGCACCTAAATCACACACTTGGTCACCGCACAACTACTTTTATGTGCACATTCCTATGCATCTTCACAAAACTCAACACGTCAACCCATGAATTCTTTACCGCCCTGCCATGTCTAACCACTTTTTATTTATTTTTAACAGTGAAGATGCTAAATTTTTTTACTACACAGTGGGATTTGAACAAGACTATTTCTCAAAAGAGAGTGAGCTTTTATCAAGTAGGTTAGTCTTGAAGGTCGTCAGATAGTAATTTTATTTGTATCCAGTTCATTAAAAAAGGACATTATTTCATGTATATATCTACTTTTTTCAAATAGGATAATCACACTTATCCGATTAAAATAATGTATATTGAAAAATTACTATCTATATTCGATCCAATAGTATCGAATATCAATAAAAAAAATTGATTTTTTTATCGGTGGATATCTAATCGATTGATTTTTACGATCAGATGCGCAAGATTTCCCCATTTGGGACTCTATTTTTTTCACATCACTTGAGATTATAAATTCATATGTAAACACTTGGAAAGACTTGTTTCGTTTTGCTTTTGGAAATTTATGAAGTATGAAATATGTTTATGCCATAATCAAGATTTGGGCCGAGGACCAAACTAAATGAAGGTAGTTAATTTTAATTTTAAAAATACAACAAATATAAACAAATTCAGAAAAACAGAAAAAGAAAATACAGATATAAACGTTTAAATTTCTTTCAGTTGCCCCGTCACCGCAACTGGATCCTCGAGTAGGTTTTTCTTTGATGTATCGGGTGTATACGAACACCAATACATATATGTATGTATTGGTGTTGATGCACACCCAAGATATAGAAAAAAAACCAAGAATGGAACAAAACCAAAACTTTCACCTCAGTAAACAACAACGTTGTATACACATTTAAATATAATAATATTAATTTTTTTTAGAAAGAAAGCAGCTAGATATTATGAATTCTCTGTTTCTTTATCACCATTAAATCGGCCACTCCAAAATCCAAGAATCTTGTAGTTCCAAACAAATTTGGATACAATATCTTGTCTTGAGGCAAACATAAACCTTGCCTTTCACTGGCTTATTCAGCCCACAAGAATTTGGGGACTTGTAAATGAATTAACCGAATGCTCACCCCTACCTACACCCAATTTTGTTCCTCTTCTTCCCCCTAACGCTTAGCCTGCTCAATATCACTTTCTCTTCCACTCTTCGGTGAATCCGCCGGCCAGCCTGCAGCTGTTTTGAAGGAGAGGAGGGTGCCAACGTCTTGGCACAGCAGTAGGTCTTCTCTCGCTCCACTGGTCCAGCCTCCACTTCCACGCCAGATTTCTCTCTAGTAGTTTTAGGTCTTAAATTTGGAGGGAGAGTACTGAGAAGAGATAGTGAGATACCAAATTAAATGAAACAACATGTTCATTGTTTTGCACACCAACTTCAACTCGCTTTTGTAGTTGTGGCGAAAAATCATATAAGTATTTGTGAACTTTTTGTTTTGATTTCTAATGTGGTTAATGTGGTCGGAGGCTCATGCATGTGAAAATATAATTTACGAGAAAAATAAGCTTTAAAGATTGTTCAAGCCTTGGAAAATGAAGAAATATTACTAGTGGACGGGGATTGAATCAAGAAAACATTCTTATTCGTCCTAGTGATACACGTTGGAGCTCGCATTAGGTACTCTTCTGAGCTTGAGTAATTTGTTTGATTCTATAATTGGTGTGCTTCGTGATTGTGAATGAAGGAACATTATCTAATCAAAAGGGTGAAGTATCACGTTTGATAAATGACATATTAACTTACTTTGTATTTGATTTGTACTTGATGAAATCAATATTATGAATAACGAACGATTTGTGTCAAGCATTGCAAAGAAAATATCAAGATATTGTGAATGCTATGACTCTAGTAGATGTTTCTAAGAGAAGACTCAAGCAATGAGAGATGGTGGATGGAGTTCTTTGGTAGATAATGCATCCACGTTTTGTGTAAATCATGAAATTGAGGTGTCTGATATGATGATGTTTATGTGGGTGGCAAACAGACAAGACGGGGAGTTGAAAAGATGACAAACTCGCACCGCTATCGTGTGGAGGTATTTAATACGGTCATAGATATGCAATTGTTTGAGTTAAATGGTCAATTCAATGAGTTAAATACTGAATTGCTGCTTTATGTTGCTTGTTCGAATCCATTCAAACCTTTTGAAGCTTTTGACAAAAAGAGGTTAGTTTGGTTAGCAGAATTTTATCCAAACGGTTTTCAAGGTATCGAGTTTATGGCATTATTGGACCAACTCAAGAATTTTGTTATGGATATGCGTTTCAATATTGATACTTTGCATATAAAAGGACTTGGTGATATAACTCAAATAATGATTGACACTAGAAGGGATGTGACATACCCGTTGGTTTACAAGCTTATAAATTTAGATTTGGTTTTACCGGTTGCAACTGCTACAGTGGAAAGAACATTATCTGCTATGAATATCGTGAAGAATAGGCTTCGCAACCGAATGGATGAATGATAATTTGGTGGTTTATATTGAATAAGATATATTCAGTTGTGTACATAATGAAGCAGCCGGGGCCAATTATAAATTAGATTTTGAGATTAATTCTCAGTTATTTTTGCTATTAAATTTTTTATCTTATTTATTTCTTATAACTTTTGGCCGTACCTCTGCCATTGTGTACTCCTGCAACAATTCCTAGTGTCTAGGGGGACCCAATTCCTAGGAAAAGGAGTATAATCACACGATGGAGTCAAAGACATGAGAAAACTGAACCCCCTCAATGGCGTCCACAAGTCCCATTCTCAAAAGACCAGAATACTCTAGGAGCTCTATTGTTGCTATGATCCCTCGGTGGACGGCAAAGATTACATCAAGCAATACTATAAACCTTAGCACGAGATTTCAACCTGTATCTTGCGACATATAGTTTTATCACGTTCTTCCTGTTATCTGCGTATTTATACCAATCTGCCAAGTGCCATCGTTTCGAGTAACTTATTCCTCTGGGAATTTGTATGAGCTTGACCTGAAAAGAGCATAGGTGTGCAGTAGAGGCTCCGGGCCTCTATCACCTTTTAGGAATGCCATCCGCCTGAACTGACGGATACAGTTCTGAACGCTGGCTGTAACTGAAAGCAAAGTTCCTACACCTTTCTCACTCACAATCTTGCCACCATTGGAAGTGTACCGAAGAGTCGGTTGTAATATCTGCGACTTATGATATGATCAAAGAACCGGATCTCTCTTGAAATATGCTCAATCTCACTTTTGAATTGTCTAGCCTGATACAAAATTCTCTCTCACAAAACTCGCTTATTTCCTTCCTAATCCTCAATGCTTCCTCCCTTGGTCCCCTCATACCAATTATAAAATGGCCAGCAAAACGAATATAATCCATTTTTCGAGTCTTCTCCTTGCCACCCGAGGGCACAAACTCTGGCTTAGAAAGGTTGTGGCAGCCCTCATCGATCTTATACTTCCATATTGAGTCAGACTCACATGGACACTGTCTTATTATCCATAAGATGATCAAGTTCATCAAGACAAACATTCATCAGCAAAGGGCTTAGAATACACAGCAACATAGCTGGGCACCTTCGAAGCTTCTTCTGGAGCGAAACCAAATAATGTTCTTAGCCAATATGGGTCGGGCTTAGGTTCATTATCACACAAAATTTTCTTCTTGGTCTGACCCTTTATTACACTCACTTTATCGCCTTTATCTTGTACACGCATACGAAATTCCCCTGGCCCTTTCAACCCCTATTTAATCAAGTTCAGAACTTTCTTATCTTTTATAGCTTTTTCAACACAACCCAGCACCATTTTTTCATCTGCATTTACGAAGAGCTCACGTAGATCACCTATGCTAAACCAAAATACCAGCAAAACTACACCTGATGGTTCTGATAGCAGTGTGAGGATTTCTACCCGGTCTAAAAGCATGGGACTTCGGAGAAAGTCGCGGCTCAAAAACTGGTTCAATGATCATCAACAGAACTTCTTAAACAACCAGGTCTTGAAACGGAGGCGTATCAGAGTTCAATATAGGATAAAGTTTGCTTTTGGAGAGTATTTTAGTTATGGCTATATCATTCGGGCTGCGTATGTACTGCTGCAATATGAAGTTGAACCAAAACTGGTTGTGAACGACGGCGTGTTTGAGTATAAGGAGATTGGATAGGGTTGAGAAAGGAGAGCTTTTTTGGAAAGGAAAGATCCGGTGGCGTGAGTGCACGCTCTCTGGTAAGCTGAGTACTCAGAGATCGAGTTTGGAGAGGAAGCCGGTGAGGTTGAGGAAGGGTTTCTGGGGTTGGGAGAATGTTTTCACCCAGAGGTCTGAGAGGACTTGAATCAGGTCTTCTTTGAGTTGAGAATATGGGTGTATTTGTAATGGTGCCGATTAAGAGTGGTGGTTAAAGTGATGGCAGAGTCGGCGAATGGCTGCGGAGGGGGAGTAAGTGCGCGTTAAGTGTTTGACTTTTGTTCTCACTGACATGTTTCGACTTTCAAACACCGAATCTGGAAGCACATAAGGCGCCACTTATGGCTTCAATCCTAAACTTCGCTAGCTATTACTTCAAATTAACAACCACTCTGTTTAGCTTACATTCTCATATATTTAGGGACACATTGTTGCTGCTCTGAAGGGCACTGTTCTCAGGGACATCATCCACCATCTACGTGGAATCTTTTTTTTCCAAATGAATGGTGATGATACCCTTAAGGACACTACTCTTAAAAACATCATCAAACAATAGCTTAAACCGATGCTGATATTTAAATTATTTCTTCCGAAATGATATTTTGAATAAAGTTAAATATAAATTGTACATATTGGAATATTTTAGTTTACCCCTTGTAGTGGTAAAGACTTGGACAAATATGGGTAAGTTATCTTCCAAATGTATAAATATAAAAAAATCAACTCGTTGAACTAACGGCGTTGCAGTACATTCACACAGAGGGAACTCACTTCTTGTTTCTTACCAGATATCAAGAAGTCGCGGATCTCTGGATTCTCGGATTTCAAAACTAAATTTTCTCTCCTAATTCTCCCCATTTATTTATCTTAGTTACCTGAGAATCGGCTGAAAGCATGTCGAATTCGTTGCCTTATTCAATGAAAGATGTACAGTACGACAACGCCAAGTTTCGGCGCCGATCTCTTCTCAAGGTTCGTGTTTTGATTTTTCAAATCTCACAGATCAGTATTTTTTTTTGAGAAAAATTTAATCTTTTGGGGTTTTGTTTGTTTTGGCAAGGTCTCAATGAGTTTGGATTGGTGATTATGTTTTTCACGAGATTATGATTGACGCGAATTCTTGATATTTTTTTCTTCTTTTTGTGTATTGGATGAAGATGTATTGGTTAAACTGAAAGTCGTAGGGTTAGAATGGATGTTCAACTGTGGTGAAGATCTGGTGTAAATTCCTATCAAAAACTCTTTTTTAATTTATTTGCTCATTGTTTTTAGTATTTGTATATAACATAGGTGAAAGTCGTTTTTCTTGTTATGAAAGATGACAGATTGCATGGGTATATGGTTTTATAAGTGTGCCTTAAGTATGGTAATGTCTGGTTTGTGGTTCTATTGCTGATTGTTTTGGTTGTGGTCCGGATCTTTCTTCATTATGAAGCTTCCAGTTATGATCCAGCAAATTTTCCAAGAAGGGATGAGCCTAACGGAGGAGAGAGGCATGTTAAATATGAGAAATTGAGATAATGAAATACCCGTCGATTAACCTTTGCTGTTTTTGGCATGCCAACCATCAATGCATTCGAGTTTAACAAGACGGAGTAAAAACAGCATAAAATTCAGAAGGACAAGCGTTTTAAATTGCATACCGCATCTGCAATCCACATGGTTCCAATTGCTTCATGCATATACCATTGTTCATTTCATTTAGTGGAATGATGCCATTTCTATTCAATAATGGTTTTTTTTAAACTCTTTTTCACTCTTTTAATGTTCACTGAGCATTGTCTCCTCTCCCCAGCATTATTCCTTTTGAAATTATAAGACTTCTTGCCACTTTATGTTGACTTAACTTTATCTAATTGTTTTCTTCCACAGGGGATCACTCAAAGTCTTTTAACCAGTAATTTAAAAAATGAATGTGTAAAATGCAGTACAGGATGGTTTCTTGTGCTATTAATGATTGGTGGTTTAGCATATCTTATGCTGACACATGCTAGCACCACCCCTTCTTCATTGGGTGGTGTAGCTAATAATATTGGCACAGAGGAAGGAAATAATTTCTTTACAGATAGAAGTGGTCGATTTAGAAAATTTTGGAGGAAACCACCGAGGCTTCCTCCTCGATTGTCTCCTGATGAAATTGTTATTAGGAATAAATCTATTCATAACTCTGACAAGATAGAATCTGGCCCTGATTGGAAGGCTCGTCAGCAAAAGGTCAAGGAGGCATTTATACATGCATGGTCTGGGTATCGGGCTTATGCTATGGGTTATGATGAACTTATGCCAGTGAGCCGTAGAGGGGTTGATGGCTTAGGGGGTTTAGGAGCTACAATTGTGGATGCTCTTGACACCGCGATGATAATGGGAATTGACGAAGTTGTGTACGAAGCTGGCTCTTGGATTGAAAAGCATCTTCCAGAGAGGATTAATGAAAGAGGCCAAGTAAATTTATTTGAAACTACTATACGTGTTCTAGGTGGTCTTTTGAGTGCTTATCATTTAAGTGGGGGTGAACATGGTGGTAATGCTTCAACAAAAGGACCTAAGCCAAAGGTCTATCTTGAAAATGCTAGGAACTTGGCTGATCATCTGCTAGTTGCTTTTACGTCAAGCCCCTCAGCTATCCCCTTCAGTGATGTTGTTCTACGTGATCGCTCATCACATCCTGCTCCTGATGGCTTAAGTAGCACAGCTGAAGTTTCTACTTTACAGCTTGAGTTCAACTATCTCAGTTCTTTGACTGGTAATCCAAACTACACTTTGGAGTCTATGAAGGTTTTGGAACACATGAAGAATTTAACAAAGTTCAAGGGACTGGTTCCTATTTACATAGAGTATGGACAAATCATTCTTTGCTTCCTTATTGCATTCATGGATTTGGAATTATATCATGGAGTTCTTGTTCTTTTTAAAAAGTTTTGTAGTCTGTAATCTGGTCTAAATTATGCTTTATCTTACCTTCAAAATCAGTATAATTTCTTCTCACCCACCTGGTACTTTTTATGAGAGTTCATCTTTGTATTTGCAACACGTATAAGATGCTTGACAAAATAATTTTTAAAGGCTAAATGCTGATGTAAAGTGCGAGTTTATTATAATCCAGTGCAACACGTGCATGGCATTTGTACCATGTGCAGTGCACTTTTTGAAGCTGTCGAGGTTGCACTTGTGAATGCTGAATGTATTTCTCCAACTGATTAAGTTATAAATCTTCATTTTGTTTACTTTAAGCGGAATTATGAGGAAAAGGTAGAGAGACAACAAGTCGCATGGTATTAGGATTACTTACTGCCAACTTTTTCTTTCTATTACTCTTCTATCCTTCACTGGCATCTATGCATTCAATGCTGAACATTTGACAGATGTAAATTGGGACTTCTATAGGTCATTTTTTTACTATCCATACATATTGCAGCCCTCATTCTGGTGAGTTTAACGGGGAGAACATTAGACTTGGATCTCGTGGGGACAGTTACTACGAGTACCTCATCAAAGTATGGCTTCAGAATGGAGGGAGTAATTTGAATTATTTGCACGATATGTACATGGAATCGGTGAAAGGCATCAAAGAACTTCTTGTTCGGAAATCTACTCCCAATGGATTGGTTTTTGTTGGAGAATTGCCATATGGGCTGCACGGCACTTTCAGTCCAAAAATGGATCATCTGGTATGTTACCTCCGTATTTTGATATACCTTGCTTAATCATCGAAATTGAGTGCAAATAAATTAGTTTACTGGACGGCTGTTAAACGACTTTTACATTTTGGGATGCGTAAGTGGCACTTATCCGAGAAACATGTATGCTTCCTTTGAACTATGTCTTTCTTCTTTTCCTCATTTTGATGCTAAAGCTCTGGTCTCAATAAGTTCATCAAAATAACATGATCATATAAATGTTTACCTAACAACACAGCTCTCATATTTTGAGCTCAATATTTTCTTCCTACCTATCCTATGCAATTTTGTGTGTAGGTATGCTTTCTTCCTGGTACTCTTGCTCTTGGTGCCACAAAAGGCGTCGTGAAAGAAAAGGCTATGAGAGAAAACTTGCTCAGCTTTGAGGATCTAGAAAATTTGAAGCTTGCTGAAGATTTGGCTAAGACATGTGTTGAGATGTATTCAGTAACTTCTACTGGATTGGCTCCAGAAATCGCATACTTCAATATGGAGGTCATCTTGCTTTCTTTTTATCTTTGCCCTGTCTAATAAGAGGACTGGAGTAGTTATTGCTTTATGGACATATGAGTTACCAAATCTTTATCTCTTCCTGCCATTTTACCCCTAGGATCATTATCTTACTTATTAATCAATGGTTGCAGCGCTAATGGTTTAATTTTGCATTATACAAGGGAGTAAGAGAAGCTGGTCCTGATGGTGGAAACAAAAATTCAAAATATGTTGACGACATAATTATAAAACCTGCTGATCGTCACAATCTTCTGCGTCCTGAAACTGTTGAATCACTGTTCGTCTTGTTTCGCATCACAGAAGATCCAAAGTATGTCCAATTATGTTCTTGAAGATAAACATTAAAACCTCTTTTTTTCGAAATTTTTATGTCGTAACATGAATGTGTTTTTTCCTCCTTTCTATAAGATCGGAGAGTTTATAGGTTCCTTTCCAAACTTTTTCGAATTAAGGCCAGCTTTGTTTGGAGCTATTTTTTCCTTCGGATAAAGTAACGTCTTATGTGGATAACTTTTCAAAGAATATTCTACCTCTCATAGAATTTCGCCGTTTCATTTAGAGATCATTCTAGAAGTGGATTCAAATCTATTTACTGCGTCTCTTTTTTGCCTTCTTCAAAAACTAGTTTGACACTTGTCAATATCTGTTCAGATATCGTGAGTGGGGCTGGAAAATCTTTCAAGCATTTGAGAAGTATACGAAAGTTGATTCCGGTGGTTACAGTTCGCTAGATGATGTTACCGTGCTTCCTCCACACAAAAGAGACAAGATGGAGACATTTTTCCTGGGCGAAACTTTAAAATATTTGTATTTATTGTTTGGAGACAGTAATGCTATTCCGTTGGATGCATATGTATTTAACACAGAAGCTCATCCTATTCCTATTCAACGCACTGCAAGCACGAACTGATTCTTCTGATAGGTTTACAATTTTGAGCTATGTGACAATGTCAGGCGGCAATCCCCTATTGTTTTAGATACAACTCCTGAAAGCCTGTGAAAAGAATGGGTTGACAAGTACAAAGGTGGCCGAAGTTTTGCTCTCTTCTGCCTTCTTCATCGGATTTTTTTTTTTTTTGTACTAAAAATAACTGAGAATTTTACATATTGATGCTACAGATGATTGACTTATGAATAGCTTCCATTTTGTGAGTATGGGGACTGCTGAGCTACACAATTAGATTGCGGTTAGGCAACCATGTAATGAGTAACACAAGTGTCCTGTTATCATAATTTCCTTTACAGAATACAGTGATGGATTCGAACTATGTTTTGGCATAAGTACAGATTTGTTTTATACGTTCTGGTTCTCTACGTGTTATGATTGTTAGTTCAAGTTATTGGATATCATTCTTTGCCTGCATCTTGGCTTGACAGAAAAAACAAATGATCACCATCTCGTATTACTCTTAGGTCATCTATCTCTGCATTCTCTGCATTAAATACTTTTGTAACCTTGTCATCTCCAAAGTTCTTACCTGGAATTGCACAAGTGATGATCAGATATATCAGGTACAGTTCCAGGTATAGTAAGTTTTAAACAACAACACATACCTGCTGTTGTGAACAGCTCTTTAAGCGAATCAGGTAGAATGATTAGCTTTGCAGGCTGGCTCTGTGGACGTTTCTTCTTTCCAAATTTCATATGTATGATGACTCTTTTTTTGGCTGAACTTATTACATCTATGGAAGTCGGATATGTAGAATTGGTTGAGCTGACATATGTAACATCAGCATAATTGGTGGCCCTGTTTGATTTATTTTCAATTTCATGAAAGGACAGTGAATGCACATCAGTTGCACTTCTGTTAATGAATCTTGAATTGGAAATTTCTACTCTTGATTCATACTTCTGTGCGTCTCCAAAGGATATGAATTGAGCTCTGGTTTGATTATTGAGTTCTCCTCCCGTTTCTCTGTCGGGCCAATTATTGAGGATCATACTTGGATCATGCTGACCCTCAATGTCGAAACTTCTCCATGCTTTGAGCTTCGAAAACCAGAAAGCAGTCTTGCAGAATAAGTTGTCGATTCAAGAAAGGAAATCTAAGCAATATACAGAGCTGATGATTAATAAGTACCTGAAAAAAATTGTTCATGACAATGCTCTCGTCTACTGGATTTGCTCGAAGAATGTTGATAAATGTGATTCTGTTTAGCCGTAGTATTTGAGAAACTTCAGTTGTTCGAACGCCAAAAGGCTGCGGCATTTTACATAAAATTCCTGTTTCTCCAAACATTTCCCCTGCAGATGCTTTTCCCAGAATCTATATGTATATGAAAATATTGGCGTCAATATTTAATATATTCGGCAAATGTATTGGTGTAATGATTCTTACTTGATCTTGGCCATTGATTTTTGCAATCAAATCCTGCCAAACACCTTCGTCAGAACTGAAACGTTAAGCGACAATTTCTTTAATTTATGAGATTTTGTAGCTTACCACTGCTCCTGAGACTATTATATACGCATCTGTCGGATATTCATTTTGTAGAATAACGTCTTCTTTAGGAGGGAAATATTCAGCTTCCATTTCCGGGACCTTTTAAGAAATCCAGGATTAATATTTTTCGTTTGCTTCTTTACAAAGAAAATTGGATGGTTATTTCGCATGGACAAGAAATGGTACCAGTTGAAAAAGAAAGTCCTGTGAAACCCCATGAAAAATATGGACATTTTGAACCACTGGGTGAAACAAATAGCGTGCAACGCTCGACTGAATAGCATTTGGCAGCCCATTTAAGATCTCTTGCTGTTTCAATCCTTCTGTTTTGAATTTGAGACATATATGTGACAATATTTGATCTCGAAATTGCAAAGGCAGTTGGTTCCTTTTCGTGAATTCTGAAGCAGCTCTCACCGTATCTCTCTGCAGTATAGAAACAAATCTGTCAAGATTTGCTCTAAACACCCAAATACAAAACATATGAAGAGGAGGAGATAGAGCATACAAAGTTTCTGGTGCGGCTGGTCCAGTGAACAACAAGGTTTGTCATGTTTCCGGTGAGATAAGATGTCAATCCTAGGTTGAACAGCATGAAAAAGATGTCGAACAGCATCTCTCTCGTGTTCTCAGCGTGCAAGTCTCCATAACCTGTTGTAGTTAGTGTTACTATAGACCAATACAATGAGATTATGTATCTGTCCCAAAGGCTCATTTGTTTGAAATTTGGGTATACTGCTCCAATCCAAGTTCTTTTTGGATCAGGGTATCTATGTGCTATCAAATAGTTGAAGCATCCTGCACAATGTACTGCGAACAATGTTACCTGAATATGATCAAGAAGAGTAACATTCTATCAATATCGGATATGTGAGCTTAAGTATGAGGATTCACTATTCAGAATTAAAAGTGGCTTACAGATACGAGTTTAGTACAACGAGTCCAGAAATAGTTAAACCGGATGTCTTTTTCAAGCCTGAATCAAGGAGGGAAAAAAAGTAACTTTTAGCCTTCTTGTAAAATGTATGATCCTAAGATTTTCAAGAAAACCGATGGGGGCTGAGCAAGAGTGGTGATGAAACCTTGCAAACATGGAGCTAACTCGTCTGAGACGCCAAAGTCGTAACATGCTTAGTAGCTTACAGCCCAGTCCACCATTATGATCAGTGAGTAAAGCGCTGAGAGATTGAAATGGTATTGTTGAGCAGACATCGAAGGCGAACCAGGTCGACAGATACCTGTTGGTCGAATATGAAAACGTGTAAACAGTTATAGTTCAAGGTTATAGTGCTGAAAGATTTCTGGACGCCATTGTTGAGATTTTGCTCAACTTATGCATGCTTATCTACCTTACTGCTATTTGACCAGGATCATCGACGATGAGACTCGACTGGCTATCAAGGTATGCCACGAAGAAGGTGAGTACAACATCGACAGCGAAGAAACCATTGACAATGTTGTCAAATATTAAAAGGGCATCCCTTTTGTAAGACAGAAATGCAAAGTCAAATGGAGAAATCCAGGCTGAATAAATGACCAAAAGAATCAGAAACATTTCCCATGCCCTGGAAAATAAGTGAAAAACAGTAGAAGAAAAATGTCAATGGATTCAATTTTTCTATACTTAGAGACAACTCTCGTTTTAGAGGATCAAGAAATGAAGCAAGATGATCATCACCTATAACGCGAATCGAATGGGGACACGATATATCTTCGAAGTATGGTAGGTCTGTTACTTCTATCTCCAAGGGAAGGAAGAAGATCGCAGGAGAAGAAACCACTTTGAGTTCCTGCGCTGGATAGAAAGTCCTCTACACAGAATCGTTGTAGGAAGTTTTTCAAGTAAGAAAACAACATTGTATTTCGTGTAAGATTAAAGTAGAGAATCTTTCAAAAAGCTTTCACAGACAACAACAATTCCGATGAGATGTTTATATATAGCAAAAACAGTCGAGAGGTGACTACAGCGAAACCCTGAAGGCACCTTCTCTCCTATTTTCCATTTAAGGAAGTTGTCTTTTCCAAAATGCGGTGAGCTCATTTGGAATGATGCTGATGCTATGAAGAGATTAAGAAAAAGGCGATAATGGTGGAAAATAAACATGGGAAATCCCGACATTGGACGATTGCTGCGGACACATGAGTTCTTGGCTAACACCCTTCATAGATGGACGAACCTACTTGTGACATTGGGACAACTGCCCCCTAAATTTAAAAATTTGTAAAAATACCCCAAAAATTACATTTTGCCTCCCCAAATATTATATTTTGATCTCTTAAAATTTTTTGGCCTCCATTTTTATGTTATTATTTCTTGCTCATATGAATAAAAGTTCTAGATTCGTTATTGGATGCATGCATAAATAGAGGTATGGAATTCTTGCATAGAGCGGCCGCCCAACCAAAAAAAAAATTTTAATGCAAAAAAAAACAAATTTTTACCCTTATAGAAAAAACATTTATTTTACCACCCCCCAATTATTTTCTTTAACCAATTTGGCGTTATATTTTTATTTGTTTATTTTGTAATTGAATGATTAACATGATATTAGTCATTAAAAAATTATTTCCCTTCATAAACATGTTGTGTTATACATGTGTGATATGATTATGGTGTAATTATATCAATTGGTAGTATGATATTGGGGGTTCGGGTGGAACCAAGAATGAAGTAATACATGTAGCAAATGATATATGACAATGAATGACATATAGGACAATACATGTATAGTAGAATATAACATTGGTGTACATGTAGCATGCATTTGAAGGTGCATTAGCATGTATATGTGAGTTGCATTCCATAAGATATTTAACATGAGTTTGAAGGGAATTACATGTGCATGTGAGTTTGGAATTAAAGGTGAGTATTTAGATGTAAAATCAGCTTTTAAACACACAACTCACCTCAACTCACCTACAAATCTCTACATGTTCTTTGGAAGCTTTTGAGGGTTTGATTTAGAGTTTCACTTGCAAGGATCTTTATTCACTAAGAGGAAGTGATTTACTTGGTAAGAAGGCTAAACATTCACTACTTTATCATGCAAATTTGAAGTTCTTTGCTTTTGTTTGAAGTTGGAAGCATGAAAGCATGTGAAGAATCATATTATGGTTCTATGCTAGTAATTGGATTCTAAAATGGTGAAAACATGTTGTTATGCTAGTAGAGAGTGCATGAACCTTGTTTTAATGTTGAATTTCGAGTTGTAGGAGAAGAGCTAGGAAGATAAGCTCAAAATCGCCATGGTTTCAAAATTTTGTCATCGACCGATCGATCGCTAGGATCGTACCGATCGTCGGTAAAACAGGGGAAAGTTAAGGCGGTGCATGTACCGATCAATCGCTGAAAGCGACCGATCGATCGGTGAAATGCCGTAGCATTTTTGAGAAATTCAACTATTTAAGCGATCGATCGCTGGCTTTTGACCGACCGATCGCTGGCTTTTGACCGACCGATCGCTAGGGTTACATGTTTGGACCGATCGATCGCTAGGGTGACCGATCGATCGGTAGACTTAAATGTTATATTTTGTAGTTTTTGATATTGAAGCCTCTTATAACATGGTCTATTGTTCATATGCTTGTAGCATCATCACAGGGGACAGGGCAAAGAGGCAATTAGCTATCAACGCCTGATTTATCGCTTTTGTGTCGCAATACATGTACGTGTTGACGTACGGAGTATAGATATGATGTGATGATGATGTTATGGTTTTGATATCATATGATTTATGTTATCTTGTGTCATATGATTGGTAGTTTCATATGCATGTACATACATGGATTTCATATGATTGGGATGGAGGCCTTGATAGATATGTGTATATGCTTTGGTGAGATCATTGCCTCGATAGATATGCCTGGTGTGGTATATGCTTTGGCTGGGATCGTTGCCACGATATATATACTACATATGCTTTGGCTTGAGAGATATACTCCTGGTGTGGATATATGCTCTGGCTATTATCACAGATGAGTATGGTACTATGATATGTGCTGCTAATATGAAGATGTGATGTGGTTCCACTGACATATTGAGCTAAATAGGCATATCATATGGGGCTCGTGATAATAGGGTGATTATTGAGACATGTCATGACATAGTGCATTTGTGGATGCATGATACAGAACATTCACGTATAGATGATTTCTTGTGCTTTATCATTGATATTGATATTGTGTTTTGATATTGCACTGAGATACTTGTTCTCTATACTCATTGTGTGAATGTTTCTGTAGGGACTCATAGACGTGGGGAGACGGGTGTGAGTCATTTTCCGCTGCGAGCTGAACCACTGCCTAGGAGTTATTTTGGATTAGGTTATTACTTGTACATGTGATGTATAGTTGGTTAGGTTTGTATAACCTTGTAACAACTTCACTTCAGTGCATGTTTTTACTTAATTCAGACTCACGTATGTATGTTAAGATACTACATAAATGGATTAAGTAACGAGGAAACGAATGGAGGGTTATTTTGGTCTAATATGATAAATACTCAACATCTTTATTGGAAATGAAAAAAATTTAAAGTCAAGGTGACTTTGAAGCTTTTTGGAAAAGTCGCTGACTAAAATCGATATTTTTTTTTATATGGGGGTTTTTTAAAATTTTATACGAAACTTAAACTTGAGTCATTTTTTCGTAGGATGAATGTGATATAATTGAGACAAGTCTCAAATGTCGCTAAAATCGATTTTACACCACACCATAAATCTAAAATATCGAGTTTCATGATGACAAAATATATATACAATATTATATTTATATTCCATAATTTATAATACAATTCTTTTTGTGTACAATATTTTAATTTTTTTGAATAATGTAAAATTACGCATTCAAGATAAATGTTTGTATTCTATTTCAACAAATTTCATTGGATATCGTAATAAATAAGGTTTTTTTCTAAAAATAATTCAAAAAAATTAAATTTAAAATATACTGTGTTTAAAAACTTTAGAAAACTACCATAAAATATCAACCGGGAGCGTGGTCAATCCTTCACGAGTGGTCGTCTGCACTGCTGGCTGCAACTCATTCTTGAGGGGCCGCCAGCACCCTTGGCGGCACCACAAGTTTTTTAATTTAATTTTTTTTATTAAAATTTTTTGTTTGTTTTTTATATTTAACAAAAAACATGATGAATCAACGGTTAATGTTGTTGAATTTGATTCGTATAAATATGCCGAAATCAATGAGATTAGATACGTAGACCAAAAATAATAATCAACAAGAGTTTGGTCGTTTGGGAAACATACCGAATTAGTTTTAAAAAAATAACGAATTACTAAAACAACAATTAATAGGAACCCAAACTATTGATCATTCAATATGTAATATAATTTCTATCAATGAGCTATAAATGTTTTAGGGCTTGATATTAATTAATACAAATAATATATAAGTTTAATACTAATTTCATGTAGAACTGATATCAAAATTTGTATAGATTTAATACTATTTCATCCTCTTGCAGACATTCGATACTGAGATCTATCACATTTGAGTTGATCCACCATTAATTTTATATTCAATTTACCCATGATACTATTTAATGTTCTAAATTCAACTAATACATATAGAATATGATTCTAAATTCAACTATTAAAATGTATATATTTTTGAAATTTATTTTTTATTTTTTAAAAAAATACACTGTGATTCGACGAGTGGTTTAATTATTGACCTCTGCATTTTGTAGGTTGTTGAATTGGATCAAGGTTGGGTATAGACCGTACACATATCAATAATCATACAAATTATACTCAAAAAAATAAAATTACAAATTTGCCTAATTCTTATACTCTCAACAATAATGACAAATTTACCCAATTCTTATAGTCTCAACGATAATGATGGTGATTAATTGAATTGACCTTTTTAAGATATGAGATAAAGCCAAATTAAAAGTTAAAATTGGTGGGTTCTAAAAAAAAAAAGTAAAATTGGTGGGTTAAAAAAAGTAAAATTGGTGAGCTCAACTCATCCAATACCTTAGGAAAGAGGAGAAAGTCAAAATGGTTATATATATATAAATATATTCTTGCATAGACCAGACATCTTTGTTGACAATATCTTATGTGTATTGGTGTATGGAGCGTGTCTCACACCCGATCCATGCAAGAAATTCTATGTTGTCTCTTTTGAATAAAATTCTCAAAAATGAACATTGGATGAAATTTGCTATACTTAATTAAGAATACTTAATTAAGAATGTTTTGTTGTTGGTATTGAGTAATAATATACATTCCCTTTGACTCGATCGCCACATTGTTCAATAATTGTATCAATCCATGTTTTCGTGGAAAATCTTGGTTTGACCAATGTCAATAAACCCTCTCATTATTTCCTAAATTGAATCAAAATGCTAATCAGTGTATTACATACATGGTGGAGTCGGGACCAAGTCTTGTTTAGGTGTACTTGGAGTGTACAATCTCTATAATATGCCCGAGAATAATTAGCAAAGCAAGGGGAAAAAAGAATTTAGGGTAAATAAATTTAAATTTGGCGATCAAGTATTGTCGGAGGCTAATTAGAAGATGTGGGGATGATATATACCATGGTCCTATAAATAATGGTGGTCCTCAATGTGTGGAAATTGGTTTGAATTTCATGTCTACATGTAATATTACTCGTGGTCCTTTAACTCAATTTGTTAACGAAAATTCGACCAATCCTCTATACAAAAAGGAGTAATCGTCTTGAGTTAGTGGTAATTTACTCCAGTGATATCGCTAAAAGACATTTACTCTCGTGGTTTGTAAAATATAGTTCAACGCCCTCTTCCACAAATTTTAGATTTTTTTGACTACTTATAGCCTATTTTCAAACCACAAGTATGTACGTTGCACCTTATAAAAACCACATGTGGAAACATGATAAAATTATGTCAAATCTTTTTTCTACTTTTAGGTGCAATTTACCCCCTTATATTATTTTCTAAGTGTCGATTACCCCCTATGTTATTCAAAATATGCAGATTACCCCTTTATATTATTATTTAGGTGTGATTTACCATCTCAATGATACAATTGACTTTTATACATGTAATTTCAAAGCACACACGCAAGATATGACGCGTGTAACACAAACCATAGAGGGAGTGCCTTCCATCTATTTCAAGCCACATGATGGGTAAACAACCTATTTTCAAACGAAACGGAGGTAATGCCTATTTTCAAAAACAGTGAGGGGATCTATGCCAAAAATCCTCTCAATTCATCGTAGATTAATTAATAATTATATTAGATTATCGTAGTAATTTAATCAAGGCATTTTTCATTTACGTTTGTGTAGGTTTTAAGCTAATAGAATAATTTAGAACAAATAATTAATTACATCTATACGTGAATTCAATTCTTTTATATATCTCCCTCTGTCGATTCTTTGTTTCAACATGAAAATATTTGCGATCTAAAATGCTAATTGCATCCCACAGAATAACTTGAGAATGAGAAGTAGTTCAACCACGTTTGATCAACAATGACAGGTGAAAATCGACATATATGATAGATCGCAAATATTTAATTAATATAATATTTAAGAATATATGGGTTCCAACTCAAACCAATTGACAATGAGTGGAGTAACACATGTATCTTATAAATAGCTAACATACATTCTAGGTTCTCAATGTGGGACAACTCTTAACACGCCCCATCACTTGTGACATTATATAAATCAAACACGTGGATTGATAACACGTGTGACGGTGTGCATGCGAGCGAAATAGCCAATCACATTAAAAACCTGTCTCTGATACCATGTTAATAATATATGGAGTTCCAACTCAAAACAAATTGGCAATGAGCATTCCCAACGTGTGACAACTCTCAACAATAAAAATAATGTTCGTATTTTAATTTTTTTTCTGCATAATACATTAATACTCTTCCTTCTTACGTAAAATTAAAAGCATGTGTCCCAATCTATTGTACGGGAGAGAAATGTGGTAAGGGGAAAGCTGAGTGGTATCTCTCATTGCATTGGCTCACCAGTTTCTTCCCATTGGCAAAGGCAAATTCTTGATTTGGGACCATGCTTGCATTTGGGGTTGGGAATGGGAATTTTATCTGGTTTTGATTGTATATATCAGAATGTAATTTTGTGACCAAGAAAAGATACTCATTCAGACTCAAAATTTGATAAAATTTTATGAATGATGATATCGATCAATTGTTTATAAAATTGTTTCACTCAGACAAATAGTTATAATAAATGCAAAACCATGAACAGAATTACTATATTATTTTTGTAAAGACCCGGAAATTCGAGGTATTCATTAAATTAAAATATTTTGGCTCAAGTTAAAACTTTAATTATTTTATTATTATTAAATGGTATATAACATGACTCAAACTCCATTACTTAGTTTCCTTGTAGAACTAATTACTCTTATGATCTTTACATATTAGCTCAAAGTTACTCAATATTGTTAACATGATCTAAGACAATTAATTAGGATTTTTCCATCCTATTTTAGCATCACCATAACCGAACCAAATCTTACTGTTGGTCCGGACTCTGCACCAAGTGAGCTGACGTTGTTTGTTATTGTTTTTGTTGCCAAAATCTATCATTGAACCAAGAATTATGGAAGGTTTTTAATCATCAAGCAACTCAAAGGATTTGGATGGAAATCTCAATTTTAATTACACTTTGTTACCATGGAAATCATTACCATAATTTCAACAAAGTCTACACTTTGTTGGTCACCAAAAATCGAAAATTCCATTTTTAAATCAAGGGTTTTGGAAAGAATTGTAGACCATGATTTTCAAGGATATTAACCTCCTAATTTTCGAAATATTATGCACCATTTTGTCATAAAAAATCTGCACATATTTTATACCATCAATTCAAGAATCTCATACTCCTTATTTTCGAAAATATGCATCATTTTTGGTAATTAAAATCTACTCATATATTATTCCATAAATTTGAAGGTTTCCACCTTTATTTTGCTAAGTTTGAACCAAGTTATATATAGGATTGTACCTTTAAAGTAGATCTAGCACAAACCTTTCTCTCCACCATAATTTTTGTTTCGAAAATTCTTCTTCAAGAACCGAAAACTTTAGCCCAAATCATACCAATAATTCGAGCACTTCAAGGCTTAGGAAGGAAGGATTTCGCGTCGTTTTCGCACCTTTAATCGTTCAAACGTCTAAATCGCTGTAAGTGGGTTTTTGCTAGTTATTCGTTTCGTTTTCTAAAAATGATTGTATGTATGCTTTTAAATCTCAATCGATATGAATTTATTTTGAAATTATGCAAGTAGTAATTTTTAAGCACTTTAAACTTTGAAATCTGATTGGAAGTGGATTCCTTTATGACCCTGATGCGGTAGGATATAACCGTTTACATGACCTTATACGGTGGTTAACCGTTGTTTCTGGAATGTCCAGACCCTTTATTCGTGGGTAAGCCGATGCATGACCTCTTCTCTAGGAGGGATAATTCTAGATACTGATATCAGTACCAAGAGGAAACTAGAAATTTAATGTGCTTATGTATATGAAAATTATGAACGATTGATATGTTATGATTATGGCTCGATGGAGCAATTATGTTAAGATGCATTCATATCAATATATGTTTGATTAAGATGTACGTTTTTGGAAAATTATGAAAATTATATTACTGTCATATCGATTGGCCCCCGCTTGCTGAGTCTTTACCAAAACACTCATCCCTTACTCTGCATCCCTAGATAAAACTGAGGAAGAAGTTGAAGCTGAAGAAGAACACTAATTCTGGGGTTGGTGATTTGGCCGCTGCGTTATCTTAAATTTAGTTCCCAAGAGTTTATCATTAAGTACGATTTTAATTCGCTCAGTTGTTTAAGTTTATTTCGCGTTTTTAATTCAATGTAAAGACAATGGCTATTTATTTATGAAAAATAGACTGGTTTCGTTTGTTACGATATTACGAGGCTTATTAGTTTTTTAGTTGTATTGGAAAATCAATGCCGGTGTTATTGACCCCGGTCTCGGGGCATGACAATTTTTCCCAGATTTTGTAAGTGAATGCTTAGTGGGTGGATGGGTGGATTCCGTTGGTGCACGATTATATTCTTGGCAGGGGCGGGCCTCCCTTAGCTTATATTTATCCAATCTTAAGCTCTAACCCACCCTGGTGATATTATCGAATCAGATTAAAGATTATTGCAAAGGTTACTTAGTTACTTTCATGCTTCAACTGTAGAAGATAGAACAGAAAGTGTCGATGAGAGACCTTATCACCTATCTAGGGTTTGGATTTTAACTAGTGTGCCTCCTCAGCTTGTCGAACAAAGCACCATTTCTAAAGAGATATGTACATCTTACCCGGCAGGTGATATTCCCATCCAACAACCGCATTTCAAACCACAAACAAGATATGGTAACAAGACAAATTTGATTAATCCCGTTAACCGGAATATTTGATGTTATCTTCAAGAAGTAGTGATCTGGAGGTATATTAACCATTAATATACAATTGATGGAATATCACATCGTTGGTGGTGAGTCCATTTAAAGACAACATCAAACTAATCAAATTAACATGTGGGCGATTGAATCCATATTCAAAAGATCGAATTATTATTAGTATCCAAAATTACCCTTAGTCCTCCGAAATTTCGAGTGTGCATACAATCAACACTCATCGGGACTGATAATGGGAAACGAGTACAAAAAGCATTCAAGTTTCTATTATAATATCTTGGAAAATCTAAATTGCTAACTTCCATTATCTGATATACTTCGTGTAAATTTTCAACGGCAATTTATTCGATTGTTTCGTTGACCCACAATTAGTGTACTGTTAAACATAATTATGAAACATCTAATGGTTGCGTGCCTTAAATTTCTTGATTATATAATTTATTTTAGACGAGCATTTGTTTGGGATAAAAGGGAGTTCGTAAAACGTGGCAATTGTTTTCATCGAAAGAGACTTGTAAATTTCAGTTGGCAATCAATGGTATCAATAAAGTGTCCAAGTGTCAACCCCGAAGTGTTATTCTTCTTGAATAAACAAGATTTTATGCCAAGTGTCCAATGTGGAGAATTTCAAAGAGCAAATGATGATACCGATCAACATTTGAAGAATATTTTATTTTTTTCTTTAGTGACACTCAGAGGCGGAGTCACCCATGGGCTAAGATGACTCCAGCCCTATGCAATATTTTGAAAGATTAGTGTTAATTTTCATAAATTTTATTTTAGTACAATTATCTAAATCGTCGTAGCTCTAAAACCCTATCTAATCCGGCTAGCCCTAAGTAATATTGATATATGACTCCGCCTCTGATACTTGCTTATAATGTTTGATAGGTGAGAGTTATTATAACTTGCAGTGATACTTAGGTGAGCAATACTATAACTTATAGCTCATTGCATCATTTGATTTTTTTACCATCACCTCTATTGACACATTGTTGTGACACATGTGATGTTAGTAGCGTAGACACAAAGTAGGGGTGCTTATCGAGCCCGGACAATCCGGACTCTGCCCGAAACAGAACAGGTTAGCCCGGTTCAGAACTGGTTCCAGGATAGCCGGTTCCGAACCGCCCCGGAATCGGTAAAAAATTGGTTCGAGAGCGGTTCCATGCCTTCAAACCGGTAAGTTTTGAAAAAAAAAAATTACAAAACATCTCAGCAAGGCAACGGCTTGCTGAACGTTTGGCAACATCTCTTTAGCCGTTGCCAGACGTACACGTTTTATTTTAATTTTTTTTTTTTAAAATTAGTTAGGTGTATTGTGCTTTGTAAATCCTCATAATTTCATCCTTGCAAAGTTGTATACTTCAATCTCATATTTTTCTCTCCATTGTGATATCTACAATTTTACTTATATAATAATGTCATCTTCATCTAGCAGCGGCGATGGTCGTAGCCAAGGTCGCAGTCGGGGTCTCGTCCTGAATTATTGGAGAATACAAAAGTAGTCTATCTGCTGATTCGTTATGCATGTTCACACTACTTAAAGATTGGTTTGAAGCAGAATGTAAGAATAGAAAAGATGAGGTGGTTGACGAATTCGTAAATCATTATGACGAGCAAGAACAAGATAACGCAAAAATAATACTTATCAATTATGAAGAGTGATAAATAGTAATATTATGTTATTTAGATTTTTAATTGACTTCTCTTTACAATTATTTGTATGCATTTATATTATAAAATGAAGAATATATTGAATTTGTGATGAATATTGGTGAAACATTTACGTCAAAATAAAAAATTAAAAAATTCAAAAATTAAAAAAGAGCTCGCAAATAAAAAAAATTCAAGAAAAAAAAAACAAAACAAACCGGAACCAGAACCAGAACCGATCCGATCCTGTCCCTTAACGGACCGGACAGGTTTCGTGCTTAACAGATCCGAATCTGGAACCGATCCGTTAAACAACCCTAACACAAAGTTATTTCGAGTATTTAATGTTTCAATATTATCTTCCATTTTAATTCAGCTATGAATTACTTTAAATTTTTTATTGTAGAACAATTCATAAAATAAGTAATGTACACATCGTCTGTCTAGGTCAACTCATGGTTTGGCTCAAAAAAATAAAAGAAAAGAAAAAAGACATCAATTCGTTTGGTGTACCTCTTTGACAAATACAATTGCAACCACACAAGGCTCAAACTAAGATTTTTTTATTTTTTTAAAAAAAAGTAAAATTCATAAGATTGCAAATTCAAATGGTAAATTTTGCAGACATGGTAGTTTGTTAGGATCAATTTATTATCAATTTTATTTAAAGACATCATTGTTAGCAGATATACAACGTTATTTTCCTTATATGATGCATTATAAAGCCTCGTACTAAACGATATATGGAGATGGAGGGTTGCATCATGTAGATGTCAATAAGTGAAACTTGTTATGCAATAGACGGTGCAAACCACCACATCTGGGAAGAATAATTGATGAGTGATTGTCTTTATACTCCAACATAGTTTAATTTCTTGAGTTAAATGTGTATGAATTTTTAGGTGAATGCTTAGTGGGTGGGGTGGATTCCGTTGATGCACGATATGGCAGAGCACATTTGTTGGTGCTAGAGCAATAGGGGGTGAAATTCCAATTTTAACCTGTAGTAAAAAATTTCTTAAAAAAACTAAATTATGAGATAAATAATTTTAAAATTTTGAAAAAAATAAAAGAATGGGATAAATTAATTTAAAAAAAAACTAAAAAAATTTGATAAACAAACATGAAAAGAATAAGCTTGTACTTTTTTATTTGTCGACCAATGCACCATTTCTACAGAGATATGTACATCTCTACCCGAGCCGGTGATATTCCCATCCAGCAACTGCATTTTAAACCACAAACGAAATATCGTGACAATACAAATTTAAATCCATGATTAATCCGTTAACAAAAAAATTTGATGTTATTCTTAGGAATATTGACCTGTGGTATAATCATTAATATATAATTGATGGAATATCACTTAATTGATTGAGTAGTGACTCTTGTACATAGGGGAGTAGCCAGGAATGTTACATAGGGGGGCTGGAGGTGAAAGTGCAGTGGGGTTGGGGGGCGAAGCCCCCGAAATTTTTTTTTGGAGATCCATTGCCTGTTGTCCATTAAATCTATTCATTTCCTACTTGGAAAAATAAAAAAATGGATTCACCAAATTTCTTATTAATTGACCTAAAAAAATTGTTGATAAAAATCGACAGGTTAAAATATAAATATTTCAATCTTCCAGTGAGTTATCTAGCAAATAATTTTATAATTTTTAAAATCAATATTTTTTGGCCAATTTTACCTTGATGTTGAAGAAATCTTACTTGACTGACTGATTATTGGATGGATGATAGCGAGCCGATGAAGATGAGTGAAGGACCGACGGTGAAGCCATGAAGGATGATGGATGAATTTTGAATCTATCATTGTAGGGTTTTGAAGCCACTCAAAAAATAAAAATATTTAGACCGATCGATAAATTGAATCTCAATTTATATAGACTACATAAAACTAAAAAAAAAAATTGGGCTTGCGGGGGGGGGGGATATCACTTATTTGGTGATGGGTTCCTTTAAAGACAACATCAAATTCATCTTGCGTGTGGGTGATTGAATACATATTTAAAAGATCTAATTATTATTATTATTATCCAAATTTAAAATTTCGAGTATGCATACAATCAACACTAATCGGAACTGATGATGCGAAACGAGTACAAAAAGCATTCATGTTTCTATTATAATATCTAGAAAAATCTAAATTTCTAATCTCCAATTATAACATTATTTAATATACTGCGTAGAAATTTTCAACGGCACTTTATTCGATTGTTTCGTTGACCCACAATTTTATTTTATTTTTTTAATCATAAAATTCGTTATATTAAGTAATTGACAAATACATGAAGTTTCGGTCGAAGCCCAAGAAACAAGATAACAAACTGATAACACAACAATAAAGAATTGTGCCAAACATTGGAATATCCTAACCAACACCTATGTCAATGCATAAGAAAATGACTAATGAATGAGTGAATTCCATCTACATCACAATTCTAAAATTTGAAACTTGCATGGACCATCAGAGCCCATTCAGATCGCCTCAAACCATTAAGTCCATGATATGGCCGACCACAGGTACCACATGTACTGCCTTCGAATATAACTAAAGGAAAAAAGAAGGATGAACGAGTGACATAAACTGATATAATGCATACAATGTAACAAGTCCTAGGATCCGAATCCCACGCTTATTACCATCGACCAAGATCCCGCACTATATGGCGCATGAAACCAAGTAGCCCATAAGTGAAGACCAAACAATGCTGGTCCACACTATATGGTGCATGAAACCAAGTAGCCGCCCATGAGTGAAGACCAATCAATGTCTCAACAGTGAAAAGTAATACAAATTAACCATTACCCAAAATGCCAAGTAATAGCACCACAAAACCACCAAAGGTAATAGCCCAAAAAGATTTCACCACCAGTATTAGACAAAATACTAGAGAGCAGAGCAAAACGTTGCATCAACCAAATATTTACCCCAGACAAGCTAAGCATCACAACCACCATAGTAAGGAGTACACTCTGAGCACAAAATAGTATTTCTATTAGCGATCTAGGAATGATAGAAATATACAGGAATATCAAAAACGGAGATGGCTCACGAAGAGGTACTGCTTGGGCTCCTCCAATTAGTGTACTGGTGAACACAATTATGAATCATCTAATGGTTGTGTGCCTTAAATTTCTTGATTATATTACGAGTATTTGTTTTGGGGGATAAAAAGGGAGTTCAAAAAACGTGGCAATTGTTTCATCAAAGGAGATTTGTAAATTTCAGGGCAATCATTGGTATCACGAAGTATCAGTGTCACCCCAAAATGTTATTCTTCTTGGATAAACAAGAGTTGATGCCAAGAGTCCAATGCATGGTTCGTCGTCGTGCGAACGATGTCTAGAACGGATGTCTTCGTTCTAGTTCCAATGACATTTCACGGAACGGTGACGGAACGAATTTTTTTAAAAAATTGAATATTTTAGGAAAAATATTTAAAATTATTTATTGGATGCACCCCAAAAATGACTGTTCTACCGTTTCAGAGCAACCAAAACGTTTCGTTCCACATTTCTCTAGCTAAGAAACCGTTCCTATACTCACTTTGGAGTGAAAACGCCTTTCCAAGACATGCACATTTACACGCTGGAACGCCGGACAGGTTGGGAGCGACCCGGTTCTAGAACGGCCGTTTCGATACCGATTCTGCAAACAGTGGACTAATGTGGAGAATTTCAAAGAGCAAATGATGATACCCATCAACATTTGAAGAGTATTTTAGTTTGATGAAATTACACCATGTGACCAAAATGCAGATTCGTAAATGCAGAGCTTTTAATATTATCTTTCATCTTCCACCGAAATAGTCGTCATGAACGGCGAGCGGACATGATCATTCTTGAATTAAAGATTAATATATTGAATCTATATAATTACTTCATAAAATAATGTCACACTCTAATCAACTGGTTTATTCGATGTTATCCATGAGAGAAATATCATTATACGTATATCATACCATTGATTCAACATTTTTCATGTCAAATTAATGATGATGTTGTCAATTCAAAACATTGTCTCGGGTAGCATCATTTTCTACTCAGTTCTACACTGAGGCACTATCAATAACACTAGCTGGTCATGGCCAACCACCAACCATAAGACCACGTATCACACATTGCATAAGCGTGATTGTCTGATCAAATTGTCGCTTAGATTGACGTAAAGGAGTATTCAGCCTAGAACGGTAAACATCAAACCTATGCCTAAACCTATGGCACATTATGAAAAATCGATTGGTTTGATGTACTTTTAAAGACATTGTCTTTAAGGATACATCAAAACAATAGATATGAATATTCACATATAAGGGATGCTATCTTCTTAAAAGTAGTACTCATGGGGGGGGTAACAACCAATAAACCAAAAAGCCTAAACAACCAGGCTTGCGATTTCCCACAAAATCACTAAAGATCAATCACACTTTTTTTTTTCAGATTAAGACGGTGTCCTACGTAGTCTGCAACCCACCAACAAAGCATAACCTCGACACTAATTGTACTAATCTCCAATCAATTACTAGTGCTTTTAGGTGTTTCTTGTCCTTTGTGGTGAAAAGCTTTCATTCAAGGCTTCATCCAGCTTTATTATAGTGTCCATTACAAATGCACACATTTTATTCGGGGTAATTCTATGCTACGTCTAGAGTTTTACACTATATATTTTTAAAATAATTGGATCATGCGAGTCCCATATATTTTTAGAGAGACTCGCACCACTTTTTTTGAGAATCAATGATTGTGATTTTGACACATTATGTATCATAGACTTTACCTTTATTCACCAATTCACTTGTGACATTATAGAATTGAGGATAACTGAAATGATGTCTAGTGGCCATTAGGTATCAACGGGTAGGAGTAGCCCAAGAATTTTGATTATGGAGGGCAACATGGAATTCGATATGCAAAACGTTGAAAATGTGCCTTGGGGACTTGTTTTGCCCAACAAATAATAAAATTGCGTATGAAAGTTGAGAACTATTTTACAAAGAACCAGCCTCAAGTATGGTCAGATTTAACATACAGTAAGACGGGAAATACTATCCTATATCGGGAGTGCTACTCCCGGTATATATTTATCTATTGGATAGTGTGGACTCCATTGAGGTCTACATCATCCAATGGGGTAGACTTCATCTAATAACTTGAACTACATGAGAAGTGTTACTCACCATGTAGAATAGAATTTTCCAGTAAGATCACTATAAATTAATAATGTTGGGACCATGAAATTTTATTTAATTCATAAAGGTATTAATCAATTGATAAATTAATAATTTATCAATTAAACAAGTGCTTTTTTGATGCACTAAATATAAATTTTAATTACATAAAAAGCATTGTATATATATCATTAATATTGTATCATATTTCGTGAAATTAATTTTACATAGAAAATCTATTGTACACATATATTTATGAAATTTGATGAAAGAAGCACTCGTCTTCACAATTTTTCTGCGATTCGGAATTACGTCAGAGTTTTTTAATGCAACGAGAAAAAGTAGAGATGAAATACATCTAGATTTGATTCGAGGAAAAAAACAAATAATAAATTCATATTTTATTAAATTATCCTAGTTTTTTTTTAATAATTTTAGAGAGTTATTAATTTACCTGCTGTAGATTTTTAGTATAAGGGTCTTGTTAAAAATTATTATCATATTAATTTATTAAAAGTGATAATATAAACTGACACATATATAGGTTATTAAGTTATGGAAAGAAGGATATACGGCACACGACCAAATTCTACCGGAAGTTGCAATGCAAAAAAAAAAATAGATGATTGCATGTTCAAAAAACAAAAATTTGATTACGTCTACTTGTAAAACAAGAAAAGTCAGGAGTGACAAAAAAAATACATCAATATTTAATTTTATTCTCCATATTCAATGAAGATAATATGATGTTCTCATCAGAAGGAAAGAGGATCTGAAAAATTAGACGTTGGTACCCTTTTTTATTGCTAGTAAGAGTGTTTAAGCTAAACTTTATTTTGTGCCTTCTAAACTGAAGAACCATAGAGAACATTAACATAAATATTTTCTTTCTACCCAGCTTCATCTTAAAGCTGCCTTATATTCTACACCATCGCGTATCTAAATCTGTTTTAACCAGGAGTGGCCATCGGATATCAGGTACCCGACCCGATAGTATACCCAAGAACAAAATTTTTTTGTCGGGTTGGTGTCGGCTTTTAAAACCACTACCTGATCCATTTCGGATATTGTCCAATAGTAAAAAATGATACCCGAAATTTCGGGTACCGACCCAACGACCAACCCTAGTTTCAACATCAAACCATTATGTTTTTTTGTGTCTCAAGAACCTTGTTATGAACTTGTTAACGTCTATATTCTACGAAAAAAATTAACTGCAACTGCTAACCTTTCGTTTCTCTCAACAGACCATCTACATCTACATCATCAAACCATGGGCACAACCTCAAACAGGGTAGTCATTCTCCTGATGGATAAAATATTTTATGTCTTGTATAATCTTAAGTTAAACCTTTGCAAAATCATGAAATCACATATAAATCGAAACTTCTGTCTGAAGGAAAATCAGACTTATAAATTTTGACATAGCTTCAAGACAGTCAACACGGCACAACAGATCGCAAATGTTTCAAAATTCTAAGGAAGACCGGATCATAGAGTAAACACCTATTCATGAATTTTCAAGTTAGTCTTCATCCTGGTAATTTTTTCATTTGTTTATAATGACACCAATAGAACTAAAAAGGCCAAAAAACCTTCAGAAAATATTGACAAGAATTCAGAACAACAATTATCTAAAGTTAATGATGTCCCGATGATGTTAAGAGAGCGCCACCAAGAATGACCATACAAGGGCTAATTCGATACTGCCCTAAGGGTAATACCCTAATCCATTAAAATCATGACACGTGTTTTTTTTTAGATTCTTTTTATTTTTTATTCACCAAGTTTTTTTAAACCATGGTTAATTTCAAATTTTTCACCCGAATCTTAAACTTGTCCAAATTAATTTCCAACTACTCCTCCCTCCCTTCCTCCCCTTCCCAGATTGGTACCTGCGCCCTCACCAAAATTGGCACCACCGACACCATTGTTATTGTTACAGTAAAGAAGTTATGGTCGGTGAAAAGATCAGGGTATTCTTCAACCTACTTTATTTTATTTCCATTTGCAGTAGTCGCCGTGCTCGGACACCCCGCCGTGGTCGGGCGCGCCCCTAGCACCGTGCGTCGGCGCACCCACGTGCTCGGGCGCGCCCCGTTCTCGGTCATGCGCCCCACGTGGTCGGTCGCGCCTCATTCTGGGTCGCGCGCACACGTGCTCGGGTGTGCCCCCGTGGTAGGGCGCACCCCTATACCTAGCTCAGGCGTGCGCCACACGTTCTCGGTCGCGCTGCCCCACGCTCGGTCGGTCCCCCACCCCGTGCTCGTTCGCCCCCACTTCGTGCTCGGTCGCCCCACCCCTTATTTATTTATTTTTTGAAAACAGGTAAATTTGAGACCCCAATTATCGAAGAAACAACATTTCATTCGAAATTAACTTTGACCTCACGTTATACCAAGTCCTCACAACTTATTTTAAGATGTTTGAACGAGGCTGAAATCAATATGATGTGCTCTGTTACCAATTTGGTTATTTAATCAAATTTTGGGAAGCTTATAATTTGTCTAGTCAAATTATTTGGTATTTGATGATTAGACAAATAGAAGTAAGCAGCAGTGACGAGTTTTGGATGGTTATACATAATAGGCCTTTAAGATTTTCTAAACTTGAATATGCTCTCATAACTGGTTTAGATTGTTCCGGCTTTTATCCAGATATGCCACCAGAATATACTGGATTTATTGATAGGCATTTTAGTAGTATGAGTTATGTGTCTATCCACCAAGTGGAGAATAAATTGGTAGAAATGAATAATCCAGATATACGACATGTAGATGTAGAAAAGTTAAAAATGGCCAGTGTATACTTTGTTGCTGCTGTGTTATGGCCCAAAGGGAAAAAGGGAGAGCACATAATAGATCCTAGATTGTTGCGGTTAGTGGGCGATTTTCAATTGTTCAATAAGTATTCCTGGGGATCATTTGCCTTCGATGAAGTATTGAAGAGCCTGAAAAAAGATTTGAATGCAAAGAGATAAGATATGACAAGGAAACAAAATGATTTTGTAACATATACTCTCGGTGATTCATTCATTGCAGGTAATATTTATTGTTTTTGATTTGATATTTATTTAGATAGTTTATATTAATAACTATAGATTTATACATATAGATACTTACATATGAATGTATTCGTGGAATTGGAAGCACCTTTGCAAAAAAAAGAAGAAGAAGAAGACAACAGTATACCTCTTCCAAGTATGTGTCAATGGATATCAAATAAATGACACCAGAAGGCATGTCCCACTTACATCCAGATTGACAACGCTGCAAACACAACGAAAAAGGTTATGTGTATGTTGAGACCATCCACTAACGAGTTGATGATTTCATATATAACGAATGGAGATTTCAGCGATTCTTATCCTCACGATCTTACGGCTCAAATAAAAACTCTAATTTCAGAAGGGAAGAAGGTATATTGTGAAAAGCACACTCGTACACATCATGAATCTCCTCATGAATCAGCTCATCATGAACAATTCAATCCTCTTGATTTCGAGGCTACTACTTCCATGGAAAGGTTTCCTCAACAATCACCACAACATGAACAATTGTATCGTACCGGGTTTGAGGCTACCACTTCCACCGAAAGAGGGAACGATGAAGTGCTTCAAGCTTATGTTGAAAATAGATTCTCAGAGATAGAACAAATGATGCGAGGTTATGTTGATAATAGATTTGTAGAGATGGATCAAAAGATTACAAATTTGGAAGTACATTTTCAAAGTGAACTTTCAGATCTTAAAGAACTAGTGGAGACTCAAAATAACCAACAAGCTCAAGTGCTTTACACATTAATTGAGAAGTTGAGAACACCACATAGTGCAGGTTTGTATTGTTTGTCAATTACTTTATTTATTAAAATGTGTGTTGGTTTTATATTTGTTTTTAACAAAATATTCTTATGTAGTGCCTCTTATGCATACAACAATTGGAGGGGAGACGAACTCGGTGAGTCCTTCAGAGCCAGTACAAGAACCAGTTGAAGAACCTTGTACTAAACCAGCTGAAGAACCTCAACAAGAACCCACACAGACTCCCAAAAATGCAAGAGTTGTTAAGAAATCTAGATTTTTGAAGTCACCATATACGATGCAACCACCATCTACGGGAGCGCCTAATAGACCGAGTAGTCGCCACCACCTTCTAGGGTAGATGATGATTATCTACACAGATTGTGGGTGTCTAAGATTGGAAGTAGTCTGCATGATATGAGTTCCGATTGTATTCGTGATTGTTCATGTGGAATTCATGACAAAGATTGGTTTTTGAGTTTATTGACACATAAACGATGGTTATTTGCAGATGTAAGTATTACTTACTTATTCTTTTACGTACACGACCAAGACCATGCACTCACCAGTGTTTAACTTATGATCTTGCAGCATATAAATGAAGCAATCAACGGTTTACTGATCCAACAAAAGAAACATGCACACTTGATGGCTCAAGACATCGCTATTATGGATTTACATTTTTCGGAATTGACAGTAAGTGAAGCTAAAATAAACTAAAAAGTATGAATATAGATGCTCTCTTGTCGTATGCACTGGAGCCAAGGAGATGTGGAAGTCGGTGTATGCTCCGTCTTATTAACTCAAAGGATATGTGTGATGCACATCGACCAACCGATTTCCCACAGATTAAGTCAAGGTTTTTTCCACTCAGTCTTCAGATTAAATTTCATTTTTAATTGAATAATTCTCAGATATACTTATATGTTAATTTTTGCTTGCTACAGTGGAGATTCCGGCGTTTATGCGATCAAGATAATAGAAGTGGAGCTTGGTGGTCAAAATGTATTTCAAATCGATGATGAAATGATTATCTTTATCAGAAACAACTAACATATAATATATGGACTGGAGATTGGTGATGGGTGATTACGTGATTTATGTATTGGTATGGGTGATTATGTACAATACATAAATCCAATTGTTGTATGCATAGGAGGCACTACATAAGAATACTTTGTTAAGAACGAATATAAAACCAACACACATTTTAATAAATAAAGTAATTGACAAACAATACAAACCTCAGTATTTGGTGTTCTCAACTTCTCAATTAATGTGTAAAGCACTTGAGCTTATTTGGTTATTTTAAGATCTGAAAGTTCACTTTGAAAATTGACTTCCATATTTGTAATCTTTTGATCCATCTCTACAAATCTATGATCAACATAACCTCGCATCATTTGCTCTATCTGAGAATCTATTTTCAACATAAGCTCGAAGCACTTCATCGTTCCCTCTTTCGGTGGAAGTGGTAGCCTCAAACCCTGTACGATACAATTGTTCATGTTGTGGTGATTGTTGAGGAAATCTTTCCATGGAAGTAGTAGCCTCAAAATCAAGGGGATTTGATTGTTCATGATGAGCTGATTCATGAGGAGATTCATGATGGGTACGAGTGTGCTTTTCACAATGTACCTTATTCCCTTCTGAAATTAGAGTTTTTATTTGAGCCGTAAGATCGTGAGGAGAAGAATCATTGAAATCTCCATTCGCTATATAGGAAATCATCAACTCGTCAGTGGAGGGTCTCAACATACACATAACATTTTTCGTTGTGTTTGCAGCGTTAGCAATCTGGGTGTGAGTGGGACATGCCTTCTGGTGCCATTTATTTGATATCCATTGACACATACGTGGAAGAGATATACCATTGTCTTCTTTTTTTTTTTTTTTTTTTTTTTTTGCAAATGTGCTTCCAATTCCACGAATACATTCATATGCAAGTATTTAAATATATAAATCTATAGTTATTAATATCAATTATCTAAATAAATATCAAATCAAAAACAATAAATATTACCTGCAACGGATGAATGAATCCACCGAGTATATGCTACAAAATCATTTTGTTTCCTTATCATATCTTCTCTCTTTGCATTCAAATCTTTTTTCAGACTCTTCAATACTTCATCGAAGGCAAATGATCCCCAGGAATACTTATTGAACAATTGAAAATCGTCCACTAAACGCAACAATCTAGCATCTATTATGTGCTCTCCCTTTTTTCCCTTTGGGTAACACATCAGCAACAAAGTATACACTGACCATTTTTAACCTTTCTATATCTAATGTTGTATATATGGATTATTCATTTCTACCAATTTATTCTCCACTTGATGGATAGACACATAACTCATACTACTAAAATGTCTATCAATAAATCCGGTATATTCTGGTGGCATATCTGGATAAAAGCCGGGACAATCTAAACCAGTTATGAGAGCATATTCAAGTTTAGAAAAGCTTAAAGGTCTATTATGTACAACCATTCAAAACTCGTCACTACTGCTTACTTCTATTTGTCTAATCATCAAATACCAAATAATTTGACTAGACAAATTATAATCTTCCCAAAATTCGATTAAATAACCAAATTAGGTAACATAACACATCATATCGATTTCAGCCATGTTCAAACATCTTAAAATAAGCTGTGAAGACTTGGTATAACGTGAGGTCAAAGTTAATTTCGAATTGAAATGTTGTTTCTTCGATAATTGGGGTATCAAATTTACCAGTTTTCAAAAAATAAATAAATAAGGGGTGGGGCGACCGAGCATGAAGTGGGGGCGAACGAGCACGGGGTGGGGGACCGACCGAGCAGGGGTGTGGGCGCGGCCGAGCGTGGGGCAGCGCGACCGATCACGTGGGGTGCGCAACCAACGTGGGGCGCGCAACCGACAACGTGGGACGCACGACCGAGAACGGGGGCGCGCCCGAGCACGGTGCTAGGGGCGCGCCCCACTACGGGTAGAGGCGCGCCCGACCACGGTGGGACGTCCGAGCACGAAGACTACTGCAAATGAAAATAAAATAAAGTAGGTTTGAGAATACCCTGATCTTTTCACCGGCCATAACTTCTTTACTGCAACAATAACAATGATGTCGGTGGTGCCAATTTTGGTGAGGGCACAGGTACCAATCTGACAATCTGGGAAGGGAGGAAGGGGAGGGAGGGGGAGGAGTAGTTGGAAATTAACTTGGACAAGTTTAAGATACGGGTGAAAATTTTGAAATTAACCATGGTTTAAAAAAAACTCGGTGAATATACAATAAAAGAGTTAAAAAAGAATTTAAAAGACATGTGTCATGATTTTAATGGATTAGGGTATTAACTTTAGGACAACATCGAATTACCCGATATTACGTTGAATTATCAAACTCATTGTTAGTTCTACAAAATATAGTTCATTGTAAGGACTGTGAGTCTAAAAAAAACAGTAGCAAGTACACTTTCACACCTAAACACATCAAAGTGACAGCCACCATATCATGCTTGCTGACTCTGACAAATTATACCTTGCCTTTTCCAGCTTGTAGAGATTGAATTTTTTGTTGTACCTTAAATATCTGCAAATTGAAAAAAATGTAGTAGGCATTAATGTCATCTAGTTTATAAGGAGAGGAAAAAAATAAGAAAACGAAATAAAAGATATATTTAAAAAAAAAAGGATTACATGAACTCTGTCTAAGAAAAATTAAGCAAAAATAAACAAGGTTTATTCAGCAGCGGTTCAAAACAACATTGATAAAAATAATATAGAAGTAATCATATGTTTGTTGGAATAAGCATAATGAAGATTCGTTATCAAAGCCATGAACTTTGAAAAACTATCAGGTGTGCACAAAATTTTTCAATTAAACGCATAATGGCAAAAGACCGTAACAGGATTATTAAGATGCATAAGGCATCATCCACCAATACTCTAACTTTGGATGATCGCACCAGTACTGTGTCACAATCTCCAAACAACAAACGAATGCTATTCCTTTATCACACTCCAAATTAGACAGAAGTGTAATCAGATGTGAAAAAAGATCAATCATATAAAATCTTTCCCATGGAACTCAAGTTAAATGGAAAAGATGTACAATTACAAACCGCTTCTTTCTTGCTGTTTTGCTTTTCTTCTAAATCCTGGAGAGTAGAATCCAAGCGCTTCCTGCTCCAAGAACAGAAATTTAAAATCAAAAGAAGACAAAATAAGAGGAGCAAGAAAACAAGAAGAAATCATCCAGCCAGAAATCTCTTGCGCTCGAGTCTTGCGATTACTTCGCAATCACAAAGACAAATATTCAACTAATCTCCAAATTAATAGCCACAATGGCAGTCATGGTTAATGCATCATTAATCAAGCATAACTAATACAAAATAATTTTTCTTTGAAAATAAAATTTATCCCCCATAAGAGAAACTACAAAAAGGAAACATTTTCTTATTGCAAGTAAATAAGACCCTTCAACATTAACACTTCAATAGTGCACATAGTCACCTCAATTTCCCCAGCTCTCCAACCCCAAGCACTCAAAAAATTGACGGCTTCCCTTCATCTTTAGTTTAAATCAGTACTATAACAGGATATATACCTTCTTAACAAAAATTGATAATAATAAGCTTTATTCGTGCTAAATAAGGGCCTTTTATCCTTACAATATTTCACAGCTATCTATCCTTATTCATTGTCCACCTTCAAAACTGAGTTACATGTCAGACTAGGACTTTCGGCGAAGCTAATGACCTGAAATTTGGGAGAAATCAAAATGGAATTTTCATAAAAAACACTTTTTGAAGTCATAGAACGAGGAAAAAAATAATTTCTGCCACACACGTGCATGTTCCTCTCTAGATTTAAGCAAAAAATTAAGATACGGCTAAATTTTCCACTTTTTTCACTTAGCCAGAGTTCTCTATTACCTATTACAGGAAAATAACCGAGGAGAAAAAAAGAAGCCATATTCATAAGCTTTTGAGCGAGCAATAAGCAATATAAAACAATTTCGTAGAGACGAGTATAGCAAGGCGTTTCAAAACAAATAAATTTTCCGACTATTAAACAGACATCAATAACTGAAATCAAGCATACAGTTCAGCAGAGATGTAATCAATCCTCTTGCGAACATTACCATTTCCCTCGGCCAAGTCCTATTTCACTAGCACACCGGACCAATCAATTTGTACACATTTGCGTCAGCGGTCAACAGATCCAGTTCCTTTGCAAAATGCACAATAAATCGGCAAACGAACATTAATCAGCACCAAATTAAACACGCGTAATCCATAACTTCACAACATAGTGAGACGATGAAAGTTGATCTACCTTGAGGACTAGCTCGTTTTCGCCTAGCTGGATAGTGTATTTCTTTCTAATTTGGTGATTCTTCGCAATATCTGGACAATTGAACACAAATATTTGAAGCGAACAACATCAAAATAAATTAAGAATTCGTCCAAACGATAAACAAGGTACGAAAAAGAAAAGAGCAGAAACAAAAACAAAAAAACCTTTCTGAAGTTTGTTGAGATCGTTGGCCTTGTTCTCAAGGTCTCTCTGCAACTCTTTTACAGTGGCAGGAGATCCCATCGCTTCTCCGCCCTAAAACCCCGGAAGCACCTTCTTCTTTCAATTCCCCGCGGCGACGAAGCCGATCGGTATAGTTGGCAATGATAAATCTCGTTTCCTCGCAGTCCCGTTTGGAGATTAGAGTGTAATAGAAAGTGTTTTTTGGCCCATTCTCAATCTAAAGCCCAACTATTTGACACTCTTACTGGGCCGAACACTTTGTTCTTATGGTTGTTAACTGGCTATATTTTACCTCTCAAAATGCAAATGATGGTGTAAAACAACATTTTTACTATATATATTTACAATTAAAGGAAACAAATAACAGAACTCTTATACTGTTATGAATAACTTAAGGGCTACCACTTGCCTTAAAAAAAATAATGTAGTTCGAGATTGGTTGTGCGATGTTGAACTTCATGTCCAAAAGTTTTTCTTTTTAAATTTTTCTTTTTACTTCAACATTATATACATATATGATCTTTTTGATACTGCCTTCAAAGACAAATGTCTCAAGATGAGAATAATAACAACACAAGCATATATATGTGATCGCATAGAGATTACCGGGTCAATTTATTGGCCATGTGGCTGGCTCTTCTTTTTGGGCTATGTCACGTAAACACCCAAATTAAATTTATTTGGGCCAGCTTACTATTAGATTAATTTGTTCACTAAATTGTTTATAACAAGCGCAGAATTTAGGCCGGTATACTATACTGAAACTTTATTTATCCTAATTCAGGAAAAAAACATGCAATTATTTAAGTCTACTTTAGGTTGAAAGGACAAAAATGTCCTTAATAAAAAAAGGAGACAATATCAGAAATTTTCAATTACTTCATTTCAACATTTTGTTCGAACTCTTCCTTTCACCACTGCGATTCAAATCTCCTCGTAAATCTCTCTTGCTAGTTAGGATTTCTCACAGTTGATTTTTCTCTTCGTCTCTTCGATTTTCCATTACACCACTTCGTTCGGGATTTTTTTAGTTATGATTCATTGGTGTCCGTACTTCTTTGCTCATTTCCAGAATTTACAGCCCGAAACTTGCAAAGAAGAAGATGATCCAGAGAAAAATTAATTGGTGCACGAAAATTATAAAAAGTAATTGATGCACAAAAATTATAAAAAATAACTGGTGCATGAAAATTATTAAAAGTAACTGGTGCACGAAAGATATTGCAACGAAGAAGATGAACCCGAGAAAAATTAACTGGTGCACGAAAAATATAAAAAGTAATTGGTGCACCAAAATTTATGAAAAGTACTGGTGCACGGAAGATAAAAAGTAAACTGGTGCACGAAACTTATAAAAATTAACTGGTTCACGAAACTTATAAAAAGTAACTTGTGCATGAATCTTAAGCTAACTGGTGCACGAACTTATAATGGTAATTGATGCACGAACATATAAAAGCAATTGATGCACGAAAATTGAAAATCATTAAGTGATGCACAAAAATTGAAAATCAGTAACTGATGCACAAAAAATGAAAATCAGTAACTGATGCATGAAAATTAAAATCAGTAACTGGTGCACGAAAATTAAAATTCATTAATTGATGCACGAAAAATTAAAATCAGTAACTGATGCACGAAACATAGAAAAATTATGTGATGCACGAATCATAATCGCAAGTGGATGATACACGAACCATACAATTAAGTAAGTGATGCACAAACCATTTAATTTTGTACACCAATTATTGTATTTCGTGCATAAGTTTTGTAAATTTGTGCATCAGTTAATTAACACAAAGTTCATGAACCAATGTTGTATTTTCATGCATCAGTGTTATATTTTCGTGCACCAGTTACTTTTTATAATTTTCATGCACCAGTTACTTTTTATAATTTTCGTGCACCAGTTACTTTTTATGATTTTTGTGCACCAAAGTTATATTTTCGTGTGTCAGTTACTTTTTATAACTTTCGTGCACCAATTACTTTTTATAATTTTCGTGCACCAATTACTTTTTCTTTGTGTCATCTTCTTCGTTGTAATATCGTGCTATCAGGATGTAAATTTTAGAAATCAGCAAACAAGCACGGACACCAAAGCACACCTTACTTCTTTATCCATATGCATCAGTCAAAGCCATGAGAGATATATTTTAAAATAAAAAACATACCGACAGACTTCGCTATCTATAATTTAGCATCCTTATTCAAATTTATAATTCACATACACACATTATTCACACACACACACACGATGTAATGTGTAGAGTAGATCCAGAAATTATATGTGCATAGTAGTCCGAGGTCTTATTCGATTAAAAAAGATTCCAAATTCTACGAACAATTTAGATGTTTCGATTAAAACATATTTCATGTGCAGAACATTTTAGCAATTAATTTTTAGGTCGGGCTACGAGATGTCGAAGAAAATAATGATATGAGAATTGCCGGAAAATTTTAGCAGAAAATTTAAGGTGTGAGACGACGGGATGAAGAAGAAAAGAAAGATCTGAAATTAGGTATAAGGTGTTATCAATTGAAGCGTATTTTTGTAACTAAAAACATCTTTTTAAACTAATACTTAAAAAATTCGACGCACGTAAATATAATTTTCTCTTAAATATATATATTTTTGGTTGGAATTTGTTTTCCATATTTATTTATAATAAATTTATATCAACGGCGCCGGCTGACAATTTCGCCTTGAGCACAGTCCCTAAATTTTCCGTTAGAGCAGAGAAAATGATGGGCGAAGAAGGGGGAGAATCGGGATCGAAGGCGTCGCGGAAGTGGGTTGTTGTCGAATCTCTGGGATGGCTAACGGAGTCTTCTATTATACCCGCAAGCATCGGGCCATCGAAGGCGTCGGGCCATCCTCCATCCTCGCGCCCAAGGCCCAACTATACAAGTTCCAAGAGGACTCTAAGCGCCACCCCCCAGAGAATCCGTTCACCCTACCGACACTAACTACGCTCAACATCTTGAGGTCCACCGTGCCAAGAAGAAGATATCCGCGCAAGATTCTTTCTCCGTCAAGAACTCCGGCGTCGATGCCCGTGCAACAAAGTATGGTTGCCTTTTTTTTTTTGCGCTTCTCTCCGTACAACTAAACAATGCTTTTCTGAATAATGATTTCCGTATATCGGAGTTGGTGGTTACGATGTTTAATTGGAGTTATTGTGAATGAATAGGATTCTAGGGTTTTTCCGGGTGGGGAATTGTAATATGTAATCAGCTAGTGATCTCTTCTTTGTTTTAATTTTTGTTCCTTTAAATTGGTTGATAGTATACGAGTAATATTTATCTTTTGGAACTTATAATTACCGTGTGTGGGATATTATGATGTCTGGTTAGGGTCTGCATGTCCTTAATTTTATTTGTGTTCTGAAGTTTTATGAATGGGGGTGGTAATGGATGTAACTTGTAAGTATGTATTATATGACATATTTCATATAATAACTTTTGGTAAAGTGCACTCCGGTTTCATGTCTATTCTCAGGGATAAGCTCGAGCTAAAAGCTGTCAATGATGGATCGGCAAGCTATGCAGCATTAGAGAGGAAAGCAGAGCTGTATAATAAGCTTGTTAGGGGAGAACTTTCTGATGAAGAAGATACAGAGAAGTATTGCGTTGATTTCTTTCGGAGGGTATTGAGCGCAATGAGTCCCTGATGTCTCGCGACCAACATATATCTCCACCAGAACATCAAGATATGGATGGGGATGACAATGAGATTCACTGTCGCAACAAGCAAAAGCTGCAGGACTTGGCCAAACAACTAGTACGGTGGACAGAAGTGAACATAAACGTTTTGTAATGTAAGTTCTTCAACATTACCAAGATTGAGAATTTTTTACGTTCATGGTCTTATGATATTTCATGTATCTATTTTCTGATGCCTTATGAATTGGGAATTTTTTCATCCCTGCCTGAAGAATAATATTTGATTTTGTTGTGTCCTAATTCATGGGACAAACTTTTTTCTGTTACAACATTCTGTTTATTCTTAGGACTGTCTTCTTGTTTGTTCAATAAGTGGATCTGATGCAATGTGATGCCTAGAGATGGCACGTGCATAACTCTGATGTTGAAATTGTATGTCATTCCAGTAAATGTAAATAAGCAATGAGTGAAACAGGTTTGTAGCTCTTTAAGGCAAATATACTATTTTGAGTTAATAAGAGAGTCTGTCTTGTTTGATGCCTTTTTTTGACTACTGCTTCCTTTCCCAGGGAGGTTCATGAAGAAGCAAATCAAGCAAGGGAGAAAGTGTCCGAGCTCAAAATGTGAAGACAAGAGCAGGCTGCCACTCGTAGAGAGAAACTAAAGCAGGCCTACCTGCTGAAGCAGTTTGAGAAGTTGATCCAAAGCACAACCTGAGTGACAGGTGACTGTCCTGTGCATCCTTTACTTTCCTAGTTGTAGTTATAAGTATGTTTTAACATGTTCTCTTTGCATTACTCTGTAAAAAAAAGGTCCACATCTTTTATGTTGATCAAATGTCATTTCTTATGAACACAGTCGTTCATTTTTGCTGATAAGCTTTCGAGGTGAAGTGAAACAACCCAAGATTTTGACTACTTCACTGCTTAATTTGCGACCAAGTTGAACTGTGTGATTTGGTCGATTGTCGGGATGGTAGAGAACAGAAGTAACCATCAAATAGACCAAACGTCGAACAAAGCCCATCAGGAGAGCGGTACTAAGAAATTACCTTCTAGAAGCTTCAGTTTGTGAACCATTGGTAACGCTTACTGATACCAGATAGAGCAGTGGACAATAAATGCCCGACTGGGTATCTCGGTTGGTAGTGCAGCGCTATTTACATCGGCGAGTCCTATATCATAAAAGCAATTATTTAGATTATTCTTATATCATTTACAATATCAAGTTCTTAACAAAATATTATAATTCAAAAAGTCATCTTCCAAAATAAAGTTTAACAAAATGATAATTTATATAACAATAATATAAAAAAATCTTTAATTGAGGTTTTGCTAATCTAATATTTTAATTTTCAATCTTTTTTCTTTTTCTTCTCCCTTTCTTTTTCTTTCATAGAATTAAGAAGATTGAATAATAAGTCGCGATATTGTAAAACTTAAATCGCAGCTTAGTAAAACTTAGCTCATCTTAAAGCGACGTATGCAAAATCTGAGCGCAAAAGCGCGTCCGAAGCGCCAATGTGCGGATGAAGATACAAGGATTATGTAACTTAAAAATATATGTAGTTACTATATAATAGAATTTTTTTACCAACCCGAAGTCGCTATAAACCATGAAAATTCATCTACAACCAAAATCGGAGGAAATTTTTATTTTTTTAATAATAAAAAATTCTCCAAGGTTTTAACAAGATTTAGTAAACCTTAATGCGCGCGACTTAGTAAACCTTAGTGCGCGAATTATAAGATCTTGGTGCGAGAATTAGAAAATCATAGTCTTAGTGGGTGAATTAGAAAATCTTAGTACGCAAATTATAAAAAATCTTAATTTGTCTTAATGCGGTGTACGAACACTCAGTTCGCCAGATCGCCACTGGAGCGTCAGTGCGGAGAGAGGGCGAGTGGATTATGTGACTTAGGCCACGCATACCACAATCCAAACAACAAAAGAGAGGCATCATCTTTTTCAAGCATAAGCATTAGGCTTTTGAACCTTTAAGGTAAACTCCCAAAACCTTCTCTTGTCCCTCTGCTACCGATAATTTCTGTACTGTATCCATGGTATTTTCAGTGCCCAATTGGAATATAGAAATATTTGACTTAAAAAATGCTTTAAGCAGCATGATTTTTTAATAACTTTTTTTATCACGAAAACAAAGTAGAAGCAATTTTATTTTTTGACGTAATAGTGATAAATAATTTTTTTTAGAAATATTTTCAAAAGAAACATAAACAAAAGTAAAAAAAAAACCCATACTTTTCGATGAGTGTACTTCTGGCAATCTAGCTTCAGAAAAGTGAAAACCTCTTTATTTAGAAATAAAAATAAAAAAACCCAACGAAGCACATTATTTTCAATAACGAGAACACTTTTGTAGTCGAAGCTTAGACATACAAAAAGTCTATCGATCTTTATTTTTATCCATGTATTGGCTACCAGTCAAAACATTTGATCCCTTTGGTTTCTTGAGATCTTAGAGACTTTCAAAGTCGTAGTTCAGTTAATGTTACAACTTGTCGTTCCGAATAATCCACATTTAGAAAATTTAGCTAGCAATTAGATTATGGTGCTAATTAATGGGTTTTAGCTAAATTTTAATTAATGGGTTTAGCTAAATTTTAATCACTTAACAAATGCATCCATACCAACATGACTAAAATGGAAGGTAGGATATTCAATTTGATGGATTGGGCTTCCTCATTCCACATCGGTTGGGTTATGAAAATTGGGGCAAATCCTACCTATAAAAGGAGGCTTTAGGCTTCAGTTTTAAGTGCACCAGTCAATTGTTTGTCTATCAGCTTTTTTGCTTTAGATGAATTCTTCTCTTGTCGTAGAATCTTGTAAAATTATTAGTATACTCTGTGTTGTAGTTTTGACTGAGCTTCCACATCAGAAAAGATTTAATTAGATGTCTTTCTTGTAAGAAAAGAGGTGTGACATATAAAGCGTTGCTAGTAGGAAAGCCTTGTTGGTGTGTTTAGGGTGATGAGAGAAATTGTGTGGTTGTAATAATTTCTACATAGTTTATTTTCTTCTCTCATCTAGGTGGTTTTTCTCATTATTTAGGAGTTTTCCACGTTACATCATTTTGTTTTCATTATTTGTCCTTTTGCTTGCTTTTTTCATAAAATGTGCAGATCCTGGGGTGAATTTGGAGGGTCAAATTCCCAACAAGTGGTATCAGAGCCTGAATCATTTTGCTGCGGTGGAGCTTTGGTGTGGTCGTCAAATACATATTGACTAAGGAGGTTCTGTCTAGGGAAATCGGTATTTAAGTGTGACCAATGTGTCCCCACCAATTTTCTTGGGAATCTTGAAATTCTGTCTAGGAAAGATCGGGATTCTCTCTTTCCTATGAGTTTACTTAGTGTGTACTATTCAGGTCTACAGTAAAACTAATCAAAGTATCACAAGACAATGTCGGGAAGTACAGTTTCAAATGCATTCAGAATTGATGTGGAGAAATTTGATGGGAAAAATCAAATTTGGCTCGTGGCCAGTGCAAGTCAATGATGTTTTGATTCAATCTGGTTTACACAATGAGTAGAAGAGTAGAGTAATCCCTGAAAGCAGTACTAGTTCGACTGGTGAAATGACTAGTGCAACAAGCAAAGCTGGAATGGGCAGTGAAGATTGGGAGGATCTGGAAGAACAGTTTCATACATTGTGAATGAATAAAGGTACTACAATTCAGATCATTAAGTGTTCTCAATATCATTGTTTTCAGAGCTTGAATCTATTGGAGATAAAACTGATGAGGATCAGGCCTTGAGACTCATTTGGTCTTTAAAAAATATCTTTCACATAATCTATTTTATGAAACCCTAATCTAATTATTCCATTTTTATGACTTAAACACCCCTACCCATGTACAACCGCCGGGCAGAAAATGGGACTACCTTTCTACTGTACAAATCCATGTGCACTGCACCGATAAACAAGCTTGCAGTAGTTGGAGGAAGTCGCCTGACAAGAAGATGTGGGTTTGGAGAAATCTTGCGTGAATTCCTTGTACAGAGGATTCATGATGTCAGCTACGGTGGAGGAAACGGCAAGTGGAGCAAGCTAAATTTTTAATCGGCAGTAGGATTTTTGAATTCTGAATATTTGCATTCAATTCATATCTACAGCTGAGATGGTTGAATGTGGTGAGTTTGGTAAAACATTGAATCATTGAGGTGGAGACATGCACGATGATTAAAGCTTACCTATTTTTATACCGTATCTCACTTCCTTTCCCCTTTATATTTAATATATGTTATGTTGCCCTTACATGTGAGGGATAGTAATCAATAATAGTATGTTTGTAACTAAAGTAATATGTGTAATTTAAAAATTACTCATGCGATACATGTAAAAATTAATTTATGCGGTGCATGTAAAAATTATCTCATGCGTTGCATGTAAAAATTCACTCATACGGTGCATGTAAATTTGAGTCATACGGTGCATGTAAAATTTACTCATACGGTGCATATAAAACTGAGTCATGTGGTGCATGTAAAAAGTACTCATGCAGTGCAAAATTACTCAGGCGGAGCATGTAAAAATTACTCATGCGGTACATGTAAAATTGAGTCATGCGATGCATGTAAAAATTACTCGTGCGGTGCATATAAAAATTACTCATGAGGTGCATGTAAAATTGAGTCATGCGGTGCAGAGTTTCATAAGTGGGGTTAGTTTGGTCATTGTATTAATAAACAGACTTAGTTGAAAGAATTTTTTTGAGGTGATTAAGCCGAAAAATCTTTTACGTAATTGTACCGGCCCGAAATTTTCCCTTTAAAATATATACTTGTGTTATGATGACATCGGGCCACTTCAGACAAACCAGCTCGGCCTAATACTCGTGGACCAGTTTAGCACAATCATGGATGATGTGGAATAGTGTCACCTCAACTCAGGTCACCTTGGCCCACTCTGTCAGTATGGACATAATCTAGCACTCGGTCAAAATCATGATCCAATGAGCATTAAAGACCCGAGAATATTGCGAACGTGCATTTGTGCTAGGGAAAACTTACGGGAAGATAGACGCAGATCATGGACATATCAGGTTAATGCTGATCGACAATTACGAAGAATCGTGCATAGATCATGGGCAGATCGTGGCCCGAGGTTCACGGGCCATTATTCGGGAGAATACCACTCTCAATATATGCCTCCAGCAGTGGAGGAGGGCATTCAGTTATTCCCAAAACATACTATATACTCGCACATCTGGTTATTTTTCGTACAATTATAATATATACGTTGAAGAGTCCATTAATTTTTTTGATTCTCGTTTCATTTGTTTTTCCAAGCAATTACTTGATCATCGGAGTAGCTTTGCTGAAGATCACCTCGGCAGCTATCTAAGCTTTGTGTTCTCAGTTGTCCCACATCGGGATTTATAACTTGGGATATACGATCTACAGCTCAGAATGCACGACCTACAGTTCATTATGGTATCCGGAATCACAAGAGAACATCGTTAACATGTATACACAACACTATCTTTTTTTTACGAGAAGACAACTTTATAGTTCTATTCATAGAAGTAAAATAATTTAGATATTTCAAAAATTCTGGGAAACAAAGGCTGATACAACTCATAATTTCAACCAATCCGATGGAATTGGAGATTCATTTCCATCCATTTCCAAACATGAAACCTTAGCATCAACCAAATGACTCGAGCATTCCCCGGACCCAGACCCTGACTCTGCCCGATTGATTCTCTCAACCAACTGTTCTCGAAGCCTTTCCAATCTCTCCTTCATCTCTTTCAATGCAGCCAAATTAACAAAATCCAAATCCTCCGTCAAAGCTCTGCTCGAAAAGGTTTCAAGACCCTCTTCAATCTCCTTCCCCTTCCTTTTCTTGATTTCTAGCTCCTCGTTTATTTGATCACACCTATCTTTCAACTGTTGCAGATTTGTCCCATTCTCAAAATTCTGCGGATTCGGCATCGGAAATTGATTCAAGAACTTGTCTGTCACAAAGTCCACATTAGGGCTGCCGAATGAATAGGCTCTCTTACAAGGGGAGAAGACGATGATGGCCATATTGGCCGCGCATAACGTAGAAAGCTCGGTTGCCTTCTTGAACAGCCCATTTCGACGTTTCGAAAATGTGACCACTCGAGCATTTTTATCTGTTATTAATTTCATTTCGATTTTTCTTCGCCCCAGTGATTTTTTCTTCCCATTTGGAGGCGCCATGAAAGAAGAATTTGGTGTGATTTATGAAGAAAAGTGTGTGGAACGCTGTCGAATTTATAGGCGTTACGGGGCATTGTGAGAAAGGAGACAATTAATGGAAACAAATCTAGGTTGGATTACCTGAATGGCTGAATACAACTCAGATTTTTGGAGGATTTTCCATAAATTAATGGAAAGCTTTCCAAAAACTTGATAAGGACTATGTTTTATGGCAAATCTCAAATTTCTTTCAAAATAAAAAAACATTTTGTTCATATTTGGTTAAGTTAGTTGAGATCTTATATAAAAAAATTGTGTTTTGGAGCTTTGTCTTAAGCTTATTTTTGAAAAACAATGGGTTTTAAGTATCATAAAATTTCTTAGAATTTTAAATATAAAAAAACTTTAAAATATAGGTATTATAGCTAAGAGATATTTGGAAAAAAATTGTTTCGAAATTATAAATAATTCATATATGTTGGTCACATTAGTAATATAGCGCAGATTTTACATTATTAATTGTGATTTGACATTTAAAACTGTGGAAAACAAATCTCGTCTATTTACTACGGCGACGAACAAACAAATTATCACTATATAAATTCGTTTTTTCTACTTTTTCTTCCAATAAATATACATTAGTCCATCCCAATTAATCAGACATCATGATATAAGAATAATTTAGGAAATTTTGATGCTACCTTAGGATTAGCGTTTGAGGACAGAGTCATCATCGACAATTAGGTTAACATCAAACTAACCAATAATTGGTGCTCGATTCCTTTTCCTTTTGTACGTATCGATGGAAAACGGTGGGCACTACTAGAGGCGATGCAAATATTCTACACCATTTTCTATCTCATTTACTAATTACGACAATATTCTTCTGCTATTATTATGTGTCTAATTGCTTTAAAATTTTAAAAAAAAAAAAATTCCATAATTAATTTTAATTGGACACATGACACTAGGAGATTGGGTCTACTAAGGAATATAACACAAATTTGCTATAGAAGATTTCATGCGCCGTAGGGGTATATGCATTTTTATTTTTATTTTCTTTACTCAAAAGTTGGGGGGAGAGGAGTTGGGATCTCGAACTCGAGACCTGTACTCGCTTTGGAGCATCTTGGTGTCATTTGAGTCAAAATTGAAATGACCAAACAAATTATTAATTAATTTTTTAATTTTTAAGAAAATATTTATTAGTTATGTTAATTTCATTTGGTTTGGTTATCGACGGATTGATAAATCGAGTTAGTAAAATACTTTGGCATATTTGTAAGTAGTTTGGTTTAATTGGTTAGGTGATAAATCCATTTATTCAAATTTTTGTAATCCTTCACCACACTAGGTTTGTTGCGAATTTGGTAGCAATTTTTTTCATAAATTACTAAAAGAAATTTGAAAGTTTGCTTATTATTATTTTTTTTTTTTTGAAAATGAAATTTTACTTATTTAATTCTGCCTAAACTACCAATGGGACTACTTACAATTTAATAAATCCAAGAGGTCTCATTTTACGATTTATATTATTCTTTTGACACAATAAAATAACAATTTCCTATTGCTAATCAAGAAAAAATGGGGTAGGATTAGCGTAAAAACCATATTCAAATGGTACTCCACCTAAAATAAACTTTTCCCCGAACAAGAAATTAAGAGATCACAGATATGAAAGCACAGTTTAATCGACAGAAAAAGGGTTCTCTTTTTCTCGCTAACCCAGTTTAATCCATCCACCTGAATTATCAACCCACGCCCCCATTATGCGAGTTAAGGAGGCAGTGATCCCCAAGATTCTACGTTGCAAGAACTCGGTCTTCGTGTTTGAACAGTATTCTGGGTTTACTCTCCGACATTTGGTCATTAAGAGCCCGATGAAAACACGAGCGAGCAAATTTTCTAAGATGTAATTGAGCTATAAGAAAACCACCAAGTTAACAAAGAGAAATCCGACTATCGGAGTTGCTCTTAGTTTCATGATCCCCTGTACTCATTTTCCACAAGCGACCACACGGAACATGAACGAGCAGCTAAAAGTACAATTTTCAAATAGAACGGCTTTAGATTCTTTGCAAAAAGACATTTACATTTGTATGACAGCAAAATGAAAACTTGGTAGAGATCCCTTGACAAAATAAAGAATCTTGCTTTGGTTCAGTCAAAGTGCTTGAGACAATTTTATTATCCACATAAAAGAATATAGAAAGGTGTCAAAAACAAAATGGTCAGCTGGTGCAATGTAGAATGCAAACTGAATCCACAGAAATGTGCCAAACAAAATCAAATTACAAAACTTTGTTCCCAACTAATTTAAAATCTTCTGGTGGCCATACCTGTAGACACAACAAAGACGATTAAAATTTAAAGTGCGGAATATCAAACTCTCACTTAAAATAGTTTAAGGACAATGTTCATCCATCCTAACATAAGGATTGTATAATAAAAGTATAAAATGCCACAGTTAGTTTACATCCATCAAGGATGCATGGCATCGTTTCAAGGGATGAAAAGAAGACTCCATATTGTTAGATTCAATCACCTCATAATTGTAGCAATAATGGAGGTTGATTAGCGACGATGAATGCTAGTTACAATACTTTCAATCTACCTAGAATTTAACTGTCGAAAGGTTGAGAAGCCAACTCAACCATCTTATACTCAATAACCATAAAATGATAGATGAACACGAACCCCTATTGATGATGGAATAAACACAAATGAATTCATCTCGCCTCACACTCAGCCATTGGAGCTAATAGTCTCTTCACATACACAAATGCGTACATACACTTATGTTTCGTTCATACTATTTTGTCATTATGGCCTTGACGCGTATAAAGAGTCATATGATCGATCTCTAAATACATGAACCTCTGAGTATTTCTATGTTGCGAGTTTCATCGACTCTGTGATATTCGTAAGTTATTGTAGAGTGTAGGCTAGAAATCACTAGAAATCGCATTCGAATTCAGTTTTACGTGATGATATTTGATATCAAGCACATACTATTGCAAAATTCGACAGATAATGAATTGGTAGAATGTGATGACACTAACTAGTATGTATGATATGTACGAAACCCAACAACTGTTTCTATATTGGGCAAATAGATGGAGGCAACGTAAGGAGTTAGATTTGCTTATATAAAGACAAAAAATTGAATAACTCACAATGCAGAAAACTCTGGCTTGTAGAAGGCCATAAGGAACCGGGCCGAACTTTCTTGAATCATTGCTTTTGTAAATATTATCCCCCTCTATCCAAATATGCCCTTTCGGTACCTAAATAACAATGAAACCCCCACTGCTTCAACATTTCCCCTAAAAATTTGAAGTAAACTCAGGCGGTATAAACGAACTACATAAAGAATCCAACTTTTTGAATTGATCATAATATATATACATAAAAAAAGCATATGTCAGTAAGAAAGAATTCACCTAAAATAACAGAGGTTAAGACCACGAAAAAAATACATAAAACTATTGAAGACATGAGTTACGATCAATTACAACAACGGTTCGTTGCTCGTCACTTCTGTTAGGATCAACCAAAAACGAAACGACGTCGCCTTCAACACCCTTGACCCTCTTGGTAACAACCTTTCTGGGGTTGTCGGGGCTCCGGATCAGCACCACGTCTCCCAACCCGACTTTCCCGAACCTGGTCGTCAATCTTTCAGCCAACACTAGATTACCTTGCAGATTAAACGCCGGTATCATACTAGGACCCACAGTCTGCAAATGAACAAAATAAAGAAAACAACTTCTGGCCAATAGAAAGGTACAAGAGGAGAAAGCGTACGTAAGCGAAGGTGCAAATGTAAGTGTTGGTGACGTGGATGCAGCAAAAGAACTTTGCGACCCTCAGAGATTGCCGCAGTCCTTCCTTCACAAAGGGTGCCAACTCTCTTATTCGTTCCAGTCCCATTTCTTATTCTGTTTGTTAGGGGATGATACACTTGAGCTTTAATTAATAGCGACTTCTTATGCCTCAAAAAACGTGATCACTACATGCGCTTTCAGACCATTTAATATGCGAATGCGAGTTAGCTTTGAGATGTGGGCTCTGGGCCTTTCTCTACTACGTCTGATCCAGGGAAGCATGGGATGTGAAGTCCGTTGGAAGACAAGTGTCATGTGATTCTTTACATCCCGTAAAAATGCTAAGTAAATTTAAACAAAATTAAATCATCCTCAATTTTTTATTTTTTTTGAAATGAAAATTATCATCAATATTATTACTTGGAGAAATTGGGGATTAATTTACTCTACATAACCGTTGAAATGGATGGTTGCAATCTATTATATCATGTGGTGGAGAGTTAAGTCAACATTAAATTTAATTTTTTTGTAATAGAGTAACTCCGGAACTCCAGTAGCATCCGAGCATCTTATCTCAAGCACATTAGCTAACTTGAACAAAGTATATGATGTTTTATGGGACGAAATGATGGACATTAAAGAGAAATCATATCCAAAAGGTTAGTGTTACAATTATATGTATGTTATGTTGGATGTGTGGTAAGACCATAAGATATAAAATAAGAAATTAATACATTCGAGTTGAAATAGATGTGACTTGTATAGAAGAGAAAATGCAATAACGTCATTTACGCTAGTTTGGTCACGTACGATATATGTCCAGCAATGCATACATGCCTCGAATAGAGTCCATGGATTTTGACCCTTTAACGAGAGCAAAAGGACGATGAAAGAATACATGACTCGAAGTTATATACAAAGATTTGGAGTCCAAATGATCAACTAGTATAGATGTATGTATGCGACCTGACCTGATTCATTCTATTGTTCATATAATCTATCCAAATTTATTGGGATTAATGGCTTAGTAGTTTTTGTCGACAAAGAAAAGTACTCCATTTTACAATCTTCTACACCGATACTTGGTCTAGAATATTTCGTATAGGCTTAAAACATTCAAAAAACTAATATAAAATTGAAGGATGTCCCAAAAACATTTAGACATCTATTCCTATATATGGTAAAAAAATCTATGTTTAGATAAAGTGTTGCCACCTCATTAAAGCTCTCGCATGGGCTAGAGCATTCTAGTCGCTTTTTATTTTAAGTAGGGACTAGATTATGGTGGAACAATTCCAGATCTGGCTTAGCATATCCCTAAATCATTGGTCACTCGTGCCGATGGATCCTTAAATCTTACCAATAATTTATATTTGTAGAATAATTTTAATTGAAGAAAATAAAAAGAAAGAAGATCTTAAAGCATATGTCAAAATTACCATTGTTTTTATAGAAACAGACGTTCAAGTTTTTACAATGATTAATATGAAGTATTTAACACAAATTATTTCGGATGACAGGAAGCTCCATGTCTCGTAAGTAATATTTCGGGGTATCACAAATAGATAATAAAATTGTTGAGACAAACTTTCTATAAACACTATCCATCCAGTGTCATGTGACTCTAGCCCAAATGATATCATATATCTGGAAAATATTTATATAAAACGAGTGTTTATAAAGATCAATTAACATAAATATATTGATTTTTGCATGTATATCGATATTTATAAGATCGGATGTATATGCGTTCGAGACCATTAACATACACCCCAATTATATATATATATAATAAAGATCGGCAACTGACCTTTTTTCCCAGACAATTAAACATGGGTGGGTGGCGGAATATTATATTACTCATATCACGTATTTCAACAAATGAGCAGTGAATCGAATCATTATATATATAACGAAATCAAATAATTTTATGGTTATATCACATCCTGTATTCTATAAATATTCTGGCAGTAATAAAATATAATAAAATTTGAAAAACATTATAATACAAAAGTTCTAACCAAATATTAATTTACACACTCTTAATTGATCTGTAAAATTTAAGAAGACATATTATACTGATAAATTTAATTGGGGTAAAGAAAGTAACGCATTCTTGTTTTTTGATGATGAAGGAACCCGTAGCCACTATCTTTGAGGTGGGTATTGGGTAAACCATCGAACTGAAGTAATAGCCTGCAAATCGTACTAGGCAATCTCGGTATGATAGAACTTAGATCGAAAAAGTGTTGGTAAGAGAATCGAATCCATAACATTATAATCCCAAAATACAAATTAATGCATTCTTGCATTGCAATAATACTGCTTACTTGGTACACTCTTTGAGTGCATATGTTATAAGTTATTTGATTAAATTATTATCGTTTATGGCATTAGTTAAATTAATTCTATTTTATAAATATTATTGAAATGTTTGTTTAGTTTTTATTTTTATCATACATTACATATCTTACCAATTAATCTGTGAAAATTAAAGGGCATTTGTGTAAATATATAATCAAATCGAAACTGGAGCTCGCCCGACAATAAAATAATGAAGTAAAAAGTGATACGCGTGGGATAAAGTTGAAACTCAAAGATCTCTCTCTTTATTTCATAAGTTTAAGCTCGTGCTTCATTATTTAATTTTTTCAGGTCAAATTTGATTAGTGTGCTACTAAACTGAAATAGAGTATTAAAACACAAATCAACAATAATTGAAGTTGTCAATAAAAAAAGTGCAAATTTTTTTTACATGTGTGTGTGCACAGTATATATATATGAAACGAAAATTTAATGAAAAACCATCATAGTCTTTCTAACCAAATCTAAGGTGATGATGCCCAAAATATTATATCGGGAAAATGACGGGGCAATGCGTCGCTTTGTCTGAGTTAGAATGGCTCACCAATGATTTTTATTTATTTAACTAGGCTCATGTGCTCATGAAACAAAAGCTAGAAGAAAAGCCAGAGATGTTTTACAGTGACAATCCTCCAATACTTGAGTCAGTAAAAATTCAAGATATAAAAAATGTAGGAGCAAAAACAAAGAAATAAAATACTCAATATATTTGTGCACAAGCTATCCAACCAAAATCCCTTAAAAATTACACGAACCTATAATTTATAGCTTCCTGGCCTCGTGTTTTGGATCTAAGACCATACCACTTCCCATGCAACAATCATTACCTCTTCATACGGATGTCAGCGTCCATATGAGATTGACGAGGATCACTCATGAATTGACTGAGTTGATTGACAGAGAAGACGATATCAGGTCGAGTCACAGTGAGATATAGGAGCTGACCTATGAGGCGCCGATAGCGAGCAGAATCGACTTTAGAGCCATCGGCATCTTTCTGAAGTTTAAGATTTTGCTCCATGGGAAAAGGGCTGGGATGACTTGCTTGAAGACCACTTTCTTCCAAAATATCCAAAGTGTATTTCCGTTGGCTAAGGACAAAACCCTCAGAAGATCGTGCGACTTCAATGCCCAAGAAATATTTCAAGTGGCCCAAGTCCTTAATGTTGAAGGCGTCGTTAAGGTAAGATTTGATGGTCTGAATGTGCGAAAGATCATTACCAGCAAGGAGAACGTCATCTACATATATTAGTGCAGAAACATAGATATTGTCACGCCTAAAGAGAAATAAGGAGTGATCGGCTCGAGATTGATGAAAACCAATAGCAAGGAGTGCTTTGGTGAATTTGTGGTACCAATTTCGTGATGCTTGACGGAGCCCATATAAAGATTTATGAAGTTTACAAACCCGAGTGTCCCCTTGCGTGGCAAAACCTTGCGGAAGTCTCATGTAGACATCTTCCTCAAGATCTCCATGGAGGAAGGCATTATTAACATCTAGTTGATGTACTTCCCAGTTCGTTTAGCAGCTATAGTCAGTAAGCAACGAACTGTCACCAATTTAGCTACCGGAGCAAAAGTCTCGTGAAAGTCGATCCCTTCAACTTGAGTGAAACCCTTAGCAACTAGGCGGGCTTTGTAACGTTCAACGTCACCATTGGGCTTGTACTTGATTTTGTACACACACTTGGAATCAACAGCTTTCTTCCCATGTGGTAGCTCAGCTAAGGATCAAGTGCCATTTTCTTCCAAGGCCTGAATTTCCTTTTTCATGGCTTCTTGCCACTTAGGATCTTTAATAGCCTGGAAAAAATATTTGGGCTCATCACGGGAAGTGATGGCCGCTAAAAAAGCCTTATGAGAACTAGAAAATTTTCATAAGACACAAAGTTTGAAAGATGATATACCGTCGAGGTTCCTGACGTTGGACTGGGTTGTGAATGGTTGAGAGAAGGTGGCAAATCAGTTTCAAAATTTTGTAGATGCTTAGTCTGTGATTTATGCCTCTGACTTTTTCTAATGCAACAATCTGAGTCTGAATTCTGTTGTGGCAGCGGGGATGAGTGCGGCCGAGTAGAGGGGTCAGCAAGAGAAGGCCCAGTAGACTCAACCTGAGTGGGCTTGTCTGAAGATGGAACTAACGGAGGCGTTACGCATGTGCTGGGCTTGACGAAGTCTCTAGGCACAATTGAGTCCATCATGGTTGGACTAATAGTAGAGGAAAATCCATCATCAAAAAAATTGTGGTTCTTTGATTGCTGAAAGTGAATGAGTGCCTCCTGTAAACCCGTTTCCAAATGTAAATTGAGCCCTTCGAAATTGTTCTTAAATGGAAAAGTATTTTCCAAGAACGTGACATCACGAGATGTACAGATGTTGTGATGTTGCAAATCATAAACACGATATCCTTTCTGGCCCATAGGGTATCCAACAAAAACACAAGCTCTCCCCCTTTCACCGAACTTATCACCTTGTTTGCGATTGTTATGTGCATATACAAGACAACCAAAAACCTGAAAATGATCATAAGATGGCATTTTTTCCAAAATAATCTCATGAGGGGTCTTATTTCCAATAACTTTGGAAGGCAATTTATTGATGATATAGACCGCGGTTAGAATACATTCTCCCCAAAATTCAATTGGTAATGAGGCCTGAAAACGTAATGCTCGTGCAATTTCCAAAATATGTCTATGCTTCCTCTCGACTACCCGTTTTGTTGAGGCGTGTAAGTGCAGGAAGTTTCTAAGACGATGCCATGTTCTTTATAATAGTGCATCATGTGATGAGATTGAAATTCCACCCCATTGTCAGTTCTAATTCTCTTAACTTTTTTATCAAATTGTGTCATCACCATATTGCAAAACATAGTTAGGAAATGAGCAACCTCGGCTTTAGTTTTCATAAGATATACCCAAACTGCACGACTATAATCATCGACAATAGATAAGAAATAGTGTGCTCCCGAAAAAGATGCTACTTTATAACTACCCCAAATATCACAATGAATTAACTCAAAACAACAATTCATTTTAATTGAGCTAACGGGAAAAGACAATCTAGTTTGTTTAGCTCGTATGCATGAGTCACAAAAAGAACTTTTACTACCATAATCCTTCAAGGAATGAATTTTCTGCAAAACCATATCTGAAGCATGTCCCAATCTTCTATGCCATGTCTCGGAGTCCACAGAAACTGATAAAGCCACACTTTCTCGTTTAATGGGCTCCAGGCAATAAAGACCATCACATGCTTTACCCAGCCCAATCAGGCTCCTCGATTGTAAGTCCCGCATGACACAAAAATCAGGGAAAAAGTCATTGAGCAGTTCAAATCTCGTGTTAAGCGATTCACGGAAAGCAAATTGCATTGAAACTCGGGCACGTGTAGCACGCGCTTAATATCAAGTCCATTAGGTAACTGTGTATTTCCAATGCTTTGGACCGGAATAGCATCACCATTCGGTATTTTCACTGGCAATCCAGCGCCATTTTCTATTCTGTCTTTTAAGATTTCTTTGTTATAAGTAATGTGCTCCGTGGCTCCCGAATCAATTACCCATGGTTTGTCCAAGAACATCTTACCGGTCATATTTGCCTCCGGATTCGATGTCACCTGATTAACGTTATTTGTTGGGCCAAAACTTGAAGTAATTTTGCAAAGTGCTCGTTCGAAATTCCTGGTATTGGACTTCCTTCAAGTCCAAAAGCAGCAGCACGTGGTTGTCCAACAGATCAACCGCAGCAAGTTTTCGAACCCCATCTTTATCGCCTTTCCACCACGATGGATATCCGATAACTTCAAAGCAAGTATCAATGGTGTGGTTGGATCTCTTGCACCTACTGCAGCGTCGGCCATCTTTCTTTTCACCACGACGATCACCATTTGGTTTATCCCCACGCCTCGTCTGAACCTGGAAGGCTACAGCAGTTGGTGCTGGTGTTTGTGTGATTGTGATGTTCCGGCGCTGCTCTTCTTCCGCAACAAGGTGGTACGTAGCCCCTAACGAGGGTGTTGGTTTACTACTCAGAATTTGAGTCTTCACGGTTGAGAATTCATCATTGAGTCCCATCAAAAACTCATATAAGCGTTCCCTCTCCTTGGTAGCAGTAAGTTCTTTTCCAACCTCACAAGTGCATCCACCACATGTGCAGCGAGCTGTGGGTGTGACAGAATGAATTTCTTCCCACAAACCTCTTAGTTTAGTGTAGTACGCTGATATGGACATGTTGTCTTGGCGCATCAATGTCAAATCCCTTCGCAACTCATAGGCTCTGGGCGCGCTTTCTTTGCCAAAACGTTCTTCTAGATCTAACCAAATCTCTCATGCGGTCTTTGCATATTTTACGCTGCTCCTGATTTCCTTATCCATGGCACTTGTAAGCCATCCCTTAACCATGGCATTACAACGCCGCCAATGCATAATCTCTGATGAATCCATTTTTGGCATCTCAACAGTGCCATCAACGAATCCAAATTTATTTTTGGCGAATAGAGCGTTACTCATATCATTCACCCAATCACCGTAATTTCCATCCCGTAGCAATTCACCAACGAAAATTTGCCCGGGATTATCAGATGCATGGAGGAAGTATGGTGACATGATATCGATCACCAAACCTCCACCGGAATTATTATCGCATTTATCTTTGTCATTATGGTCGGCCATGGCTTTGACGTAAGGGAAGAAGGTTGATGGGCTGTATTTTAGTAAGGTTTAGGTAACCAGGTTAGGCTGTGATACTATGATAAATAACAATAAGATACATATGGCATGAATTGATTTATTATTCAACGATCAATGAAGAATATATACATTGTTTCCTATCACTACTTGCCAAGAATAAAACCTTATACAATAGGAAAAGATCTATATACTCTACAATCATAAGGTAATATATAATATAATTAAGGAAAGAATATAATTTAAATTTGTGTAGATATATTGATGCCAATACGAGGTGAAACTAAATGTCAAAAAGGATTAGTTTTTACGATTTCCAACGGTGGATACTCAGTTTGTCAAACCTCGTGAAGGCCCAACTTTTTAACCTCACGCGTGCTCTCTCATCCGACGGTCACCAATCCGGCCGCTTTACCCGGAAAGCCCATAATTTTCCTCAATCCTACGCTCCTCATGCGTCTACATTGACTCCAATGTCACGTTCCCACACCTCCATCTAATAAAAGTCATTATTATCATTCATCAATGCAACTAAAACCTCAGTCTTCTTCACCTACATTTATCTTCCTTGAAAATCTTCTTCCATTCGTCTTTGAATCTTGGATTATCTTCTCAAGTTACGAACTTGTTTGGGTTTTATTTTTCTCCTCGTGGGTATGGTCAAAGCTAAATCTTTTGCTTTCCTTTCAGCTTTAAGCATTGGCCCTTTTTGTCTCCAGTTGCTTTAATATGTTAAATTTTATAGGAAAGATGTTTTTAGTGAAGAATTTATTGCAAGAATCGGTCTAATTTGTTAAAATTACTTGATTTACTGAAGAATTTCTTTCACGAATTGGTTTAATTTGATGGTTTTCATGAAAAGTTTTATTCTTTATCTTATATTCCCAGATTTAGTGATTTGTTCACTTCTGTTTTCCTGGAAAAAATTATTCGTGGAACCGCAAGATTGGATTTTTCTAGATATTATGTATTCTTACGTGAGCATAATTTTTTTTATTTTAGTAGGATTTCTGATCTGTAGATTTTGGGTAATCTTGCGACGATTTGGATCTATGATGTATGTGATCTTGCTTACTCCTTTGTTTCTGCATGTGAAGTTATGTTAGGAATATTACTCTTTACTTGGACAGTTCATTTAGGTTTGTATTCAAGGTTAAGACTTCAAGTAATTGCTTTTTTAACATTGATTCTTTTTAATCTTCTTCTGCATTTATTTTACCTTTTGGTAATAGCAGCAGAGGTTTGGGTCAAATTTTCCATCCATTTGTGCTGAAGAAGTTGATCAAAATGCCGTGGGGTTCTCCATTGTATTCGGGGAAGTGTGTTAGATTCGATGTGTTCTTTCGCTTTATTCTGTAAATTGATTTAATTTGGTGAGTTATCTCCCTCTCTGTTGGTCTCTTTCAATGACTGTGTGCTTATGTTCTTTATTTGACTGAGATGGATAATTCACGAGAGCTAAGGCTTGAAAAAGTTGCTTCGTTTGTGAATTTATTGTACGAATCTTTACTTATTCTTTTTGTTTCTTAGCAGTTACTGGAGATGAATGCTTTCTGTATTTTTTTTAGATATTATTTACTTTATGCATGATGTATTTGGAAATTGTTTACACGAAAGATTACATTAGAGTTGAGACCGAATGCTTATTATTTTCTCCCAGGTCTGGAATTCTTGATCCCATTATCTCAAACCTGTCCTCCTATGGATTTATAAATTTGACTAAACATTGAATCAAAATTATGCCTTTGATGATCTAGGCTTGATGTTTTTTTCAATTGTTGCAGCATTACTATGATTTTTTAAACAAATTCAAGAGTTTAGTATTTTCAGATTTTCGATTGATATAATTTTCTTTCCATTTTCATAGACTTATGCAATTTTAGAATATTTGCAGGTCAGATTTGCAACGGTGTCGAATTCCTTATTCTCTTATACTTACACTTTTTAATTGGACTGAGAATGCACATTACAGTTATCCGAAAACATTATCATCCCGTCGAAAAACTAGGAAAAATTACCATGACCGCTGGAAGCATTGCTTTTCACCAATTGATGCAAGTTTGCCAGGTGAGTACTTCAAGTTCGCTATATATTCATTCTCATATCTTTTTCTCTATAGCGTTTATTTGTTGTTTTACAGCCACCGCGTAATTGCAATTGTTGTCTGTTTTTTCAATGTAGATGAGTATTGGTAATACAAAGTTTAGAATAAGCATTAAGAATATGTTTGAGCTCAATCTGAACCAAAACCCACTAAAGTACTTTAAAAGTTGTGATCTATATATGTTTGAGCTCAATCTGAACTTATGGTTATTCAATTTGTAAGCTAGTTCTCAATCTTTGTGTTGCAGGCTGAATACTTCCGTCAGTTGCTTAAACCTGTGACGTAGTAGCTTTTGTTGGAAGTGTTTGGATATTGGGAAATTATTCAATTTAGTCCTTGTTGAGTGCTGAACACAAAAACTGTTAGATCCGAGTCCATATTGTACTTCTATATGGATACACCATAGATTTACCATAAACCTGTGGCCAAATATTTCATTTTCACAAGACCCGTTTGTAGCTAAAAATTTAAGTATTTTACCTCTTCTTGAATCTGCAATTCACTGGAACTTGTTTGAAAACCGCTACTCATGCCTAGTGACCATCCAAACTTTCCTGCCCGCCCTATTCTCCCTCTTCCTGGTCAATCAGGCTATTACATGCAACATGGTCATATGGCGGCGGCTCTCTTTAATGGGAAATTTGGGCCCTTAGATAAAGTTGATATCCGAGCCTCTGATGCTTGCCCGAAAAATTTTGTCATTTTTGATCGAACCCATGACAGAAGGCAGATCATATTCCATCCCGAAATAAGCTCTAAACACTTTCATCCTGGATCTGATGTTGCTGCATCGATCTTCCAAGACAACGTCGACGCCAAAAATTCAAATAATGAAAGAGACAATATGTCTACTCTGAAAGAAGATTCAGATGATATTGACGCACTTCTGAGCACAGAATTTGAAGGATGTGATGACGAAGATGATGATGATGATGATATGGTGAGCACAGCACGGACAGAAGCATTCGACGGATACAACTCTTCTGATTCGTGCTCCAACTATGAGTCACATACCATGAAAAGTAGACCACGTTTCTTGAAATCCTCTGCGAATCGTTGCAATGACAAGAAGCATCACAGAATGAGAAAGATGGTGAATGCATTGAAAGGAATAGTTCCTGGAGCCAGTCGCATGAGTACTGTGGCTGTTCTTGATGAAGCTGTTCGTTACCTGAAGTCGCTCCGGGTAGAAGTGCAGAAGCAGGGAGTGGAAGTTAAAAAAGCTGAATCAAGATTTGTTATTTGAATTTATGATACCTCAATTCTGCACCAATCTGCTGACCCTTCACCACGAGGTTCTCGTATGGGAGGTTGAGTACGATGAATCTGCTTATTCCCACGTACCTTATTTGAGTTTCTATGTTAATTATGCATCTGTTATGTTCGAATTCCTGCTCCTTATGTTTTTAATGGTTACTTCAACTGCTGCTTAATGTTTGTCAATCATCGGGCATTGTTCTGATGCTGATTCTCTCTGTATGATCTAATAAAGATTGAATTCTACTACTTGAACACCAACTGAAGTTTTTTTTATTTTAATCCTATTCGTGTTCAAAATGGGTCTTCTGTCACAGCTTATTTTAAGAGATCCCCCCCCTCTGAAATTTTTTGTGATTTGATTTTACAAAAGTGATGCAATCATGGCTATTTTCTTGTGGCCTATCAGAGTTTGTTTAGTGTGCGGTTAGATAAAAAAAGAACAGATTTTCATAGATTCTGGATATCTTGCGTGCTGTCTGATTTTGTCGGTTCAGCTTCACGTGTGCATTCATATTACAAGTACATGGTACATAACAAAATTTGATTTTCTATATTTTTTATTATTGTGCAAAAGGTTCTTCTGGATAATGTATATTGGGTTGGGGCATATCAATTCATACATTTCAAGAAATTTATTATTATCATTAACTATTCTACATAAATCAATGCATTGTTGGCTGCTATTATAATTTTTTAAATTGGTGAGATTGTGATTTTTTTAAATTGTTTTGTAACAAAAAATACTGATATTTTTGTAATTGAACTTAAAAGAAATGGGAAAAATAAGACATAAATTGAAGAATACCAAACACAAGCAATATTATTATCACGAACAATTGGTTGAGTATATAACTTCACTTAAAAAACTCGTTTTAACTCTTGCACAACCACATAAAATCGACACTGGGTTCTTCCAAGGCCTCCATCAAAAGGAAAAAAGGAACTACAAGTAAGGGCTGATCAATGGTCGAACCTAATTTTTTTAACAGATAAAATCGAATTTTTAATAACTTAACTGAACTTTTTTTAGAAAAAAAATTGATCAAATCAAACCGGGTAAAATATCGGTTAATTCAGTTAGTAGCCGAATTAATATTTTTTATAAATCGAAAAAATTAAAATTGGAGAGAATTTTTAAATTTTTTTTAATCGATATTTTAAAAATTAAAATCAGAACCGAATAGATTTAAATGAAATATTATAAAGTAAAAAAAACTTCCGAATTGGCTGGACCGGATTTTTGAATTAATTCAATTGGTCGATCAGTTTTGTTAAATCGAACTTTTGCTCACCCTTTACTGTTACAACTGTTGTCTTAGGATTTATTCCAAAATTTTTGACTTCCGAATTTTGGGATTTCTCATATTACCGAAATGAAGCCAGCCGTTGAATATTCTACTGATTACTTATTCGGCTCTTCCAACTTCACTGTTTGATCTTAAGGATAGATATGTGATCATCTCTGAATTTTTTCGGATATTTCTTCTTATCGACTCTACAAGATAGCTCTTCAAACATCATTTTCAGTTTTTAGTTAAAATATTGTTCGAAAGTAACTATAATGAACTTAAAGTTGTTTAGGATTAAATTACAGCTAACTTGCATGTAGAAAAAAATTTATTATAACTTTTGACATCTAATTTGGACAATAATAGATGAACATCATGTAGAATAGTTCATGATAATATCATCACACTTCACTGTATTTTGATATGTATTTGTTTTTTATTTTCCTATTATCATTATTAATTAGAAGTATTATAGGTGGTGAATCCTGGATGGAATGTACTACCACGCATCGCCAAGTTGTCCATGCAATGAATTGAAATATATCAAATACCGTTTTAGATGGGATAAAACGGATGCTATGGACAATAGCATTTATAACTAATGTGAATCACATAAGTTATAATGAGTTATGTTGTCCAATCAATCTATAGGTGTCAAATACGGCACGGCCCGTTTAATCGTGCTGGCACGGCACTATGTATGCCGTGTCGTGTCGGCATGGTTTGAAAATGGGTCGGGTCGGGTCGTGCCGACCCGTTTCCAGAATAAGCATGACCTGGCACGACCCATAGGCACGGCCTATACGTATCGTGCTATGGGCCGTGCCGTGCCGGCACCCCATAAGCACATCTCATTTCAAGTTTTTAAATTATTTTTTTATTTTTTGACAGTAGCGATCGATCGGCGCATCGATTGGCACATGACTGCTGATCAATCGCTACCCTTAAACAAAAAAAATTCTATTATTCGTGACGTGCCGGCCTGTGGGCCGGCACCCTATGGCCCGGCACAGACCATGTTACGGGCTGTGCCTGGCACGGCACGACACTGTAGCAAAACGTGTCGTGCCGCTCCGTGACGTGTCGTGCTCATGCCGTGTCTTGTGCCATCCATTTTGTTTGACATCTCTAAATCAATCCCTTGACATAGGACTAAGATATTCCACTCTTTGGTTTTTTTAAAAAAAATAATTTGGAAAAATATTTATATTTCAAAAATACATCAAAATATAAAAGATTACAAAAGTACCTTAAACCGCTATTCCGGAGGGCGGTTTCTCCATGTTGAGTAGCCGCTACTTGAAGAAGCGGCTACTCAACATGGAGTAGCCGCCCACTTAGGAGGCGGCTACTCAACATGGAGTAGCCGCCCACTTAGGAGGCGGCTACTCAACATGGAGTAGCCGCTTTCTAAGTAGGCGGCTTCTCCATGTTCGGTATTATGTGGCTATTATCCATACAAACTCATTTAATTGATACCTACTTCATACCAATCCAAACACACCTTACTCCATTTAATTGATAACTACTCCATACCAATCCCACCTACACTATTTAATTGATACCTACTCCATTAATTGATACCAATGAAATCCATCTATAAATTCATATCCATTCTCAAATTATTCTATACCTTAAAAACTTTTCTTTCTTCTTTTCTGCAATTCAGACCTTTCGTTTCTCTCCTCAATAATCCCTTAGTCTCTGTTCATCCACCTAAATTCAGAGCTTTTGTTTCTCTCTTCAATAATCCATTAGTCTCTATTCATCCACCTACATTAAAGGTGAGTTAATTATTGAAAATCTTATATATTATTCATATTGTTTTTATTATTTTTCTGTCTTTAAAAAGCTCATTATTAAAAAGTTCATTATTTTTTTTAAACATGTATGTATAAGAAATTTTTATTAATATTTTAAATGGTTGTTCATTATTTTTTTTAAACATGTACGTATAATAAATTTTTATTAATATTTTAAATGGTTGATATATGTGTTATTTATTATTATTATTTTTAGGATGACGTTAAATCGAGGTCCCGAAGATTCAACTGTATTATATCTACAATCTACGCATATCTCGAGTGCTGTTTGTTCCGAGAATATTGATAGTAATTTAAAATTGAAGCGTACAGATAACCTTATCTGGGGGTTGTATAATGAGAAAGTGATACACGATCGTGTTTGGAGGCATATCATTGATATAGGATTTTACGGTGTTTTACAATCTGGCTATTGTATGTACGATAATCATTTGATTACCGCTCTTGTTGAACGATGGCGGCCTGAGACCCATACATTTCATTTTAGATTTGGTGAGGCTACCATTACTTTACAAGATATTTCAATAATTTGGGGTCTGAAAGTTGATGGTGAACCAGTAAGTGGGGTAGATGATTCACGACGTGTGAAAGAATGGCAAGAAACATGTATTGAGTTACTGGGATTTGAGCCTCCCGAAGCAAAATTTAAAGGCGGTCACCTAAGAATGACCGCTCTAGACGATCAGTGCCGAGATAATCCTATCTCTGATATGAGCTCAGAGATGGATGTAATAAAGTACACTCGGTGTATAGCTTTGATGATTATAGGTGGAATTTTGCTTCCAGATTATAATAGTAGCGCTGTAAAACTCATGTATTTGCAGCTACTTGAAGATTTGGAAGAGGTAAACACATATAGTTGGGGCAATGCGGTATTGGCTTACTTATACCATGAAATGTGCAATGCATCAACCATAGGAAAATGCACTATCACTGGCCCTTTGTATATTTTGCAGGTATATGTAATATTTTTCTCTCACTAAATAATATCTTATCCGTTTATTATTTTAAAATATTTTTTGTTGCGCCTTAAAACGCTACAACTCTCATTCTTCTATTTTAAATAAAATTATCGATTTTTGTTTTGATGATTACAGAACCTATGCATTTTGTACTAATGATTTTTATTGAGTATGCAGCATAAGTTATCATCAATTTTGAAGATTGTCGAAGTTTTGAAATGCCAAAGAAAAATTGTCTTTTGGAAGACACGGATCGCCCCAGGCGATGGGTGCCAGGCGAGGATCGCCACGCCCATCGACAGAGGCGATGGCCAGGCGAGCATGCGAGGATGATCGCCCCAGGCGATGATGACCATCGCCTGAGGCGATGGCAACCATTTGGCACTTCACCCCGCACATCGACTGACGCGATGCCGAGGACCGCGCGCATGGACGGAACGCCTGAGGCGATGTCTGGAACACCTGAGGCGATTGATCGATCGTTTGAGGCGATGGCTACTTCGCCTGAGGCGATGCAATATTTGAAGGAGCTGAGGCTACGGCCTTAATTTTGGCATTGGATCGCCTGAGGCGATCGTCCCATCGCCTGAGGCGATCTGAGGATTTCTTGACCGTTGGAACGCGGCGATAGGTGATCGCCCGAGGCGATGTCCGAGGCGATCGAGGCGTGATTCAAGCCTTATGTGTAGCAACGGCTAGTAGGAGCCTAGGGGGCCTCCTACACTATAAATATTGATGCTTTGGAGCATTTTGAAGCTAAGGAACAAGCCTACAAACTTCCACAAAGTCTTGATAATTATTATTTGAATTAAGCTTTGCAATCTCCATACATTGTTATTGTATTGGGGCTTGTAATTCTTTTATTGTGTGTGAGTCTTGTTCTCTTCGTGTTGGTACACCGTGAAGGTGTGTGTTGAGTTATTGTAAAGGTCCTCCAACACCAAAGCAAGTTGGAAAATTGTAAAGTCATCAACAAGTCTAGTTGGTGCAAGTGTGTGGCTATCCTTGGAGCCCTTAAGGCCAAGAAGACTCGTGAAGAGTGTTGGTAGCTCGTGAAGAGCGTTGTGTACTCGGGAAGAGTAGTGTGCTCGGGAAGAGCGTTGTAAACTCGGGAAGAGTTGTTGTGTGGCTAACTTGGAGCCCTCAAGGCCAAGATCTATTGTTCTAGTGGAACCTCGGTTGGAGGTTATCTAACCGGGAAGAGGAGACGTAGACGATTCATCGCCGAACTTCTATAACAAATTCTTGTCTCATTTTATTGCTTTATTTCCATTAAGCATTTATTTATTTTTGTTCTTTCTATTTATCGATTGACTAAAGGCTTCCGCAAGCGCAAAATTATTTTATTTTTACAAACTCATTTTAAAACGCTAAAGTAGCCAAGGAATCTCATTCACCCCCCCTCTTCGATTCCAACATTTTTTATGTTTATTGGCAGATTTGGGCATGGAGTAGGATAAAATGTTTGAACCCTGACCGACAGTTAAAAACTTTGGTTGTCCCTGAGAATGTTCATGTTGCTCCCTACGGTGCACGGTAATAATTAATTATTGTTATTGTATACTAATATTAAAATGATAAAACATTACAATATTTAACATTTTTATAATAGGTGGAACACTTTGTTTCGTCACACCCATATAGCAACACATTCGGTCAGAATTATACGACATTCTCTCGATCAAATGAGTAATGACGAGGTAAACTTAAATTATGTAATTGATTTTTGAAAATTTATGATGATTTCAATATATTGATTGACCCATTTTTTTAATTTTAACAATGTGCAGTTTAACTGGATCGTGTATGACACAGAGGCCGCTGATGTTAACTCCATTATTACTACCTATAATAATGATATTTGGAGAAGCGTTTGCCCTCTTATCTGCTTCCAAATAGTGGAGATTCATCGTCCTAACCGGGTGATGCGACAGTTCAATATATGCCAGTCAATTCCATCACATGTACTTGACGATAATGAGCTACATGATGTCACCCGAACTGGTCATCGTAATATGGATTGGGCCAAATTTCACAAAATACATCTTCGGACTTGGCGTATGAGGCTAAGAAATGTCTCCACTGGTGAACCATGTGGTAGGTCAAACTCAACAGACGATGACTACATGCAGTGGTACGAGAGAATCATTGTAAGGGTTATATCGCCTCGCGTACATGGGATTGGTTTCCACCCATCTGTTGGATTTGCGCATGGCACATCATCTGGTGGTTTTTCTCCTGCTGGCCCATCTGGTGGTTTTTCTCCTGCTGGCCCATCTGGTGGTTTTGACACTGCTGGCCCGTCCAGTGGTTTTGACACCGCTGGCCCGTCCGGTGGTTTTGACACCGCTGGCCCGTCCGGTGGTTTTGATGCTTCCGGTGGTTTTGATGTTATTGGGCCATCCAGTGGATTTGCATCATATGCTGGCCCATCCGGTGGATTTGCATCATATGCTGGTCCTTCTGGTGGATTTCCATAATATGCTGGTCCTTCTGGTGGATTTTCATCATATGTTGGTTCTTCTGGTGGATTTGATATTGCTGCTGGTCCATCTACTGTTTTCGATAGTGCAGGGTATTATACTCCACAGTCCCCACAGGCTCACCCACAGGCTGAAAATTACACATCTCTAATGGGTTTTGAATACCAAAGAAATTTGGAGGAGGTGCAACCATCGAGAAACATTCCAACACCTATCCAGTTTCCGAGTTATTCTGATGAAAATATATCTCAAGTAACTAGGATTGCAACACAGCAAAATAATCATAGTAATACTGGTCCGCGTAGAGGACAACAAAATCGTAGACAACGTCATTATGGAACCGGTGGCCAACTGTAGTTATATGATTATGTATATTAATATTATGTTTTTTAACTAGGATATTACTATGTTTGTCACGTTTAATATGTATATATATAAATATAAATATATATATATATATATAATTGTCACATATAATATATATATATATATATAATTTTACACCTATTTCTGTTTTATATTACGTTATATATACATCTTTCAAATACTAATTTTCGTAAAGGTTCACGGGTGTAAAACATTTTATATATAATATGATTAATTTTTGTCGGTAAAAATATAATATAAACAAACGAAAATTGTAAGAACAGAGAAGAAGGTGGGAAGAGACGTATAAGTTGACTGTGAAAAGAGACATACAGGAGATTGGAAGAGACGTAATGAGGTATGCGACACTCAACCAAAACACGGGCATGGTGGGCGAAGAGACGTAAAGGAGTGGGAGAGACATAACTGGGTACACGACAACCAATACACGACCAACCAATACACGAACCAATACACGGGTGGTACTGATGAGCAGTCGCTTCACCAGCGGGCGACTACTCATTAGTGAGTAGCCGCTCCACGGTGGGGCGGCTACTCATTATTGAGTAGCCGCTTCACCGTTCCACGGCAACTCGTCATTGAGTAGCCGCTTCACGGTGGAGCGGCTACTCGTCATTGAGTAGCCGCTTCACGGTGAAGCGGCTACTCGTCATTGAGTAGCCGCTTCACGGTTGAAGCGGCTACTCAATGTCTTACAGCCGTCTTCTCTGATAGTGGTTTGAGTTATATTTGCAACATCTTACATTTCGACGTATTCTTGAAAAAAAAAAAATTAATTCTTTTTTTAAAAAAACCCACTCTTTGGTTCATCTGGCAATCACGCCTTAATGATCAAAATATGTATAAAGACAGCAAAATTTCGAGGTTTGGCCTAAAGTTTGTGGGTAATGAATGCGCTGTGAAGCCAGTTGTGCTATTATCATTACTCCGCCAATTATTAGATTCCAATTAACACCCAATGGACCACTTAAAAATATAGATAACTAAAATATAGATACCGTATCAAATATATATATATATATATATATATTAAATAGGTTATTTATCTTTTATCAATTTATGTTTCTTATTTTTCCTTACTTGTACATTCAGATTTATTAGAAGACGGTTTCCTTGCTCATCCATATCCTGGATTGTATATTTGGATAAACTTATTTTAAATATATTAAAGATGTTGATGTGTTTGATATTATAATATCTTTTTATCATCATAAATACCACAAAAAAATGATACTCTGAGAATAATACAATTAGTTAATTTTAAACGTATTTTTATATATAAATAGTTCTAAAATATTATTATTAATTTGAAAACTAGTTTATAGTTTAAAAATATTTATAAATAATTCTTTGAAATAAATAAAAATAATACGACACAATAGATGTAACTGTAATGTATAATATACTATAATGAGTGTATTTATAATGTTTTGATAATTCTACATTACATATATCATCATTGTATATCTATAATGTTTTAATAATTTTATATTACATATACAAGAGGGCAAAAACGTCATTTTGCGTGTTCTGTTAATTGTTTTTTATGGTGTCACACTAGAGGGGATGTCTCTGTAATTTTTTTCAAAGTCGATGGGAGGTCTCTATAATTAGACCAAAGTCGAGAGGTGTAGATGCAATTATCCCTAATATATATCACATTATGTATGATAAAATACTCTCAGAAAGATATCTCATCAACAAGAAAATGAGCTTACAGAACCCAAAAGCACTGATTCAAGACCTGATTGTTCATCTTACATCAGTAAATATCATTACTCATTCGATGATGAAACCCGCCAAAAAAATCTAAACGATCTCATGGCTCTGCTTGATTAGAAACCCACAGATATTGTGGACAAGACGTTGTTGCCAACTCACGGAAGCACAACTACAGAATCGTAACATTCAATTCAATCAAGCAATGGCAGCCTCAACTATGGCTCTCTCTGTTGGATTATGCCTAGCCCATTGTTGGAATTTTCTACAATTGGATGTCAACTTTAAAGTTCACAAAGTTGTCCAAGTTTGAAGGTGAAATTCAATGCCTAAGTTATACCAAGAAGTTTCTTGGTTCACATATTTGTTCATTTTGTATCACAACACAAATCAAAGCAATGTGAGCTTCGAGAGATAACAAAGAATGTAGAGAGAGTTAGAGTTGAGTGGTTTGCTCCTTCTCCGAGAGTCGAGAGTTTGTACTCCTTTGTAATCCCTTCATATTTGATATAGTGAAGTGTGTATGCTTCGTGGACGTAGTCGGTTTTGCCGAAACACTTAAATCTTTGTGTGTCCATTTATTTGTTTGTGTATTGTTTTTTCTGTCCCTTATGCCTCTTAAAATTTGCGCAAGTACATGACAACAGTCATTGTTCCCAAACACTCTTCTCCCTCTTTGGCTGGAACATCTGTGAAGCTCTCTCCCTCCACCAGGGACGTCTGCTCCATCCGGCAGCCCATGGTACGGTCCTGGATGCGTTAAGTACTTGGGACCATTCTCTGGTGAGCACCCAAGCTACCTCACCAGTGAATTCCCAGGTGACTACGGCTGGCCTATTGGGCTGACCCTGAGACCTTCTCCAAGAATCACGAATTGGAGGTGATCCCCTGCAGATGGGCGATGCTTGGAGCTCTTGGATGTCTTCCCCGAGTTTCTGTCCCGCAATGGCGTCAAGTTTGGTGATGCCGTGTGGTTCAAGGCTGGGTCTCAGATTTTCTCGGACGGTGGTCTCGACTACTTGGGAAACCCGAGCTTTATCCATGCTCAGAGTATCTTGGCCATCTGGGCTTTCCAGGTTATCTTGATGGGAGCTGTTGAGGGCTACAGAATTGCTGGAGGTCCACTCGGTTAGATCACCGACCATCTACCCTGGTGTAAGCTTTGACCTGCTGGGTCTTGCTGACGACTCTAAGGCATTTGCTGAGCTTAAGATTAAGGAGATAAAGAATGATAGGATTATTATGTTCTCCATGTTAGGATTCATGGAACATGGGCCGTGCCGGGCCAAGGGACGCCAGCCCGTGGGTTGGCACGGGCACGGGCACGGGCACGACACATGATATTCCTAATAGATGAAATTCCACATATTTAATGTTGCAAGCATGTTTACCTTATAGAAATGTGATCACTTTATTTTTTAATGAAATGATGGCCGAACATTTTTCATATTGAAGAAACTGATTGTGAAATTGCTTCTAATATTTGTAATTTTTTAGAACCTTTTTATGATGCTTCCAATTTATTTTCGGAGTGTTATTATCCAACTTCTTCAATATTTTTGAATAAAATTTATGAAATTAGTGAATGTTTTGCATTACATAGATCTGATCCGTTTTTTACAAATATTGTTGTGATGACCAGGGATTATAGATGTTAATCTCGTAGTGTTAATAATCCCTAAAGTGGTTTTACGTAGCGATTTGGAGTTTAATCGCGATGTTGGGCCTTCTGGGCTCGTTTATTTGGGTAGTTGGGATCGTTGGATCCAGAGGTTGAGATTGTATTCTCATTTGGGTGAAAAACCTAAGAGTTGGGTTTTTGATGTGTCTCGGGATCTCGGGTGCTTGTGTGAGCACCGGTAGGGGGTTTTGGAGTTAGAGAGAGAGTTTTTGAAAACAGATGATTTTTAATGAATCACGATGTATTTGTGGGGCTATTAGTTTTTCGGGGTATTTTGCTATAAATACCAATTGAACCCGAGATTTTTATTAAAATTTCATTTCAACCCACTTTTTCCTCTCTCTCTCCCGCGCGCCCCTCCCGTCTGCCCAGCCCCCTCCGCGCGCTAAAACGCTTCGGCCGCCGCCGTCCCGCCACCATTCGGCGCGTCCGACCTACCCACGGCTTCGTCTCGTCCAGGCGCTCCTTTCCCCTCCGTCAATTGAAAGTTTCATCGCGTTTTGAAGTCGGATTTTGCAGGTAAGCGTCGATCCCCAATTTCTAGGGTTTAACGAATTTCGATCGATTTACTTCCGATTTTCGATTGAATAACCTTCCTTACCCCTTTTCCATGTTTGTCATGTATTTCCCTGCTTAACTTGATGGTATTGTGAATTATTGTTTCGATTTTTCCCAAAATTCGTAGGGTTTATGTTCGAATTTTTGGGGGTTTTAGGCAAGGGGTGTTGATCCTTGCTTTAATGGTTTAATTCACATTTTAGATGTATTATGATGCTTAATTGGGATCGAATTAAGATGTTATGGTTCGAATTTACCCTAATTTGGTGAGGGTTTGATTTCGAATTTTGGGGATTATGGCTATGGGTTGATAATTCACGTTATGGATCGTTTATTACATGTTTTAGATGATTTACGGTGCTTGGTTGGGTTCGAATTGTGATGCTAGGGTTTGAATTATTGAAGGTGTTCTTGGGCAATTTTCGATATTGTCTCATCCGTTCCCCTCCCTGCATGTACCCTGCCCCGGGTCTTTTAAATGATTTATTGTCGTGTGTTGACAATATTTTGAGGGTTATGGATGTGCTTAAGCATGGGTTACATGTTCGTAAATAATTGTGAATTATTTATCGTGTTAGCACATCATTCCTCGGGGCATGGAACTCGAGCAAGGTTTGGCTCGGACTTCGAGGATTTAAGGTACGTTTAGCGTACGAGCATAGTTTAAATGATGTTTTACAAGTATGATGCATGATCTAAAATACATGAAATGCTTTGCTATGATGATATCGGGACTTGGTTATGTTGTGTTGATTCACATGGTGGAATGCTTAGTGCCGCTATGAAGCGAGCAAATGATGAGGTGTGGTTGCTACGGAGCAAACACCGATAGTATGACGTTACCTTGAAGTAAGAAATGAAAATGTGGTATTTGATTAGATATCTAGGATATCTGTATTTTATTCCCTATTGGTAATAAATAGGAACAGAGACGTAGTTAATCAGAGAAGTGATTAACTAGGATCGGAAGTTAAGGAAATCTCAATATGATATCTAGAATTATGATAATTGCTAGATAAAGTAAGATGTTATGAAATGTTGCTAATCATTACTAGATAAAGTAAGATGTTATGAAATGTTGCTAATCATTACTAGATAAAGTAAGATGTTATGAAATGTTGCTAATCATTGCTAGTTAAAGTAAGATGTTATGAAATGTTGTTAATTTGAACTGGCTAGGGTTAACCAATGTGATGATTAACTGCATATTCAGGATTTGATGATTTATCTGTTTTGAGAACAGGATTATTACAGGGGTACGCTATGATGAGGGTGATACCATCCAGGAAGTATCACATATGTTCCACAATATTTACATTTTCGTAAATTATGTATTATGTCATTATGATTATGAAATTGTGGAATTGGTATGCTCACCCCGTTGGGGGCTGTCTCTGTTGGGGCAGGTGAACAGGTACATCGATGGCTTTGGAGATGAGCTCGAGCTGTTGATTGGGTGTACTTCCAGGATCGTGGTACCAGGGCTTGATGGAGCACGGTATCGTATAAAGTACCTATATACCCATGATGGTTATATACATATTCGTGATGCTCGCATGTGAGCACGATTATACTTGTATATGGGTTGTATATGAAGGCATGAGCCTTTCTCTCTTTCATTCTATGTTGCATGCAATTAGAGGTAGAATTGCTAAATGATATGAGAGTCATTGGTGTATTGTGGGTGTTGAAACCCACTTTTGTTGTCATATGTGTGGTGTCTTCCCTGGCTGGGAATTTACTTGATATTGCTGTATTATGATGAGTATTATGTTTCCCTGGCCGGGAATTATGTTATGTGTTGTGCTTTTATTTCGGGATAGCTCTATTTATGGGGAGACTCTGCCCAAATTTTTATGAAAGTCCACAATGTAAAAAGTGGTGTAATGGGCGAACTCTATGACTCTATTGTTGTTAGGATGATGAGCTTATAACACTGCATGTTAAAGAAAATTTTGTATTTGCCATTCAATGGTAAAGTATCATCTGAGTTTCCCGAATAATTTTATAGAAAGCATGTGCCACACATAATGATTAATACACTAATCAAGGGTTAAGTATATGGGGTCCTTACATTAGTGGTATCAGAGCAGTGGTTGCTCATTGGTGCTGTTGAGGGCCTAGGAAGTTATTGATAGCACATATTTATGCATGATGGCATTAATGTTATACGACATGACTAATTGTTTATGTGCTTATATGATATGAAAAGTGGTATTGCTAACCATTGTGGTTGCAGGAATCGTGTGGAACACGATAGGATGGCATTAATAGCGATGTCTAACGCTCTATATGCTACGTGCCAAGGAATCTGGTTTTGGAAGAAAATCAGGGAAAAGAAAGATATGATGTATTGTCTGAGGACAGAATGGGTAGACAACCGACAGTGGAATACTTCGGTATGGTCTCAATTATTATTGAATATACTAATGCGTTTATTCATGTAATGTTCAAGCAAGGAAGGTACGTAAGAGACGTACGGGCATCAAACGGTAACGTATTCTTAAACTATGACTTTGCATTGATTGCATAAGTAAGTTTATGATGATGTTTATGATAAGTAAAGATGATATGATGTATATGATGATGATAATGATAAGTAAGTTTATGATGATATTTATGATAAGTAAAGATGATATGATGTTTATGATGATGTTTATGATAAGTAAAGATGATATGATGTATATGATGATGATAATGATAAGTAAGTTTATGATGATATTTATGATAAGTAAAGATGATATGATGTTTATGATGATGTTTATGATAAGTAAAGATGATATGATGTTTATGATGACGTTTAATAATAAGTAAAGATGATATGATGTTTATGATGATGATTATGATGATGATTATGGGGAATAAGTTTATAATGATGATGTTTACACGATGAAATGATGATGTTTATATGATGTTTATATGATGATGTTTATACGATGTTATTGTGGTAAGGTGCCACGGGGTAAGGTGCCCCACATGGTAAGAAGCCATGCGATGTTATTGTGGTAAGGTGCCACGGGGTAAGGTGCCCCACATGGTAAGTAGCCATGCGATGTTATTGTGGTAAGGTGCCACGGGGTAAGGTGCCCCACATGGTAAGTAGCCATGCGATGTTATTGTGGTAAGATGCCACGGGGTAAGATGCCCATATGGTAAGAGGCCATACGATATTATTATGTGGATTTACGATGACTCATTCTTTTATGAGGATTGGCGATGGTTTATTCCGCCAGATATGTTGATAGCGATGCCTCATTCCGCTATATTGATTGGCGATGGTTCTTTCCGCCAGATATGTTGATAGCGATGCCTCATTCCGCTATATTGATTGGCAATGGTTCTTTCCGCCATATGTATTGATAGCGATGGTTCATTCCGCTATATTGATTGGCGATGGTTCTTTCCGCCAGATGTATTGATAGCGATGGTTCATTCCGCTATATTGATTGGCGATGATTCTTTCCGCCAGATGTATTGATAGCGATGGTTCATTCCGCTATATTGATTGGCGATGGTTCTTTCCGCCAGATGTATTGATAGCGATGTCTCATTCCGCTATATTGATTGGCGATGGGTTATACCGCCGGGTATTGATAGCGATGCCTCTTTCCGCTATTATGTGGACGATGACTCATGCTCAGGTGTATAGCGAGGTTTCATGCCACTTATTATATGACGATGTATCATGCCGTCAATTCTATAGCGATGGACTCTGCCGCTATATAATCAGCACATGATTTTGCCGCCTTCGAGCGATGGGTGCTGATTACGTATTATTATTGAGCGACGGAGATAGGTATGCCGCTATCTTGTTAGCGATGAGGTATGAGATATTGCTATTCTATTTAGCATTATTATAGCTGGCATGCGTTGTTATACATGTTTTATTATGACTATTTTACTAGCATGATGATGGATGACATATGTTGATGTACATGGACAGTCACGAGTTGACTGGGTTGTTTAGATGTCATTGTTGACATGTATCGTCACTAATTGACGATACCTTAGATGCCATGAGTGGGCATGTGTCGTCACGGGATGGCGATGACGATGGTATAGGAGATGTCAGATGTCTTATTAGACATGGATCATCGTTACGATGAACAATGCGTTGAGTATACGTTTTCAGTTGTATGCCTTGGGTGCCAGTGTCGGGCACAAGGAGGTGTGTGCGTCATCAATTGACGTGACCCTTATACCGAGCGGGTTGCTCGAAGAATGGATGGACGCGCTATACATGTGATTGTACCGCAGAAATTGTTTGAGGTAATCATATTTCGAGTGGTGATACCCTTGAGGTATGCTCGTTGGAATGGCTTTTTGGCCATGTTTTTGACGACAGGAGTAATCGTGGAGGAATTACTCGCTTTCTATTGATATGACATGTAGTAGACATGGTCACACCACCCATGAGGGTGTAAGATGGGTCCTAAGGGAGTAGGATCAGGTTATGTTAAGTACATGGGGACATTGGAGTGTCCAGGGTATGTCAGCATTGGAGGAATGTTGGGTAAAGACCCACTACTCTATTGATTTTTCTTCCCATGGTATGGTATGCCGTGCGGAAACGTCCATCTGATTGGTAGGTTTGAGGTGAACCTAGTGAGGCAGCGACTAGTTTGTCTGCCGCGTGTGTGCAGCACCATGATGGGCTTGCTAGAGCCGTTATACTGCTCGTTGGAACCAAGTTTGGCAAATCGTAAGGTGATACGAGGTGGATTGTGGTGGACTCTGGTAGTCACCACGTCATTTGAAGTTGGGGTTGAGTATGCCTCACTGAAACGTATATATGTTTATGTTTAAATCTTGGTGAGACTGGTCTGGGACAGCTCATGATGTTGAAGTACCAACAAGAGAGTCATCAAGTCGTCGTTGATTCGATCTGGGAATCCATGTATTTTGGGATGCAATGGGTTTATTGCATGTCCTTTCAAATTTGAAACTCTGAGGAGTCTCGATTGTTTATTTATGACCAAGATGTGGTTCTTGGGATATCCGGAGGTGGACATCTTATGAGATATCTTTTGTGTGAATTTGTGGCCGTGAGTTGCCCAATTTGAGTTGCGATGATGCGACTGCCTCTTCGATAGAGGAGGTTTGAAAGTGGAAACCAGGTTTGGTATGTGTACACCGTGGAATACTAGTGTTTCCCTCGTAACGATGTATGTTAGACATCGTGAGTCATGATAGAGATGTCTTTGAATGATGTCTACGATGGAATCGGGAGCGATTCGGATCCTTACCGTTTCAGTTGACTAACTGCTTTTGGATTATTAGCGTTGAGCTATGCTGACGCTCTTTGACGTTATAATAGATTTGGAAGTCTATTCCACTCCAGAGATTGACACGAGGTCAACGTTCTCACGGTTGAGGTGTCTTTCAGGATGCGTTCTTACTAGTTGTATTAGAACTAAGGATGACTGTCCGATCTACAGTCGTAAGTATAGGTTGTTTTGCAGTCATGAGAGACTGACTTTTGGGATGACCCGCATCGAGGTACGTTTTGCCTCTTGAGTGATATGTTGGTTTTGGTAAGTCGCTCTGTTTCAGAGTTTGATGAGAGGTAAGTATCCTCGCGTTTATTAATACGATTCTGATATGGTCAAGAATCGAAGTTATGGCTTCATGTTGTTGTGTAGCCTGGGTGTTACGTGATACACCAGTGCTAATTTCGAGGACGAAATTCTTTTAGTGGGGGATATTGTGATGACCAGGGATTATAGATGTTAATCCCGTAGTGTTAATAATCCCTAAAGTGGTTTTACGTAGCGATTTGGAGTTTAATCGCGATGTTGGGCCTTCTGGGCTCGTTTATTTGGGTAGTTGGGATCGTTGGATCCAGAGGTTGAGATTGTATTCTCATTTGGGTGAAAAACCTAAGAGTTGGGTTTTTGATGTGTCTCGGGATCTCGGGTGCTTGTGTGAGCACCGGTAGGGGGTTTTGGAGTTAGAGAGAGAGTTTTTGAAAACAGATGATTTTTAATGAATCACGATGTATTTGTGGGGCTATTAGTTTTTCGGGGTATTTTGCTATAAATACCAATTGAACCCGAGATTTTTATTAAAATTTCATTTCAACCCACTTTTTCCTCTCTCTCTCCCGCGCGCCCCTCCCGTCTGCCCAGCCCCTTCCGCGCGCTAAAACGCTTCGGCCGCCGCCGTCCCGCCACCGTTCAGCGCGTCCGACCTACCCACGGCTTCGTCTCGTCCAGGCGCTCCTTTCCCCTCCGTCAATTGAAAGTTTCATCGCGTTTTGAAGTCGGATTTTGCAGGTAAGCGTCGATCCCCAATTTCTAGGGTTTAACGAATTTCGATCGATTTACTTCCGATTTTCGATTGAATAACCTTCATTACCCCTTTTCCATGCTTGTCATGTATTTCCCTGCTTAACTTGATGGTATTGTGAATTATTGTTTCGATTTTTCCCAAAATTCGTAGGGTTTATGTTCGAATTTTTGGGGGTTTTAGGCAAGGGGTGTTGATCCTTGCTTTAATGGTTTAATTCACATTTTAGATGTATTATGATGCTTAATTGGGATCGAATTAAGATGTTATGGTTCGAATTTACCCTAATTTGGTGAGGGTTTGATTTCGAATTTTGGGGATTATGGCTATGGGTTGATAATTCACGTTAGGGATCGTTTATTACATGTTTTAGATGATTTACGGTGCTTGGTTGGGTTCGAATTGTGATGCTAGGGTTCGAATTATTGAAGGTGTTCTTGGGCAATTTTCGATATTGTCTCATCCGTTCCCCTCCCTGCATGTACCCTGCCCCGGGTCTTTTAAATGATTTATTGTCGTGTGTTGACAATATTTTGAGGGTTATGGATGTGCTTAAGCATGGGTTACATGTTCGTAAATAATTGTGAATTATTTATCGTGTTAGCACATCATTCCTCGGGGCATGGAACTCGAGCAAGGTTTGGCTCGGACTTCGAGGATTTAAGGTACGTTTAGCGTACGAGCATAGTTTAAATGATGTTTTACAAGTATGATGCATGATCTAAAATACATGAAATGCTTTGCTATGATGATATCGGGACTTGGTTATGTTGTGTTGATTCACATGGTGGAATGCTTAGTGCCGCTATGAAGCGAGCAAATGATGAGGTGTGGTTGCTACGGAGCAAACACCGATAGTATGACGTTACCTTGAAGTAAGAAATGAAAATGTGGTATTTGATTAGATATCTAGGATATCTGTATTTTATTCCCTATTGGTAATAAATAGGAACAGAGACGTAGTTAATCAGAGAAGTGATTAACTAGGATCGGAAGTTAAGGAAATCTCAATATGATATCTAGAATTATGATAATTGCTAGATAAAGTAAGATGTTATGAAATGTTGCTAATCATTACTAGATAAAGTAAGATGTTATGAAATGTTGCTAATCATTACTAGATAAAGTAAGATGTTATGAAATGTTGCTAATCATTGCTAGTTAAAGTAAGATGTTATGAAATGTTGTTAATTTGAACTGGCTAGGGTTAACCAATGTGATGATTAACTGCATATTCAGGATTTGATGATTTATCTGTTTTGAGAACAGGATTATTACAGGGGTACGCTATGATGAGGGTGATACCATCCAGGAAGTATCACATATGTTCCACAATATTTACATTTTCGTAAATTATGTATTATGTCATTATGATTATGAAATTGTGGAATTGGTATGCTCACCCCGTTGGGGGCTGTCTCTGTTGGGGCAGGTGAACAGGTACATCGATGGCTTTGGAGATGAGCTCGAGCTGTTGATTGGGTGTACTTCCAGGATCGTGGTACCAGGGCTTGATGGAGCACGGTATCGTATAAAGTACCTATATACCCATGATTGTTATATACATATTCGTGATGCTCGCATGTGAGCACGATTATACTTGTATAGGGGTTGATATGAAGGCATGAGCCTTTCTCTCTTTCATTCTATGTTGCATGCAATTAGAGGTAGAATTGCTAAATGATATGAGAGTCATTGGTGTATTGTGGGTGTTGAAACCCAATTTTGTTGTCATATGTGTGGTGTCTTCCCTGGCTGGGAATTTACTTGATATTGCTGTATTATGATGAGTATTATGTTTCCCTGGCCGGGAATTATGTTATGTGTTGTGCTTTTATTTCGGGATAGCTCTATTTATGGGGAGACTCTGCCCAAATTTTTATGAAAGTCCACAATGTAAAAAGTGGTGTAATGGGCGAACTCTATGACTCTATTGTTGTTAGGATGATGAGCTTATAACACTGCATGTTAAAGAAAATTTTGTATTTGCCATTCAATGGTAAAGTATCATCTGAGTTTCCCGAATAATTTTATAGAAAGCATGTGCCACACATAATGATTAATACACTAATCAAGGGTTAAGTATATGGGGTCCTTACAATTGTTGAACCTATGGAGTATAAATTTAAAAAATATTGGAAAACTATTCCTATGTTGAATTGCTTGGCATCAATTCTGGATCCTAGATTAAAATTTATAGTGTATAAATTATAATAGAATCTTATTACATCAATATGGCTTATGAAAATGTTAATATTAATCAAGAGAAAGAGTGCATTAATAAATGTTTGTTTGCTTTGTTTTCTTTATATGATTCGTTACATAATTCTAGATCAAATCCAATAAGAGAAATTGGTAGTAGTGGTGCTAATAGTAGTACGGGTTCTGTGTAGACAATGTTAAGAAGAAGACAAGACACTACTTCCACTTCTTCTAGTTGTAGATCTAAACCAAGTCATAAATTTCAGTGAACATTTAGAAACTTTTGATGTTTTGGCATGGTGGAAAGACATTGCTAGACTTTGACAATAGGAGTGGGACTCGGGTTCGGGTAATCGGGTCGCAACCCGACCCGATCGGGTTTTTCCCGAATTTATCGGGACTTTTGGGTTTTGGACCCGATCGGGTAATACCCAATCGGGATGCCTATTTTTCGGGTTCGGGATCGGGACTATTTTTTTGGATTTTTTTGTTCGGGTCGGGTACCCTATAACCCGAACCCGATTATTTATTTTAACGTTTCTGATTTTAATTTCATTAACTTTACGTTTCTCATTTCTCAGTTCTTCAGTTCTCACGGTTTCCATCCTCAAAGTCACTCGCTTCGCTTTCCTCTCCTCAACGCCGCACGCTGCACGCTGCGGCCTGCGCCTTCAAAGGCTCCAGCGAGGCAGCGACGACTCCACACTCCAGGTTTTGCATTTCTGTTTTGATTAATGTTTTATGCTTTGTTGTGATTTGGGTGATGGAATCATGGAATGTTTGAGGATTAGTGTTGAATATGTTGATTGTTGGCCACTTCTTTAGCATTTTGGGCAAAATAAATTTTAGGGCTAAAGTTGAGATGTCAAATTTCAATCGGCTGATTTTTTGTGTGATTTGTTTAATTTCTGTTGTATCTTAGATTCTTATTGACTTTTCTGTTTTGAGAATTTGAGAATTGAGATTGTGTGATTTGTTTCATTTCATTGTTCGACAGTTTGAGAATTGAGAACTTTGATTTTATATCCTTCTGAAATTAGATGTCGAGCCATGAAAGTGATGCACATTTTGAACCTCAAACAACACCAAACCCAAGCCAAAGTGATAGTTTAGATTTAGAACAGCGGGATGAAAACGAGATAAGTGATAAAGCCAGGTCGTCCAAAAAGAGAAAAACATACGAGTCAAGATCGGAGTTTTGGATTCATTTTGACAGAATTGATTGTCCGAATGAGAAAATTAGGAAGGGTAAATGCAAATATTGTGGTGTCAAAATTAGAGCCGATCCAAAAAAACATGGAACAAAGGGTCTTAAAATCACATAAATGCGTGCAAGAAAACCCCGCTTGAATTGGAAACAAATCAAATGCGACGTAAAGGGGAGGAAATTGGCAAGGCTGTTGAAAAATGCATTCGAGATTGGGAAATTGAGAATATTTTGACTATCACTGTGGATAATGCTTCATCGAATGATACCTCTGTTGAGCATTTGAGAAAGAAATTTAATAATTGGGGTACTAGCATGCTAGGCAATCAATATCTGCATATGAGGTGCATTGCTCATATAATTAACCTAGTAGTGCAAGATGGTTTGAAGGGAAAGGAGGAGCATGATGCTATCAACTGCATCAGAGGGGCTGTTAGGTATATCAGAAGTTCTCCAGCTAAGTACCAAGCATTTAATGAATGTGCAGCTTCAGAAAAATTAGAAAGCAATAAATTATTGTGTCTGGATGTACCTACTAGGTGGAATTCAACTTTCTTAATGTTGGAGGCTGCGATAAACTTAAAAAAAGCATTTGTTTCTTTTGAGGAGGTTGACAGTAATTTTGCAAGGGATCTTGCAAAGTCGCCTTATGATGGGGCACCTAATGAATATCATTGGCACTGGGCTACATTGTTGTTGAAATTTTTGGGCCACTTTTACGATCTTACTTTGAGAATTTCTGATTCATTGTATGTGACATCTAATTGTGTGTTTCACGAGATAAATGTTGTTGACATGCTTCTTAGAACGTGATTGGATGATTGTGATGTTGAATTGAGTAGCATGGCTTATAGAATGAAAGAAAAATTTGACAGGTACTGGGGATCAATTGAGAAAATGAACAAGGTTTTATATTATGCTGTGATTGTTGATCCTCGTCACAAATTGGACTTTCTGAACTATTCATTTGACATGCTATATCATGTTCTGGAGAGTGAGAAAATGAAAAAAAGAAGTTAGAGAAGGTATGCATGCAATGTTTGATGAATACAAAAGGAGATATGCTGAATCATTTGTATCTGGCTCGCATGCTGCATCGAATATGAGTGTTGATTCTAGTGTTAGCAGACCTCCTCATCCTGATCCTTCGAAGAGGCAAAAATCTTATTTGAAAACTGAGTTCAAGAAATTGAAGAGTGGAGGTAACAGTGAGCATGTCAAGTCGGAGTTGGATAGATATTTAGCTGAAGAAGCTGAGAATTATGATGATGATGGGTTTGACATTTTAAGTTGGTGGAAGATGAATGCACATAGGTTTCCAGTTCTTTCTAGGATAGCTCGGGATGTGCTAGCAATTCCAGTTTCCACTGTTGCTTCAGAAGCCGCATTTAGCACAGGAGGACGTGTGCTTGATGCCTTCAGGAGCTCTTTATTACCTAAAACAGTTCAAGCTCTAATATGCTCTCAAGATTGGCTTCGCGGTTCGTCAGCTCCTATATCTATTGAGGATGATTTGCATGTGGTTGACAAAATGGAGAAATGTGCTAGTTATCTTTTTTGCTATGTTTACATTTCATTTTATTGTGTTTCTTTTGTTTTATATTTGAATGGAGTCGATATGATTTAATAATATCTCTTTTTTTTGTAGAATTTTTTAATCTAAATATTGATACAACTACAAGTAGTGCGATGGTGTCGACTGATATTTAAGGCTTTGATGATGTCTACTATTTTGTTTTCAAGGTAAATTTCTTTGATGGAAACCAACGGCAAGAAATTTCCTCAACTTCATTGTGTTGTTATATGGTTGTCTGATCGATCACAAGCTACATGTTTCATGCTGTTATTTTGGTATTGATAGTTGGTCCCAAAGGTGCACATATCTATGTAGGAACTTTTGAGGTAAACATTTTGTTGTTGACACGAAGTGGTCTTGATTGTAGGTGCGCCTTACTTTTGAGGAGCCTGAATCTGGTAATGCAACGGTGGTCAATAAAATACGGGCAGTTTTTTGCTTTGGAATGTGAATTTTTTACCTTCGAAGAACCTTTTTTTTTGTTTTTTGACTATTGAAATATGGATTTAATGTCATTTACGGCTATCTATGTTTACCCGTTTGAAGCTCTCGTGTTCACAGCTTTTTGTATCATTGCCCTTTCGGCTTATTTTATAAAATAATGTTCTTTCGGCTGTTTTCGCTGCTATAAAATGCTGCAGATTTTTTAAGAAAAATGAGGCGGGTTCGGGTACCCGAAACCCGATAATCGGGTTCCCGATCTCTTCGGGTTCGGGATCGGGTAGCTCGTCCAGCTACCCGAAACCCGAATACCCGATCCCGATTACCCGACCCGATTCCTACCCCTATTTTACAGTACTTTCCATAATGGCATGTGATCTACTAACTCCTCCGATATCCACAGTTCCATCGGGGTTTTGTTTTAGTGCAGGTGGACGAGTCATTGATGAAAAAAGAAGTATAATGAAATCAAACACTGTGGAGATGTGTATTCTTTTAAACGATTGATTGGATGCTGATAGCTGCTTACAAGGTTTGAGAGGGCATGATGTTTCTTCGAATGAAAATGAAGAAAACTATCATAATTTTTTAAACTCTTTTGTAATTTATTATTTTATTTTGTTCAATATAATTTCTAATTTTTCAATTCGTAGTCAATAAATTTTTATTTTAACAATTATATTGTGTCAAGCTATATTTCTATAATATTATTATATTTATATAATTAAAATTAAAAAAAAAATTATAAAAAAAAACTAAAAAATATGATTCAGGCCGTGCCGTGGACGGGCCCATATGGCGAAAATGATGCCCGTTTGACATGTGTACATTTAAGCTACTATAACTTGTAAATGTTTATCAAAGCTGACAAACAATAAAGATCGTAATTTATTCTCTTATGGAGTTCGTTTTGAAATATTCACGTGTTTAGTGTACAATATCCTCTGCAAGTTGAACAATATCATTTACAAGGGATCCAATATATTAATATTTTCACATGCAACACAGGCATGTTGCTTGGGCGTAGCAACCAAAAACATTAGGAGCAATGCAGCAAGCATTCTGAATATCTGGGTCAGAAATATGGGATCGAATACCAGCATCAGCAGAAAGGACATGAAAAGATGAGATCTATTCATCTCCACTTAATATGATCATCGGATAATCCAAGGTCTAATGATCGGCGGTCATCCATGATTTATGCGATAAGCCAAAACCATCTCCTTCATGCTTCAGCCAATATTGAACGCAAATTGCATCTACGAATGGTCCGCGGTCTTAGCTCTTGCAACAGACTTTGCATAAAGTTCTTCATATAATGCAGCTGATGAATCCCAACTAAAATCGATGTTCATGTCCTTTTGAACTAGCTGTTTCCATCCATCACCATCGTTCTTATAGTGGAAAAATGCACGTTCTAAAGCATTGTTAAGTCCCTGAAAATAAGGGAAATAAGGGAAATTCACCACTGTTACAACAGCTATTCAATCTGAAAATTGTTCTACTACTCGTGAAACAAAAAACAGCAAGTGAGTATTCTGTTGATCAAATTTTCAGTGAAATGGTAAAAAAACATAAAATAGAAATATCCAATTATTTCCATCACATTGATTTACCTGCTCATCAGCTGTCAAAAATGTAAAACCATTTCTATACTGAATGGGTATTGAGTCGTCATCTAAATCAAAAACACTGCAGGAGGATTCAAAAACTTAGATGTGCTACCAAGCAAACGTATGAACGAAGTAATATTTTGATTTTATTTGAAAAGGTAACACAGAGACTGATCTACCTGTCATTTAGACCACCTGTCTTCCTAGCTATTGGGATAGACCCATATCTCATTGCAATCATCTGCGTACATACAAAATGAGCTCGACAAAAATCAATTAATTTCATATTAGTTCACCGGGCCAGGTTCACAGTAAAGAAAATAACCTATACCTGGGTAAGACCACAAGGCTCAAATATGGATGGGATGATGAACATGTCAGAGGCAGCATAAATTAAATGGGAAAGAGACTCGTCATATTTCAATATCAATCGAGCGTGTTCATGACTCCTAAATTGGTTGCCAATCTCTTCGAACTCCCTCTGAAAAAAGAGAAATCCCTTTGTAAAACTGGATCCAAGTCAAGAGCCATTCAGAACTTCCTAAATTTGCTATGTTATAACGGAAGTTAGCCCAGCTTGGGTCCCAAACAACATGTTGACCATGCACAAAACGCAGGAAATGATTCAGAAGCAAGATGTTACTCCACAGCAACATACTTATCCCCACCAACTGTTGGCATTTGAAAATAAAGTTTCTTGCTTTTAACAAAATTAACATGCTTCAAGCAATAAAGGCTACAAAGTTAAAAGACACCAAGGAAACTTGAGAAAAAATAAGAACTTTCCTGAATTTGGGAAACTGGACTTGAACCTAGAAGAACAAACTGTCCACCTAATTCCAAAGTCCGATACAAAGTATGCCTTATAAGATGCACGCCCTTTTGAGGCACCAATCTTGTTATGCAAGCAACCTGTTGCACAAACAAATTGATAGTTACACATATGAGAGTTCCTGTCGACATGTGAATAAGCTATACAAAAATGGAACCATGAACATACCAATCTTACTCAACAGCTGTAAGTGTGTTATGTATCACACTATATGTTAAGCAAGAGCATATTGGTTTCTTTAGTGTTGCTGAGTTTACCACTTAACTTTTTTAGAATCTATACTTGCTACTTTTATGTTAACATTAAGTTAAAACACATTAGATTTTTCTCTCAAACTTGACCAATTGAATTTGCAAAAATAACCTTACTTTTTGTAAATATCTGAATGGAGCTAGAATATATATTTGATTTTTTATACATTATTGTCCGAATTTACTAAAAACACGATTTTTATAGAAAAATTGAAAAGCATCCTGTTGTGAACCAAAAACAAATGTGCACGGAACACACAAACAAGAAGAGATCAAACACAACAATCTCTAGAAAATATACTGAATTGTACTGATGAAATCTGAAAAGCAATACAAAGAATTGTAGTACTCTCCAGCCTACTTTTAAGAAGAGAAGAAGAATTCTCCTCGGCCCAAGCTCACGCTCGCCTCAATCAAGTTTCTTCTAAATTCTGGTATGCTTTGCTCTCACTCCCCCCTACCCTTTTTATTCCCCTGGCATGCATAACAAACTCCTTCCCTTTCCATGTGCGGCATGGCTTGATTTAGGTCCGTAACACATCCCCAATTTTTTTTTATCAATTTTGTTGGATTTGTACATAAATAATAGAGTCAGATGAAATAGTAAGTAACACACATTTTGAATGTGTTGCATATCCTAGTTTCATTTTTAAGCATGATGGTGCATACTATCTGCCAAGAATCTAAGTCAAGGCAATTTACCATAGATAAGCTCTTGCAGATAAAACTGCAAAGAGGAAAGGATTAACAACAGCTAGATCTTAGCAATATCAGACATGGAAATAGATTCAGAATTCAAATTCACAAAGGGCAGCCATCAGTAGATCCATTTAGCCAAATGTAAATAAGGGTATGAATTGAGAAAATTTTAGTATTACAATACAACATAGATTATATTAGGAATTTGAAAGACAAGTTAAATTAAGATCATGAATAAATATTTTCATACATCCGTCTACAAATCAAACTTTACTTACCAAGGGCTGGTTATTATTTGCAGAAGACATCCCGAGGTATCTTCTTAAAGCCTCCTTATTCTCTGCTTTGCCTTCAACATCATACGCATGATACTGAACTTCCAGAAATCTGTCAGCAGCTGGATTCCATGCATCAGTATCGATTCCATTTAAAATTCCAACAAACTTTTTAGAATGTAAGTTAAGTGTCGAGTCTAGGCCACATCCTTCCTGTAAATAAAAAATGCAACTTAACAACATTCTTCTCAATGCTAGCCACTAAATGTCAATATGCTTTAACATGAAATTTCGTCCAGAAACATCATCACAATATATGATAGTATGTGGTAGCCAGATTCAGAAAAAAACTTCAATTTTGAAAGGATCAAGTTTTACAGAAATCCTTTAGCTTTCAAGTTTCCTTTCAGAAAACTGAATATCACTCCGTAGTCATTCTATAACGTGTTACACTTGATATGTGTTGACATATTGTGATACCATGAATCATTCATCCCCTTCCCCATTTTTTGCCAATAGCTAAAATACCATATTTCAGAGGTGAAGACTAGAAGTCACACCTAAATGTAACATTTTGGTTATAATTTAGAAGATACAATGGAAAAAGTTAACATGCGAGTCACCATTCAGTCATTTGGAATCCGAAGCAGATTTGTCATTATTCCAAGGTTAAGAATTGAGATTCTAGACACAGATATATATATATATATATCAATTAAAAATAACATTCTACGCTCGTTGTCAAGTTAGTGAACCTAACATACTGAGGTGTGATGTGTGCACCAAACAAACTGCATCTGACTCGAGTTTACACTTAGTGCTAGTTTGATATACAGCACAAGTTCTATTGGTAGCTATAATATGGTTATTATTGAATATGGTATGTATTCAGAAGTCAGATGTTCAAACTGAATATAAAATGTTGTATAAATGGAGAAAAGACAACAGACATATATAAAAATAAGAATATCAGATTTTCGGGATTATTATCCCATGCCCCCCCGAACCAACACCGTCAAACCAATTCCTAAACCCTCCAGGCTCCAATTCCCTTCTCCATCAATCCACCTCAGATGGAAAGCGACTTTCTATCAGAATTGCTTGCACCGTGAGTAGAAAGCTTTTCTGCTCGTGAGTAGAAAGCTTTTCTGCTCATGGAAGTGAGTTCCACAGTCACGAGCACAAAGCACTGCTGCCATACCCCTGCCATTACTCCGGTGGAAAGGGTGGATTGAGGGTGGGGGCATGAAGCAAGAAAAGGAAAGTGAAATACAAATCACTTTAAAAACACGGGCCTATATATCTTTCATGTTCTGCACTCAAAACCATACTATCAGTGTTACCCCCAGGCCCCAACGTCCAAATATGTACAAAAATCGCACTGTACATACAAGCCCATTATATAGGTCAATAAACACGGACTTTGATAACATGTGAGGAATGAAAGATAGATATCAATGCTGGAATCCTATTGCATCCAGAAGCCACATCAGCAGACACACTCATAGTTAAATTTGAACCTCAGGGGTACGCATCTCTTGGGCGTAGGTTGGTGAAACTGTTGTCACAATATTGGAGAAGACTATTGCACCCTGTGAAATGAAAAGAAAATGTGATGAAATGAAAGTGATCAGGATAAAGTGAAGAAATCAGCCCAACATAAGTATGGCCATATTAAAGAAACAACCATCCACAAGTTCAGGCTAAAGAAAGAAAGTGGCAAAGCAGGCCGCAACACCTTGAATGCCTCTCTATAGGTAATCCAGTGAAAAACTTCAAATGCAAGTGAAAAATGGACTATCAGTTACCTTAACGGTGTTGACTCTGTCCCTTGAAGAGTTGTCCTGCATTCTATCCTGCCTGTTTAGTTGATGGACATCAAGACCACAAGATGCTAGGTCTGAAGCTGGTGCATTTCCTTGATAGGCAAAATTATGACATGTAAAACAGATTCTTGCAGAATTCAGTCCTTTTGGAACATACAGGTCCCAATAAAGGGGTGCCTGCCATAAAAAAAAATAGCAAGCAGTCAAATTAAAGCCGATTGAGACACTACAGAAAGGTGATATGTGAAATAACAAGATCTCTAACATTCGTACAACAAATGCAGTCTGCCAATCATGACAATGAATTATATCAGGTCTCTTGCCAGCTTGAAGAAGCAACTCTAGTGCTGCCCTGCTGAAGAATGAGAATCGCTTAAAATCATCATGCTCTCCATAAAATTGACCCCTCCAAAAGAATTTGCTTGGATGATGTGGCTCGATGAAATAAACAGGAAGCCCTAACAAGTAAATTTTTTGCAAACAAGCCAAAGTATCAGAGCTGTTGGAACATCCCAATGAAATTAAAAACACTGGTGGAAGTAAAATTTTGTACACCTTCAACAGTGCCAACCCATATTATGTTTTTGAAAAGTCGACCATCAAAATATGACTCTACAGGAACATCTAAAGCCTGCATGGTATGACTTGTATCAAAAAAATAGATGTAAAAACAGTGGAGCATGCTCAACAAAAGTCAAATACCTTAAAATTTCGAATAAACTCATAATTCATGCAATCATATTTTGGTAGAATAATTTCCACAAGGTGCCCTTTCTTCTGCAGTGCCTTGCTCAGACCAGTCAGCACATCTCCTAAACCACCAACCTAAAATAAAATAGAGAAAAATATACAATTGGCAATGTTCCAACATAGCATTAACATATTGCCATCTCTAACATCTCAGATTAGCAAAACTGAGAAAATATATATTCAGCGCCAATAATTGAACATACCTTAAGCATTAGAAAGATCAATCATGGGCAAGCAAAAATCCCAATACATGCAGGATGCACCGAAAGGAAACAAAAAAGGTTCAGTCAAATACAAATTTCCATCATCCAGAAGAATGAGTTAGTTCAACAAAAGATGTTCGCTTAAAAAAATAATGTATGTAAAATGTGCAGTCTAGAAACATATTGGATTTAGAACGCATTAGCTAGCAGAACAAATACAGAATCAATTAAGTCAACGAACGAGTGATGACGACCAAGTCAAAAACAGGAATATCTTATTCAGGATTTAAAAGTCGCAACAACGAGCGATAGAATGGTCAAACCCATAGTGGATACACTTATTAAATCATTTCTATAAGCTGAAAAGAACTACCCGCCGCTACATTTACTACCTCCTTTCTTTAGCAAATTGAATTTTATAAACTTCAAAGCTTTTATCTGCTAGATCCAGACTCACTCATAAAAACTTGATTTACCATAAAAGTTGCCATATAATGTATTGATGTCATTGACAAATGTCAAGTTTAGGAATTCTACATGCTTGTTGGTCCATGGGAATCTAGATGATTAAACCCACCCATAGATTTATGATTAAAACAATTAATAGAACACACAGAACTCAGAGCAATAATGCACTAAAACAATCTCACAATTAGCAACGAAGAATGTAGGGCTCATTTCACCTCACTCGAATTGTATGGGAAATCATGAATTTATGATGTTTTTTTATAAAAAAAAAAACATCACAGTCTTTCTAATGAGCTTGTCCTAATTTGTTAACTGCTAATAATCAATTTCATCATTTCAACCATAAAAAAATCATTATTCAAAAATTATTTATTTACAAAAACATTTCACCAAATTCGCATTCAATCAATTAATTTAAAATAATAGAACCATACAATAATTAATGCTTTAAAATTCCCAAGAAAAAATGTCCAAAATAAACAACAGTCATAATAATAAAATAAAAATCACGAAATCCTGATGACCAAAATAAAATAATCATATCCAAGCCCACAAATCAAACTCCAAAGTCACCAACCTCCTCCACTTATCTCCTCCATATTCTATGAATTCATAGCCTTCATTTGGTTCACTAACTAAAAATTTAAATTTAACAACAGAGAGAGAAACTCAGTATGCACCCCTACTCCAGCCACCATATTGACCTCAAAACTCAAAAGTAATGACAAAAGCTATCATAGCAACAGCTAATAGTTGCACAAACAGAGATAATGGCAGATTTCAGAAGGAAGTAGAATAACAAACCATAAATCAGAATTCCATCACGCAACACGTTTAACAGTTAAGGAAATAAGAGGTGACCCAAGTACACTATCGCATTTGCATCAAAATTCATTATTATGGAGCCTTTTAGAAATAACGTTGAAATCAAAGAACTACACATACATTAATTCTTTGGCTTAAAATTTGTCTGTAAACTTAAAGAAAGTCAGAAATCTCGAACTCCATAAATCAGAGTTATTTCAATCACACAATGACCCTAACATTCTCTAAAAAAAATTCCAACTTCATTATCATCCAACTAATTATGACCTAATTTCTATGTTTCTAAATTTTTTTAATTGAAGTAATCAATAGCTAACACATGAAATTTTAAAAAAAAATTATGCATACATCATATTTTTATTAACACTAAATAAATTTTTTAAACATTTAGTTTTGCACTTAAGAAATAACTAAATACCAAATATCAAAACAAATAATTCAATTTTTTTTTGTTTCATCCCGAAAAACAATCAAAATTTAGTTTAAATTGTAAACGCTTGCTAATTTATTCAAAACAACCCCAACTTCACAAAAAATTGTAATGTCCCATTCAAAATCGATTTAGAAGATTACTTCATTCAAGCAATTAAACTAAAATTCCACAAGAGAATCTTTTCGACTTAAAATGAAACTTCAAATAAATTTTAAAACTTTATCTTAAACAACGAAATCAACTAACTAAACAAGGCCATATTTGAAACCTAGGTAACTAGTAATAATTCAAAACCCAACTTTAACGTTTTGAAAACCTGTGGAAAGCATTTTATCCATTTTAAATCATATTTAATAATTAAATAAAATCAAACTCATATTCAAAACAAAATTTCAAGTTACAAAAAAAAAAAGTCCAAGGCTATCAAACAATATACCTAAGTTTTGAAAATTATTTTACAGCTACAGCTTGATTGTGTCCCATAACAAAACCATCTTATAAACCCAAATCACATTCATTTTGAACATCCTTGATCACTTATATTCCTAATAAGTCATACAACACAAGCTAAAAAATAAAACTAACCTCACTTCACAGTAATAGGACGGAAGAGATGATTTGGATCATTATGGGTTTATTTTTACCATAAATAATGTATTGGGAAAAGGGTTTTAATGTTTTTCTACAGAAGAGATGATTTGGATCATTCTGGGTTTATTTTAAAGGTGTAAAATGGTTCTAGTGCATGCCAAATCAAAATATAATATGTTCAAATACTATTAATGTTTCATTTAAAGTCTCCCATCATTAATTAAATTTTCATACCAAATTTATGCCATGCATAATATAATAAAGGGTATAACAAATATAAAATTACTTGGCTAGTAAATTGTAGTCTTACATCAGATATATAGTTAAGCCATACCTTTGCTACAGGTGCCAACTCAGCTGCTATATGTATGATGTGCATCCGTTCACTAAACATTGATAATCACTATTCAAAAACCAGTGTGTATTCTGTATGACCAATAGAAAAAACACATTAAATGTATACCCTGATGCTGACGATATCAGTGTTAGAAATGTTGTGATGATTTCACGTTCGTTCATTTCTTTAGATGACAAATACGCATCGCATATTTTTCCATCCCTATTCCATATCATTTGTCTCAGCAGCCTAGCTTCGTCAGCCAAAATTTTCTTCTCAAGCAACCATCCATCCACCATTAGCAGTAAATTACTCCAAAATTCTGAAGGCTTATCATGCACGGGTTCAGCCCATGCTCTTTTATTACTTCTTTCTTTCAAATCACTAAGTGTATCTTGGAACTCCTTCACAGAATCTTGATATAACTGAGCATAGGATTGTATCTCTGCATCAGACCTTTGAAGGCGCTCGTCCAAAACTTTTATCTTCTGCTGCATGAGTTCATTATATTGTTGCATTTTCTCGGAGGACAATCTATAAACATTGGCCTCACTGAGAGATTCCTCCAGTCGGTCAACCTTCTTGCGAAGTTCGTGGTTTTGCTGCAGCACTTCAAGGTTTTCATCGGTATGTTTTGTTGTCTTATCTAATAATTCTTGTAGACTGTTTACTTTCTCATATAAACTTTGGCGTTCAGCTTCCAAACTCGAAAGTTTTGAAACATCGTCTTGAGAAGAAGCAAGTTTAAACTCAAACTCTTTTAAATAAGATTCCAAAGAGAATCGTTCTTCCTCCAGCATTTGAATTTTCTGACCAGTTCCTTTGATATTAATAAGATCTGCCTTCAGCACCTCTAGCTCATCTTTCAGGGACATATTCTCTGCCCTTAATAAATCCAATTCCTGGGTAAAATAATTCACAGCATCAACTTGTGAAGAATAAACTGCAGAATTCATATCTTGAACATGTTCCATGCTGCTACCCCTACTAGACAATTCACTTCGCAGCTTTTCCAACTGGTCTTCAAGGAGTTCTACATGTATCTTCTCTTGTGCAGCCACTTTAAGCCGTCCATCAGTTTCCGCCAGTTTCATCTCCAACATGTTGATTTCTGCCTGCAAGGCCCCTTTTTCTTCAATTATTTTTTCAAGGTCTTCAAGGGCACGAACACGAGCTTGGTTGAGAAGATGTACATCTGATCCAATAGCAAGAGATGCAAATTATGTAAAGATCATGATTCAAATATATCATAAATCTCCACTTTCATTCCAAAATAGGGCTTAAGCTATCATGAAATTTCTTTGCACTTTTTAATGAACATGAGCGAAAGTTACATGTCTAGGACTCTTAAAAATCTATTATTCATTCATAAATACATAGAAGCCTAAAACAAAAGAAATGAGTTCAAGACAAGATATGACTTACTTTTTTCTGCATTTCGTATCATCCCAATTAAATCTTGAAGATGGATTCCCGGAAGTTGCTCTCCATCTGATTTGGTGGACTGCCCAACAGAGAAAATATAATATTTTCATATACGTTTTAACTTTTATCCTGTGTTATAATGAGAGTTCAATGAAAGTCATTGAAAAAATTACAGTACAAACTTCGAGAGCTTTTTATTCTTTCTATAACTATTTTAAGGAAATGGCAGTGTCGCTTATAATTGTCAAACAAATAAAGGAATCAACACACATAAATGTTTAAAATCAGCCCGTTGATTGGCAGGCATGCTATCCTTTAATGATTGTGCTATCTGAACAGCTAACTATAAGATTAACATATTATAGTTAACATACGGAGCATCCAAATGAATACCTCCAAAGAATCTTATTTGATTTTGGTAGACTGAAAAAATACAAAGAGTTCCTAAGCTGAAGGCTCCTGATGGACTGAAGGGAACAAAAAGATTCACATATAAGATAATTAAAATAATGCCCTTTTAACTTCATATATTTGCAGAGCAGCAAATATACATATTCGCAAAATATCCAGATTGACTATTCGCAAAAGGGTAACAGATATCCAGATTGACTATTCGCAAAATTGATAGTTAGCATTGTGGTATTGGTATAGGGTTAAAACGATCATCAGTATTACTCTTCACACGAACAAATAAATTTCATATTCTGGAAAATTAATGGTGACGCTTACCGCGGGTTTTATGCCATTTGATGAAAAAGTACTAATCATGGGGTCCTCATTAGAATGTGATGCTTCCCCTACAGAGTCAACAGTGTACTCCTCCAAAGATTTAACTTCATTCATTGGAATAGAATCACTGTCATCATTTTCTTTTGAATGCTCGGATTCTACTGTAATGGTGATTCTGTCTTTCGAAGTAGTCTGTTGATTTGGGAATAACATGCTATCTTTGGATGAGTCATTTGGATCAGAGTCGTTATCACCCTTCGGTTGGAAATTTGGATTTGTGGAAGGACGCTCAATGTCAATTTTCTTTGCATGTTGTCTCTTATTTTGCAAACTGCAAATGTTCAGGTACCAAATACACCATATGCACAGTAGAATATCAATTATATATCAGCAGACACACACTCAATTTTCCAAGGGACAAATCAATATATGAAAGAACGAATGTTGAAAACAAAATAAAGATATCAAATAGAAACAGATAATAAATAAAAGAAAGAGGTAGACTAGAACAATACCATTTCCCATACAGTACCTCTATGACACGATCTTTGTTAAGACAATTGCAGTGTTATCAAATTAAGGAATCTTGAAGAAACAAATTTCGCCTGATAAAGAACCTAGAAAGGTAAACGAGCAACAAAAAATTCCTTACCCAGTAAAAGTTGCAACGTCAAGGTTTCTTGAACAAAGTAATTATCGACAACGAAGAATCTCGAAACAACAAAAAAAAGGGGGGGGAAAGAAAAAAAAAAGATTTTCACCCCCAAAAAGTCACATAATAACATAAACAAAAATAGGAGATATGAACCCAGAATCAATCAACTCCTACTGTCAATCTCAACAATTAAAAAGTGAAGCAAGAAATGGAACATGAAGAAAGTTACAAGACGATTCAATGAGATGAAAAATGATCAAAACCTGAAATTTCGGTGGCGCATTTTACAGGATGGCGTGAGCAGTGAGCGGGAAGGCGAAGGGCGAAATCGTACAAAAACTCGAGTGCGAGTAAAGCTTCCTTTTCCGGTGACAACCCAACCTAAAGAGCACGTCGTCGCCGCCGCCATTTATTCTATCGCAATTACAATCACGGTTTGGGTAAACCGTGAAAAACACCGTAGCTTACGGCAAACGACTGCTCACGTCGACAAAGAAAAGTGTGTAATATCTTCTACTTCTCCGCTTTTAGAAATGAGGTAACGATTGCTTGTGTCTCGGTGTACTAAAAGATTAGGAAACAAAACGGTTATTTGTTAACACGTGGCAAAAGTTGAATACATATTCTACAGTTCAAGTTCAAGTTCAAGTTCAAATTAAAAATAAGTGTTCATTCGGCCTGAGCTTTTAGCTCAAATGGTACCGTAGTTTTTCAGGTTTGAGATCTTCTCGCCCTCTTCCAAGGAATAGTACAGGTTGTACGCAACGAATTATATGTATGTACAGTAACTTCAAATTTTTTAGAAAAAGAATGAAAATATTTCTTATCTTACTAAGTTTTCGGGCTTTTGCAAAGTATATCCGCTTGATTGCAATAAGAGGAAAAATAATGGGAAAGATGGTTTTGTTGTGAGTGCCTTGAAGATTATTGGTCTTCAAGGCATCCCAAATTTTGATATGGCATATCTAAATGTTAAGTATGTCAAATTAAGTATCTAATTGTACTCAATGATAGTGTATTTGATAGCATCATCAAATAAATCAGGAAAGACGTAATTGAAGGGCGGGAAAAATATATTATATATTATATAAAGAAAGACAAGTTTGGTGTGATGAATATTTCTTTCTATATATATTTCTTTACTAGTTTTTTTTGGCACCGCACCTTACCAGCATGTTGGTCAATTTTTTCCTGATTTGATCGAAAAATATAACAATTCAAACGACCGATTTTAACAATTTTTTTTAAAAAACGACTATGCTATGGTAATTGAATGGGAAAAAAAAATAACCAAATGACTACTCTATCTTTTTAAAAAGAAATGATGTTTATCTTACTATATAAACTGAAAAAATAACATTTGAAGTTGCGTGCATAAATCAATTAAGAAATATTTTTTCTTAATCGGTTCAGGCCAAACACAAGCATCAACAATATTTAAAAACAAAAAAGAATTTTATTAAAAAAAATTTGGAAAAAAAACATAGTACTTTACTATTTATTACTATTCATTACAATAATTATTATTCATTACAATAGTAATGAATAATAAAGCTTAAGCCGCTTATAATATTTGTAACGTAAAATTCGGACATAATAACAAAGTGCTTATCATATGTTGCTCTTGCTCTTTCTTCATATAGTAAGCATATATAACTGTTTTAAAATATTTTTATATTATTTTCAAATATGTTGGATTTAAAGTGATTTATATGGTCAAAGTTTTATGATGAGATATCATTTACACCAGACGTTTTGTCTTATCAACTCATAATCAAGTCATTTTCGCTTTTTAATATATCTATCACTTATCATATCATAACAATCAAACATAACATTAGTATAATATGCGTGATTGTGTAGTATGTGACGAATTACAACTATTATATAAGTGTGGTAGAGTTACTATTCCTATGAATAGTAACTCTACCACATTTATTTTTTTTCTTTTTTTTATCTATTATCTAAATTATTTTAAATTTTGTATTTATTTCTTATTTATTTATTATTATTACAACTATTATATAATGAACAGTAAATCTACCACATTTATTTTTTCCTTTTTTTATCTATTATCTAAATTATTTTGTATTTTGTATTTATTTATTTCTTATTTATTTATTATTATATAAGTGTGGTAGAGCTATTGCCCTAATTTATTTTTTCTCCTTTTTTTATCTATTTATTCTTTATTATTTTGTATTTTGTATTTATTTATTATTTATTATATTACACATTGCCACCGAGTTGATATTGGCCGACTTTTCAAGCTTCTTTCCCATCTCTTTTTCCCAAATTGGTGTCTGAACCTTAGGCTTTTTTGCCTGTCACTTTTGAAGCTCATTTTCCCCTCTTCTTCTTGTTTACGCTTTTGTTTCTTTTACACATCTGTGGTGTTAGTTTCTGCTCGAATATCCAGAGAAAAGAACGAAGACTCTTGGAAAATTGATATCCTTCAAGCATGGATCGAAGGATAATTCACATATTGAAGATGGAACGATTTATTTCACTACCAAGCCTAGAATTACAACTATTATATAAGTGTGCTATGAACAGTAACTCTACCACATTTATTTTTTTTCTTTTTTTTTATCTATTATCTAAATTATTTTAACTTTTGTATTTATTTCTATTTATTTATTATTATTACAACTATTATATAATGAACAGTAAGTCTACCACAATTTTTTTTTTTTTTTGTATTTTGTTTTTATTTCTTATTTATTTATTATTATATAAGTGTGGTAGAGCTACTGTCCTCATTTATTTTTTCTCCTTTTTTTATCTATTATCTATTTATTATTTTGTATTTTGTATTTATTTATTATATTACACACTGCCACCGATTTGATATTGGCCGACTTTTCAAGCTTTTTTTCCATCTCCTTTTCTCAAATTGGTGTCTGAACCTTAGGCTTTTTTTGCCTGTCACTTTTGAAGCTCATTTTCCCTCTTCTTCTTGTTTACGCTTTTGTTTCTTTACACATCCGTGGTGTTAGTTTCTGCTCGAAAATCCAGAGAAAAGATCGAAGACTCTTGGAAAATTGCTATCCTTCAAGCATGGATCGAAGGATACTTCGCATATTGAAGATGAAACGATTTATTTCACTACCAAGCCTAGAAGGAGGAAGTTCTCTATTTCTTAGGTCTGGTATGTTTTATTTTCTTTATTTTTTCACTTTATAGTTTTATGATATGGGTTGTGCTTGTGTGTTGAAATTATGTAAAGGGTTTGGTGTGTATGTTTGCTTGTGTGCATGAGACATCATGTCAAATATTTTGGCTTTATCAAACTGGTCTTATGTTTGCTTTCTTGCTATCTTTTTGGGATTCTTGTTGTCGGCTTCCATGGCTTTGGCTGAGAGTTTCGATTTTTTTAGTTGGTCGATTTTTATCTCGTTTGGTTTATTTTTTAGCTTAATTCATCTTGAGTCGGAATATTGTATCGATTTTCATTGCACTTCGTATTCCTATTGTGCGTGCATGACATTGATGCTGCTCGTGAGTTTTGATTCTTGTTAATCAATTTTTTTACTTGATGTGTTTGTGTTTTTGCTTGGTTAAATTGTGTGTTATATGATTGTATAGATTTTCATTTGCATTCCAATTTTCTTTCCTAACTGTGTTGATCGAAATGTGTTGCTATTTTGGGGAAGAAATGGTTGTCGCTTGTTGGACCCACCTTCCAACGCCTCGTGGTACTGCCAAGAACGCGACCGAGCTCCGTGAAAAGCTGTGAGTTTGTTTCTTAGTCAAATAAATTACATCTCGAATTGTTGTGTTTACTTTGAAGCATGAGGTTGTTAGGAATTTTAATATTTCTATGGGTCCTAATAATTAGACCTAGGCCCAAGAGTCCGAAGTAGAATGATCCAGAAGTGGCGGAGAGGGATAAAAACTTGAAAAAGGAGAAGATATGCATTCATTCTGTTTTTTTTTTTTTTTGCTTTAGTATTGTAACTAGCTTAGGCTAGGGATTTACTAACACTAGGCTAGCGTTATAGAGCATTGCCTCTAGGATTATTTTTCTTATTTCAGCTATTTCAATTAATATTAGTACATACCTTCCTTTGTATTCTTGTTTGGTGTTTGTTCGATTGAATTCACTTGTTGATATTCTACATTGGTGTGGCCAAAGAACCAATAGACTAACACAGGTAGATTTTGTTGGGGTTTTTTCAACGTAATGTCATCATTTTGGTAGGATTCAGATTCTGGAATTTCTCATTGTTTCATGATATATAAATTTGAGAGTTGATTATCGTGTCTACCTGAGTTTTAGCCCATGGGGTTTTGCTTGTTTCCCCGATGATGCGTTATAAATAATTTGTACCATGTTCTTTTGTCTATTAACATTAATGAATAAGTTTTATCTTCGTATTAAATTTGTAATATTTTGGTTCTTTTATGTCTTTCTATCATTTTCATACCTCTATGATGCACATATACTTTGGTGCTAACATTGGAAAGGGCACGCAAGCTGCTAAAACATGAGCAATCTATTTTGCATCTTAGATCCACCAACTTTATTTTCAGAGCTTGAAAAAAAAAAAAAAAAGGAATAATATATAGTTAGAGCATCCCAAACAAAAAATATTCAGTACTAACATATGCCTTGCCATTATCTTCTTTTTGCCATGTATTCTGTTTGGTTATTATATTAATCATTCTTAAGTCGTGAATTTCTCTATGATGTAAATGACTTTGGCTTTGTTTGGATTATGGGATTGAAGCCTCCTTGGTAGATTTTCTTTCCTTTTTATAATCCATCACCAAAATAACCTCTAAGTTTCTCATGAAGACATACTTGGTTTTTTGCCAAAGAATCTTTATTTTATTAAACATTCCTTTGTATACAGTGGTATTTGCTAATGTGATACTTCTGGACCGCCATGTCTTGTTGATATGGAGATTAAAAAATTAAAGCTTTCAGAAATGACATGTCGGCAATGCATTATTGACATGGTTAAGATGTGAGTTATATCTTTTAATTTTTTTGGGGAATTTACATATAATAATTTGCATGTCATTATATTATGGCTAATAACCTTGTTATACTTATGTTTTGTAGTGTAAATCATACATATATTCCTGCCAAATGGATTAAAATTAGGTGCACTATCAATCTGCGCTTCATGCATTGACATCATTTTTTGTATCACAAATCATAACTAAAGCCAGCCAAGTTACTGGGCATTAGGTTCACTATCACAATCATTGCATGTTACGAACTCAAAAATTATTGTTTCTTTTTTGTGTATGAATTCTAAAATCTTGAACTCATTTCTGTTGCATTTACGAACATCATTTTGAGGGATTTGTTAAAGACCACTTCAGTATTTTCATACCAATGGTGAGAAACTCAGTAATAAAAATATATGGAGAATAATATAATTTTGTCATTTGATTGCTAAGTTGGTGGAGCACATTCTATCTTTTACTCCAATGAATTCCACAGATGATAAACAAGTTGCTCGTAAAGATTTTGTACTGGTAAAAATACAAGTTTAGCTCTGGAATCTTGCAGCAACTAGACTATAGTATGGTTGAATGACAGGCATTGGCTATAAGATCTTGAAGTTCATTGATAACCCCTTATATATTATTGTGAAACACGATGAGTTAATCATCCAGTGCAGAAAGCAATTTTATTAGTCATATCATCTGTTCACTGGCACCACGCAAGTGTTCACTGGCACCACGCCTTGCGTGGTGCCAAATAAACTAGTATATAATATAATTTGATAGTATATTGATATAAAGTACAATGTTAAAATATTAATTATAAAATCTTAATAAATAAATTACTAGGAATGAATTATATATGAAATATTTAATGACTTTTTAAATGATAAAATTTCGTAGAGTTGATAGATTTTTATCTGACTTTCCTAAAGAGTTGTAAAAGATTTTTGTAGACTTATATTTTGTAAGAATTTTATAGAAATTTGTAAATTTGTTCATAGAATTTTATGCTTTATAATTGTGCATGTAAATGAATTTTACGTATTTAAAATCCAACCAGCTCTGTTCCAGCGGAGAACCTTAAGGTTAACGAATAAGTTACTGCTTGCGTGTTTTACCTTCGTGGAGTCATTATTTTACCAGAGTGGCATGAAAGTGCAGCTCTAAAATTGACATTCTTGATAAGTATTCTCCAATAGAGTAGAATATTATCCTTAATTACAATTTGAGGCTCCTGTTGTTAGTTTTTTTGCCGATTCCTTTTTACCAATCATAATGTAGGTGGTCATACTGTGGAGATGATAAAGCTGATAGCTGTTCTGTATGTGGACAGGTTTAAGCCAAGATACAATATCGCTGCTGCCAACAAACTTCGGTATAATAATTGTTAGCAACTAAAGTTGACCGTATTAATTGGGAGTGAGGCTTGTAGGTCTCGACAATAACTAGTTCAACAAAACTTGGGAGCCCTGTTCAATTATCACAAACGTTGATTACGTGTGCGATAAACTGTAAATTTATCTAACTATCCAGATCTTGCAGTAACAGAATCTTCTTCAATATCAGAAGCTTCATTTCTATGCTTCATCACCAAATCATCAAGATAATGTTGATACATGTAAGACACAAAACCCCATAATGCCAATATCATCGATATACCCTTTAATCCAGTAAGCTTATCTTGTAGAAAGATTATGGATAGAATTGGAGCCAACGGCAGTCCGAAGATACTAATCACGTTGGAAAACAATGAAGAAATCTTGAATATCAGCCCTACACAACCAACACTGAAAGCCTGCCAAGAAACTGCAGTCCAGAACAAGTTCATAACGTAAGAAACTTTCCCCAACTTATATTCACTCATTTCCTTGTTCAGTGTCTTCCATTCCCCGCTAGCGAATAGCCCAATTAGTATCACGAAAGTTGCAACTGCACATTGGTAGATCGTCATATCAAGAACCGCCCGAAGGGTTTCTTTCTTGATGATCTTCTGAAAGGCGAGCTGCGTTAACGACAGCAAAAGCCCGTATCCAGCTGATGCACCGAGCGTGCTTAGGAAGCCAATTACGAATTTCTTGCCTAACGGTTTGTTTGTGTCTCCGGGGTCTGTTTGAAATACTAGAAGTACAGAGGATATGGATAGGAGTACCAATGCATTCACTATGTATGGGGTGAACTTTTGTCCATTCAGAAAATAGGAGAAGAGAGCATTGAATCCTAACTGGCTTGCACAGATCAAAGTATATGTAGTTATTGGTAAATATTGGAGACCAATCGAGTATAACATGCAAGCTGCTGCTACAAATATGCCCATACAAAGGTAAACTAAAGAAAGAATCAAGGGATATGAAGGCTTCCTTGTGATGGTAAATTCTGAGTCGATTTTCTTGTCTTTTGCTAACCACTGGAAGGGGAAAAGAACTGGGAATCCTGCAACTTGTACAAATGTTGCCATCCATTTACTTTTTCCTCCCTTATCAAAGTATACCCCACCCAAGAGAGTGCCAACCGATTGTCCGGCTAAGACGAAGAACGAGTACACCAACATTTGAAGCCACCAGCGGTATTTTTCAAGCCAAGGCAAGGAAGATTTCTTATTGTTTTCTGCATTCTCTGGTAGATTTTTCGGTTCAGGTTTCAAACCTGTTGAAGAACATCAAATCATTAGTAAACAAGAAAAAGGGACCTGGAGATTCAAGAAGAAATTGTTTTACTAGAATTATGATCCTATACAATCATTACAGCAATGATCGTGACAAACCAATTAGAACAATAGTTGAACAATTGATTTTTCAAGACGCAATAACTAGGTTCGAGTCATATCAAATATGTGTGTCGAGGTATTTAATAATGCTAATCCAAGAGTATATCTTACCATTCTTTGCAGGTTGGAGCTCTTGATCTGTAGTTTCCATGGCAAATACAAGAAGGATGAGAATGATACAGAATTGTTGAAGATAGCGAGAGATGGCGAATTTTTCCGGATATCAGTATACACACAAGCAGCTGGCCAATGAGTGACAATGACAGGGTGTTTTTATTTCTCTCTAAATAATTTATGTAAGAAAACGGTTGTCTTTAGTTGATTAGGGACGTCTTCAGTGGTTCTTTCTCACACGCAACTTGCAAGGTGTCTCGCTCAGTCAATTCACTAAAAGATCCAACCCTTACCGCCTTACGGTACATCAATTGTGTGAGCAAGTTGAATTTTGAAATAATTAATTAAGCAACCAAGTGAACGGTGTTCAGTGCTAATTTTGCTCCCACCATCCTACGGATCCATGGCGATCAAATAGTAATTAGATTTTTTTTTTTTGAGGAGAAATAGTAATTAGATTTTAATTATCAAGAACAGATGCTGGGTACAATGTCAAATAGTGATTTTAAAATTTATTGTCAGAATCTAGTCTGATAAATGCTCATGTCCTCTTCAGAGATAACTCAGGATCGAGTCTAAAAAGTGGCCCAAAAATATTTACAAAATCATCATCGTCATATCAGAAAAACATAAAAAAAATTATTGTCAGAATCAAGATTACAGATTCGATGTCTTAACGTTGTTTAAGAGCTCATTTAGAAATGAAAATTATTGCATACAAATGGTGTAGACTCCGATATATACACAAACAAACATAAATTTTTGTTAATCATGGTTTGATTAAACCATAGTTGAATATTTTTATGTATATTAATGCATGGATCGGGATCCACGCTCGGTCGATACAAAATTTTCTAATTCAGAATTATACTTGTAATCATTTTTTTATACAATGATGCATAATCAGAATGCAGCACAAAAAATTAATTGAGATGATATACTCAAATTATCAGACTCATATGTGATAATCTCTACTGACACCTATCACCCAACATTCTTTTGTTGGGATCCATTATAATTCACTGTACGATAGCTTTCTTGGCGCTTGATCATAAATTCCAAGAACATTTTTTTTACCCTGTAACTAACTTGAGCACTCTGATTACATATGGATAAATTATATTCTAGCTCTAATTATTAAAATGATTGAGTATGATCTAAATATTGATAGATAATATTTGGGTATGTTATCAAACAAAGCTCCAATGAGTCGATATGAGATATCGAGCTTATTCGTTTATTCTAGTTCTACTTGGGGATCAAGAAATAAAGATTGAATATACGAGTATGACTATTTCATGACTCGTGTTCAATCTAAACACAAAGGACAAATGGATTAAGTTACATGGTTAATATTATCACAAGTTCTAAAGGTAATGTCGAGTCATTGACATTCTTGTAATTTGGGTAGCCTCGATGTGTTGCTAGACACCGCTTCTTGCTTGTAACGTAAAATAAGATTTTATGTCACTGCCAACATTACAAGATCCTATCGGGTCGCACAAAAGATTAAATCGAGAAGGGAAATTAAATTCATTGGATGAATTAATTAATTAAGAAGAGTCTTATTTAAAAGATTATAAGGATTTAATTAAATCATGGGTTTGGGCCCATGAGGCTTTAAGAAAGCCTTAAACCTTAATTAAATCTTATAATATAAATACAAGGTGATTAATTAGATTAAAGAGAGACATCAAAACCTAGCCACAAAAGCAAGGTGCTCTCGGCCACCTCCCAAGATAGAACACACGGCCGCCTCCTATAATCACAAAAGTGCTCTTGGCTTCTTCATAGCCGAAGTGGGCTTGTGTGATTTCCGGCGATCTTTTCGATTTAGAATCGAGTGTGTTTCTTGTTCCGGTTTAAGAACTTGTCTAGCAACTTGTTCTTAAACTACCCTTTCACCCGATTTGATCGTGTGGATACCGTTGAGGCAAAACTTGACAAGTTTTGCTAGTGACTCGAAGGAGACGTTGGACATGGTGCTGCTCCGTGGAATCTGCTCAAACATGCTACAAGGGTGAGACTTTTGTAAAACCTTTATCCGATATGAATCCCTATGTATAGATCTGGTGTCTAGTAATCCAAATTTTAAATTCCGCTGCGTTGTATGCTACATGGATTACTTACAATTACAAGATGGAATGGAATTCACGGTGAAAGGAAAGCGATACAGAATCGATGACCACCAGTCCATTCTCAATATACATCTCAGTCGGGATGTTATATGAGAAGTATCAGGCAGAATATTTTGCAGCCTACATTGATTCAGGAGCTGGAATATGCACTGCTAGGCGAGACATCTTCCCCAAAGAAGTTGGTGAGAAATTCCAGCCATTGTCGGAAGAGATTTTTCCAAGAGGATTCTTATTCTTAATGAATGAATCAATAATTATTGGCGGAGCAGGCGGTACCCCGTGGTACAAAGTCAAAACTCCACATATTTATTTCCATGATACATGAGCAGGTATGCTGCTAGGAAACAATTTCCTATAGACATTCAAGCGATTTACACAGGAGAACGAGACAAGAAGGCTTATTTTCACAACCTATGTGATCATAAGATTATTGTCCAGCGACTATGGGAGGCGTTTCACAGAAAATTCCCCATTAGTTTTTGCAGCAAGCATGGTGATGAAGGAAAACTTCGACATCCAAATATGAAGTATCAACGAAAATTTGATGAAGCAATCCTTCAGTTTAGACAACAATGTCCCAGTGAAAAGAATTCTTAAACTTTTGACTGGGTTAATACGATGTCTTTCAGAGAATAGGATGATGAAGAAGTTAATCCAGAAACCCTATGTTACTGAAAAAGGCATTACAAGATAAAGCTCCACAATCTGAAACTACCATCGAAGAGCAAATCACTCTAGAGGATGTGAAAAAGAATATTCAGAGGAACAACAAATGAGGATCCTCTGGCATGGTGGAATAAGAATGAGCTCAAAGCCACTTTGAAGGTGAAAGCTGGAAAAGAAAATGAGTTCGTCAGATTCAAATAAATCCCCATGAACATGGAATATCGGATGGACATATAGACAATACTTAAGGAGCATCTTGACCTTAAATTAATCTCAGCAGGTGTTTCTCCATATAGCAGTCCGGGATTTCTGGTTCAGATTCATGGAGAAATTAAATGAGGAAAGCCGAGATTAGTGATCAACTATAAAGGGATCAACGATAACTTGGAGTTCGATGGATATTTTATCCCAAGCAGATAACATTTGGTAAATAGCATAAAAATGCCAAGGTGTTTTCTAAGTTCGATTGTAAGTCTGTATTCTACTAGATTAAGATGGAGGAAGCTAGCAGAAAATTTACAGTATTTTCCACAAGGCAAGAACACTACATCTGGAATGTTATGCCAATGAGATTGGCAAATGCTCCCTAGATATATCAAGGGAAGATGTATAATCTTTTCAAAGATTACTCCAGCTTCATGTTCGTGTATATTGATGACATCCTCATTGCGTTAAGAAACATGAAAGAGCATCTTAAACATTTGAAAATCTTTTTAGATGTTTGTTACAAGGAATGATTAGTGATCTCTGAAAGGAATGCAATAATTGTCATAAGACAGATCGAGTTCCTTGGAATTGAAATCGATGAATCTGGAATCATCTTGCAGAATCATATTGTTGAAAAAGTGCAAGGATATCCGGATGACCTCAAGGATTTAAAAGCAACTTTAGAGTTTTCTTGCATTTGTTAATTTTGCTGGGATGTTCATCAATAACCTAGCAAACCACATGAATGTGTTCAGTCAAATACTCAAAAAAGATGTTAAGTTTGAGTGGAATTAAGAACATAGACAAGCTGTCAAACAACTTAAATAAGTTTGCAGGCAACTACCAAAGCTTGCAATTCAAAACGAAGAGAATGAACTGATGTTATGCACATATGCCAGTGATCATTGGTGGGCTGCAGTATTTATGAATGCCACACCAATGGAGAAGTGCCATGCAGATATTGCAGCGATCTATTCGACAGCAGCAAAATTTCTTAACGAGAGATAGAAGCGAGTGAAGTTGTGGGGTCCTCGTTACTTAATCCATTATGTATCAGTTCATTATACATATGTGAGTAAGAATTAAGTAAAAACATACACTGATTAAGAGTTTAATTATGTAAGTTGTTACAAGTTGACCAAAAACCATGTCTTAACTACACATCATAGATACATCACAACAACCTAGATCAAAACTCCTAAACAGTGGTTCAGCTCGCAGCGGAATAGACTCACAATCCCGTCCTCACACGTCTATGGGTCCCTACAGAAACAATCACACAACATGAGTATAAATAAACAACCACCCCAGTGCAATATCAATAAAACATAAACGATAAAGCACTATAATATCAAATGTGATTGTCCTGTATCATGCATCATCAAATGCAAATATGTCATGACATGTCTCATTCCTCATCATGTTATAACCAGACCAATATGATATGTCTATCTCAGCTCAATATGTCAGTGAAACCCTCTCACATCTTCATATTAGCAGCACATATCATAGTACTGTCCTAACATGTTATAACAGCCAGAGCATATACCCAACCGGTGTATATCTCTCATGCCAAAGCATATGTAGCATACCTATCGTGGCACCGATCTCAGCCAAAGCATATACCCAACACTGGCATAACTATCGTGGCACCGATCTCAGCCAAAGCATACGATACACATCTATTGTGGCATCCCTCTCAACAATATAATATTATGAATACACATGCATATGATGTCAATAATCATATGGTACCATGCTCACACCATCATCACAACAATATCATATACTCGTACGTCAAAACGTACATGTTCTGTGACACAAACGATATAAATTAGGCGTCACTGTCTAACCGCCTCGTTGTCCCGTCCCCTGTGATGATGCTACAACAATACCAACAATGTATCATGTTATCATAGGCATTAAAATCAAATTCTACAAAAATATAACATTTTTCAAAAATCTGACCCTGGCGATCGATCGCCACATCTCACTGATCGATCGCCATACTGTTCTGTTCCATCGCAATCGATCGACACAAAGCTCGCGAGCGATCGTCGATGTCCAGAAAGTTCAGAACATGGCGATTTTGAGCTTATCTCCATGGTGTATCTCCTACAACTCGAAAATAAACATTTAAACATGTTTCATGCAATCTCTAGTAACATATAAACATGTTTCTCTCATTATACAACTCAATTCTTTGCATGATAACAAGTCTCAATTCAAAGCATATAAGAATAGTAATCACATGCTTCAAGTTTCCATCAACTAAGTCCATATACGTCATATGCTATACAATTCTTACCAAGAAAGGATGAAGTCACTTCACTCAACTTCCTAGCTTGATTACCAAGTGAAATCCAAGCAAAAGATGGAAAGATGAAGCAAGGGTTTGAAGAGGGTTTTTGTAGAGATTTTTAGGTGTTTATGGTGTAAGTATGTGTTTCAAATCTGATTTGTGAGATATAACCAAACTTTCAAATTCAACTCAAATTCACACCACATGCAAACTCAACTCACATGCACATTCTAATGCCTTTCAAATGCATGCTAAATGTACACCAAGGTTATATCTCACTATACATGTCATACTCACTATGAATTCTCTTGTTATATATATATATATATATATATATATATATATATATATATATATATATATATATATATATATATATCAACCATCTAACACCATTTCAATCCAATACTTAAATATAGGAAGGTGGTTGTCACCTCATAATTTCACATGAATTGAAATCCTCGTTATCTCCCCTCGAGATCACAACATACCGTAATTATTTCATAATTACGCCTTAACCATATCGTATCATATCAAGGCATGACAGAAGTCAATTCCATCATAACGATAACAAAGCACCTAAGAGAAAATCTGGATGAGCTAGACAATCAGATCAACGACCTTATGATAAATTCTCAGGTCACATGTCAAATACAGGAACTCGATCTCTCGAAGGTCCAACAGGCTCTGAGGGCTACCATGCAGGCACACACTTGTTTGTGGGACAATCTTTATATTCCCCTCCGACGGGATGCTTCAGCTGTGTCATGCCTCGATATGACATAGACATATGTGATAGCGTTATGGCGTGATTATGAAATAATTACGATATGGTGTAGACTCAACTTGAGTCACTCAAGTATGAGTTAAATCAAGTATGTGGAATATGACAAGAATTTAGGATTTCTATTATGAAATTTTGGGTTGAAGAACACTTTCATACTTTATTGAAATGGTGTTACATGGTTGATCTCTCATGTTGTAGAAATGAATATGAACTATACATAGTTGGCTAATTACTATGTCTTACATTTGACATGAATTTGATTAGAATTACACCTGCATGTGAATTGAATTTGGTGAGTATATAAGCATGAGATTTCAGATTATAAACACATAATGCACCATATCTCACCTACAAATCTCTACACAAGCACCTCTCCAAACCCTTACTTGTTCTTGTATCTTGTGCTTGGATTTCACTTGGTAATCAAGCTAGAAAGGTGAGTGAAGTGACTTCATACCTTTTTGGTAAGAATTACATACTATTTGATGTATATGTGTTGGTAGTTCATCTATGAGAAGCTATGGCTAGTACTTTCAATGTCATGATTTCATGTGAGATGGAATTCAATGAAATAAGTTGTAGAAGTTATGGAAATGTGTTCTTATGTTAGTAAGAATTACTTTGAACAAGTTTTGATGGTTTGTGGTGAGGTAGAGAAGGAGAACCATGGAGATAAGCTCAAAATCGCCATGTTCAGAATTTTCTGGACATCGACGATCGATCGCGAGCCCTATGGCGATCGATCGCCGAGAACAGATAAAATATAAGGCGGTTAAAGCATATGGCGATCGATCGCGAGCCCTATGGCGATCGATCGCCGAGAACATCGATCGCCGAGAACAAAGAAAATATAAGGCGGTTAAAGCATATGGCGATCGATCGATGTAAATGTGGCGATCGATCGCGATTAAACAGAACACATTGGCGATCGATCGCGAGATATTGGCGATCGATCGCGATAGAACAGAACAGTATGCGCGATCGATCGGTGAAATGTGGCGATCGATCGCTAGGGTCAAGATTTTGAAAAATGTTATATTTTTGTAGAATTTGATTTTGAAGCCTATTGTAACTTGTTATATTGTTCATATTGATGTAGCATCATCACATGGGACGGGGCCACGAGGCGGTTAGACATTGACGCCTAATTTATATCGTTTATGTTGCAGAACAGATACGTTTTGACGTACGAGTATATGATATTTTGTTGTGATGATGATGTGAGAATGGTATCATATGATTATTGACATCATATGCATGTGCATTCATGATATTATATTGTTGAGAGGGATGCCACGATATATGTGTAGCATATGCTTTGGCTGAGATCGGTGCCACGATAGTTATGCCAGTGTTGGGTATATGCTTTGGCTGGGATCGTTGCCACGATATGTAGAACTGTCAAAATGGGCCAGACTCGCGGGCCTGGCCCAACCCAACCCGCCAAATAGGCGGGTTGGGCCAGCATTTTTAAGGTCCGCCAGCAGGCGGGCCTATACGGGCTGGCCCAAACGGGCCGCGGGTTTTGGCGGGCTGGCCCGCGGGTTGGGCCCATTTTTTTTTAAAAAAAAAAATTTTTGTTATTTCTTTTTTTAGGCTCAATTCATAGATAAATACTAAATATCACATTGAAGCATTCGATCTACTGTATATTTTTCACTTAGTCTTGCTTTAAAGTTGCAACAAGTATTTCAAAATTGAGTAAAATACTGATTCACTAATCAAGTTTTTTTAGTAGCAGTGTTAATATCTAGATAAAACCTAAAACAAGTTTCAGTATTCTTCTAACATCATTTCCAGGTTCTGCAAGTTTAGTTGGAAATATTTTTTTGAACTTTCTTTTAAAAAAAAAAATTAAAAAATTCTTTTTTTAAAAAAAATTAAAAATAAAAAAAAATATTTCGGCGGGCCAGCCCGCCCCAACCCGCGGCCCGCTTAGGGTCGGGTTGGGTTGGGGTTTTCCCAACCCGCCTGGAGGCGGGCCCAAACGGGTTGGGCCCGTTTTGGCCGCGGGTTGGGCGGGCCAGCCCGTTTGGGTCGGGCTGGCCCGTTCTGACAGCTCTAACGATATGTATGCTACATATGCTTTGGCATGAGAGATATACGCCGATTGGATATATGCTCTGGCTGTTATAACATGCTAGGAGGGTACTATGAAATGTGATGCTAATATGAAGATGTGAGAGGGTTCCACTGACATATTGAGCTGAGATAGACATATCATATTGGTCTGGTTATAATAGGATGATGAACGAGACATGTCATGACATAATTGCATTTGATGATGCATGATACACGACAATCACATTTGATATTTGTAGTGCTTTATCATTTATGTTTTGTATTGATATCGCACTGGGATGGTTGTTTATCATACTCATGTTGTGTGATTGTTTCTGTAGGGACTCATAGACGTGGAATGACGGGATTGTGAGTCGTTTTCCGCTGCGAGCTGAACTATTGCTTAGGAGTTTTGGTCTAGGTTGTTTTTGTTGTACATATGATGTATATTATGACATGGTTTTTGTCAAATTGTAACAACCTACATAACGAAACTCTTAATCAGTGTATGATTTACTTAATTCTTACTCACATATGTATAATGAACTGATACATAACGGATTAAGTAACGAGGACCCCACAAGCTGTGAAGCTAAAGTCGTGTTTCAGAGAGCCTGGCTCATCAACTGGTGTGGGGGATTCAAGTATCACCAATAAGAGTCCTAGTATTGATCCTTTCGGGGAAGTTACATAAGGAAAAATTGATTCCCATGTATCTAAGATATCTGAAGAATCAAGCCAACCCAGTACCTCCGTGATTAAAGAGGGCGAGATTAATCTTAGGCCGTCGGCAGGCAAGTCTAAGGTTAATACTAATGAGATTAAAGTTTTCCAAATTTTCCATTTGCAGGAATATTAGAAAACATGGGACAAACTCTCTACAATAGTGGGTGTAATTCCAGGAAAAATAACAACTGACTGGTTAGAAAAATACCCAATAATATGGATGCATCCTGGTGTCAAACAAAAAAATGTTCGTGAGTGTTTTGATTTTGGCTGCCTAGCCTCAGTCTTTACTACATCACGGAGTTTTTCGGAAATCATAAAATTACCGTGTTGGATATACGAGGGAGTGTATGACCCATGGCAAAATAATCATGCACTTGGATGAGGAGACATTCTGGAGCTAAAATTCCTAACTATGGCCCCAGAAATTACAGGAAAAGGCTTTCATCCTAGCTTCTATTTCGTGAAGTTACAAATGCCTAACTGGAAGGCGGTGGACCAATAAAGCCACCGCCCGAAGGAACAACACTATTTTCCCCGCTTACTGAGGATGACATCACCACTAGAAGAGCCTGGGAATTATGGGTTTGTCTCACCGAGATGGACAAAGTTAACTATCCGTTCAAAATTTTCTAGAAAACAGCGAACGAATCCTTCATGGTAAACTCCATGACAAGCCATACTACAAAATTTGCTGAGGAGATCTTTGAAAAGAATAGGCAAATATTATGGGATAACAAGATTTCGGCCACCAAAGAAACAGGCCGAAAGTTCTGCAACATGTCAGGACCACATCTGCCCGAGCTATCTAAAACAGAAAGAGCCTCTGTTCGGGAAAGGATTCCCTGTCAAAAGGGACCTGAAGAGAGAGGACAAAGCGGGACCAGACAAACGTGAAAGATTCCCACGCGGACCGTAAAAGCCAAATTTCTAGGGACCACGGAGACAAGTCATGTGACTCTGACGAGGACCACTACCATCATAAAAAAAACAAGATGGTAGGACAATCTCTTCTGCCGAAAGTAGAAGGGACCACGATATAATAAACAAAAAAGAAGACGCATGCAATGACGTCTAATTTTAAACAAGATTTGAAGTCCATATTTCAAATCCGCCTCCAGACTTCTATAAATATCAAGGTATTGAGGAAGCTAAGGACATCGAAAATTCTCCATAGTTCAGAAATAAATATTGTAATCCCCAAGCTGTAATTTGATCAACTTTCATAGCTTGGTAATAATTTCTTTATTTCTTTGTAATATTTCTGTTTTGTAATTTCAGTCAATGTGTTTCGAGTCCAGCCTCATTAAATGAGAGACTAACAAGTTAGTCTCCTCCCATGAGGAGAAATATTAATGTAATAAATATTATAAGTATTTTTGGAATAAAACGAAGGCCTTGCCCATCTATCTCTCAGATTTCTTTAAAATCTTTTTATATATGGTTATACTCTACGCCTTAAGGTAGAAAACGAATTAAGAATGTGATGTGCGGTTTTTGGAGGAGTTGGATAACTTGCAGACTAGCCTCACCGGAATGGCTGAGGTTGGATGGTGATGAGTCATTCGTAAAACAGCCTAGGGACAGTAATTTTCTGACTTGTGGATTTGCGACCCACCTCACTCGGTGCCGTTATGGTCAAAAAAGTATATACCATTTTGTCAAAAATTTATTGTAATACGGAAGCATGATGAGTCTATTATTTATTTTACATGTTCTTAAAATAAAGGAATTTTAGGGCTTAAAATTTATCATAAACTGTGAGGCCGTTGCAAAATTTATCAAGATGATAGAAACTGAAGGATCACATGTTCATTAAGGCCCATGCATTTACGTCCCCGTATTAGGAATTGTTTATTAGCAAAAATGAGATTTTGGGTGTTTTTGTAATAATCCTAAAAGCATTAGGGAGTTTATGCAATTAAAGAAATGGTTTTTATTTCATTTGAGGTTGGTAGTGAGTTGGAATAAAGAAAAGAAGTATAGAAGGGAGTTTAAATAAATAATCTTTGACATACGGAAGAATGTTAAAATTATGTTTGGGCAGGAAGATTTTAGATGAGTTTACCCATAAAATTTTTGTTTTCCTGAGAAAACGAGATTGTAATTATGAGTAAAATAAATTATATTTTTTTAACATAAAAGATGAATTATATTAAAGTAACGACATGTATAACAATAATCATCCTAAGCCCATTGGTACAACGAAAACAACTAAAAATCGAGATTGTAATTATGATTAAAAATTAATTACATTTTCACAGTTCGACAATTGAACTATCTTTCGATTTGGCTAATAAATATTGTGACTGAAATTATAATTAATTCTGAATATATATATATAATTGGGTTCGGATGGGTCTTTACATTTTTCACTTCATATGTCTATAATACTGTTTCAAAAATATTATACATCAGACCTTTCGTTTGTGATAATTTATCATGCAAGAGAATATAAATTATGTCTATGGAATTGGGCTTCGTAGGTTATCACGAAACACATTATTAATAATAATTTAATTAGTCGAACAATCCTATCTTTCTCCTATAAATTAAATTAAACACAACCTTAAAGTACTTGATTTGATATTATACATAAATAATAAGTTAATTTATTTTTAAAAATTTAATAACATTAAATTATATATGGCATGTTGAAAATTAATGAACGAAAGTAAGAACATGAAAGAATTAGATTACATATTGTAAAGAATATGAGCTTATCATTAGATAAAAAAAAGATTAAAAAGTTGATTTTACACCGCAGATTAAGGGTGAATTCAACGAAGTAGCCACTTTTAGTTTCATTCTACGATGCGGGTCTGAAAAAACACTCGATGTAGTGTCAGATATTTTTAGGACACAACACCCCTTGAACATGTGTCGACATGCCACATGATGTGTCCTTAATTTTAAAAATAAAATAAAATAGGACACGCATGTCAGACTTGGCCGAGGCGCGTGTCCGATAGAAAAAACACTTTTAGGTGTTAATTGCGCAATTTAAAACGTTTATGACTAAAAATAAATTTGGATGTGTTTATTAAACTTTATCTTAATTGAAGTGATATATATTTGGTGTTAGTATGAGTGCTACTATTATGATTTCACTGACATTGACATATTTATACACTTCTTGAATTTGATAATAATATTATTGGTGTTATTTTTTATTTGGGCGTGCTTGCTAAACTTTATGTTAATTAAAGTATATGCATTTTATGTTAGTATGTGTGATACTGTGATTATTTCAGTAGCATACATTTATTTATATACTTTTTGAATTTCGTAAGAATAATTTTGTTGGTTTTACATAGTTTTATAATAAAAAAATATGAATATTAGTATTTTGTAATATAATACATGTATAATATTTATAAAAATATGTAGTGTGTCCCAACCTTTTCGTATCCTAAAATTTTGAAAATTCATGTCAACGTGTTAATATTCGTGCATTCAATATTTTATGAGCATTGCCTTTTTTCCCTGAATACATTCTCCGAGTATTAACCATATTTAATCCAAAAGATTGATAACAATATGCAGTAATGTGATTAGAGATCGATCTCATTAGTACGTGTGTTCTATTGTGTTAACGCAAATCAAATATTAGCCAAGTAATCTCTTGCTTTGTCCAATATTTTGTTAAGTTATTATTTTTAATGAAGTCTTAGTATTGACATAAAATAATAAATTTGTATTAGGATAAATTATAAAATTAATCAAATAGAATATGTATAAGAGTTTAGGGATAATTTTTGTGAAAAATATCTCATAGAAATGATTTTTTAATAAAAATAGTGTCAAGTTTTGTTAAGAATTTAGGATAATTTTTGTTAAAATAAATTATGTGGGATCATATTTGATAAAAAATATTTATGTAGACTATTTTTGTTAGAAAAAATACTTTGGGACTACATTTTATTAGCCAAAAATCTGAAATAATATTCTATAGGATTATTTTTATAATTTTTCCATTTATTACACTGTTTTGCCTTTAGATAATTTTTTATTTTTAAAAATTATATAACTTTAATTTTAATACAATACATTAAATTTTGGTATTTTAAAATGTTTAAAAAACCCACACACAGAGTATTTCAGGGTAAAGTATATGCATGTATATATAAGACCGATGAATTTATTACAAAGTAAATCAGAGATTGCTTGTCTAGGTGCAGTGTGGGATTATTATTCTCCCCCTTTCTCTCTCGATCCGCACTTGGCTCGAAGCTACTCCCTCGAACATGGTATTTCTCTCAGTTCACCCTCTCTCTGAGCCACACACCACAAGCAAAAGCACGTATCTTCCGATAATCGTTTTCTTATTTTTACGCATTTTTGTGATTTATTTACAGTTGATTTAGGTTCTGATCTACCGACGAATTTTTTTTGGGGTTTTTTATAATCTTTTTGTGGTCTTCACGGGCGGTGATCCCTAATTCTTGAACGACCCGGATCTAATTTATATCGTTCTTTACTTAATCGGGTTTTAAAGTTAGTACTCAGTTAATATAGTGCCATACTTGGCTAATTATTTGCTTTGACATTCGAAAGTTTTCACTTTTCACAAGACCGTAAAATGGAAAAAATGTGGTTGGGTGAGACGATGAGTGTAATGACTTGGTTCCCCGAAGATTATTGTTGCTCGTTGATCTAAAATTCTAAATTAACTAGCTTTTTTATATATAAAATATCAAGATTCACGATTTTTTTAGGTGAATTTATTGATTAAGAAAATGATTGTTTTTTTTTTAAATTTTTTTTAAGTATTCTTTTTGCGTTCATTAATTTCCTATACAATGGAGAATAAAGAAAACGAAACTGAATTATTTTTTGTACAAGTAAATGCTCTCTGAATAAAAGAATTAGATAGGAATAAAAGAGCTTTTGTTTACGTATGCGGGTATACTTTCTTTTTCCCAGTTTGAGTATTTCGAAGTGGGTTTCTACTTTTTTTAGAGAACGAAAACGAGAACTCGACTTCATCATTACAATCTTTTAATTTATGAGCACTGACTGATATAAAAAAGTCGAAACTCTCTCGAGCTTCATACGTGACTCAGAACTTACTTTCTTATACTCTGAAACGTGCTTTTGATTTTGATTAACTTCTTGCTAGCAGGACCTCTGCCCTTCTGTAAAGAACATTTTACTTCTTGATTCAGAGGGGAAGCGAGTTGCTGTCAAATACTATTCGGACGACTGGCCTTCAAATAGTGCCAAGGAAACTTTTGAGAAGGCCGTATTTACCAAGACACAGAAGACAAATGCCCGTACTGAAGGTATCTATGACTTCAAAATGTCAGATAATTGCTTTTGCCCATACAGCTGTATCTGATTGCTCGATATGCTCTTAGTTGAATTATCCATCGGCCCTTTATTTACCTTTTAATATGTATTATTAATGTCTTATTACATCATTCGAATTCAGTTTTAATTTTCCTATGGCTTTTTTTATAAAAGTTCTGCTTAGGTTGCCCAACTTGATGATGTGAAGCATGAGTTTTCCTTTTCTGACATTGTTTGCTACCTATTTGTGGTATGATCAGTAACTGAATTCCCAGTGCGTTAGTTACATTTTTTATTGTTATTGACCAGTTCAAAATCAGTTATTTTATTTTATGTTATTCTGGTATTTGGGGGGCTTCTCCGGGGAAGTGGTAAATGAACAGTTGTATTACCGCTTAGAAACCTTAGGTAACTGGATTAGAGTTTGAGTAGTTTCTTTTCTCAAAAGTTCCTTCTTATGCATATAAAAAACAGTTCCTTTTCCCAAAACAATTCTGATTGATATTTAACTGCTTCTAGTTATATTGATGCCATAACTCCTCTGCATGTTCTGTGCTTGTGTGACCGAATTGGAGACGTGAAATCTTGTTTGTTTCATAAATTTTGCGGTCTTCTAGTTCATTACCCATCCTGTTTAATCTGAGAAGGTGAGCCTTATTAAATTGGGTAGTCATTTGCTTACTTGTTATTTCACCCACAGCGGAGATAGCTATGCTTGAAAACAACATCATAGTCTACAAGTTTGCTCAAGACCTGCACTTTTATGTTACTGGAGGTGAAGATGAAAATGAACTCATTTTAGCCTCAGTTCTTCAGGGATTCTTTGAGTCTGTTGGTATTCTGCTTAGGTACTTGTTCTTATTGGTATCTGGTGGTGGTCACTTTTTTATTACCAGCATAAAGGTATACACATGCATATGCATAATATATTGTAGGTTTTTGAAAATGGTTTGATAAAAAATTTGATGTGTTGTTAGTTAATTAAAATATATAGGATAAAATTGAGTTAAATAGTTTAGTGAAAAATACATTACTTTTACAATGTTATAATAGGTGTGTAGTGTAAACAAGAAATATTTTTTACAATCTAAATTCTGTTAGACAGAAATATTGCTAAATATAAAGGGCCTCTATGTGACATGATATGGATGTTTTGGTCAAGTAATTTCAAACACACCGAAGAGACTAATGAATGGTATAAGAAGCACCCTTTAATGTATGGTATAGATGGATATGCTTCTTGAGCACCATGTTTCATTTTACATGTTATCTGTTTCGTTTAGGGGCAATGCTGATAAGAAGGAGGCACTTGAAAATTTGGATCTCATTCTTTTATGCATTGATGAAATTGTTGATGGCGGGTAAGCATTTGTATAGGTACTGTTTATTTTAACGTCAGAAGGAGAAGAAAGGGAAAATAAGTGAGAATCTTTTGCTACATACGTATAAGACACTGCAGAACTTATAGCATGTAAGATAAGTAGGTTGTCCGGTGAAACGTGCAATAATGTTATCTATGAAATGGCTTTTCTTTTTCCATGAGTAGAATTATTCTGGAGACTGATGCAACTAGCATTGCAAGCAAAGTTGCAAGTCACAGTATGGATTCTGGAGCACCTCTTTCTGAGCAAGTAAGTATTCTCTAACAGTCTTTTCTTAAAAGTTTCAGGTGATTTCCAACGTATACACACTTTTTCTGCTAAACTCGTATTGTAACTTCCTTTTCTGCAGACAATAAGTCAAGCATTGGCAACTGCCCGCGAGCATCTTGCTCGATCTCTTTTGAAGTGACAAATGTTGGACTAATTTTAAACAGAATACACTAGACAAATATAAGCGAAATTTATGTTTCATTTTCTCTCATTTGCTCTTCCAATTAGCTGCAGTTGCGTTTAGAAAGGGATTCGATGTAATGTGACCGAGTTTGGAATTTTTTTTTTTACTTATTTGAGAGAAGCTGGGATGATATCCGTGTGTCCGACTTTTGACATGGGAATGTTTGTTTGGAAGTGGTCTCTTTCATTCTAATCCTATTAACTCAACGTTTAACCGCAGGGCACGTAAAAATTTCATGTGTACGTACACGTGATAATGCAATCTTTCGTCGCTGCTTTTGATGAGACAATGTATAATGGCATGAGAAATTCTACATTTTAATTTGTTCTTGTGCTAACAATCAAAATATAAGGTATCTTAATGATCTCTCTTTTGGTGATTCAAAAAAAGAACACCCGTTTGGGACTACGTGGGTTCGATTCCGGCAGGGGTCAAGAAAATCTTCTAAAATCCCCCTAAAAAAAAAACACCCCATAGAGTAACTTGCAAATTTAAAGGTTAGTTATTTTTTCAGTTTACTATACTATTTCTTTCTTTTGAACAAGGGTGTAACATATAAGTTTATTATTTAAAATTCAAATAAATTAAAAAATATAACATAAAAGATAACAGTCCATTATTTTGCAGTGGAAATAGTGGGCTGCGATGAACGTAGCATTGTTATTTTGCAGTGAAAATAGTGGGCTGCTAGCATTGTTTTGTTTGTGTTGACACGTTGAGTTCCAATAAAATTCTCCTTTCTGGTTAAAAAGTATACGGTTCGAGATGGTATTTTTCCTGCTCTTTATCTCAATATTCCTTAGTGGACAATCGAGATTTACGCAACAACGGTGGTGGAGGCCATCCAACACCCTTCTCCTTGGGCCCTGGAAGCTCCTATCGTTTATCAGGTAAGTATGCGCAGAGACGATGATGGTATTGTTAGACATGGTCTTGGGTAAGCCAACCAAGCTGCACATTTGATGGCTCATATGGACTTGACCAATGGCAGGATAAAATTTTTGTGCATCTGGTTCTTTTAGTTTCGAATTTAGTTGGAAAACATGACTTGTTTTTGTGTTAATAATATGGCTTTATTCTTAAAAAGAAAAAGGAATAAAGAAGCAAATGCTCGATGTCTCTCACATAATATGTGAGCTATCAGTATTAGCTATGATGCATGAACACTCCTAAAAATCATTTGGTGCAGTGTCGGATATTTCTAGGACACGACCCCACTCGAACATGCATCGGGCACGTGTCGGACACGCCACGTGACGTATCCTTAATTTTCAAAAAAATAAAATTAGAGACACGTGTCGGACACTAAAATAATACTCTTGGGGGTTAGTTGTACAATTTAAAAAGTTTTTGACTAAAATGAAATTTGGTTGTGTTTGTTAAACTTTATGTTAATTGAAGTAATATACATTTGATTTTAGTTTGAGTGATACTAGAATGAATTCAGTGACATACATTTATTTGTATGCTTATTGAATTTGGTAAGAATATTTTTGTTGTTTTTACATGGTTTTAGAATTTAAAATGCGAATTTATATATTTGTGCTATGATATATGTATACTATATATAAAAAACTACAGACGTGTTACAACAGAGAAAATTTTCACATACAGACATGTCACAACATCGAAAATTTTAAAATTTTCGTAACCGTGTTCGTGTCGTATCAGTGTCTGTGCATCCTAGAGATTAGTGAGAATTACACAGAATTAAATTTTTTATTCCAAAATAATTATATTTCATGTTGATATTAATTAAATCCAAAATCAAATTTATATTAGAAAGTTAATGTAAATAAAAATGTATGATATAAATATGCTGTTTATAGTCTCTTCGAGTTATAGCTGGGCCGCCGTAACGACAGGAAAGGGCCGACGGTCGGTGATATAATAGGAAAAAGCTCAGCATATCAATGAGCTACTGTTGCTGCTAATCATCGCACGCAGAATCTAAAACAATTGCTTCGCGAATCTATACAAGTTACCTTCTCGGTCAGTGTTGGTGGAAACTCTCAGTGCTGCAATAGGAAGTAAATGGTCGACTTTTTACAACTCATCTAATTTTATGACGTTTTGCAGCTCACTGTCCTTTGAGTATATACTATATATGTAACATTCAAGAAACTCAAGACCTACCCAGAAAAGGGGCAATGGCCACACATAATCCTAGTGATGAAACGGCTTGTAGGTGTTTAGTTGAATTTTTTTGAGCTATTAATTTTACTTTTTCTGAAACTTGTCTTTTTTTTGTTTGTTTGTTTGTTTGTTTTGGTGCGTTGGCTGGCCATTTTTATTTACTAAGTGTTCACGGTTTTGATAAAGAAAGTTATAAGCAGTGCTCTTTGGGGATTATGTGATCATCCATGCTTGTTATTTGAATTCGATTCGCTACAGTAGCCATGGTTCTTCTTAGGGCATGTTTTGGATCTATTATTTCTATTGTAGTCATCATTTAGTTTTATTGAAGGATATAGAGGTTATTGAATGCATTAAATTACTATGAAAGGTACTAGTTAGATGATTGTTGAATCGGAAAAAGTATTTGCTTGTAACCTGTTTTGTTTTTGGTCCGATTGCTTAGTTTTGTGCTTCATAAGACGATTGATCTGAAAATGATGGTTTTTCTTGCTTCATGTCCTGTTGATGGTTGATGCTGCAAAAGATGCTTGGGCATGTGACTAACAATTTAATTGGTTATAGTCTCATTAGGAATTGGACATTAATTGTTGGAGCCATTGCATCGGAAAATGAGTTCCTATGTAGACGATATTACAGTAAAGGATCAATTCACGCCATCTAAGAAATGTGATATTTATTTCTCAATTTGTGGACGTCTAATTTGAATGTCTGTGGCCTATGCCAATTTTGTAAATTTTATCAAGTTCAGGGTCTTAGGCATCTCTGAACATTCAAGAATCTGCCAAAAGTTTTATCACGACAGAGATTCTATTAATGCCCTTTGCTTTTGTAGCACTGAGACTTTCTCAAAAGCTTAAGGAACTGATTGCTAGTGACTCGCTAGACTACAATTCCTGGAGATCGTTAATTTTAGAGGTTGAAAATACTTGTCAGGTAAGTCTATATTATTGTCTTTTGCCTTCTTAGATATTAATATCTTATAGAAATGGACTGGACAAAGCATTATTTTGGAGAACAATAGCTGCCTCTACTAGAAGAGTGATTGAAATACGACGTTTAGGTTTGTTTCACGATTTAAAACATTTATATTGTCTATTTCCATTAGCTATAGATTTTGGTAAAACGACAAACATTTAATCATAGGATTGATATGACAGTAAACATCAAGTTTTCTATTCCAATCAGCTGTAAGCTAATGTAATTAATGGGAGGTGATTGTTAATAGTAGTGCTACTTCTACCGGAAAAGCAATCAAAACATGTTGATCGATTTGCTATATGGTTTAAAATTTTGATTTGCATCGTTTTCTCTAGTTATAACTTTTGTTAAAATAGCAAGAGGTCGGACTTGCACATTATTATATAAAAAAATGCGAAAGTTTTATGAGAGAAATGTTATACTTGTCGAGGGTCATGGTCAAATACATAGAACAGATATATTGAAACCTCTTGGAGTTAAGGGTTAAAGACTCCTGTGAGCTTTCTATGAATGTTTTTGTCAATGATGAGCATTCTGAATAATGTACTAATAGGTCAGTCGTGAATGCTGAGGCTATTGGATGAGCAAGCAAATGCCTGTACCAAATTGGTTATTGTGTGCTCTAAATTATTTGTGGTTTTGAAATGCAGGATGATATAGATACAATTTCCTTGTCATATGACTCTTTTTTGTCGAAATTTCCGTTGTGTCACTGGCACTTGGAACGATATGCATATTGCAAGGCAAAGCTTTATGGTACTCAAGAAGCCATTAAAGTTTATGAACGAGGAGCAGAAGTGGCAATGTTTTCAGTTGGTTTCTGGGTTGACTATTTTACATTTGGCACAGCTTGTTTTGGAGATCCTGAGGATATTCGCAAGTAATGTTCATATATATCTTATATTTATTTGCTTTGGATAAAAACTGTCTTATTGAATTGGACTTGTATTTCTGAACCTTTTGTCACGACTTTATTCCGTGTATCATTACACTGCAGAAATCTTCTTGATCAATCGAGTTTTTCCTGGATCATAGTATACTGTAGTTTTCCATGAGATAGGCTGGTAGATGAGTAGGATTAGGTTGGAAACAAGCCTAGGTTTCCAGAAGTCATCAACAACCACAACAATAACAACTAATCCTTTAATCCCAATGGATTGAGGTAGGCTACATGAACCATATAAGAAATGAAGTCGGGTCGCCCACATGCGTCATCCTTTTCCAAGTGCTTCGGTCAGTTTCCAGAAGTCATAATGAACTTTAATAGATAATTGTTATTTCTGAGATTTATAGTCATCGTATGGCATGTTGCTTAAAAAAATAGTGCATCTCCCAGCATATCTCCAATATTCGTTCTCAAGACCATGTTCATGTCATGATTTGACTATTTTATTCGGCTAGCTGTCACAGATCTACGCCACCCTCCTCTTTTGCCCTGACTTGAGACATGACTTGCGACATGCAGTGATACATATCACAGGGTATATATATCACTGACGGAGTTTCTCAAGACCATGTATGGATTTATTATCATTTCTTTGCTTTATATGTCAAATACATCAATGCTAAATCATTTTAAAATATTTCAAACGGTTATTTTTTAATGCTGAGAGCTTAGATGTTGCTTTAGGCTTGTTCTGATGTAGTACATATTTGTAAAATTGATCTTATCATCCCAAAATAAACTCTACATCATCAAAAGTTTTTCTCTGTATTATAGTTGCATCTACTCGACCCTGGCATTTAACCATTATAGTCATTGAATCTTATGAGTGTAGGTTTTAAAGCTCAGAGTTAGTGCCTACACTACATTTTGTAGCTATGGATTCTAGAGTTTGTTTTATGCATAACAAAGGGATGCCTGATAGTTATGGGTTTGTAGACTTTTATGAAGAAAAGGGAGAATTTTCTGCAAAGTCAAATTTATGTTGCTGCGAGCTTTAAATCATAGTGTTGATATGCATAGATCAATTATTTACACATCATTGCCATATTTCAGTATTTGTTCTCTCAATGTTTGAAAAGGCACCACCAAAAGATGAGGCTGAGATCTAGTAGTGCCTCTAACCCAGTAAACTAGGTTTATGTTTTTCAATTTTTTTTACATTTCACAACTTCAGTGCATTATAGTGCTTTGTTACTTTTTGTCGCACTCATGGTAGATAAATTATTTATGGAAATGAGGTGTTTCTAAAATAGAGGTCTTCTTTCCTTTTGTGATTTACTGAAAAATTTGTTGCTTGGACATTATATTACTTCAAGCTATTGAGATTGGATGTTTAGCCATTGCAAATCATGATGCTTCCATTACCGAAGTACCTTCTCCCCATCTGATTGCATTGCAATAGCAATATGCAATTTGGCTCAAGTGTTTACTATCATGATAACATTTTTTGACAGATTATTTGGAAGAGCCTTCTCATATGTTGGAAAGGATTACTTTTTTCATGCCTTATGGGACAAATACATGAAATATGAATTCAGTGAGCAGGGATGGAATTTTCTTGCTCAAAGTTACATCCAAGCATTGAGGTTTCCAACAAAGAAGCTGAATTTTTATTATGATAAGTATGTTGTGGTCCAACTTTCTCACAAATGTTGTAGTGACTACTACTGCTGTTAAATAACTCCCTTTCCTGACAAGGATGCTTTCCAAGAATGTCATTCTTTGTCTCTCACTTTTAACTTTATCGTTGGGTCTCATCGATTGCGATTATTCCAGTTATTATCTTCTCTTTATTTCCTTGTTTTGTGCTTATTTCAGGCTAAGTACTTTACAATTTTCTTTAGGTGACACCAAGTGGCTTTGAGCCTCCGGTCCCTTTCTCGAGTTTTTTTCCATGTGGAGCAGCGAAATTGTATTCCTTTTTGTGATGTTGTCTGTCTTGGATTATTTTTTTCATTTTTCATTGTAAAGAATCCTGAGAATTCATTTTGGATTTCCTTTTTCCAGTGCAATGTATCGTATCGGCTGTAAACAAATAGTTTGAGGGACTTAAATTCCCCCTCCTTACTTTCTCCCTCCTCCGAAATTCACGCCCCCAGAGGACGGGTTATTCACATTTCATTTGATGGTTAGAGGCGAGTTGAAGGCTAAGCAGTGGGAATTCTAAAGATTCCCCGGCCCGTGTATTATTCTTTGATCGATACATAGCAACCTTGTCATAGGACTGATGGGAACAATTTAAATCTTACCATAAAGAACTACCATGATCATATGTTTACCATTTAGGAACTATGGAAAAAGTCCACACTGGTCATCCGCTATCACCTCCATCAACAATGAAAGGATGACTGAAATTTTAAAAATGAGTAGAATGCTTCTAGTTTCATTTACAGTTTTTGCAGTATTTTAATACAAGATAAGCGCTGACTGCAAATGAAGTCTTCCAAATATTAGCATTAGCTGAATACAAATCTTGCTGATGTCAGGTTAAGCATTTACTTGTTATAACTTTCTCATCTCCCAATTCATTGTATTTTGTTCTCTCTCTCAAATCTGTACACCAGGATTAAAGTACCGAGATTCTACAGGACCAGCATATAGGTTGCTATCTGTAATTGTGTTTGATATGATTAAACAAACATGTTTGGCCTTCAATTAACATACGGCTTCTAAACTCTATTTTTTTCTTATCTCTCTGACTCTCCTTTTCAATTGTCAACCAATAAATATGTGTTGCCATTAATGCTTCAGTTTCAAGCAGTTTGTGGCCAATTTAGAAGAGGAGATGGAATATGAGAAGAATGACGAAATTGAAGTAGAGCAACTATCAGCTCATTCTGAAGCAATAAAAATATCTAGGGATGGAATCTCTCTTGTCATCAAGGATTTGCTGGGTTCTTCTGATAAATTCCTCAAGTGCAAGGCGCTGGGCAGATATAGATCTATTGGTGAAGAATTCTATCAGGAATCATGCAAGTTGAATGAAAAAATAAAATGCTTCGAGACAAATATAAGAAGGCGATTTTTTTGTGTAACTCCTCTTGACGAAGATCAATTAAATAATTGGCATCTCTATCTTGATTTTATCGAGAACCAAGAAAATTTGGACTGGGTGAGATTTTAATTCATTTGGCATAACTTAGTAAGGATCTATCTTGTTTTACTTTTATATGTATGTATACATGTTCGTGTGCAGGCTGTAAAACTGTATGAGAGGTGTTTAATATCTTGTGCTAATTACCCTGAATTCTGGATGCGTTATGTTGATTTCCTGGAATCTAGAAGAGGGCGTGAGCTGGCTATCTCTGCTTTAGACCGGGCAACAAAAGTATTTCTGAAGGCGCGTTTCGAATTTCCTTGTTTCTACTTAGTTGATTTATGGGATAAAGTACAATTCCATAATCTGTTTCATGAATCGTTCCCACCCATTTTGGTTGGTGGCACAGGGTGTGGACCAGAAGTTATTCTTTGTCCTTATGAATTGTGATTCATATAGTTATGCACTCTGTATTGCGGGCTTTGGTTGTGTTTTAACTTATGAAATTAGGAATTGAAATACGCCTGAGATACTTTTTACCTTGAGCTGTTTAGATGAATGCATATTTTCTTTTGTTTGTGGTATCAAAGTAGTCTCTTGTTGAACTTTTGTTTGTATATATCTCTTAGTTCTTGACCATAAGTGATAGCAACTTCTAGGGTTTGCATATGGCTGTGTTAATAGCCACTTCTAGGGTTTGCATATGGCTGTGTTATGCTATACTTTTTGATAGAATTGTATGCGATATTGTAGTATCTCTTGATCAAAAGATGTACCTTTTAGATTTTTGTTTTTGCTTTCATTGATAGTTCTATAACCCTATCGACTGAAGTTCAGTTTTAGCTTTCAGGATTGGAGAAGCTAGGATTTTGCTATATTTTATTTGTATTTTTATCATATTGGATGATGTGATTTTTTTCCGGTGTTAAACACCTCGCAGAAAGTGCCGGATATCCATCTATTCAGTGCTAGATTTAAGGAGCGCATAGGAGATGTGGATGGTGCTCGTGCTTCATTGCAGCAGTGCGAAACAAAAACTGATTCCATTTTTTTCGAAAAAGTTGTAACACAAGCAAACTTTGAAAGACGTCTGGTATGTTTTTTGCATTGGTTCATATATTCATGTATCCGGATTGAGGACCTTTGTTAAGAAGAGATGGCTTGAACTTTAGGGAAATTTAGCTGAAGCTTCTACTACGTATGAAGAAGCGCTAAAAACAGCAAAAGAGAAGCGGAAAAGTCATATTCTTCCCTGGCTGTATTCTAACTATTCCCGATTCACCTTCATGGTATGAAATTTTTTGTCAATCCAACTTCGACTCGTCAGTAGTTATCGGTTCTATATGGTTTAATTCTTATAGGTAGTAGCCCTTTGGTGCCGTAGCAAGTACAAGAAATGAAGGGCAAGAAATCACTTGCCATTTGTAAATGATTGTTTGCTTATTTAGTTTACTTGTTGCATATATAAGTGTACTTTGACAATATTATCATTCTATATGCCTACGAAGCTATGCCATCTTGTTGTCTCATTTTCTTGTACAGTTCACTGTGATAAGTTACCTGCTTTTCTTCTTGGTTAGCAAAATTCTCACTTTTGTCACTGACCTTGCTTTTGTCATTTCTTGTGCTCATTTATAGTGTGTTTTCGAGTGACATGGTTGTTGTCTTACTTTTTTTATAACTGTGTTTATATCTCGTACAATTTCATGTTCCCGCACCCTGCCTCTTGAGTTTGTGAGCAACTAAAGGCCAGAATTGGCTATTCAATTCTGATGTCCTAAATAGGCTTCCGTGTCCCCTTTTATCTTAACATTTTTCCATGGTTTTGTGAAGCTCCTGTTGCATTTTTCTTGATTGCACATCCTTTGTGAAACACATTCTGCATGTCAGTTATTAAATAATGGTGCAGCCACATAATATTATATGATCCTAAAGCAAGAAACATGCTGTTAATGTTTAGGATTATGTCTTACAAGCATGTAACTCTGTTGATATTATACGTTTTTAATTGATTTCATTCTTAACGGTCTGCTGGAAGAGGTAAATTGAGAACAAACATATTTTTCTCATATTTTCTGATATAAAACTCAATACATTGAGCACCTATATGTAGGTGAGTGCAAAGCATAAAAAAAGAAACTTCCTATCTAATCTTCTGTAATAAGGCAGTAAATAATTCTATACAAATATGCTAACACAATCAAACCTAATTTACACAATCTACTCCCTTAAATTATTCCTGCAATCTTATTCATAATTATCCAACACAATCTCGATTTCCAACACTCCCCCTCTGGTTTGGAAAATATTTTCCATACTTAGCTTGTTGATTAAGTAGTTGAATTGACCTTTGTACAATTTTTTGGTAAGAACATCTGCAATTTGTTCAGTCGTAGGTATGTGGTTCATGATGATCACCCCTTTTTCGATCTTCTCTTTAATGAAATGCTTATCAACTTCCACGTGTTTAGTTCTGTCGTGGAGAACAGGGTTGTGAGCAATTGCAATGGCTGCCTTGTTGTCACAGTACACATTTATTGGTAACTTGCTTTGAACTCTTAGATCTTCTAGCAATCTTTTGATCCATAGGACTTCGCAAATTCCATGAGCAACAAATCTAAATTCTGTTTCAGCGCTACTTCTTGCAACTACGTTATGTTCTTTACTTCTCCAAGTAACCAAGTTTCCTCCCAAAATATACAGTACCCAGAAGTGGATTTTGATCAATGGAACACCAGCCCAGTCTGCATCAGTGTAGACTTCGATCCCTAGATGTCCTTGTTTTTTAAACAGTAGTCCTTTCCATGGTGTACCTTTTAAGTATCTTAGGATTTTGTATGCTGCCTCGTAGTGTACTTGACCCGAGGAATGCATAAATTGGCTTACTCTACTAACTGCTAAGGGTATATCTAGGCGTGTGTGGGACAGAGAAATTAGCCTTCCAACCAGCCTCTGAAACTGTTCTACATTCATTTTTTCTTCGGGCTTAGCATGTTGAAGTTTCTGGTTAGGTTTAATCAGAGTTCCAGCAGTCCGACATCCGAGCAAGCCAGTTTCAGTAAGTAAATCAAGTGTACATTTGCGTTGAGTTACAAATATACCATCTTCGACCGTGCAAACTCCATACCCAGGAAATATTTAAGAGTTCCTAGGTCCTTAATCTCGAATTCTTTGGCCAATCCCCTCTTCAAATGATTCAATTCATCTATATCATCTCCTGTCAAAACAATGTCATCTACATAAACAATCAAGATTGCAAGTTTACCTTTAGTTGAGTGTTTATAGAACTAATGTGGTCTGCTTGGCTTTGATTGTAACCAAGTTTCTTAACAACTTTCCTAAAGCGTTCAAACCACGCTCTCGGAGATTGTTTCAGTCCATATATGGATTTTCTTAGCTTGCATATTTTATTTTCACCATCTCGAAACCTGGAGGAAGGTTCATGTAAACTTCTTCTTCACTCCATTTAGGAAAGCATTTTTTACATCTAATTGATGTAAAGACCGATTATGATTGACAGCGAGAGACAACCGAACTCGAGTTGAGTTCATCTTAGCCACTGGTACAAATGTTTCTTGATAGTCGATTCCAAGGGTTTGTGTGAACCCTTTTGCTACAAGTCTCGCTTTGTTCCTTTATATACTCCCATCAGCCTTGCACTTGACAGTGAATACCCACTTGCAACCTATGGTTTTCTTTTCCTCAGGCAATGTTACCAAATCACGAATCCCATTCTTTTCCAGTGCATTCATCTCTTCCATAACTGCTAACTTCCAATTCGGGTTATCCAGTGCTTCCTTAATAGTTCTTGGGACAAAAAGGTTAGACACATTTGCAATAAAGGTTCTATAATTGTTGGATAGCCTATCATAAGATAGATAATCTGCAATGGAATGTTGTGTGCATTTTCGAACACCCTTTCTAATTGTTATGGGAAGAAAATCAATGGGTGTATTAGGTGAGGGAACTACAGAAGGATTAGGATCGTGAGTACCTGAAATTCTTGGAACATCTTCCGGGGATTCTGATTGGCTTAGTGATAGAATGGCTGGACTATCTTTACTCCTTTATTTTCTTCTGGTATAAACCAGCTGTTCAGGTTCATAAACATTTTTTCCTGCTATGTCTTCCTCAGCTTGTGATTGATCGATGATTTGCAGATTTAGATTAGCTGTCTTTTCATTGTCAATTTTTTCAGTAGATGAGAGAATGATATTTGGCAAAGTGTTTGAATTTGTTTCCCAAAAATTTGCTTCACCACTCTCGAGCTCCCCCTGAAGACAATTTTTGCAAAAAATAGGGATGTTTTTCCACAAACGAAACATCCATGCAGACATTTTTTGTTTTGTTTGAGGATTGTAACACTTGTATCCCTTTTTATTTGAGGCATATCCGATAAAGATACACCCTTTCAGCCCTAGGATCCAATTTGGTGCGAAAATTGTTGGGTATGTGGACATACGCGATGCATCCGAAAATTTTTATTGGTAAATCTGAAGTGATTCGACAATATGGAAAGATGTTTTTTGAAATAACTAAGGGGGGTGGCATATTTTAGAACACGAGTTGGCATCCGATTGATAAGGTAAGATGCTGTCAAAATAGCTTCGCCCCATAGGTATTTAGGAACATGCATGGAAAACATCATTGCTCGAGCCACCTCAAGTAAGTGTCTGTTTTTTCTTTCAGTAATGCCATTTGTTGAGGTGTGTCACGAAATGTGGATTGATGAACAATACAATGTTCTTGAAAGTATTTTCCTAGACATTTATTAAAAAATTCTGTCCCATTGTCCGAATGAAACATACAGATTTTGGTTCCAAATTGAGTATCAATCATTTTGTGAAAAAATTGAAAAATATTTTTCACTAAGATTTATCATTCATCAGATACAACCAACAAAGTCGTGTATGGTCATCGATATAAACGTGACAAACCATTTTTTGCCTGTCAGGGAGGTGATCCGTGAAGGACCCCACACATTTGTAAACCAAAGCCAAAAAGGGGGTTGGGGGTCCGAAATTTGGATAATTTTAATAAATCTTTACTGGGGAAATGAGGTTGGGGAATTTTAAAAAATGAGGGGTCTTTATGGTGGAAGGTCCTTAGGTCTAGATATGGATTTAATAGATGGAGTCTGATAGACGAAGGGGGGAGGGGGAGTGGAGGGGTTAAGGCGTCGTCGTGGTGGAGAGACATTTTGAAATGTACGTTTCACGATCAGTCAGGTTGGTTTAAAAGAGGGTTAAATAGAAAAGTCGGGAATGGGATGGGGACTCGATTTTGGGGTGATGTTTGGCTAGGGGGTAATAGGTTAAATGAAGCATTTCCTCGGTTAGCATTATTAGCACGGAACAAAGATATTCTTATAGCTCAGATGGGGGTGTGGGTGGATGGGTTGTGGGAGTGGCATTGGGATTGGAGACGAGAATTATTGGATAGGGAAATAGAAATTCTTCATGATTTAATTTTTTTGTTGGACAAATTTCTTTTGACACAGGGACAAGAGGATTTGTGGATTTGGACTCCAGACTCATCGAACAGATATTTCGTTCTTTCAGCATATGCCACAATCTCGGAGGACACCCCAATTGAGCCAGACTTATCAGAGACATATGCTTCGATTTGGAGCTCTTTGGCACCTTCCAAGGTTGCGGCGTTTACATGGCGGGTGATTCGAGACAGAATATCAACAAGATCAAACCTCCTGAAGAGAAAGATCATCATGGGAGCAGAGGCAGCGCATTGCGGGATATGTCTCTTAATGGAGGAGACTACTCAGCATCTATTCTTCCGATGTTCGGAGTCATATGCCTTATGGATGAGATGCTATCAATGGCTGGGAATTTATACGGTCTTATCTTCGGAGCCAGTGCCACATCTACTGCATCACCAAGGTTTATGGACGCGAAAAAAGGGAAGGAAAGCATGGATGACAATATGGAGCACGGTTCTATGGACGATTTGGCTACATCGAAACAAGTTGTGTTTCCATGGAAGAGAAAACAGGGACGAAGATTTATTGGAAGTCGTTATTTACAGATCATGGTTCTGGATCACCAATAGAGGAACCAATAACTTTACGTACTCGTTTGTTGATTGGAGACAGGATCCGCTTATTTGTTTACTAGCATTTTAGTTTTCTAGGAAACCTATGGGTTATACCTCATTTTGTACTAACTACGCCTTGTAGTAACTATCTCGTGCCTTTGGCATCGTATTTTATATTATATTATTTGTCTGATAAAAAAAAAAATAACATGGTTTTTATCCATTATACGGTTTTGTTAAATAAATGGTTCGATGACTCTTAGAACACAACTATCACAAGAAACGAAGAGAAATCCAATGTTTTGAGCAATATAGGAAATTAATACTTCAAATATTGAAAACTAGGATGACCTAATCTGAGGTGCCAAATCATTATTTCATCACGAGAACAAGTTGAACTAACAATACCGCAGCAGCTGTGAACATTCCTTTCTTTGGTGGTATTATCATCAAAGTAGTAAAGACCGTTGACCATTCTAGCACTGCCAATCGTCTTCCCCGAGTTCCTGAAATTCACAGTGATAGGCAAAGAAAATAACACGACAATTAGACTACTTAGAAATTTTACTATCTGATAATAAATTACAAGTTAGTTTTGGAACATGAAGAACAAATTGAAGTGTGATTTGGCCTTTTCCTCTAATGGGGGTAAAACTACCATCGGCGATCCTAACTTCTTCAGTCTCAGGAAGGAATGAATATTGATTGAAAAAGTAGGAATGAATGTCATGTAATCAGATGCTCCAGAATCAATTATCCATGGAGCAGAATTTCGACAAGAAGTTAAAGCACCAGGAATACTACCTGTTTGCGCCAGTGCACTATCAAGAGTACCGGATAAGAAATTGGACTTTAGCAGTCGCAGAAGATGATCAATCTGCTCCTAGAGAATGGATTGGTCTCAGCTTCATTAGCATAGGATGTCCTTTGGTTAGACTTGTTGCTTTTTCAGTTTGCAGGCTTCCCATGAATCCTCCAACAATTTTCTTGGGTATGGTTTGGCTTGTTGCAGAATCCACACTTTATCCTATGCTTTTCTGGTTGTCTTTGTTAATTAAAGACCTTATTGGCAACAGGCTCAGACACAGTCATGGCAGAATTCTCTCCTGGTGCAACAACTTTTTCTCCAAGCATTGCGTTTCTGCGGCTCTCTTCCCTTCGAACCTCAGAAAACACTTCACCAATGGGTGGCAATGGTTGACGTTCGATGATAAGGATTCTAAGAGTTTTGTAGATCTTAGATTATAGATTGACTTATCTTGTATTTAAATTGTAGAGTAAGTCTGTCTATTATTGTATTCTAAGATAGGAGAACTCTTTTTACCTTTATAAATTGAGGTCTTTTCTTTGTATTCAGTTGAGTTGATAAATTACTAAAAAGAAGAAGAAGGGAGCATAGACTCTCGTTTATTTTCGTTTATTCCTTCTATTTTACCTTCAAAGTACTTGGTGATATTATCCTGTCCTTGATGGATTTCACCGAGTTTAATTGTTAATTCATAAATTTGGGATTGATTTCCCAAATCTGAATACATTTAGCTAATGTACTCCCATGGTTCTTTAGCTGTTGAGTAGCATTAGTAGTTTGAAGTAATTTCTTCTCCCATGGAGTTGACCTACCAGGTCATTACCATAGAATTCTCAGCATCCCAGGTTTTGTATGATGAATCATCCTTCGCTGGTTCCTTTGTTTCGCCAGGCAAATAACCAATTTTTCCACGGCCCCTGATAGACATGCGGATGGATTGAGACCATCTCACAAAATTTTCACCTTTTAACTTAATATTGGTGATTTGTAAAGAATGGGTATGTGGGTTAATGGCTTCTGAAATTTTTGTGGATGGTTCAGACGTCACCTCGGAGGTGGAAGACATGGCTGCGGCGGCTAGGGTTAGGATTTCCGAAAAAACAAAAAACTTAATTATAGCTCTGATACCATGCTGGAAGAGGTAAATTGAGAACAAACATATTTCTCATATTTTCTGATATAAAATTCAATACATTGAGCACCTATATGTAGGTGAGTACAAAGCATAAAAAAGGAAACTTCCTATCTAATCTTCTGTAATAAGACATTAAATAATTCTATACAAATATACTAACACAATCAAATCTAATTTACGCATTCTACTCCCTTAAATTATTCCTGCAATCTTATTCATAATTATCGAACACAATCTCGATTTCCAACACAGTCCATATTGTATTTTGCTTTATTGAGTTTATTGGACTATTCTCTAACTACACCTAACTGCTTGATAGATATCAGGTAGTGCGGATGCTGCTAGAAATATACTAATTAATGGTGTAAAACAAGTACCTCATTGCAAATTCCTTTTCGAGGTATCAGATGCACTCTTTTATTGTTTTTTTTATGACCAAGGTAGAAAAAACTGATAGTTTCTACTCATCCAGGAATTGATAAATTTTGTAATGACCCACGAAGGGTCAAGACAAGTGAATGTAATCGACTCAATCATATCGGATGCCATTTCTCCTGGATCGGATGAATACCGTGGTTTGAGTGCCAAAGATCGAGAGTGTATATCGTCCTTGTTCATAGAGGTTGGAGTTTATCTTGATTTTGGTCTACTTGGACGTTGGTATACTAATATTTATTTATCTATTCATTTTTTGAGGTTCACTATATCAATTTCCTAGAGGATTCTTCTTATGTTATTGTCTTTAAAATTTCTTAAGCCATGTACCAAGTAGCCAATCAGCATAAAAGTAAATTGGCTGCTTTGAAGCTGAAAAAAGTAAAAACTTTGCAAAATTTAGCGAATTTTGTCTATTAAAAACATTTGGGCAAAGTGTTAAATCGAGATATACTTGTAGCAAATGACAGAAGTGGTCTATATTTTGTGGTATGCTAGATTGGAACTCTGGAGTACTATGCTTAGTTATGTGGCAATAAATGGCTAATATGGTTTAGAAATGATCAATATGCTTAGTTATCCGTTCCCCATCACCCCTTATGCTTTAAATCTATCTCTTGTTTTACTAAATTTTCATGTTCCGCAGAAGTAATCTGCAGTTTTATGCGACATTTGTTCCTACAATTGGTGTAATATTGCAGTTTGTGAATCTTTGTGGAACTGTAAATGATGTGATGAAGGCGTGGAACCGTCATATTAACCTATTTCCTCAGTTCCTAAGGAGTGGCGCCATGTATAAACACTTGGCATCTGGCAATTCTTTGTTAAACATGGCCCAGCTTCAAGTTGAACAAGATCCCGATGTGAATCGTGAAATCGATCTTACTCAGGTTATGGAAAAGCTGTCACCTCCGAAGGATTACAATAATAATGGCAAGGAAACAGCAAGTACCGGTGTATAACAAAGCTATTATGCTGTCTGACAAGGATGTGTCACAAGACAATGAGCCAGGTTATGGCTCGTCATGTCAATCAAGAGAAGAAACACAAGGACCAGTGGATGTTTCTGCAGAATTAGCCAAGTCCACTGGGAATGTTTTGATCTCACATGATTCAGTTCATTATCTCTCATGCCAGTCTAGGGTAGAAAAATCTGGACAGGTGGTTATTTCTGAACCTGGACCGGTGGTTGTTTCCGCAGAAATCACTAACGAGTCCGCGGAGCAAGCTTTAAGCATATGTGAGCCGGATAAAGCGTTTGGCAAGTCATCAGAAACAACTGAGCCTGTTGAACAACTTAGCCTGTTGGATCATGAGTTCAAACAGCAGAAGCAGCCTGTTTATTTGGATAGTACTATCTTAAATTACAAAGATAAGGAAAATCAGGAGGCCATTCCCATGTCTTGCGATGTGTGTAAAGCTAAGGGAGGTGTATCTCCAAATAGCAGTCCGATTATTGAATCTCCACTCTTTCAAAATGCATCAGAAAGAGATGGACCGGTGATTCATCAGAACAGCATGATAACTAATATACCTGCAGATTCAAAAGAGCCTTCTAAAACTGGTGGAAACTTGATTAAGACCGATGGCAAAGTCACAGCTCCTGGATGTACTAGTTCAGGGTTTCATGATCGAGCAAAAGAGCGAGAGCACGATCATCATCCAGCCAATGAATTGGACAGCAAGATGCTGATGAAGCAAGGAAATGCTGAGTCAAATTCAGAGGCACAAATACATAGCCAGTCAGCAGGTGTTATTGGGGAAAATGCAAAAACTGACCATGCCTGGCCAGTGAATATGACGATTCCACCGGCCTCTACGTCTACAGCACAATCTCCTCTACTGTCCTCCCCATTGGTTTCGTATCCTCAGCAAAATGTGCAGCAAAGCAATGTCCCAAGCAGTCAGGATCCTTGGCAAGCTCAACAGACCCTGGCTACGAACCAGATGCTAGAGTATCAATACCATCAGCAGCATTTGGCGCAACAGCACTATCAGCAGCATATGCAACAGCCTTTATATCAACTGCAGCACCAGTATATGAACCAGCAACAGTATCAACAACTGAATCAGCAGCACTTGCAGCTGTTGCCTCAGCAATATTATGGCCAGGATCAGCAGCATCAACTGCAGCAACAGATAACATATTTTGAACAGTTTCATCAACAATTGCAACAACAGCATTATTACCAGCAAAATCAGCATTTACAGCACAGTCAGCAACCTCATCAACTTCAGGAGCTTGCCTACCATATAAATCAACAAGGATATCCGCAACATGCTGCAACACAAGGACAACAGATACCTTTAATGCAATACCAACAGCATCAACAGGCTTATCAGCATCTACATCAGCAGCAATCACATGGAGGACATCTCCATGTTCAAGAACACCATCAGCAAGATGAACAGCTGCAGAAACAACATGAAGTCAGTTCGGGACAAACTATGAGTGATAAGCAACAGGTTTGCCTTGAAAAATGAATCATTTTTCTCTCTTTGTCGAAAACAATAATGAAAATGGCCAGATAAAGTATTTGAAATTGAGTATTTTCACTGGTAGTCGCTCTTCTTCCCACATCGCAACACCTTGGTACTCGTATTATTTTACTTAATTAAGAATGCATATTATCAAGTCCACACTTTGCCTTTTTTGTACTAATTTTTCTTAAAAAAGTTTTTAATATTGATAACATTCTTGTTTGAGTACGGTTTGATATAGGTTGACACAGTATTAGATTGTCCGAGCCTTGAACCATGTACATAATTCCCATAGATGCCTTTGGGATATGCTAATTTATGGCATGAGAGGAGTATGTTCCCCGCAACTTAGAAGGTCAAACAGCATGGTTGGATTAGAATTGTTTCTGTTGTTCAATTCCGCCCCACCGCTTCTGCAAAAGATGAAGAAATCTTAGCTGATCATATTGAAGTCTGAGATTCTGCTGAAGTAACGCTCTATTGGAGGTCCTCAATTAAATTTAAACATGTGCCTTCTTGAATGAATTATTACGAAGCTTCTAAAATAGCAGTTATTGCGGGATGTATCAGATTTGAGGTTTACTAAGAAATCGGTACTTTCGATGAGCTAAAGATGAACCCACTAAAAACTAATTCCCTATCCTACTTCTCTCTGTGTGTGTCTGTGTGCGCTTGTTTGTGGGGTGGGGTGCTGTGAATACAATCATGCCCTTTGGAATTCTTTCTTATCAACTATTACCCTGCAGGTTCCTAAAAATGCCCCACCAGATCATGATGGTGCATCCGAAGCTTCTAAATCTCCACGTCTTCATGGACAATATCCACAGATTTAGCTATGATATTAGAGAGCTAGTGGTTACTCATAATCAGCTCCTCGCATCAGTAGTAACAGTTTCACATCAATGCCACTCCTCCTCGTAAGCCTGGTAGTCTTGGAAGAGCTAACATATTTTTGGTAATATTGCGGTCATTTTTCTGCCGTCTTCTCAACCTCAAAGAGAATGGATTTGAATTATTGCATCTGAAGTGATAAGTATTAACATGTATTGATCTGAAATGAGAAGTATTAACATGTAAAAACGGTTTCACACTCCGTTAAGAACACTTTGTTTTGGACCAATGTGGATACTCTTGGCAATGCATCACTTTTTTATGTGTAACTTGAGACTCTTATCTTATCTTATTCGATATTTTGTTTGACATGAAAAGACTAAGAACTCAGTGTATGTCAATGAATTGTGGTGTTGATAGAAAGTCTTAATTTTTTGTGAGCTTTGCATTCATTTGGATTCATGCTTCATATTTATCCCGCATGTGGGAAAACATGGCTATGAAATAAGAATATAGGTAAACCAGTTCACAAAAGGGAAATAAACTTCTTTCATCAATAGCACATAGATGGGTTAAATACATGGACGAGTGACAGAATGGTAAACTATTAAAAACTTTAATTTTAAAAAAAAAAATGAAAATTTTCCAATCCCCTCTTATTTACGTCGATCAATAGCTATCCATTGTTGCTGGAGTAACACTCTGCAACAGCCCCCATAGTGGGCCAGGACCATATCCTCGAATCCATTTAAATTGGTCGTCGGACTCAGCTCACAGTTCATAGAAATGCCATGCCTGGAATTTCTGGATATCGTGGACTTCCTTCACAATAATTTTGTTTAGTTATTAAAGATATAATTTATGCTAAAAAAACCCCAACACTTCATTAAACTTGTACTCCGTGCCTCAAATGTTGCACGATGATTTTATCACAGAGAAATATATTCAGCCGATATAGTATGAGATTCTGCTGAAGTAACTCTCTGTTGGAGGTCGTCAATTTAAAAACGTGCCTTCTTGAATGAATTATTACGAAGCTTCTAAAGTAGCAGTTATTGCGGAATGTATCAGATTTGGGTTTTACTAAGAAATCGATACTTTCGATGAGCTAAAGATGAAACCATTAAAGACTAATTCCCTATCCCACTTCTCTCCACGTGTGTTTCTATGTGCTTGTTTGTTGGGGTGGGGTGCTGTGAATACAATCATATTCTTTGGAACTATTTCTTATCAACTAATATCCTACAGGTTCCTAAAAATGCCCCACCAGATCAAGATGATGCATCCGAATCTTCTAAATCTCCACATCTTCATGTACAATATCCACATATTTAGCTATGATATCAGAGCTAGTGGATACTCATAATCAAATCCCCATATCAGTAGTAACAGTTTCACATCAATGTCACTTCTCCTCGTAAGCCTGGTAGGCTTGGAAGAGCTAACATATTTTTGGTAATATTATGGTCATTTTTCTGCAGTCTTCTCAACCTCAGAGAGCACGGATTTGAATTGCATCTGAAGTGAGAAGTATTAACATGTAAAAACAAATTCATGCTCCTTTAAGAACACTTTGTTTTGGACCAACGTGGATATTCTCGGCAATGCCTCACCTTTTGATGTGTAACTTGAGACTCTTATCTTATTCGATATTTTGTTTGACATGAAAATACTAAGAACTCAGTGTATGTCAATAACTTGCGGTGTTGATAGAAGTCTTAATATTTTGTGAGCTTTGCATTCATTTGGATTCATGCTTCATATTTATCCCGCATCTGGGAAAACATGGCTAAGAATACAAGTAAACCACTTTGCAAAAGGGAAATAAACGTCTTTCATCAATAGCACACAAATGGGTTAGATACATGGACGAGTGGCAGAATGGCCAACTATTAAAAGCTTTAATTTTAAAATAAAAATTTGAAAATTTTCCAATCCCCTGTTATTTATGTCGATCAATTTATGTTCATTATTGCAGGAGTAACACTCTGTAACAGCGCCCATAGTGGACCAGGACCATATCCTCGAATCCATTTAAATTGGTCACTGGACTCAGCTCACTGGCATAAAAAGATCAGGCCTGAAATTTGTGAATATCGTGGACTTCCTTTACAATAATCTTGTTTTATTGTTAAAGATATTTATGCTAAAATCCCCCACAGGCCACAACAGAGCAACAGACGGAGCAACAGATCTCTTCATTAAATGAACTCCGTGCATCAAATGTTGCACGTTGATTTTATCACAAAGAAATATATTCAGCCGGTATATTCAACTAGCTATCCATTTATCCAACCCGCAAGGGAAATGCAGAGCCCCGTGATTCTCTGTTGCTCTTCAAATTCAGTTCCCCCCTCAAGTTTACAGAGATTGACACTTTTTTCGACAAGACATCAAGAGGATATTTTCGCCGCCGCTCTCTCAAGTTCCAGTGGATTACTATTAGCTTCTTTGCGTCCGCGCCAATCTTCTCGCTTTACTATTAACTCTACTGGTAATGGTTCTGTGCTCAAGCTCTTACCTTTTCTTTCTGTTTCGTTTTGGTGTCAATTTTATGCCTGTAGTATTTGGGAAATTTGGCGTAATCTGTCGGGATTTGAGATAGTATTGCAAACATTTCCGTTCGACGTTGTTACCGATACTTATCTGGTTCACGGATAGCTTGAATTATGCGTGAATCTCGCCTTTTGACTGCTTAGAGATATGAAATTATGAAGCGAGACTATGATTGTTCTTCTCTGATATCGGTATCAATGATTCTTCATGTTTGTTGTCTTTTCCTATCTCAATATCTATTATTTTTTCTCGTTTGTTTTCATGGGTCTGAAATGGTTACGAGGAATTTCGTATATATCTATGCCTGCCGATGCTAAGTTGAACCTTTTGCTATCAAAGCGTCCACTCGGTTTGGCTTATCTAACCTTATACAGTGGCGATTTCTAATTTTTTATGATGCTGTGAGCTTCTCGCTGCTTGATTATACTTTTCGATACTGTTGTACATGATGGGGAAGAAACATGTTGCTAAAATTGATTGGTGTATTGTGACATTGTTATCATGCACATGACTTTCTTTTTACATCTGAGTGATAGCTATTAAATTGCATTTGCATTTTCTGTTTCCGTCCACTTTCAGCTGCACCAGAGCTTGTTGAGACCAATTCATTTGCTTCGGGATTCATTGAGACTGGTTATATTAGTGGTGTGCATGGGCTGAAAGGAGAGGTTCGGGTAAAGCCTAGCACAGATTTTCCTGATCTGAGATTTTCGAAGGTAGAGAACCATAAGAAATCGCTGAAAATAATGCTTATAGGGTCTGTTCGGTTATCAGTCAATTCATCCTTTGCCTCTCTTTCATCAGCTCCTTAACAGAAAACAGTTTTAAGCACATAGATGAGATTATTAGAATATAAGCAAGTAAGAATGCAATACATAGTATTGTATGTTGTCTAAATGGATGCTTTTTTTTCCTCTAGCCAGGAACTCGATGGTTGAAGCAGAAAGTTTCAGGAACTGAGACCCTTCAGGAAATTGAACTGTTGGAGGGCCGTGGACACCCAGGACAAAGTTGGATTCTAAAATTTAATGAAATCAATACGGTGGAACAGGTGTAGTCAGGGATTCCTGATTATTCTTTGAGTATGATTGTTTATACATGCTCAAAAATGATGTCTTAATAAGTGATATTTTGATTCAGGCACGAAAACTTGTTGGGTCAACTTTATTAGTAACAGATGAAGATAGGCCAGTGCTAGAAGAAGGCGAGTTCTACACTCGTGATCTTATTGGGATGAGAGTGATTCTTAAGGTTTGGTTTTGTAATAGCTTATTTCTAATAGAATTATACAAAGGTATTGTTTCCATTAATTTATTTTGACTTTCGCATGCCTTGGTGGAAAAAGTAAAGAATAGTCACGTACTTTTTATTTTAATATTGTAAGCATCGTTTTGATCATGGCTTGAATAGACATTGAAATTTTGTCAAAACCTCTCGGAGATCCGAAATAACCAGTTGCAAAGTATCATGTGTGAGGCCAAATGTCATTGCTGGCTCATGGGTCAAGTTGTAGGAGCTGTTACGATATAGAGTATTTATTATTTCTATTGCTACTTGTAGTCATTATCGAATACTGACTCTATCTGCAATTGTTTTTTGATTGAAAACCAGTCGTTAGTTAGTCTAGCCATTGACATTTGTTTTACTAATTTGGCCTTTTAGGAGTCAGAGGAACCTGTGGGAACTGTTGTTAATGTTTTCAATAGTGGAGCAAGTGATCTTCTACATGTCAGGCTTAACTTGTCAAAGACCATAGCAGGTCAAGTTGGATCAAAAATTGGTGAATGTGACTCTGGTCCTTTGGTGTGGGTTCCATTTGTGGAAGCAATTGTTCCTGATGTTGATCTTGAAAAAAGAGAAATGCTTATTACACCACCGAAGGGGCTACTAGAGTTGAACGTTCGCTCACATGAGAGGTCCAAGAAAGAAAGACGTGAGCTTGTGAGGCATAATATTTGTACTTTATAAATTGCTGTCAATATATGTTGTTGGATTATGTGTATGTGGTATTCACTATGTATCATTCGTCAAAACTCCTATTTGGCTTTCTCGCTGTTTCTTTACCACATGCTTCTTATTCTTTCTTGAACATGTATCTCACAATTTTGTTCAATCAATTTTATGTTTTTTCCTACTGAGACAAGCTGCATAATCTACTTACTGTACATCTGAGCAGCATCTTGAGACACACATCAAGCAGCTGGTTTCTCCTTGTTTATTTTTTCATTCACAGAGTCGGCGCAACTCAAATCCAAGTCTAAGTCGTTGGAAACTGACTGCTCCACAACTGGGCTAATTTTGACCACTACATTTGTGTATTCTCTTTAACTATTTGCATTTGAATCTCCCCTTTATTCATGTTTTTGGTCGTGGACATTTGTTTCCTAGTTATCTGACCTATTGAGCTACCAAAGACTCAATTTATGACTTTTCACAATTTTTTCCTTTGTTTTTTAATAAATAAAATCATTCTTTATAATGATATAATTAATTAATATCTTTGGTTGGACTGGAGATTTTTTCTGGTATACGAAATGTTGTGTGTAAAAAGGCGTCTAGTGGATCACTTTGGCTAATTATATTCATCAGGTCATAGGCAAGACTTTTGGCTCAACATGATTTCCATGTATTCCGCTTGCTCGCCCTCATGGTTTCTGTTATCTGCTTCAGGAATGGAAAGAAAGGAAAAGGTTTCAAAGACAGTTGATAGCAGCTAAAAAGAAACTATGTGAAATGGAGCAGCAACATGTGTTTTATGGATTTAGATACGGGGAGAAGGACAAAACAAGCTTGCTTGCAAATCAAATAGTGAATGTAAATTCAAAATTGCTTCAGCAGGCCCTGCAATATATTGAGACACCCATTGCAAGGTAAATGTTTTGTAATAGTTATTTTACTCCGATGTGCTGTTTCATCAGCTATATTTAATGCTTCCAAGCACTTCATACTTAATCCATGAAGAATGGCGAAATGGTATGTTTATTGTTTTTTGTTGTAATACAACAACTAAGCCTTTAATCAAAATGAATTGGGGTAGGCTACATGAATAATAGGGAGAATCAAGTCGGGTCAGATACATGCGTCAGTCTTCTCCAAACGCTTCTATCGCTCAACATATCTTCTGTAATCCTCTTGCACTCCAAGTCTTTGTGTATAACTTCGAGCCATGTCTTCTTCGGTCGTCCTCTCGCTCTCGTGATTGGCTGAAATCCATGGAATCAACTCGACGCACAGGTGCACTGTTGGGCCTACGTCGAACATGACCAAACCATCGTAAGCGGTTTTCTTGCATATTCTCTTCTATACAAGCTACACCTACTCCAGCTTGAATATCTTGGTTCCTTATTTTATCTTTACCTCACATTCAACGATGCATACGCATCTCTGTCACACTTATCTTTTAGATGTGAGTCCTCTTCGGTGCCCATCATTCCGTCCTATACAATATTGCGGGTCTAACGGCACTGTCAATCTCATCATCCTTTTGGATAACTGCACCTAGGTATCGAAACTTGCTGCTCATCGATATCTCTTGACCACTGAGTGCTACAACACCGGAATCCTGAAAGGTACGACCACTAAATCTGCACTCCATATATTCCGTTTTAGACCTACTTAATCTAAATCCTTTTGATTCCAACGTCTCTCTACATAACTCCAATTTGGCATTTACCCTGCCATTGTCTCGTCTATTAACACAACATCGTCAGCAAAACGTATGTTCTAAGATAATTCAGTCTGTATGTCTTTTGTTATCTCATCCATCACTAGGGCGAACAGGAAAGAATTCAAAGCAGACCCTTGATGCAATCCAATAGTGATCGAGAACTCTCTTGTCACCCCTGCATGTTCTCACATTAGATGCTACTTCGTCTTACATGTCATTGATTATATTGACATACTTGATGTGAACTTTTTTCTTCATCAAAGCCCTACCATAATATCTCCCTTGGTACTTTGTCGTAGGCCTTCTCCAAGTCTATAAAGATCATATACAGATCTTTACTCCTCTCACGATAGTGCTTGACAAGTTGACGAAGTAAATTGATAGCTTCCGTAGTTGACCGTCCTAGACATGAACCCAAATTGGTTCTCCGATATCTTAACCTCACTCCTTCAAACGACATTCAATTATCCTCTCCCAAAAGTTCATTGTGTGACACGTGAGTTTTATACCCCGATGACGATAGTTGGTGCAACTCTGAATGCCATCCTTGGTCTTATAGATAAGGATGAGAGTATTCTTTCTCCATTCATTTGGAATTTTGTTACTCTTCCAAATTTTGTTAAATATATATGTTAGCCACTTTATCTCCATCGGTCCTAAACATCTCCATACTTCAATAGGGATTCCATCAGGACCAACTGCTCTCTGTGCTTTCATTTAGTTCAAAACTTCTTTAACCTCAGATTCTCTAATTCTGTGAGTAAACTCACGGTTTACATCATGTTGATGGATGTTAAGATCACCTAAATCTTGGCTAAAGCCACCGTTGAACAAGCTGTTAAAATAATTCTTCCATCTTGCCACCGTTGAACAAGCTGTTAAAATAATTCTTCCATCTTGCCACCGTTGAACAAGCTGTTAAAATAATTCTTCCATCTTGTTTTGATGTCTTCATCTCTAACCAAGACTTTATGGTTCTCATCTTTTATGCATTTCACTGCACATAAGTCTCTTGTCTTCCTCTCCCCCCGCTTGGGCAATCATGTAGATATTTTTTTCTGCCTCCTTGGTGTCCAATTTATCGTACACTTCTTTGTAGACTTTAGCTCTAGCATCGCGAACCGCTATCTTCGCTTCTTTTTTGGCAAGCTTATACCTTTCGAAGGTTGCCCCATTGTTGCTCTTCTTCAGCTCTCTGTAAGCATCCCTCTTGATTCGGATAGACTTCTTGACGTCTTCATTCCACCATGACGCGTCCTTACCTGGTGGAACATATCCTCTTGACTCACCAATGAGCTCTTTAGCTACCATCTTAATGTCACGAGCCATTTTGTTCCAGGTGGTATCAGGATCATCTCTTGGCGTCCAATTAGCTACCTCGACTACCTTCTCTACAAAAGCTCCAAAGTTACCTTCTTTTAATCGCCACCACTTGATTCTATGTTCTAACTTATGCTTAATTCTAGTAGCCATATTCTTAATCCTAACATCTAGAACTAAAAGTCGGTGTTGGTAACAACACTCTCTCCTAGAATTACCTTACCGTCCAAGCATTTAACTCTATCTATCCTTTTAGCAAAAAAAATCTATTTGGGTTGAACTAGACCCACTTCTAAAAGTAACTTCGATGAGATGACTTCTTCTTCAACCATGTATTCGCTATGACTAAGTCATATGACATGGCAAAATCAAAAGTGAATTACCTGCGACGTTCGTGTCCCCAAAGCCATAGCCTCTATGAACACTCTCATAACCATCCCGATCAGAACCTACGTTCCCATTGAAATCTCCACCGATGAAGATTTTCTCATTAAGGGGTATTCCTTGCATCACGTCGTCTAGATCTTCCCAAAATTTCCGTTTAATAGCCTCCTCTAGACCAATTTGGGGTGCATAGGAACTAATGATATTACAAATACCATTGCCTAAAACTAGCTTAACTAATATTGTCGTATCTCCATTCCTCATAACTTCAACTACATACTCGAGTAGTTTATTTTCTACGATTACACCTACTCCATTACGATTCTTATAATTACCTATGTACCAAAGTTTATAGCCCAAAGGAGCTATAGTTCTGGCTTTCTCACCTACCCATTTGGCCTTTTGCTGTCTTGCATACACATAATACTAATTTTTATTCTACTTATAGTCTCTACTAACTCTGTTAATCTACCGGTAAGTTAACCTACATTCCAAGAGGCTAAACGAATTATATGGTGTTGGTTTCGAGCTAACTTCTCTACCCCCACTCGCTCGAGGTGAGAGGAACACTTGCTCATTTGACACCACACCTAGGCGTCGATGTGGCTCATCGCTTCACTACACCCGGGATCCGGTGCAGCGCGTCGCTGAGTAGGGAACGCCCCAATGCAATTGTTTTTTTTGTTGTGAAGAATATAAATATACATTTTATTGGACAAAAAATTGGTGAGCATATGTCATACGCTATTTCATCTTTTGATTCAGGGCAAATGTGCCACAGCTTTTGAGTGCAGTACCAAAAGCAAGCACTCTGAAAGTATCTGACAATCCTGATTCTGCTCGAGGTGGGAAGCTATCTGATTTATGTCGGCAACTGCAAAAGGAGGGTGAACTATTGGCTTTTGGTGGCAAGTTAGCCATATGTCTGGTATTGGAGGAAATGGAAGAGATTGAAAGAGGCATTAGTAACAGTCTTGTCAACTCCAAGGAAACTGAGAAATTCTGTCTGCTCGTGAAAGAGCTACTTGATGATCCCCAGAGACTTGTTGAGGTGCTATTGAGATGTTTTTCTACACTACTCTTCTTGCAAATTAGAATGTTAGATCCTCATATCTGTTTATGCTTGGATGCAATTTAGTTTTGCATAAAAATGTTGTCATGCTATAATCACTCAACTTGATGTCTCGAGAAGTACTGTGCTATTGATAATTTTGCTGAGATCCACTTAGAAGAAGGTTACCCTTTTATGCTGCATGATTGTGCAATATCATCTGAATCATGACTTTACTCGTTGCAGATAAAAAACCGTCCATCTGTGCCTCTGATGTTCATCTGTCCTGCTCATTCAGTCAGTTCTCTGCAAGAACTGTTTGCTCTTCATGACCACTTCTCATTTGATCCTGAAAAGGTTGGATACATGATAATTTAATTTTTTAAAATTTGCCTCTGTTTTTAGGGTGGGGACTATCCCCTTTGGTGTTAAATATCAGCGGGCCTCCCATTTTTTAAGGGTTTCCCATCCCCGCCAAGGATTGTAAACTACACCGGGTTCCATCTTCTTGACATGTACCTGGTTCTAGCATTGTTTCTCTAGGTTAGTGAATGAGTTTCATGATAGAATCTTGTGAGTGATGGGGAGAATACCTTGTTGCTGTCATGCTGAAATGGTCTGTTTTTCTTTTTTTTGGTTTTTTTAAACTTTTAGATTTCAGGAATCTATGTATTTCAACTGTTTCGCCATCCATCATCTATGAGGCATTTGTAACATTTTTTGTAATCTGAATGGACGGTCATTTGTGTAAATTCAGCGTTATTACATAAATATCTTAGCAATGTCGCCCCCAATTTTAGAAAGCAATAGAAGGTTCAAACTTCATAATTTAATATAGATTTGCTTCAGAAGAAATATTTCGAGTCTCAAACCTGGAGAACTATATGCAAGGACTTGTTGGAATGATTTATGGTATGCGGTAGTATGTCGATTTCATTATGTAACTAATGAGACATGTATAAATTCTCATAAAACGCTCATTCTGAATTTTTAACAGGTCTGGTTTTTGGAAGAAGAGACGCTTCCAGTTGTCAGCAGCTCTCTAGATGAACATGGCAAGCACAAGATATTGATGAAGTCACCTTGGGAATTCCTCCAAAGACCAGTTGGATCCGGTGGGTTTATCAGCTTACTTTCATCCCAAGACTTGTTGGACCGACTGAATGAAATGGGCGTGGATTATATCGAGGTGAGACACTGTTGAATTCTTTATCATCTTTGCAACGTGGTTTCTAATTTAATTGAGAACGAGCTATTAATATATCGCATCTTCCATTTCCTGTCCAATTTAATACTTCCCAATTTCCCTCTAAAAATCTACTTCTCTTCCCAGATATTGCTTCTACCTTCTCCAAGCAATCTCAACTTGTGCTATTTCTAGTTTATGCAATTCAACGATGTTAGTTTCTATGTCTCGGAGCAGGTTGCAGCTCAAGTTTCAGTTTCTTGACTTTGAAAAAGCAAAACTTTCAAGAGTGATTGATTAAAAATCGATCATCTTAAACTGATGCTTGCACGAGATGTCTCATCCTGTGGCCTTTATTCCTCACACCACGTGTTACCTTTTTGTGGACTTCTATCTGCTTTTTTGTTCGCTTTCTTCTCACGTTAATAAATTAAGGAATAGTCTAGTGACCGAGGAGAAAATCTTGTATTGAAATTGAATGTTAGACGCAATATACCAAAGAATATCAAATACATCGTTTCTCTTGACTTGTTTGCTTGTTTTCTCTGACAGGTTTGCAACACCACTGGAAAACACAAACACGGTTGTACACTTTTAGGCCTTGTTGATTCATGCAAATCAAACATCGGAATTCATCTCTATAATGCTACCGCGTCTGAGGAACACTTTGATATGATATTCCCCTTAAGTTTTATAAAGAAATGGGTGAATCGCATCACTAAACTCCAGTTTCAAGCTGTTCTAGCGTCCCATTCATATGTGGAGAAGGTCGAGAAGGATTGGATAGATGTTACGCCCTCAGCTCCAAATTCTTACGAGTTCCTTTGTTCGATTTATAGCTGCTTGGATGCGTGTTCTCCCAAAAAGATATGTGTGTTGGATTCTGCGGAATGATGTGTTGGAACTCAAGGGTATAGAAGTTTTGTACAGTAAGTACATGATTTTCCAAAAGACGTTTGATGTTCGTTTCATAACATGGTGATTTTATTATCTTCAAATTGAATAAATTGTTGAAAAATAGAACTTGGGCTCGTTTTGTGGGTGTTTTTAATACAAAATTAATAGGTTTGTTGGTAACTTATATCATTGAATTAAGGTAGTTTGTGCGTCGCACCCTGAATTTCAGTCACTTGTATCACCTATGAATAATCATACTTCTAGCATTTTGTAAAGTGTTATGATATTCTCAGAGTATTTTATTGTTTGCGTTATTTGGGAAATCCTTCTGCTGTTTGGAAAAAAGATGACAACAATTTTATCAAGTCGAGGCAAGTGTCTTTAAGAGGAATTTGTCCTGCTCTCGGTGCATTCGGAATATGGCAATTATCTATCAAGATACGATTACTTCTTCTTGTGAGTAGCATACCAAATCACAAGTTCTACAACCTCAAAAGTTGCTGACTTTTCTTGTAAGAACAAAAAATGAGTATGATGCAAGTGCATTTTTTGTTTTTGTTTCTCTCTCGAATTCTCCATCTAATTCAATATGGATATGTTATATATATATAGCATTCCATAGGATAGGAGACAACCATCCATCAAAAGGTAGAACCGTACGCCAATGGGTGCAAACTTTGAACAAGCAACTTTTCGCACAGACAGCGATCGATCGTTGCTGAGAGTACCTCGACCAAAAGTTTTACATGATCGCTGCCCATGGAATAATGTCGTCGAAATTTTCCTTTCGGTTTTGATTGGTTCGATTTTTGTCTTTTCTAGCTTAATCTTAATTCGTTAAGTCTTGTTCTATTACTTGTTTAATTTTATTCATTAAGCCACAATATTTCCAACACATATTATCTTGCTATTAGAGTAATTTTCGTGTTAAATTTATGAAAATTGGTCTGGAAGCAATATATGGAGCAAACGTAGAATTTTTTAGTGCAAATGTAAGGTGCCAATACTCCGAATATATGATAAATTAAATCCCAAACACATAATATAAAATCAACAGTAATTTTCCCCTTTTTATATATTCTTTATATTATACACACATTCATAAGGGGTTAATACCCAAGATAGTCCCTAAACTTTACCCATAATCCCGATTTTGTCCTATTGTTTTCCCCAATCCGATTTTGTCCCTATAATTTGCAATGTTATCCCGAATTAGTCCATTCCATTTAAAAATGTTAACCCTTAGCAGAATGTAGTCCAATATTTCATTTTAACCCACATAAAAATCAAACTTCTAATTTTTCCCCCATTTCGAATTTACACAAAAACCCTCCTCTCTCGCCCTCCATTTCAATCTCACTGATTCCTTACCTCTCACAGAAAACCCTACACTTTGCGAGTAAACAACAATAAACAACGTAGAGAGAATGTCGTGACTGGGGAATTTTGCGAAACAGAATAGCACACTTTGTGAGTAAACCACTTTAGAAACCATACAAAACTCGATTGTCGGTGCTTCACTTTATTAATCGATTTTTATCCCTATTTCGTAAAGCCTTAATTTTTATGCCTTTGTGGATAGTGGCAATCGAAGGGGTGCGACTGGTTTTTGTTCGACCATACTCTGCGAGAATAGAATTTGTATGCCTTAATTTTCTATTGTAAATGCATGTGTAAAAATTATTTTTCGATTTGCAACAGCTATGTTGTGAGTTATTGTGTTCCATGTAATATATGATGCATGCTATGTTTTCGACTTGAAACGGCATAAGATGATGCTTCTGTTCCGTTTTTCAGTGTAGGGGGATGGGCGAACAATGTGACTCTGAGGTGGAGATGTCCATGCAAGAGGTTTAGATGATGATGGTAGTGGTGCAAAGGACGATGATAGTGATGTATTCTACGACAGTGGAAATGACTTTGTAGATGATGATTGACTAATAATTCATGCTATTTTTTCGACTTGAAATGGCATAAGATGATGGTTTTGTTCCGTTTTTTTAGTGTTGGGGGATGGGCGAACAAAGTGACTCTGAGGTGGAGATGTCCATTGTAAATTTCGATGAGAGTTTGAATGCTAATGACGAGGTTGAAGATGACAGAGGTTCAGATGACAATGGTATTGGTGCAGAGGACGATGATAGTGATGTATTCTACGACAGTGGAAATGACTTTGTAGATTATGATAGACTATTTGATGAGTTTGTTGATGATGATATAGAAATTTCAAAAGCCAAAAGACTTGTCATTGAAATCCTAGTAATGTCTTGTGTAAGATGCAGATTGAAGACGATGATTATGATTGCGTTGACAGCGAAGAGTTGTGTAGTACTGGGGATTCTGACGACGGAGAGTCAAAGAGGTATCCACTGTTTAATCCAGTTCAGGATTCTAAGAACCCTGAGTTGAAGATTGGAATGGTCTTCAATTCAAACAAGGAGGCAAAGTTTGCAATTGGAAGTCATTGCATAAGAAGAGGAATGACAGCGACGTTTGTGAAGAATGATAAATTGAGGCTTAGAGGGGTGTGCAAAAATGAGGGTTGGGTGGTTGATTCATGTCTCAACCACGAGTACAGACAGTTGTTGGCAGATTAAGACATTTCAACCGGAACACAATAACTGTTATTGGAATTATAGGAACAAAAGTGTGAACTCGACGTGGTTGGGGAAGACATTCATGAAGAAGTTCAAACCGAAACCAAAGTTAGGGACAAGTGAATTTTGACATGAGATATGCACGTCTTTGAAGATAAATGTTTCAAGGAAACAAGCATATCTCGCGAAGAGAAAGGCTATTGATATTGTGGATGCCAATATTATTGAGCAGTTCAGCCGGATTAGAAACTACTGTGCATAGATAAAAATGGTTGAGAAAGATGCAACAGTGATTCTGAAGTAGTACAAAAACATAGACGGTCCCAAGTTCCAACTCATGTACGTATGTTTTTCAGCATGTATGGAAGGATTTAAGGTATGTAGACCCTTGATTGGAATGGATGGATGCTTTGTGAAAGGCAAGCATGGTGGCCAACTATTGGCTGCAGTTGGACTGGATCAGAATAACAATATCTTTCTTATTTCGTATGCGTTGGTTGAGGGAGAGACAAAGGACAATTGGACTTGATTTTTGCGTTTACTGGACTCCGACATAGGTTTTCACAATCAGCATGAATGGACCTTTATGTCGGATAAACAAAAGGGTCTAATTTCAACTTTTGAGAGTTTGTTCCCTGATGCGAAGAATCGATTCTGTGTGAGGCATCTTCATAGTAATATGAAGGTTGGCGGTTTCAAAGATGAAGCTGTGAAAAATGCATTATGTGCAGCTGCCAAAGCTACGACAGTTGGGGAGTTTCGAAGAAAAATGGAGGATATGAAGCAAGTCGATGAGTGGTTGGCAAAAAACCAGTGGAAAAGTGGTCGAGGTCACATTTCAATACAACTCCAAAATGTGATGTCCTTTTGAATAACATGTGTGAATGCTTCAACATTTACATTTTGGATGCAAGAGATAAGTCTATAATATTGGTGTTTGAATCAATTAAAAACTTACCCGTGACTTGAGCTTAACTGAGAAAATCCGAGAAATGGAATGATCAGATGTGTCCCAAAATCAAAATAGTTTTGTCAAAGATTTACATAACCGCCGCGTTGAATATTCCGATGAAATCTAAATCTAATAGCATGCAGTACCAGATCATGTGCCAGGATGCCCAACACACAGTGGATTTGGGGAGCAGATCTTGCAGTTGTCGAAAATTGGATTTAAGTGGTATCCCTTGCCAGTATGCAGGTTGTGCCATTTTGTGTAACAACGAGGATCCAGTTTCTTATGTTCATGATTATTACCGGACTGATACGTACAAAAGATGTTATGCAAAATCGATTTGCCAATTACTGGTCCAGACTTATGGCCTGCATGTGATTTGCCACCTCCATTGCCACCGATATATATTTCAAGAGTTGGTAGACCTACAAAGAGAAAGAGATGAACCACCTGCTTCTTCACACACAAAATTGAGAGGAAGCCGAAGAACCACCAAATGCAGAAAATGTGGTGAAGTTGGTTATAATCAAAGGACATGCAAAGTTGTTAGCGAGAACCAGCAAGGACCCTCAGTCTCTGCCCCGGCTATACATGGAAATGCAAATAAGAATACACAATAGAGGATGGATTTGTTTTTCGGTGTTGTTTTTGGTGATTAGTCTTGTTTTGTGTAATCAGATTGTGGAAACTAGATGTAATGACTTGTGTGGATTTGATGGCTTACTGATTGCTGGATTTACGTTCTTTTTTTCGTTGATGGATGACTTTTGCTTATTAGTATTTGGATTTAAATGCTTCCATTATGTTTTGTTGTGTCTGGGGATGCTAAATAAATAAATGAGATGCTACAGAAATATTTTTAAACCATAACACCAATTAATAATTTGAACCTCAATTAAAACAAAGTTTTTTCACTAAAATGATCCCAAATGCTACAAAGTATACCACATCACACTCATACACAAATTGATTCTTTTCATGCAAGAAGTTATTGCATTATTGATTCTTTTCATGCAAGAAGTGATTGCTCTTGTTGCATTGGACTCATATGAGGCCAATGCAAGACTAATAGATTTGAGTATGGTTCAACAGTGTCGCGACCACAGACGAATAGAGGTAGGAGAAATTCAAGATTGCCATATTGTTCCAAGTTACTAACTCATTTTATTAATCTACGGCTCTGCCAACTTCAACATCATTCCGATTTTTGTTTTTGGCTTATATGACATTCAAATGATATCCCACAGGACATTAACAATCATGCATGTTCTCTATTCTGCTCTAAAAGGAAGAAATGGCTCAATACATCTCCGAAACTACCACTTGATATTCTCTAAAATATCTGTAGTTACCCAATTTTGGCATTCAGCTGTAAAAAAGCCCAAATGCAGCAAGCTAGTGATAACTTCACACATACTTCAAACAGCTTCAAGAATTTATTAAATGTGATGTCAGATGTTGATTTACGAATACACACAAATGATCCCAAATGATACAAAGTCTACCACAACGCATGCATACACAAAACTAAAACAATTACAAAGTTCATCAACAAGATCTTCATCAACTTTTCTTGCAAAACAACACCAAACAAGTCCGACAATGATCACAAACAACTTTCTTTTCAAAGTCCTTGCAGATTCGTAATTAACTCTTAAACCTTCGAGTTCTGTTAATCGTTGCACTACCACCATGTTATCATCCTTCAACTCATTAACTTGTTGTTTCAGTCCAAAAATGAGTTGTCTCGATCTACCACACATCTCTGGTTCCCACCATTGGAACACACCACAATATGCCGTTGTCTACAATAATTTTTGGGTTAATGTATCCTATCCAAAAAATTACAAATAATTACGATAAATGGACACTTACTCCATAGTTAGGGCATGCACGGAACCTCCTCCCTGGATTATTCACCGTCCATGATGTCTTAAGAGGGAGTTCAACACCACATGTACAAAATATTGGGTTTCTTGGCTTAAAAGCCAATGTCTTCAAAATTCGGTACACTTGAATCACTTGCATCATACCAACTCATTGCAAATCGAGTAATAATCAACAATATCAATTATAACTAAAACAATGCAAATTGGTTGTACAAATAGGGTTTTCGGAGCCAATTTGCTGTAATAATTGGTGACATATTGGAAACAGATTCTCATAGCAAATTTGACACAAATTACTCAACACCTACGCTTAAGCAACACATCAATCAATCGTCGGTTACAAGATATAATTTTTCAGATTTTTGGGAAATATAAGGTTTTCGAATTTTGGGGAAAAACAAAGTTAATTTCAAAATTAGAAGGTGTATAACACTAGTGAGTTACGCTCGATTTTTGGACGGCACAATGTCTCCTCTTCGGCGATACCATGAGAAAAGTTGAAATGGGTGTGATCGAGAATCGTTTCTTGTGAGAGGCAAGGAATCGGTGAGATTGAAATGGAGGGGTGAGAGGGGTTTTTGTGTAAATTCGAAATGGGGGAAAAATTAAAAGTTTGATTTTGATGTGGGTTATCTGAAATATTGGACTACATTTTGTTAAGGGTTAACATTCTTTAAACGGAATGGACTAATTCGGGATAACATTGCAAACTATTGGGACAAAATCGGGTTCGGGAAAACAATAGGGACTAAATCGAAATTATGGATAAGGTTTAGGGACTATCTTGGGTATTAACCCCACACTCTCGTAACATAATTATTTCTTTCATTATAATTTTTTATATTCGTGTATTTAAAAACAACAAATTAAATCGAAGTTCGAATCAATTGTCCACATCACGAGCTGATTTAATGTCAGTCCAAGTTTCTTAAAAAGTTAATTAATCATAATTTAATCAAAATCGATTTTGAAATTTAAATCCACGTACATTTAAATTTAGCCATCAATTTTGTGGTTTGTTTGGTACTGCCTTTAAATGCACTGCCTTTAAAAGTATATCTTATCATATATTAAAAATATTTTAAATAAAATATTCTCAATATATAGTGGATAGCCCCGATATTCCTAGAGTACTATAAAACAATCTCAATTTTGGCCCCTTTAGGGTATGATGTCATATTTAATATTTCAATCTCTCACCGTCCATTTTCACAGATCCTTAAATTCAAAACCCTAACGAAACCCTAGCGTCCCTCTATATAAACCACCGAGCACTTCATACTCACACACCTTGTTCTTGGGCGGCCGGCGAGGAATTGAACCTTAATTTTCATCGCAAGTAAAATGTGTTTTGTTGCATTTTTTTCGCTTCGCTTTCGACTTTTCAATCATTCTTCTTCTACGTTTTGGTAAGCGTATTGATTTGTGTTCAGAAGGTGAGTGGCAATGACAGTGACGCTACTTGACAACATAATCATCAAGAAAAGGGTCAAGAAATTCTAGAGGACACAGAGCGATCGATTCGTTTCTGTGAAGGTATCATGTTTTCTTCTTCCTTATTTTTTTTAAAATTACCCTAATTTCCTAATTTTATATTCGGAGGAAGGTGATGATAGTGTATTTGTCGCCCCAGGCTTAAGTTGCATCTGTTAATAGATGTAATGTGGTGATTGACATTTTTATCTGATTCCTCTTTATTGATTTTCTTTTTATCGTTATTTTTTATTCTATTTTGAATGCTTTCCTTGAGGGTTTAGATGATTGAGATTAGCAGGAAGAGGCGTGATGATACTTATCCACCTATTCTGCAATTGAATGATGATCATAAACATGCACTACCATCTGATCTCTCTTGCTTATCTCAAGATTCGTATCATGCACTTTCTTGGATTGAAATTTGTGTTTATACAGTTAACGGTCTTTCCTTGTCAATGCTTTGAAATCTGGTCATGCAATCAATGATGACGTTATTAATAGTTTCTGATTTTTTCACTGATTATCACAAACAAATTCACCATCTTTCGGCTGAGATTGCTGATACAGTTTTCTTATATATATATATATATATATATATATATATAAACACAAAATGAATGTGTGTTTGTGGGTTGGTAGAAATTGTATTTTGCCCATGGTATCTAATGTCCATCATTTTTTATATTGCTGGACATTTCGTTTCAGGGCAGAAATTAAGGGGAAAACAGGCCTTGCGACATAGTTAGCTTCTGTCTATAAGCTTTCTGTTACTATAATCCTGCTTACATCTCTAAAGTGACTAAAAGATTGTATTTATAATGTGTGCACAGATTTCTATATAAATCAGTGTAATTAGGTTACTGATTTTGCATTGTTTCATGAATCTGTATGGACAAACTGGCGCAGGCCCAAAGGTATAGACTCTCGGGTCGGAAGAAAATTTAAGGGATCTACCTTAATACCCAACACTGGATATGGATCGGATAAGAAGACCAGACACTATATGGATCGGATAAGAAGACCAGACACTATCTTCCAAATGGGTTCAAAAAGTTTCTAGTGCATAACGCCAAGGAGCTTGAGTTGATTATGCACAATAGGTAATGCAATTTTTTCCCATCCATAGATTATGTCGATATTGCTGTTTATTTAATACACTTTTCGCAAAGCCCTGATTTGGTTTGTGACAAAACAATCCTTGGACTGTTGAATCAGGACATATTGTGCAGAAATTGCTCACAACATATCCACGAAGAAGAGGAAAAACATTGTGGAGCGAGCAGCTCAGCTTGATGTCGTCGTCACTAACAAGCTTGCACGGTTGCGTAGCCTAGAGGATGAATAATCTTTGATTCATGTGAGGTGGGAGAGATAAGCCTCCCAACATCAGTCTTTATCATCATCTTGCTGCTTCACATCATCATCCTCTACCGTATTTTGATCCATTTCGAAATAGTTCAGAGCAAGATCAAAAATAACAACAAAATTCAAAATTCAATAACCAAAACCTGGCAAGGACAACAAAATACAAACGCAAGTCCTTAAACCCAATCTCAACTTACTACATAAAGGAAGCAAACATATTAAATCTGTACATGAGAGTAATCACAACAAAAAGAAAATAATGGTAAATCAATTGAAGAAACACAATGTAAAATCTAACTGTAAAGTTAAAAAAGATGTAAGAATAATGAAGTGTCACGTGAGTGGTAGCAGACTGGTTTTCCTTCTTTTTCCTGGCAGCTTTACGTTTCTTAGCACCAGAGAGGGCATACTTTAATGTAGAATGATCGAAGGCAACTGCTTTGGAGAAACTGGACAGCGGGTTGTCCACCAAAAAACTTCTTGATTCTCTCTCACACACACAACCACAGCTTCTCCCTCTAGGTTCGCTGGTTTGTTCGTTTTTTTTTTTTTTGCGCCTTTTTGGATTTGAAAAAAAAAAATGGTGATGAAAAGTGAAGAAGAGGCGTGTCGTGGAGGGGTTTGGTTTGGGGCCTGGGGGATTCCAAAAGATTCAGTATTAGGCCTACCATAGAGGACAGCGATCTTTTCAAATAAAATATATTTAGACTTGAAAAACCATTAGCAGACTTGCCTTTAGACATGGCCACGATCGGCCTGGAACCATAACCGGGTCAATGAACTGGTTACCAATTGACCCGGTTCGACAGTTCTGAACCATCACCGCCGTCTGTGGGTGGTGGGCCGGTTACGGTTCATGAGTTACTAAAATCGCGAACAGCCGGTTATTATTTTTTATTATAATTAAAATAAATTGCAGACTTCAAGATTCGAACACATGACCTACCACCTACAAGTTTGAGACTTTACAAATGAGCTACAAGATATTTGTGTTCATTATTTGGTATTACATTATATATATAATAATTATATAAGTATATCTTAATTGCTAGAAACTCAATAATTTAATAATTTATTAATAAAGTCTTTCAAATGATTTGGCTTATCATGACTTAGGAACAACATATTTTGAATTAATAATTCACTAACTTTATAAAATAATATATGAACAAAAATTCATATAGACAACATGAAATATATAAATTCATACTTTCGTAATACATAATACATTTATGATTAATATATAAAATCATTATAAAAATGACTTAATTATCATTTGTTTATTGATGAAATTGATATTCACACTTAAATCTCATTTCCGACTATTTTTAACATAATAAGAACTTCTGTGTAGTTTTTTCATAGCGCAATAAAAAAATATTTAATGTTATCGACGCTTTAAAAGTTTTCTTTTGAAAAGAAGGTTATATAGTATAATTGTTATCTCAACATCATCATCTTTATCACTTCAACAAATTTATCAATTATCAGCTCGTCGATTACATCCTTGCAGTTATATTATTTTCTTCATTTCATTAAATTTATAGAAAATTTAATATACGTTAAATTAATATGATTTTCTCAATCTAAATCTATATATTATAAAAGTTCAACTGTTTTTTCTTATATCTTACGATCATTATTTAGAAAAAAATATGTTCAAACTCTTTATTTTATTAAAAATGTTAAATTTACCTTTCTTTAAAATACAAGGGTTGAACCGTAACTGTAACCGAAGGTTAACCGTAACTAGAACCGTCTATGAAGGTTAAACCGTCTATGAAGGTTAAGGTTAAGGTTGAGTTCTTTTAAATCGTCTCTATTCTTTATTTAGACCCTTCAAATTTAAGCCAATTTCTATGATTATGGTACTGCCAATTGAAATACAGTCGAGTAAATCAAGAGGTTCCTGAACATTGGGAATCTTATAAATCCATTTTATTCATCCTGGCAGAAGTTTAGATTACATATGACATGCAGCATGCTTGAGCAGCAATGGCTACACAACACACCATAGCACGATGTATGGCCGCAGACACACACAGATAATAATTGAACTAGATTCTCATGGCGTCCACGTACGATTTCCCGACAAGTTCCGAGCAAACAACCCCTTCAAATAATCAGAAACACCGATTCTCTTGAATTTTGCGGGAGTTTCTGCGGCGAAGAGGCTAGGTGCTGGACCTAAATCGCCATCCAGTTTTGGGCTTAGAAATGTGACGATAGATACCCTCTCTTGCTCGGTGTTCACAACTGCTCTATGCTCGATGCTAAATGCTACGGTAAGCTCCATTCGTCGCAATCTGTCAAGAAATGTAGTTAGTTACTTTGGAAATAAATTCATTTGTGAAATCAGACTTAAATCAAGCTTGGGGTGCAACCATATTGCTTCCGAATGATTCTTTCAAAACTTGACTCGAGCTAGAAGAGCTCAAGTCGCAATTTAAAAAATCGAGCTCATACACACCCCTATTTAAAACAATGGAAGGCACTGGCACACTATGCAGTATGCACTAGGTATACATACCTCCATGATGTCTCCAATATTTATGATAAACGCATTAGGGAGGAAAAACAGAGATCCAAGTCCAATCTTTCTTGACCTGTAGGCCTTCAACTTCATTGACTTGAATAAGAATTTAGAGGCCACTGGCATCGGAGTGAGGACACAGGCCTGCGACGATCTCCGGTTGTGGACATGGAGGATAGTAGTTCATCCTCATAGCCTGCATCCCCTCTTCAAATAACACTTTCATTTTCAGAGCTTTTGCCATCAGGTAAAGAATCTTCATGGCTAGCATTTTCACTTCTGCTGCATATGTTTCTATAGCATGATTAGCATCCCTGAATAAAAATTTTCAAAAAGGATGGAGTTAGTTTTTTTTTTTTTTTTAAAATCACAAATTGGATTTAGTGGACCATAAAAATGGCGATTTAATGGTTACCTGAATGTGCGAGGAAGCTCGGGAAAGTGATTCTTTCTATGTTGGTAATGTGACGATGAAGAACAAATCCGCCCAATCAAGCTTTTGTCCTTCGATACAACAAAGGCTTGCCCATATCCTTCTACCTCTCCCTATTTCTTGATTAAACCGTTTCTTTTCTTCAATCGGCAGACGGAAAATTTCTCGGATTTCCCAATTTCATGTTTTCCACCACTTGGGAGCTAACTCCATGATTGATCAACTGCTTTCAAAATGAAAGAAGTCGCAAGTTTTTCCTTTTCCCTATGTTTTGGAAAAATTAAGCTCCACTACATATAAGAAAGGCTTACTTTCTAATTTAATTTTTTGAATATGTACAAATTATTGATATTGTTTTTGCCCTCACAAACGTCATGAATAAACTTGAATAAAGCTATGTTCTAAATTTATAAAGATAATATGCTTCTCAAAACATATTATTTCAGAATTAAACTCCAAAACCTTAACATACCTGAAAGAATCCCCATTCTCGGCATGCATCATGCAGCTTGCCAAGCTCCACCATTGAATCTCCGCCCGACGACTTGTGCATATCGACCAATAAATGAATGTTCGATAAAATAATAACCTCGTTGATATAATAATTTCTTTCGGTCCAGACTTAGGCCAATAGACTAAATTAATAACTTCGCTAAATGCATTAAATAATAAAAAAATTTAAATAGTTAATGGCCCAATGAAAATATAAATTAATAATTATTGAATTCTGTAATATATATATATATACAAAACCTTTCATTCAATCAACAATACTCATCTCATTGGACAAATATTCAGATGATCTTTTGAGAGTGTACTTTGCCGATTTGTGTCTTTTAATATCACTATTTCTCATCTCATATGACAAATATTCGGATGATCTTTTGAGAGTGTTTGATATTATCGACTGACTGATAGACAAATCAAACTTTTGTTGCACCCATGCTTGCATATCTTTTTGGCTAATAGTTGTATGCTCTTTCTTATGCTAACAAATTGCACTCCTCATTTTGTCGTTAAAGTTGATTTATTTACTCCTTTTTAAATGATGTGAAGACATTGGATGAGAAAATAATATGTATTGTACTTGGAATATATCTTCTACCTTTTATAACTAAAGACTAAATATTTTTACATTCTACACATAAGTTAAAAGAATATATGTACATAAACTTAGTTTTCAATGCATTAAGTTTCATCAAAAAAATTGAACTTCTCTAGATTTAAGAAATACTTTAATTGATGTCTTTTAATTTGTGAGGTAAAATTGTTAATTTGTGAAATATTAGGGGAAGATTTATAATTTTGAAAAATAGATCTCTTCTAGGGTTTAAACGGGTAATTTCGTACCATCGACCATACATAAAGGGTAACGCAAAAGAATAGAACAAAGATAAAATAACTAAAAAAAATGGTACAAGAAACCGAGAAAATGGTCACCGAGGAAGCAGATAATTCATCATCGGTAAACGTAGGAGGGGAGGAATCTGAGGCGGAAGAAGGGGAAATTGTTACCGGAAATTCGGACGATGAAGAGGCGTTGAAGGCCGTGGCGCCGCCGCCTCCAAGGCATCCGTTAGAGCGCGCGTGGACATTTTGGTTTGATAACCTTTCTGCCAAACAAAAACAGATTGCTTGGGGAACCTCGATGCGACCCATTTACACCTTCTCCACCGTTGAAGATTTCTGGAGGTTTTTTTCGGGGGATCTAACTGTATTGAAATTATACTTAGTTTTTCATTTGCTCGTTAATCTGATTATGTTTAGGTTGTGGATACGTGCAATAGCAGATTCTCATGTGTATCTTTTACCTTTGAATTTACCTGGTTGTCTGCGAGTGAGCCTATGAGGATATCAAGTAAGTTAGGGTTCAGAACATGTGAAGCTTGTAGTGTCTCTGTGGGTATTCATAGAATCTTGGATGTATTATTGGGTATGAAAATGAAAAATGGATCTTTCATTACCATGCACCAAAAAAAAAGAAAAAAAAATCATGCGTAGAAGATGCCGATACTTGTTGGTAATTTTCTAATTTTTCAACTGACCAAAAATTTTAATTTGTTAATCCTTTCCTTATTCCTACGTACATAAGACTTTTACACTGGAATAACTGTTAGCCGTAGTTGATAGTGAACCCAGTAACTTGTAAGAGAAGATGTGGAAGATTGAGTTTCCTGCCCCTTAGCTTGGGGTGTAGCCATCTTGGATTTTATCGCTCAAATACTCAGCCTTTTGGGAAAGGACCCGTGTATGTGTGTGGGTGTTCGCGTTTTTTTTTTTTTTTGGCCTTTTTGGGTGGGGTCATTAAGGGGAATGGTACGGGACTATTTCCTTTTGAGTATTAGGGCCGTTTCTGTTAAGAAAAAAAGGGGAACTGCAATAGTGATCACTAGCTTTGTTGTTGTATCGCCACGGTAGTGCGTGACTTTCTGGAAAATGCAGTGATCGTGTCTTCCATCATGGCCTGAAAAATGGTTTTGTTTCTATGCTCCTGTGTGTTAAAAGTTTATTTTTTTCTTCTCTCGTTTTATGCTCACGAGTCTTGGCTTTCTTAGCTTTCTTACCAAAGACATGGATTTTGGATTCCAAGTTATTGACTATTTCTGTTGTCGTTTCATGTTTTATCACGTGAATATTCCATTCATTTACTTTCCTTGGCTCGTAGTGTTTACAACAATGTACGCCATCCTAGTAAGTTGGCATCTGGAGCGGACTTTTATTGTTTCAAAAATGGAATTGAGCCAAAATGGGAGGACCCTATTTGTGCCAACGGGGGAAAGTGGACTGTAAACTTTTCCAAGGGTAAATCTGACACTTCTTGGCTCTATACGGTGTGTTCTAGTCTCTTTTTGATTTATGATATTTGTTTCTTTAACTTGTACAAAATACATTTTTTTTCAAAATTGTTTCGAATATGATCATAATTTTTTATTTCCCTCATGATTTCTGTCTAGTTGCTAGCAATGATTGGCGAACAATTTGATTATGGAGATGAAATATGTGGGGCAGTTGTCAACGTCCGAGGTAAGCAGGAGAAAATCTCTCTGTGGACGAAGAATGCTGCAAATGAAGCTGCTCAGGTTTGTTCGAGCATATAAAATTTTCGCATGATATCTGTTTGGGATATTACTGCCTTTCTTGTTCCCAATCAACTTTGGTGGAATCAATGTCAAACAGAAGCGCATAAGAAGTATTTGACTGTAATATTCTACTAATTTTTCAAAAAATGCATGCTTCCAAGGGAGCGAGGCAGTTTGTTTGAGTTTTTGACACCGATGATCATCAACTTCAATAAGACTCCTCATAATATCATTATTTGGATGCAACAAAATGAAATCCTTGTTCGATTGTATAAAAGCTGCCAGATTTTGAGTTGTGATGGGTATAAGGACACTTGAAAGATGAAACTAAATGGAAATCTATAAAGCTCTGTGCATGTTTTTTCATACTTGGTTGAGTGATGGATATAGGTGGTGTATTATACTTTTCATGTCTGTGCATTTCTTGTACTTTTTAATCCACCGCGTGCTTCTGGAATTTTCTAGCTGAGCATTGGAAAACAATGGAAGGAGTTTCTGGATTTCAACGATCCTATTGGTTTCATATTCCATGTAAGGTTTCTTGTCTCTAACATGGGCCAGGACTTGTAGGGTGTATATATATATATATATATATATATATATATATATATATATATATATATATATATATATATGTATATGTATATGTTTTCCTCTGGGATCGGTAAGTAACTAATTTTTCTAATGCAGGAGGAGGCAAAGAATTTTGACAGAAATGCCAAGAGTCGTTATACATTGTAGCTGTTTGTGTCCAGTAACCAAGAAGATGATAGAGGCCGGCTGTAGCGCCTAAAGTGACCAGGGTCAAGACTTTTTGTCCCTCTTTATCTTTAGGCAGATACGTTTTTGCGTTGGAATTTAGTATGACTGCATATTTGTTGACCCAAGAAGACATTCTTTCTAAATAATAAATCATAGCTTCCCTTCTTTCTCGTGTATCAGACCATACAAACTAGAAATGTTCATGAGAATTCACTGTTATCTCACAATCCTGATATTTAAGTAAACCAAACATTAAATTAATACTGCCCTACTGACATAATTTCGAGAAACTTGAAGGATGGACGAGTTTTAAATTCCTACGAGTTTAGAACTGCTACAAAGATCAGTTCTTGATGGTATTCGGGAAAATATATCTGGAACATCTTAAAATGAAACATGATCGCCCAAATTGCTGGAGCAAATGAAACAGTGTGATTGAGATTTCAACTTCACATTGAAACTGATTGAGCAGAAGCACTTGTAGTGCTGCAACATAATTTCTGGCAACAACGTGAGAGGATTTGGGTGCAGTGGTGTAATAGTTGATGTTCATCAGAACAAGGTGAGTCTTGACTCATTTACCTTTACTGGTAATTTCACATATTAGATAATCTAGGATTGTAGAGGGAATCTGGATGTAATTTGTTTGTCTATTTATTATGACGTGCAAATAAAACATTCTTTTTTTCTAAACGTATATATTATCATTAGAAATAAAAAAGATACATCAGCTTTTACAACAGTACTAACAAATAATGGAATTGCATCATCCCAATCAAAGCTATGTCTTAACATTTAGGACCTGAGTAGCTAAACAACGTGTTACGTTTTTTGTTGGACGTGGAGTGTAATTGAAAGTGATTCCGGGGTTGAGATGATTGAAGCTTTCGGTGCACGAGGAGTATGAGTAGGAAGGGTATGAACAACCGTCAATGCATCTGTTTCCACAAGCCATCCCTGACTTTTATAACGAATTGCAGTCAAACAATCTTCCAAAACCGCAAAAGTCTCAACGATATAGGGAGCAAATTGGTCCAGCAATAAAAGACCTTTGGCAAAACGATTATTCATTGAGCGAATAAAACATTCTTAATCCCCCGTACTCATCAATTTCGCGAAAAAGTGTTATTTCTTAAATAAAATAACTTGGTATCTATTGGTTTACACAAGCATTGAAATAAACCGATCAAAATTAAGGACTCTTTATTGACGAATCTGGAAAATTTATACACAAAACACATGAATTTCACTTTTACAACATTTGATTTGATTCCTAAAAAAAAATGATGCAAAATGATATAATTCGGTAAGCAGTGGCAACTGTAGATGCTAAAAGATCGGGAGTCGAGAGCCACAGCCACTCAGCCACCAGCTTACGCATTGACCAAATTCTCCCTGATAATGTCAGAATTTACTATGACCATCACTTCCAAATTCCTTAGTCTTCCCGCCAATACCATAATCCTTCCGTTTCTCTCCCTAGGGCCTAGGTCCGCTATCAGAGTTCCAGGATTTTGGCAACAGCATTCCAAGATTAGGTTTTCCGTTCTCTGAAGTAGCCCGACTTGATTTTACCAGGACCCAGAAAGACCCTTTCCAATTTTTTTTGAATTATTGAATAATCAGGAACGGAATTTGAGAATGCTGAGGCAACCGATAAGAATTACTAGATTTTTGGCGCTAGCATTCCAAGATTAGGGTCTTTGTTCTCTCAAGAAATCACATTCAGTACTTTTACCGGGACCAAGAAAGAAGACCTTTTTTTCAATATTCTTGAATAACCAGGGACTAAATATGGGGATACAAGGGCTGTTGCCCCTGTTAAAATCAATAATGATGCCGATTCACGTAAAAGAACTGGAGGGATGTTTTGTTGCCGTCGACACTTATTCTTGGCTCCACAAGGGTGCTCTTTCTTGCAGCACTGACCTCTGCAAAGGTCAAGCCACATCCAAGTAAACCCCTTGTCTAATGCCTAATAGGTTTTATAAATGTGTAACAATTATGTATTTACGTGGGTTTGGATTCAAATGTTGGTCAAGATTCTTAGTTTTTCAGTAGAGTGACATAGATGTCTCTCAATTCTTCATTTGGATTGTTGCAGTGTGTTTGTAGGTGTATTTGAACTTCAAATTAACGAAATATTTGATTACTTTTCTGGGAGAAAAAGTTGTGTTGTCATTAAATTCCATTTTGATGCAGGAAAGTTTGAAAAAGAACTTAACGTTGCTTTAATCTTGGCTTTCAGGCACATTGACTACTGCATGCATAGAGTGAATATGCTATGCCATTATGGCGTGAAACCCATACTCGTATTTGATGGGGGTCATTTACCAATGAAGGGTGAGCAAGAGATTAAACGGGCTAGGTATTCTGTTTTGGCCACCTTTACCTTCGTTTAGTGCGTTAGAAATCATGTCTTTTCAACCTTTTCCTCACGCCACACTGTCCTTGCAATTGCCGGTTGCAATGCGTGATTTTCATTTTCTAATGGATCAAAAGGCATACAAGGGGATCAAAAGGCATACAAGGGCTTCACAGATTCAGTTTCAGCTGCTGGAATTTCATTCTTTCCTTTTTTGTTAATTAGAGTTAATTATCCGAGTGTATGGTTTATATATAGTTCTGCTCACCACTTTTGTTGAAAAGAATCAGGCTGTTAGCTGGCAAAGCTGGCTTATTATATGCTTTTGGAAGTACCCATTTCAATTTTTGTTATTAAAAATATAAACAGAAATGATATTTGACACTTGTGATTTTTGTTTCAAGAACTTAATTGCCAAATGTACTTCTATTGACGGTATGGGATTCCAAGGAAGTTATATGTTCCCTTTGGCCTCAATTGATTATTTTATTCGGGAATGAAGAAGATGCTTGCTCGCTTTCCTTCAAATAGATGCACCAGTTAAATGTTATACCCACTGATTGCGTAGGTTATATTTTTCAGGTCTAGGAAGGAAAATCTAGCTCGTGCAATGGAGCATGAGTCAAATGGAAATCTGAGCGCTGCTTATGAATGCTACCAGAAGGCTGTTGATATATCGCCTTCAGTTGCCTATGATCTTATCCAGGTACGATAGTTGTAATGTGGTAATGACAGCAAAAATCATTTGATGACTTTTGATATGCTATATGAAAAGGTACAAAGGCTTCATTTAGTTTATTAATTCTTTTCGTGGCAACAAATTATGTGGTTTCCTTGTTTCTGACAGATTTTAAAACAGAACAATGTGTCTTATGTTGTGGCTCCCTACGAGGCAGACGCTCAAATGACGTTTCTAGCACTCAGCAAGAAGGTTGAGGCAGTTATAACCGAAGACTCGGACTTAATAGCATTTGGTTGTCCCAGAGTGAGTTTATCAAAGTTGACTTGCAACATGCCAGATTTCAAAGATGAGATGCAAAGTCATCCTTTCAGTTCACTCGAAATATTTGTTTGAAGTCATTTGTACCTGCAGATAATATATAAAATGGATAAATTTGGGCATGGTGTTGAGTTCAAGAATTCCTCGCTGAGCCGAAACAAAGAACTAGATTTAACGGGGTTCACCCAAATGATGCTGCTTGAGATGTGCATTTTAAGTGGCTGCGACTATTTGCAGTCTCTGCCTGGAATGGGTCTTAAAAAAGCTCACACACTGATGAAGAAGTTTAAAAGTCACGAAAAGGTGATTAAAATTTTTCGGATATCATTTCAGATTATTCTCATTGAATTTTAGTCATTAATTGTTTTTCTAATGCAGGTAATCAAGCACTTGAAGTACAATTGCGTTGAGGTAACTCCTCTTTATGAAGAAGCTTTCAAGAAAGCAATTATGACCTTCAAGCATCAACGAGTTTATGATCCTATTACTGAGAATATTGTACATTTATCTGAGCCAGCTTATCGTATAGATGATGATTTGAATTTCTTGGGCCCATATCCTTATGCGTTAGGTGTTTAAATTTTGCAAATAATCCACACAAGTGCACATATAATCTATACTTTATTGAAGCATGCCTTAACTAGGATCACATCATTACCTCAGCATGTAGCTAAAGGTATAGCGCTTGGTGACCTTGATCCTTTTACTATGGAGCCAATCCAGGTATAACAATGGTTTCTGTTAGTATAACTACATTTTTGAGTGTGATGTTTCATTACAGTCTTCTTCTTTTTTTTTCTCGAAAATAGCGAGAATGTGATGCTACTGAAAGAGTGCCTCATGGAACTTACCTGCTCAAGAATTTCAAGCCTGATGGTGAAAGGAAAAAGCTTGATTTGCCCGTGCAGAAAAATCTCCTGACTAACTACTTCTGTATCCATATATTAAGATTAGTTAATGTATGTTTCTATTTTCTATTACTGCTCGCAAGTTTTAAAGAATAGATCAGCATATGTTTTCCTTAATATCATGCCAAGGTTTTGCTTCTATGGAGGCAAAGCGGGAATTCAGGGCCCCTAGAGTAACATCTAATCGTCTAAATGGAAACTATGAAACTTCTATCCCTCACTTAATGGAGCACGATGAGGTCAGTTCTAATCCTGTGAGCAACTCATAAATGCCTGTCTGAATCCTCAACCCAACCATCAGTCTTGCTTGTGAACTGCAAAGTCAAAGAGAGTTTTTTATTTTGTTATCGGCATTGCCTATTTTCAGGTTAAATGTTGTATCAATACTGAAAATTCGAAGCTTCTGGACTCACTGGATCATGGTACGGACGTGTATTATGTTGCTACAAAGCAAAAGCTTTTATCATGAATCATTACTTGTTTATTCCTATAGGTCTATGTAAGGAAAGAGGAGTTAATCACATAGACATCACGCCCATAACGGCACTACAGAATTCGGTATGTAAGCCTTGTATCTCATTGCACAAGGACCTTGACTCGGATCAAGAAGACAAGCAGACAAGATCAGGAAATAAGAACGTGATTGTAAGGAGTTCTTATTTTTCGGCAAAGTCCAAGAAGGAAAGCAACAAGGAAAATGAAATTAACCTTGATAAGAATGGTGATAAAAAATTTGAAGATATTATTTCTAATTATGCATATAAGCCTCTCTCTTCTATGTTAGACGGAAAATGCCGAAAAGAGGAGAAAAAAGTTACAGTAAGAAGTTCTTATTTCCAGCCCAAAAACACGACGGAAGGTGTTAATTTTGAGAGAGAAAAGGCTGTCCCTAATTCTGACAGGGATTTTGACGAAGATGGAGAATATGAGCAGGCAACATCGGCTAAAAAAAATGTGATTGTGAGGAGCTCCTATTTTCTGAAAAAGCCGAGAGAGGAAAACAATGGTGGTGAAATTGACATTGACAAGAATGATGCTGACAAATTTGAGGATGTTCGCAAAAAATGCATAAAAGAAGAGAAAAGGGTTATCGTAAGCTCTTACTTCCAGCACAAAAACATCAAGGAAGATGCTAATTGTGAAGGGAAAAAGGCCGTAGCTGAGTATGCTCTGGAGACGTGTAAGTTTGGCTTAGATGCAGGTGACTTCAAAACAACCGAGGGTGTTGCAAGAGGCAGAGGGAAGATATCTCACTCCAATCATAAAGAGAACCTCGGGGGGTCTCAGGACTTGATAATCAGAGATGATGCCGCTGTTAACAACATTCTTGGAACCCCTTCAACTTATAATTCCTCTGAAAGTGTAGCAAAGAAAAGAAAGGTTACCCAAACTGACATTCAAACAGTGAGTTGTTTCTCTTTGTTTTAAAATCGCATTTCATTGTAAGTGTGGATCATGCTTGTTTTCTCTTTTTTGGTTTCTTTGATTCTACCTTAATCTTGCTTCAATTCTTCATTCAATTCAGGACAATGTGGCCAATAACACTTGGACAACCGGTGCGTAGTAAATCCCTGGGATATGAATTCTCATTAATCTCTCTTTCTGAGTCCTCTCACGGCTGGAGCTGATATGCATTTGCCCATCAAATTTGATCTTTTTATGAAGCATTCATTTAAAACCCTTTTTTTCATTTAATTTCCTTTTCTGTGGCTACACCCGAAATCAGTTTCTTTTTATGAATCTATACCGACACCATTATTTTCAGGTACCTGCATGTCTGATTTGGATGTAGAAGCGAAAGTCAAAGAAGGGAAGTTCAGCAGCAATATTACTCATTTGAGCAGCTACTCTGATATATCTGAGAAATCTATGGAGAGATTCATCTCAGTGATATCATCATTTAGATACAATCCATCCGGCTCTCGTGCCAGTGGTCTTCGTGCTCCCCTGAAAGATATAAAGAACAATCACAAGAGAAGATTATGAACCACTTGCTTATATCTGCACCTAAAATTCGCCATTCCTTGGTAAATCATCAATGTGAGTTGATTCTCCCTGGATAGTAGATTTTTAATTTCTTTATTGTAACAGTAATATGGCCTATTATTTACAGATTCCAGCTCGGTGTCGATACTTTTTGAACACTCATATCCTTAGCGTGCTTCATTTATTATAAGTCCAACAGTTCTATTCTGGTCTCTTGAATTTCATTTATAGAACTCTTTTGTCTGGTCAATCAATGAAAATCTGTTGCATTTGTTGAGATTATCTTCAAGTTTGGAAAATATATTATTTCCTTAGATAAACGATTGTGCATATTATAAAGATTGTATAAGCCACATTTTTAGGGATTATGATTGGGGATTCAAGCCCTGTGTTTATACATTGTATTTCATCAATCAAATCAGTGAATAATAAAAAAGCCAATTCATCATATTAGTTTTACATGACACGACTTGTAGGCTCTCAAGAAGTTTTAGCCTCCTTTGAGAAATATTAGTGAAGGGAATTGTTCCCAACACACTGTAAATCTTACACACCTGTAGTGCTTTAGAATTGGAAGCCGTACATATATCTTAAAACTAATCGATAATGAATGAAATAACTCATATATCTTATAAATAGCTAACATAACTTGTAAATTCACAATGTGAGATAACTCTCAATACACTCCCTCACGTGTGACATTATATAAGTCAAACACGTGAATTTATAACATGGGTGACGGTGAACCAGCTCTAATATCATGTTAAAAATACATGGGGTTCCAACTTAAAAACGATTGGCTAAATCTTATTTCAAAATGTTCGATTCGTTAGACCAATTAGATAATTATATTCATAATATTTTTTCAAAATCTTTTTTTTTAACCAATATATTTTATGATAAAAAATAGATAAAATAATTCAAATTAAAGTTTTCTTACAGCAAAACCAACATAATGGAATTAACTAGTTGGAACTCTTGTTTCATGAGGCTATTTTCATAAAATTCTTCTTTTTTGTCAAATATTATATATATATATATATATTTATTTATTTAATTTTTTAAATTATACAGTTTAATATATTCCATAAAAGTAGAATACATTTCAAATAATTTAATATATTTGTTAAACGTCTCGGGTTTGGGTAATTGGGTCGGGTCCTACACAAAACAGTCATTCGTGTGCCATCCCTAGGTCTAGTTCATGCTACAGCATCCTGTACATCATATATCATACAATGTATTCCTGAATCCTATATTATTTATAATAACTATATGCTAATTTGAGGATAGTTCCCTGATTATAATATCAATGATCCAATTTTTTGGTTCTCTTGGGATCCACATCTTTTATTGTGGATCTTACGTGACCAAATAATTTTTTTTGTTAATGCACCCTCATAATAGTTCCCTGAATATAATATCAATGATTCAATTTTTTGGTTCCCTTGGGAACCACTTCTTTTATTGTGGATCTCACGTGACCAAATAATTTTTTTTGTTAATGCACCCCTCATAATAGTACATCAACAGCATCATAAAACCAACTTTCAATTCAGGTGATATAATATATTTTTATGAGAAACGTATTTTCTGTAGTTAACTTAGTATTGATGTGTATCTTAGAAATAATAGCAACAAAGTAACAATGATTTTATAAATATTTATCGATGCGAGATTTGGAATCTCTACCCTTAAAACGATATTGCCCCACTATGGTGTTTAAGGTTATCGGCAATCATTTTCCAAGATACATCGACTATGATTTGTGATATGAGCACTCCAAATCACAAGTCCTCAAATTACAAATGTTTAAAGGCATTTCAACAAGAACAAGAGATGAACAATATGTGTGTGCAGATTTTGCTCTAAAAATGACTTTCATCTTGCATAAAAAATGGGATTGTTATATACTTGATCAATAGACATCACCAAAAGACATCATTCGGTAGCAATTTTTCATGGAAAACGCATCCAAACGCGAAAGGATACACTATTTCGAGAAAAAAAACGCCTGTACAATTTCCTGGTAGAAAGCGGGAGCTCAAGCGCTTGTATCCGGCGCTCGAGCGCCGGCCTGCTGCCCAACATTTTGGGCAGCGCTCGGGCGCCGACCAGGCTATCCGAGTTTTCCCGAGCAGTTTTTTCTCGTCCAATTTTCTCTCGTTTTGTCCTTTATCAAGTATTCGATTTTTTCATGCTTAATATTAATTCATTAAGCATATTTTTCTAACAATCCCCAACATGAATTAAAATTAATGCATGGATGCAATGAGTGCCTTTAACGAATCGTTATAACATTTTGAGAGGTAGCTTGCGGCTTTGAACCTTCCGTAGTATTCAATCGGATTTACAAACTTAATAGTGAAATTTAAAGTCTTGAACTATTTAATCGTTTGTGTAAATCGAGACAATTGAACCCACATCATAACATCTCTAACATTCGTATTAGTTTTTACGGTTGTGTCCGTTTCGCCTATGGACCACGCTTGGTTTCATAAGTGCTTTCCATATTTGAAGCGGTCACACTTCGCACTCACGTAGGTGATCTCCTAGAAGAGTATCCCACTATACTCCAACATGTTTATCTACATGTCTTAGGAATCATTAAAGGTCTTTGCCTATCCTCATACTCCTTTTACGGGCTACACCTCTTATCATAGGAATGGATTGGAGATTAATTCTCCAAGGTGTTTATACAATCTCGTAGTTGGTTGTCCATTTTGAACATAGATCTTGGATCTCCAGTCACATAGATTGGGTATCCACTACAAGATTTTAATTATGATGTTTTCATGTCATTCCCCTCGATAAACTTTCATATGATCTCTCGGTTAACCATTTCATATGCGGATCCGCGATTTCACATAATCATTCAAGATTATGCCACTAGAGATCATTTTGTCATATGACATTATGTCTAGACTTCTCTGCCAAGACTTACCATTTCACTTAATACTTCATGCACCTTTTATAGCATAAGCACAACAAATCTTAGTTGCATGCACAAGCCCTTTTTCAATAAGAACTTTTCTCTAACAACTTATAAAGCCACTCGTCCGAAGAAGCTTTACATGTTTTGCATAAAGAATTTTCCACAACTGTATATCTTCTGTTTCGATAATCACATTCCTCCTTTGAATCATTTTATCCTTTTATAATATTTTCATCATCGAATTGTAAGCGTTGAAAACTTAGAAATCCAATTTCAAGATTTAATTTTTTGTAAACTTGGATTTAAGTGTTATTTCTTACAAAATTCGAGACCAAAGGAAATACTCAACTTTAATTCACAATTCAAATTTTAAGCGCATAGATTCTTAAAAATTACAAGTTCAAGTTTCTATTTATTCTAAACTTAAATTTAAGCGCAAAGCTTAAAATTTGAAACTCGAATTAATCCTTGAGATTTCATTCTTCAAATGTTTTGGAAACTTTAATCCAAGTATTGTTTTTGATGCACACACGTCAAAAATGTCTCGTCAATATTTTTCTTTCTTACTTGATGATTTCTAAATTGCTTCCCTCAATGATCATATCATCAATACACAAGCATACATAACATTTGTCACACTCGTTAATCTATTTGCAACATGATTTGTCAAACTTCTCATGTCATTTATTTGGCATTTGTTATGACTTTACTTTGACCTTTATATTTCTAGTTTAGCCAAGCACCCTCACATTTCAATTATTGAAGGAAACTCTCTATTCCTTCTGTTAGTTCCGGACCTTATCGATGAGATTTTAAAGATGACAAAACATTTCAGATCGGATCGAGTGAAATCAGACTGACCAGATCGATCGCCCAAAACAGATCAAGCTGATAAGATGACAAAGCATATCAGACCGGATCGATGGATTTCAGACTGACTTTATCAAAGCTTCAGATCGATCTCAATCTTTATCAGATCAGAGCAGTCAAGGATACATAAAGAATGGCTCCTCAGTCCGAATCATTAACGGCTATTTATTGTAGTATTTAATGTTGTAATTAATGCTACAAAGGACCAAAGACTGAAGATTGCCATAAAAGGTAAGAAGACAAAGAAGAGCCTATCTGACAGTCGCCGAAAGTATGAACCAGAACGGCAAGTATCCTGAAGAAGAAGACTGTAGCTTTCTCAGAGCTCAAGCAGAGTCAAAGTTGCACATTAAGGGAAATAATGTCGTTGGTACTTACAACTATAAAAGGATGCAACCAAAAGGAATATACGGGTCTCTCGCTGATCAATTGAAAAACACACAAGAAAGCAAAGCAGCACAAGCTTACAAGCTCAGAAGCTCTCGAGCTAGAATTATTCTTAAGCACGATTACTTTGTAACCTTTGATCATTTAGGATCACTTTGCGCATCTTGTGTATTCTGTGTTGAAAAATAGAAGTGAGAAACATATTGTAACTGTCAGACAGAGTGTGTCTGAGCAGATTGAGTGACTAGGAGTTTCAGACTGGTAGTGAGGTAAATCCAGCCTGAATCGGGTTTGTACAACAGGATTGTATAAATCAAAGTCTTCTAGTATAAACCTTCCTTAATTGGAAGAAGGGGAGACGTAGAAGGATTACACCACCTTCGAACTTCCAGAAACATATCCTGTGTATTATCTTTCTGCACTTGTTCTTTCATACTTGTCATCGAGCCGTTCTTACATATACAAGAACAGACTGTTCCGCACTTATTCTTTCAGTGGTCTGTTCTGTACAAGAGTTGATTAAGAAACAGATTTCTTTCACTAATCCGAAAGAAATCACAAGGGATTAATTGTTACAATGAGTGTTCATTCACCCCCCCTCTAAACACTCCGGACCGATCCTAACAAGTGGTATCAGAGCGGGTCATCTTAATCAGCAAAATCACTCGAGCTGATGGCATCATTCAACAAAATTCCTATGTTCTCAAAAGAAGACTATGATGACTGGAGAATCAGAATGCAAGCTCATCTGGCAGCTCAAGATGACGATATGTGGTTCGTCATCACTGATGGACCAATGAAGATTCTAAAAATAAATACAGCAGTCGCCATTACTGGTGGTGAACCACAAATGGTAGAGAAAGACAGATCCCTCTGGACGAATGAAGAAAGAAAGAAGGCAAATCTCGACAACGTTGCCAAAGACATCTTGTTCAAGACATTGGACAAGAACATGTTCAACAAAATCAAAATGTGCTCTACTGCCAAAGAAATTTGGGAGAAGATAGCACAGCTATGCGAAGGCAACGACCAGACCAAAGAAAACAAGCCGACTGTTGCTCTTCAAAGATTTGAGGGCATAAAGATGAAGAGTGGAGAAACTCTAAATGAGTTTGATGAAAGAGTCACTGGCATCATAAATGAACTGAATGGTCTGGGGAAGGAATATTCTAACAGAGAGATCGCTCTGAAAGTTATGAGAGCTCTGCCAAAGGAATGAGATGTTAAGACCATTGCCATGAGGGAATCAAAAGATCTTAACAAGGTTGAACTTCATGATCTGTTTGTAGATCTTAAGGCCTATGAGTTTGAACTGATAAGCAGAGGTGAAGCAGAGCCATTCATCTCTCAACCAAACAAGGCCCTGGCAGCCATTCCAGACCAGACCGCCTCAACATCAGACCGATCTGCTGAACAGATAAGTAATGATGCTATGTCATTATTTATCAAGAAATTCGGTAAATTCATGTCTAAGAATAAGAGGAACTTCAAACCCTCTCATCATTATAAATCAAGAAAAGATGATGCTGTTAACGACCAGGCTTGCTACAATTGTGGTAAGACCGGACATTTTATTGCAGATTGCACCAGACCGAAGAAAGAAGAACGGAAAGAGAAGCATCGTGATGATAGGAAGAATAAGCACTACAAAGACCGCAAGAATCATGGAAAATCCCAAAAAGTCCTAGTAGCTGAAGAGGGAAACAGCAAATGGGCTCAGACAGACTCAGACTCGGAAAGCTCTGAATATTCTTCCAGCGAAAGCGAAGAAGATATTCAATGTCTTATGGCAGACGAAGAGATGAGTCAGACAGACGAGGTATATGATCTTGACTCAAATGAATTTACACGAGAAGAGCTCATGTCCGCACTGCAAGACATGGCTAATGATTATAGAATCTTAGCTGAATCATTTGAGAAAAATAAAGTTAAAGCCAGTAATCAAATAGATGAGCACAATAAACCAAGCTGCTCTGAGCAGGGTGAGTGCAATAATCTAAAGATCGAGCTGAATAAGCTGAAAATCTCCTATGATCAGCTCCATGAAGAAAATAAGAGAATTAGCACACAAAATGCTAAGCTTTCTCATATATTCAAAACATGGACAAAATCCAGAACATCTTTGGAAGAATTACAAGTGGTTCAAAGAAACGTCGGTGATTTCACCGGCATAGGCTTTGACACCAAAGAATGCACCAAAGATGAATCTGAGCTGTTGCTGGTAAAAAACCAAGTCAAACAAATGACATTTGTTAAATCCAGCACAGTATATGAGACTGAAGCACCTAAAATTCAAATGGGAGTCTCTTACGTGAATCAAAATCTGAGAAAAAGGGATTGGTTATGTTGACCAAGCCAAAGAAAAGGCACCAGCAAGATTTGCGTCTATCAGACCAAATCCAAAGGTGTAAGATCTGAGGCAAGGAAGACAATACAATTATTATAATTCAAAACCGATTCAACGAAGATATAGACTACCTTATGAGAATCAAAGGCTTCCACAGCGCACACATTATCACACACAACATCGAAACAGACCATCACACAGCACACCTTACACACACAAGCCATTGAAGCTGATACAGGTGTGGGTTCCCAAAGGGCTAATCCGTTCTGGACCCAAATAGGATTGGGTACCAACAATAGTTATATTTGATGACAGGTACCGAAGAAACTCGCATCAGACTGGTATTTGGACAGTGGGTGTTCTCATCACATGACTGGAAACATCGAGCTGCTGTCTGAAGTCACAGAATGTACTGGACCCAAGATTATCTTCGGAGATAACTCAAAGGGTAAGACCGTGGGCAAGGGTAAGATTGTCCATGGTAACATTATTATCAATGATGTGCTGTTAGTTGAAAATCTGTGCTATAATCTGATTAGTATAAGTCAACTCTGTGATAATGGTTATGCTGTAGAATTTCACAAACACACTTGCACTGTTAAATCATCAGACGGTATAACCATGCTTGTAGGAATCAGGAATGGAAATACATATAAGATTAACTGGAATCATGCTCAACCTGATAATCCTACTTGCTTCATCGCTAACAATGATAATAAACATTGGCTGTGGCATAAGCGCTTGAATCATATAAACTTTAAGACTATTTCCAGCCTGTGTAAACATGATTTAGTTATCGGTCTACCCAAGATCGATTTTGCTAAGGATAAGATCTGCGAAGCTTGCCAAATGGACAAACAGATCAGATCATCCTTCAAAAACAAGAATGTCAAATCCTCCTCCCGCTGTTTGGAATTATTGCATATGGACTTGTTTGGTCCTATACCAATAACAAGTTTAGGGGGAATGCGGTATACTCTTGTTGTTATTGATGATTACTCACGCTTTACATGGACTATATTTTTGAGCAGTAAAGATCAGACCGGTCCGAAGTTGATCAAGCTGCTGAAACGCACTCAGAATGAGAAATCATCAAGCATAGACAGGATTCGCAGTGACAAAGGCACTGAATCTTCAAATCAGAATCTTGAATCCTTTCTAGAAGATCATGGAATCAAGCATGAGTTTTCAGCCGCTCGAACTCCTCAACAGAATGGAGTTGCAGAACGAAGAAACAGAACGCTCAAGGAAGCATCAAGAACAGTGCTTGCTGATTCTGGTATTTCACAAAAGTTCTGGGCAGAAGCTGTAAACACTGCTTGCTACACTCAAAATCGGTCTATGATCAACAAGAAGCTGAACCTTACCCCATATGAAATATGGACTGGTAACAGACCGTCTATTTCTCACTTTCATGTTTTTGGCTGCAAATGCTTCGTTCATAACAATGGTAAGAATCATCTTACAACATTTGAAGCTAAGTCAGATAATAGAATATTATTGGGATATTCATCAACTAGTAAAGCTTATAGAATTTTCAATAATCGTACCTGGGGTGAATGAGATTCCTTGGCTACTTTAGCGTTTTAAAATGAGTTTGTAAAAAGTAAAAATAAAATAATTTTGCTCTTGCGGAAGCCTTTAGTCAATCGATAAATAGAAAGAACAAAATAAATAAATGCTTAATGGAAATAAAGCAATAAAATGAGACAAGAATTTGTTATAGAAGTTCGGCGATGAATCGCCTACGTCTCCTCTTCCCGGTTAGATAACCTCCAACCGAGGTTCCACTAGACAATAGATCTTGGCCTTGAGGGCTCCAAGTTAGCCACACAACAACTCTTCCCGAGTTACAACGCTCTTCCCGAGCACACTACTCTTCCCGAGTACACAAGCTCTTCCCGAGCACAATACTCTTCCCGAGTATACAAAGCTCTTCCCGAGCTACCAACACTCTTCACGAGTCTTCTTGGCCTTAAGGGCTCCAAGGATAGCCACACACTTGCACCACCTTCACTTGATGACGACTTTACAATTTTCCAACTTGCTTTGGTGTTGGAGGACCTTTACAAGAAATTAAACCAAAAACACCTTCACGGTGTACTCACACGAAGACAACAAGACTTAACAAATGAAAACAATTACTAGCTCCAATACAACAACAATGTATGGAGTTTGTAATGCTATTCATGAATTTAATAATCAAAGCTTTGGTGTAGTTTGTAGACTTGTTTCTTAGCTGCAAAATGCTCCAAAGCATCAATATTTATAGTGTAGAAGGCCTCCAAGGCTCCTACTAGCCGTTGCTTCAAATAAGGCTTGAATCACTCCAAGATCACCTCGGACATCGCCTCAGGCGATCACCATCGCCGCGCCCCAACAGTCACCAAAAATCACGGATCGCCTCAGGCGATCGCTGGATCGCCTCAGGCGATCCAAGTCAAATCCCAATATCGTAGCTCCAGCAGCCTGAAATCATGCATCGCCTCGGGCGAAGTCCACATCGCCTCAGGCGTTCCAGCCCATCGCCTCGGGCGTTCAGTCCATCGCCTCGGGCGATCTTCCTGCGCGCATGCCCGTGCCATGCCTCGGCGTCGCTTCAGTCGATGTGCTGGGGCGAAGTCCTTGTGGCTGCCATCGCCTCAGGCGTTGGTCACCATCGCCTGGGGCGATCTTCCCCGCATGCTCGCCTAGCCATCGCTTCTGTCGATGTGCGTGGCGATGCCTGGCCTGACACCCATCGCCTGGGGCGATGATCACCATCGCCTGGGGCGATCCAGACCAGATTGCACACACTTGAAAATCATCATTCCAATCCACTTTTCATCACTTAATCTGCACACTAAGTAGATGCATTAGTATAACAAACACAAGTTTTGTTGATAATCAAAACTCAAAGATTGACCGGGGATAATTTAACGCATTAAACGCAACCATGCGTTTAAGGCTCAACAATCTCCCCCTTTTTGATGATCACAAAACTTGATAAACTTGAATAAGTAATATGCATGAAATGTGAGTAAAAATAACTCCCCCTTAACAATTGCATAACACATACAAGTTATCAAGTAAATCGTTAAACAAATAACTCTCCCCCTCAAACCATGCATACATAAGCTCTCACCCTTAAACTATGCATGTATTAAGGTTCAAGTTTATCACAAAATTCTCCCCCTTTTTGTGATAATCAAAAAGCATAAAATTCAAATAAACATGGCATAATTTAAGTTGACATATAGATTCAAATTTCACATGTTCCTCATCAAACAAGATTGAATCATATAAAGGTGAATCACAACCATGTGTTTAAGGCACTTCACAATTAATTCTCAAAGTTGCAATGTGTGCATATGTTCATGCATTCATGCCAAAAACTAAATAATAAAAATATCATTGCACTATAACAAATCATATACTTGCACATTTTCACATAGCATATTTAAATTGGAATGCAAAGCATATCAAGCTACTTACTATAAAAAGATAAGCATACATCATGCACTTGACAATTTTTGCTAAGGGGTTATGCATTTTACTCTAATGAAGATTGAGCTTCAATATTTATTGATCACAATTGATTTGTGCCAATAAATTTTGAAATTACTCTTTTAATATGTAAAAAGTAAATTTTACCCTTTATGACAAGAGTTAGTTCTTGTCATTGGTCCAATGCCTCTTGCTTCTTCTATGGTGGTGAACAAGACAAACTCCTCATTTGAGTTGCTTGGTCCTTCATCCTTCATTCCATTGTTGTTCCTACAAGACAAATTAATAATAGGAGGATCTTTGGTACCCATTTGATTTTTGGGTCCTTTGAGGGTTAACTTTCAATTGCACTTTTGGGATCCATTTCTACCTTTTATTAGGTTGGTATTGGATTCTAGCAAACCTACACTTGTTCTTGGTATGACCATTTTTGCAACAATAGTTACAAGTAGTAGAATCATGTTTAGCTTTGGCCAACAAGCTTGAAAAAGATTTTGATTTGCTTGAAAAACCTAACCCGGCTTTATCAAAGCTACAACGTTGCAAGCCAAGCAATTCATTCATCTTTATACTACTTTCACTAAACTTGGCAAAAGATGTCTTTAAATTAAGCACTTGGTTTTTCAAAATAGTATTTTCTTCTTCCTTCTTAGCCAAGTCTAGCTTAAGTACTTTGTTGCTCTTCTTGGTTTTACCAAGACAATCAATGAGTTCATTATAAGCATCTAATAATTCATCATAAGAAGGTACCTCATCATCATCCTCTTCATCTTCATTTCCAAGAGCCATTAGACAAAGATTTTTGGCTTCTTCTTCATCGGAGTCGCTATCACTCCATGTAGCTATGAACGTCTTCTTCTTCCCTTTGTCCTCATTCTTCTTCCTAGGATATTTGTTAGCATAATGGCCTATTTCTTGACAATTATAACAAGTTACCTCATTTTTGGATTCTTGTTTGGTAGCATTGGAGGTCTTTGACTTGCTATGTTTGTTGAAGAGCTTCTTGAACTTCTTTGTGAACAACCTCATCTCTTCATCATCATCATCTTCTTCATCATCGGAATGGTCTTTCCTTCCAACCAAGGCAATCCCATTTCTTTTTGATCTATCCTCCTCCTTCACTTCTCTCCTTGTGGCAACTTCAAGCTCATGGGTCACCAAGGTGCCATGGAGCTCATCAAGATCATAAGATGCGTTCTCCCCTTTGTTGGACTCGATGATGGCCGTCCTCTTTGCATCCCATTCCTTTGGTAAGGCTCTTAGTGCTCTCCTCCATATTTGCTTTGGAGGATACTTCTCTCCAAGTTGGGCAAGCTCGTTTATGATTTGAGTGAGCCTCCTAAACATTGAATCCACATCTTCTCCGGAATCCATCTCAAATGTCTCATATTTGAGTTGCAATAGATCAATCTTGGTCTCCTTCACTTGATTAGTGCCTTCATGACAAATTTGTAATTTTGTCCCATATCTCCTTTGCGGTTGAGCACATCGAGATCCGGTTGTACTCCTTCATATCTAAAGCACAATGTAAAATATTAATAGCTTTAGCATTTTGAGATATTAAAATCATATCCGCTCTAGTAAAATCGTCCATTTCTTTGGGAACACTTATTCCCCCAACTTCCTTTAAAGGAATATGTGGACCTTTCACTATGATTTTCCATAGATCATAATCTACGGATTGGATATATAGAGAAATTCTATTTTTCCAATACCCGTAGTTATCACCCGTGAAAAGCGGAGGGCGATTCGTCGATTGACCTTGTGCAAACTCATTTGCTAGATTAGCCATAAAAATATTTTGATTTAAAAACAAAAATCAAAGGGCTCTGATACCACTTGTTGGAATCGAAGAGGGGGGGGGGGGGGGGGGGTGAATGAGATTCCTTGGCTACTTTAGCGTTTTAAAATGAGTTTGTAAAAATAAAATAATTTTGCGCTTGCGGAAGCCTTTAGTCAATCGATAAATAGAAAGAACAAAATAAATAAATGCTTAATGGAAATAAAGCAATAAAATGAGACAAGAATTTGTTATAGAAGTTCGGCGATGAATCGCCTACGTCTCCTCTTCCCGGTTAGATAACCTCCAACCGAGGTTCCACTAGAACAATAGATCTTGGCCTTGAGGGCTCCAAGTTAGCCAGGCAACAACTCTTCCCGAGTTACAACGCTCTTCCCGAGCACACTACTCTTCCCGAGTACACAAGCTCTTCCCGAGCACAATACTCTTCCCGAGTATACAAAGCTCTTCCCGAGCTACCAACACTCTTCACGAGTCTTCTTGGCCTTAAGGGCTCCAAGGATAGCCACACACTTGCACCACCTTCACTTGATGGCGACTTTACAATTTTCCAACTTGCTTTGGTGTTGGAGGACCTTTACAAGAAATTAAACCAAAAACACCTTCACGGTGTACTCACACGAAGACAACAAGACTTAACAAATGAAAACAATTACTAGCTCCAATACAACAACAATGTATGGAGTTTGTAATGCTATTCAAGAATTTAATAATCAAAGCTTTGGTGTAGTTTGTAGACTTGTTTCTTAGCTGCAAAATGCTCCAAAGCATCAATATTTATAGTGTAGAATGCCTCCAAGGCTCCTACTAGCCGTTGCTTCAAATAAGGCTTGAATCACTCCAAGATCGCCTCGGACATCGCCTCAGGCGATCACCATCGCCGCGCCCCAACGGTCACCAAAAATCACGGATCGCCTCAGGCGATCGCTGGATCGCCTCAGGCGATCCAAGTCAAATCCCAATGCCGTAGCTCCAGTAGCCTGAAATCATGCATCGCCTCGGGCGAAGTCCACATCGCCTCAGGCGTTCCAGCCCATCGCCTCGGGCGTTCAGTCCATCGCCTCGGGCGATCTTCCTGCGCGCATGCCCGCGCCATGCCTCGGCGTCGCTTCAGTCGATGTGCTGGGGCGAAGTCCTTGTGGCTGCCATCGCCTGGGGCGGCCTTCCCCGCATGCTCGCCTAGCCATCGCTTCTGTCGATGTGCGTGGCGATGCCTGGCCTGACACCCATCGCCTGGGGCGATGATCACCATCGCCTGGGGCGATCCAGACCAGATTGCACACACTTGAAAATCATCATTCCAATCCACTTTTCATCACTTAATCTGCACACTAAGTAGATGCATTAGTATAACAAACACAAGTTTTGTTGATCATCAAAACTCAAAGATTGACCGGGGATAATTTAACGCATTAAACGCAACCATGTGTTTAAGGCTCAACAGTACCTTAACTGTAGAAGAATCAGTTCATGTAGTTTTTGATGAATCTTTATGTGTTGAGGGCAACAAAGAATCAATTCAAAATCAGATGGAAAATATCCATCTCGAAGCTAACAATGATGATGAGATTGTATCTAACAGGTCAAGAGACAATCCACCAGAACCATAAGTACCAGACAGACCGGATCAAGGCATTGAAGCTTCTTCAGATCGAGCTGATCCGATGTTCTTCACTCAAATGTTAAAGCAGATGCTGATCATGATGCTACTACTCATCCAACCGGACCAGACAATCCAGAGTCGAGCTATCGATGGACTAAGAAGCATCCACCTAATCTAGTGATTGGTAGTCCCTCTGCACCGATCAGAACCAGAGGACAGATGATGGATGAATTCACACATGCTGCTTTCATCTCAACTCTGGAACCTAAGGAGATCGATGAAGCTCTGACTGATTTCAACTGGATTAAGGCCATGCAAGAAGAGCTAAATCAATTCGAACAAAATCAAGTTTGGAGTCTAACCCCCAGACCAAGCGATCTGCCTGTTATTGGAACCAGATGGGTCTTCAGAAATAAGCTGGACGCAGATGGAACTGTGGTTAGAATCAAAGCCAGACTGGTGGCACAAGGATTCAGACAAGAAGAAGGAATCGACTTTGATGAATCATTTGCACCAGTCGCCAGACTTGAAGCTATCCGAATCTTTCTTGCATATGCTGCCTTTAAAGACTTCAAAGTATATCAGATGGACGTCAAGAGCGCTTTTCTTAATGGAAAACTTCAGGAAGAAGTCTACATTGAGCAACCACCTGGATTTCAGAACCATTTGTATCCCAATCATGTGTATCTACTGAATAAAGCAGTGTATGGTCTGAAACAAGCTCCAAGAGCCTGGTATGACACTCTATCTCAATTTCTGCTGAACCATGATTTTCAGATCGGCTCAGTAGATAAAACTCTCTTTAAATTTATTAAGGGGGAACATACCCTATTAGTTCAGATTTATGTTGATGACAAAATCTTTGGGTCAACTAACCCCAAATTATGTGAGAAATTTTCTAAGTTAATGCAGGGACAGTTTGAGATGAGCATGATGGGAGAACTTTCATTCTTTTTGGGTCTCCAAGTAAAACAGCTCAACAATGGTATTTTCATCAACCAGACCAAGTATACCAAAGAGCTCCTCAAGAGATTTGGAATGGAAACATGCTCAACTGCATCAACTCCAATGAGTCCAACAATCAAGTTAGACAAAGATGAAGGGGGAACGGCAGTTGAAGTAACTATGTATAGAGGACTAATCGGATCGCTATTGTATCTTACAGCGAGCCGGCCTGATATTATGTTCTCAGTCTGTATGTGCGCCATATTTCAGTCAGAACCAAAGCAATCGCACTTTATTGCTGCCAAGCGTATTCTGAAATACTTAAAAGGATCTCAGAACGTTGGTCTTTGGTACTCCAAAGATTCAAACTTCAGCTTGATCGGATATTCAGACGCAGACTACGCTGGGTGTAAGATTGATCGTAAAAGCACCAGTGGAACATGTCAAAATCTAGGTGAAAGATTGATCTCTTGGTTCAGTAAAAAGCAGACATCAATTGCCACATCTACAGCTGAAGCAGAGTATCTAGCCGCTGGAAGCTGTTGCGCTCAAATGCTCTGGATTCAACACCAGCTCAAAGACTATGGCATCCAAGCTGTTGACTTTCCGATATTTTGCGACAACACAAGTGCAATCGCTATAACGTATAATCCAGTTCTGCACTCTCGAACAAAGCATATTGATATACGAGATCATTTTATTCGAGATCATGTTGGCAAAAAGGAAATTCGGATCGAGCACATCTCAACAGAGCAGCAAGCAGCAGACATCTTCACCAAACCGCTCCCAGAGGCTAAGTTTAATTATTTCCGTCAAATTCTTGGTTTAATTGACTTATCTTAATAGTTTAGATGTTTTCTTACTTTCGCTCTTAAAGATTTTTGTTGCCACAGATCGATAATACAATGTTCAGAAAAACACAGACCGGTCCGAACTTTCAGACCGATCCATGTCAATCTGATGTTATCCTATGATCTGTCTGGTCAATAATTTTTTTTATAACAAAAACAGCCCGGACTGATCGCATTTTAACCGCCTTATCTATCTGTTATCCTGACCGTTTATTTTGAATTTCTTTTTATCAGTCATCGAGATAAAGACACGTGTCTTCTCTCTCCTATTTAGCGGGCTGAACATTTCATCTCCTTTCACTTTTTACAATTTACCGCTATCTGTATTCTTATTCTCTCACTCTCCTAAACCTTCGCACTCTTTTACCTTCATTCCAATGGCTACCATTACTCACAACTCTCTCTCCATTGAGTTTAATGACATTTACAGGGCAGAAGATGCAGAGATGGTGTCCATCTTCCGAGCTTTGGAATCATCTGGCCTAAGGAACTTTCTGGAGTGAGGCACAGTTGTTTATGAATCTGAAATCCGCGAACTATTCGCAAATGCCGTCTCCCAGAAGACATCAATATCCACGTCTGTTAAGGGCAAATCATTTGAGATCTCGCCAATGACGCTGGCCAAGACCTTTGGCCTCCCCAATTCCGGACTGACAGAATTTGGGCAGATTCCTCAAGCGTCACTCTCAGCTCTTCAAGGGAAGATTTCTATTTTTGCCCACCGCCTGCAACCCTCGTTTAAGAAGAAGGAAATGCTTTTCATTTCCAGGTGCTGTGCGAAATTGTTGGCAAGCCTCTGTTGGGCAAAGCAGGAAGTTTTGACGCTGTAACCGCAGAGAAGTTCAGGGCTATGGCGGTTATTGTATCCGGACAGAAGATGAACTGGTCCGTGATTCTTTTTGGAGTTCTGATGGAAACGGTGATTGCATCCAAACAGGCCGTATGCTTTGCTGTTCCTCTCAGCAAGCTACTGGAGTCCTTAGACATCGAGCTGGGAAAGCAGTCCGCTCTCAGTCCCTTCAAGATTCTAAACTCCAAAGGGCTCGCACTGCTGAAGTCCAAGAGTGCTCCGCCTACTTCTACTACTCTGGTTGCAGTCAAGATTGAGAAGGGCGAAGAACAAGCTGTTGCGCGCAAACCTCGGGTCAAGCGAAAGCTAACCATCCAGACTGATTCTGAAGAAACTCAGTCTGTTCCCTCGCCACCAACCAATCCACTTCCCAAAAAGCCAAGAACCCAGATTACCAAACCAAAGGCCTTACCCATATTGCCACCAACTAAAGCCACCCATGCACCCCAACTTTCCACCCAACCTTCACAATCTTCAACCCCTGCACCCAAAGTCACCGTTAGACTTCCCTCTGCCATTCCCGTGGTCAAAGGGATAGTTATCACTGAGTTGGGAGATTATACCCAATCAGGGATCAAGTCCCCTTCCTCCACCGGCAAGAGAAAAGCCATTCTCTCCGAACCCCTCTCCTCTAAACCCAAATCTGCAGCGCAGACAGCCATCGACATTGCTATGGAGGATGTTGATGAGAAGGTGAAGGCACTCATTGTGGTCTTTGATGAATACGTCCAGTACCGGAATATCAACCACATTGAGATGTTCTTCGGTAAGTTGAGCAGACTGAAGAAGATGGAAGAGGAAGTTCTGAAAGGAACAGAGACCGATGATGTTCGGCTTGCCGTGCAACGCAAAGAGCTATTTACGGCAATTCAAAGATTCAGACTGGCCACTCTGCTCCTAGCTGCTAAGAAAGAGAACTTCGATCCGAATGCTCCAACTGCCAGAGATGATGGGGCTGTTATTGCTCAATTAGAGATGGATGTTCATGCTCTTCACTTAGCTGTCCGTTTTCAACGACAGAAGATCAGTGTATCCACTCCAGCAACCAGCCCGGATCATCCTTCTGCAAGCAAATCTCTGGCAGAACCTTTCGTTGAGGTTATTCCCTCTGGGGCAGCAGACCAGACTGAAGATCAGCCAGCAGCGCAGCCTGCAGAACCAGCCACAGATCAGACTGCAGATCAAGCAGCAGCTCAGACTGCAGAGCTAGTACCAGATCAGCCAGCAGATCAGACAGCGGAGCAGCCATTGCCTAATTCTTCGTCTGCTACAGATGATGAACCATTGAATGTGTTGTTGGACTTTCCAACAACATCTATTCCTTTGGGGTCATCAGCCTCCCGTGCACAAATCAGTCCAACCGCAGCACTTGCAACAATTGACGCACCAGACTTCGTCGATCCGGATTTAGTGGTGTCTACAGTTGTTGCAGCTTTACAAATTGAGGAGCCTCTCAGTCCCAGCACTCCTCCGGGAAAATCAGATGAAGATCTGGCCTTCATTCAAGAATTTTCTTAGGTTTTGGTCACCCTGATCCGATCCGAAAGTCATCAGGCTGCCATATCTTCCATTATGCCGATTGCTGAAGAAGATGATCCTGCACTGTCATCATCAGATCACTCTCCCAGCCGGCTATCTGATGCACCTCCTTCACTGGCACGGACTCTCCAGCATTTCTCTGACAACTGCATGTCACTCTCTCAACGTGTTCTAGAAGTTCATCAAGGTCAGAGGCTTACAGCTTTGGACTTTGATTCATTCAAAGAGAAGATGCAGCCAGTATAAGCAGCCTTCAGCGAGGACTGAATGATCTGTTTTCTCAGCAAGCCACTTATAAGAACAGCCTGAGAAAAGAGCAGATCGAGCTGGCCACTGAAGTCCGAGCATCTGTTGCCAATTCCCTCCGCGCTCAAGACGTTCGTCTTGACGCAATCAGCACGCAGCTAGCACAAGTTGTTGATTTTCTTCAAGAGATTGCTGCTGACAAAAAGGGGGAAAAGAAGAAAGACTTCAAGCCGCCTCAACCTTCAAGAAAATAGCAGTCTCGTTGATTAAATTTTTAGACTGACTGTATGCGAGATTTTTTATCAATAAAAATCTTTCTTTATTAAGTCCTTGTTCATTTATTTTGAACTTTAATAAAGGCTTAATCGATCCAACTTAATAATGTTCATTTATTTTGAACAAAGAAGAAGTAATCGATCCGAAAGTTTTCGCTTCAGAGTTCTTATCAGACTGGTTAAACAGACTTAGAAGCTAGGTTTTGTCATCATCAAAAAGGGGGAATTTGTTAGTTCCGGACCTTATCGATGGGATTTTAAAGATGACAAAACATTTCAGACTGGATCGAGTGAAATCAGACTGACCAGATCGATCGCCCAAAACAGATCAAGCTGATAAGATGCCAAAGCATATCAGACCGGATCGATGGATTTCAGACTGACTTTATCAAAGCTTCAGATCGATCTCAATATTTATCAGATCAGAGCAGTCAAGGATACATAAAGAATGACTCCTCAATCTGAATCATTAACGGCTATTTATTGTAGCATTTAATGTTGTAATTAATGCTACAAAGGACCAAAGATTGAAGATTGTCATAAAAGGTAAGAAGACAAAGAAGAGCCTATCTGACAGTCTCCGAAAGTATGAACCAGAACGGCAAGTATCCTGAAGAAGAAGACTGTAGCTTTCTCAGAACTCAAGCAGAGTCAAAGTGAAACATTAAGGGAAATAATGTCGTTGGTACTTACAACTATAAAAGGATGCAACCAAAAGGAATATACGGGTCTCTCGCTGATCAATTGAAAAACACACAAGTAAGCAAAACAGCACAAGCTTACAAGCTCAGAAGCTCTCGAGCTGAAATTATTCTTAAGCACGATTACTTTGTAACATTTGATCATTTAGGATCATTGTGCGCATCTTGTGTATTCTGTGTTGAAAAATAGAAGTGAGAAACATATTGTAACTGCCAGACAGAGTGTGTCTGAGCAGATTGAGTGACTAGGAGTTTCAGACTGGTAGTGAGGTAAATCCAGCCTGAATCGGGTTTGTACAACAGGATTGTATAAATCAAAGTCTTCTAGTATAAACCTTCCTTAATTGGAAGAAGGGGGGACGTAGAAGGATTACACCACCTTCGAACTTCCAGAAACATATCCTGTGTATTATCTTTCTGCACTTGTTCTTTCATACTTGCCATCGAGCCGTTCTTACATATACAAGAACAGACCGTTCCGCACTTATACTTTCAGTGGTCTGTTCTGTACAAGAGTTGATTAAGAAACAGATTTCTTTCACTAATCCGAAAGAAATCACAAGGGATTAATTGTTACAAGGAGTGTTCATTCACCCCCCTCTAAACACTCCGGACCGATCCTAACACCTTCAATCACTTGGTTTTTCGTCATTGCCAAATATGGCATTTAGGATGTGATTGACTCATAGAATTGGAATCCCCCACAACTTCGGGATAGTCTCTAATTGCACATGCGTTCAAACCTTCGTGTTCTAAGTTCTAAGCATTATTGGCTTAGAAATCCAAATTCAAGATTTTTTACTTGAAAATTATGATTTAAGCATACTTGTTTATAAAAGTTAAAACTTGGATAATATTCTCAAACCCGATCCACAATTTGCAATTTAAGTACACAAACTTAGAAAACTTGAATTCAAGATTTTCTAACTTGCAAATTCATATTTTAAGCATAATATCAAAGAAATTCAAAATGAACCAAATGAGATATTACAACGCCTAGTCAAAATTTATGGCTTCGATTCATCACTTGTGTTTTAAGCGTAAAAAGGTTAGAAACTCGAATTCAAGATTTTATTATCTTGCAAATTCAAGCTTAAGCGTGGAATCTTAGACAACACAAGTATAATATACTCATAATTTCCCCTAGCAAATCTCATTTGCTAAATTTGATTGCAATCTCATTCTTAAAGTGTTTAAACACTCAACGGCCTCGTTTTTGCTTCATAACAAAGAAGCCACAACAATATCACGTGCAAATATTGATAAAGTAACAAATTATTTTTTTCACATCTCTAGTTCTCACAATCTTTCTATCACAAACATTATTGTGAATTAATTATAGAGACATTACGTTTCTTATAACAAATGAATGACGATTTTGTTAACTTATCCCCCACACAAACAATAAATTCAACATTACAATTCACGCCTCACGTCACAAAACTATAAGATTCAATCTAAGAAGTAATAACATAAATTTTATTGCTTTCAACAATTATCGTCATTAAATTTATTTAGAATCACTCCATTCTTGGAGTTTACAACTTTAAAAACAAACAATCTAATTAAGCGGTAAGTACTAGATAATCCAAATCATTTGAGAGACGATCTTCTTCGGTCACGTTTACTTGATCCATAGCCTTCCCACGATTGTCTTTATTGCTACAATCCTTCGCCATGTGATTGGGTTTTCCACATTTGTAGCACTTGTTTTTGAACTTTTTCGCCGTCCAAGATTTGGAGGTCATGACGTCAAACTTGCGCTTTGTTCCGGTGGGTTTTTCCACTAAGTTCACTCGTGCTTCATGTTGGTGCCTATTTTCCTTCCTTTCGGAAATTCTGTTGTCCTCTTCGATTCTCAAGCGAACCACAACGTCTTCAATATTCATCTCTTTTCGTTTGTGCTTGAGATAATTCTTGAAGTATTTCCATGATGGGTTAACTTTTCAATCATTGCGGCCACTTGGAATGAGTCACTTAGAACCATTTCCTCCGCATGAATGCGCATGATTACTTGCAAATCTTGCACTTGGGCCATCACCGGCTTTGTTTCAACCAATTTTAAATCCAAGAATCGCCAACAACGAATTTCTTCATTCCGGCATCCTCAGATCTATATTTTTTCTCCAAGGATTGTAACAATTCCTTGGTCATCTTCATTAGGCAATACACATTGTACAATGTGTTGTCTAGTCCATTGAGAATGTAACTCTTGCACAGGAAATCACTTTGATTCCACGCATCACCAACAACCCTATTTTGGTTGTCGGTTTCACTCTCCATGTCAGTAGGAGCATCCTCATTGATGAACATTGTCAACACCAAGGTTGTCAAATAAAATAGCATCTTTTGTTGCCACCTCTTGAAGTCGGTTCCGTTGAACTTCTCAGGCCTTTCTCCATGATGAACGGTATTCGTTGTTCTACTCGATGAAACCATTTGTTACAATATCGCTTCAAGATTGTAATTATCTTAGTATTGATGTGTATCTTAGGAATAATAGCAATCAAAGTAACAATGACTTTGAAAGTTTGTCGAGACAAGATATGAAATATCTGTTCTTGAAACGATATTGTATCGCTATGGTGCTTACGGTTAGCGGCAATCGTTTCCCAAGATATAACGACTATGACTTGTGATAAGAGCACTCCAAATCACAAGTCCTCAAACCACAAAGGTTTAAAGACATGTCAACAAGAGCAAGGGATGAACAATATATGTGTGCAGATTTTGCTCTCAAAATTGACTTTGATCTTGCATAAAAAGTGTGTTTAATTTACTTAGGGGTTGTTATATTTATACTTGATCAAAGGACATCACCAAGAGACATCATTTGATAGCAATTCTTCATGAAAAACGCACCCGGGCACGAAAGGACACACAATTTTGAGAAAAAAACAGCCTGTACAATTCCTGGCAGAACGCCGAGCACTCGCCCGGCCTGCTGCCCAATATTAGATCTGCCCGAGTTTTCGATGGCATTTTTTTCTCGTCCGATTTTTTTTGCTCGTTTTGTCCTTTGTCAAGCATTCGACGTTTTTACGCTTACTTTAATTTCATTAAGCACATTTTTCCTACATTTTCAAATATATACTGCTCCTAAGGGTACTATAAACATTTATTATTGATGTTAAATATTTCATATCAACGATGAATTTATCTCTCCCATAATGTTGTTCTGGAATAATATCAAATTTCCATATAATAGAATGAACCTTCTTTTTGTAAAGATTAATTTCTAGGGCGTCCAAATAACATTTTGTAGGCTATCATTCAATACAGAAAATACGTAAGAGTTGATATTGACAACTTGATTTGATCATTTTTATGCTTGTAACCTGCCCCAACAACCACTAGCAATTATTTGATCATTTTTCGGATATTCATGACACCGTGTGTTTATTTTTTTTACCATAAACATATATTATATTAATGAACGACTTGTACATTCAATCTAAACGCAACCTGAATTAAACAAAACTGTAACACAACTATAATAACAAAAAATGAGATCTTCAACGTATTTCTTGGAATGTTTTGACAGTTACAAACATACAAGATCCAACTATAAAAAAATAAATAATATGACAAAATCAAGTAATTGAATTAATTTTTTCCTCATTTTCTTGAAAAAAGTTCTAAGTTTCAAGAAACCCAGTCATCCGCAGAATCGAGTTCCGGGCTTCACTCAAATTCCTTCCCTTCGAAGTCCCACCATTTCCCGTGCAAACGGAAAATGCCAAAATCTTTCCGGCCACGCGCCTCCCTATAATCACGTGCGGCGGCACTATTTCCCCATGATCACCATCCAAATCCGACTCAACATAACTGAACCACGAGTATTTTCCCGGTATTTTAATAGGAACAGAACTCTTATTAGTCATTGTCGTCTTCAGCTTTTTTCTGTTCCCTGTATGATTTGCTGATTCCGGAGAATTGTAATATGAAGCTGAAATGGAATCACCCTCAGTATTACTGTCTCCACACAGGAGACTTTCGTGGAATATAACTTCAGATTCTTGGAGTTCTTCCGTCATTGAAGCTTATCCTTCGTTGTTCAAGCGAAAGCGGAGACCTGTGAGGATTGGAAAGAGGGGAAGAGAAGGAATTTATAGGGAATGTAAAGCATGATTTTAAAGTCAAATCGTAGACAGCACAACTCGATTGAAGTGGATTCCTGCTTTAATTTTTTGACTATCATATTGTTAGAAGATATTGATAATTAATTATTATATGTTTGAAATATTCCAAACCCGACGCTGTTGCTTGTGATCCACGGCTTTTCTTTGGTGCGTGACTTGTATAGGACGTGAGAATGTGTGTTTGAAATTGCTTATTCAAAATATTTTTATGATTTTTTTGTTTAAAGTTGGAAAAAAATTACTTTTATGTAAAAATACTCAGTGTTTACTATTAAAAAAATGGGTTAATGAACTTCAAATTATTATAAAATTGTCACCACATAAATAAAACCAGTGAAAAACACCACATAATCGGTTTCTGTTTTTACCTACTTATTTTTAGAGAAGCAATAGTCAAAGCAATGAAATAAAACAGTAAAACAGTTTTGAAAGCAATCATAAACACCCACATGGTGTTGGATTATTTCTTAAAAATCGAAATAGTCGAACCGAAATAAAATCGATTATTTCAGCAGGTAACCGAATTAATGATATGTTTTTTTAAAAAAATAAAAATAAGATAATTGATTTTAAAAATAAAAAATTTCCAATCAAATCGAAGAATAAGTGTAATTGATTTTATAAAAAACTAAAAAATCTAATTTTTTTTTTAAAAATATTTAAAAAATTTAAAAATTCGATTAACTGATATTTTTAAAATAAAATCAAAATTGAACCAAATTAATCAAATTAAAAAAAATCAAAATCGAATTAACCAAGAATCGAAATTTTAGTCACCCCACATATAATACCTCGAGGCTTTATAGTTTATCCTGTTGTCTCTGTCTACAGATTCTTTTCGTAATGTTAATTCAAGTCCAATTAAAATTTTCGTATTATAAGCTTTACCTATGATACGTGTTACAAGAAAACGCCCGCGGATCCGATGCTAAAGATTCTTAATTCTGTATATAATTCATAAAAACTTAATTTTATCTCTTATTTAAATTAACCACATTTTAAAATTAATTTAAACTGTCACCAATTCCTTTTATCACTTCTTTGGGCAATGAAATGTCAATTACATGGAGAATAATGACTGGTTTTCAGCAAAATTATTAACATATAAAAGAGATTTCTCATTGCCATCTCTATCTAAATCTATACGAGTCAATGGACGCTTGCTTTCAAGAAATCAATGGCGAGAAAATTAAAACCAGAAAGAGCTAAGCTACTGAAACAGCCATGGGACTTCTGACATTATGGATTCCATCAGACCATGTATACCATCCAAATTCATACTTGTTTTTCTCGATAGTATCCGTCGTTTCACTATCAGTTTTCACTGTAATAATGAAGCTCTTCTTCTCCCCAGCACGGTTAAAGAACAGAATGGAAGGTGTGATTTTTACAGAGATTCCTGGTGGAGGTTTTGCACTAACGAAATACACGGTTTTTCCGATGCCGACATTCGTGACGGTCCTGGTTATAGTCACCGTGCCGTTTAGTTTCGGTATCGCGAGAGATGGATAATTGAGATTTGCCGGAGATGGTGGGTTTTCCGGGCACTTAAATAAAGTGTCAACTTTCTTGATTCCACTGCTGCATAAGAAGAGAAGATAATCATTGTAGGAAGCATCGTATACAAGTCCTGGATCTACTGCTTTTGTGGGTCTGAAATGGCCGGAACCGAATTGAAAAGGGTCCGCTGGATTGCCCGATGCGTCAGTAATTAGCTTATCTTCGTTGTTATTCAGTCCCGCTGCGAGGAAAAAAGGTTTACTTCTTGATAAATAATTTCCAGATGGTGAAGAAAAAAATTACGAGCAACTTTTTACCAGATGTTATCAGAGCAGATCTTATGGCGGCGCTGCTCCAATTGGGGTGCACGGCTTTTAGCAGAGCAGCTGCGCCGGCTATATGTGGGCAAGACATGGAAGTTCCCGAAAGAATATTATACTTCACAACCCGATGATCTAGCTCCAGCTTCGTTGGAGACGATGCTTCACTCCATGCTGCCAATATATTTAACCCTGGAGCCGTAATATCTGGCTGTGAAATCCATATATTTAGCATCAAATTTACATCATACCAAATGGGCTTATCTCAAAAGTGGTATATATACATATATATTACCTTTAGAATGTCTGGTGAAAGAGTGTTGGGTCCTCTACTGGAGAAAGCAGCCATGAATGGTGCTGGTTTGGTATCCAAAATCGTGGTAGCTGGTACAATATAAGCAGATGGTGATTTCGCAGTGGAAATGTAATTGAGAATCTTGAGTGCATTTTCGTAGTTGACAGCGGTCGCTGGAAGAATATGAGAATCAGCGGCTAATTCGTCTCCATTGGCTTTGCTATTGCCTAAAATGAAAGCTATTCCTCCGGCCCTTTTTACCTCCATACCTTTTCCCACTCTGGTCCCATTACCTCGCAAACATATTACAATCTTCCCTTTTGCCTTTTCATGGGATAGAGAACCAGGTAAGCATTGCCTGCAAAAATGAAAAACCAGATTCAGCAATCGTACTAATTGCATAAAACTTGTTATGATATTTGATGAAATTAAAAGAACAAAGGTAGATAATCAACCCGGATAAGTTCTTGGACACTTCAGGCATGGTTATTTGACCAGCATAAACCAATGGATACTGTTTCTTTTCCATCTTATATGGAGTTACTGTTTCTCCCTGCACAAATGCAAATAAAAAAAATATATGAATTTGAGCGATTGCTACTCAACAGATTGGCGAATTTCTGAAAGTTAATGGATAATTTACATCAATTTTCATTCCATTTCCGAGCACAACAGACGACAAGAATTTCCTATCAACGCTACTCGCACCAACAGTGATAATCCACGGAGCAGGATTAGACAGCGTCTCCGGGGCAGGCCCCGAATTCCCCGCACTGCATGCCACCAAAATATTTTTCTTAGCTGCATGTAAAGACCCGATTGCAATTCCGTCGTCAGAGTAGGAAGTGGGTTCTTTGGTCCCGATTGATATACTCAACACGTCGACTCCGTCGGAAATGGCGTCATCAATGGCCGCCAACATGTCTTCTTCGAAGCAGGTGTTGCCATTTTCTTTACCCTGACCCGGAATGGCCCAGCACACTTTATATATAGCCAGGCGAGCCAGCGGAGCGCCACCTGAGATGATGCCTCTGGCGAAACCGCCGAGGGCGGAGACATCGTTGATTCTCCGTCCGGCGACGGTGGATGACGTGTGGCTGCCGTGGCCGTCCTTGTCACGAGGGGAGTGGTAGTCCAGTGTTCTGTTTAGTGGCCCATAGTAGGCTTCGTAGCCTTTGATGTAATATCGGGCACCAACAATTTTCCTGTAAATTAAGTTTTTTTTTATTCAAATGTCAATAGGGAAAAAACAGAAAAAATTAATCTCCTTATTATCATAATATCGATTTAAATCAAAATCAGCTATCAAAATTTAGTAATGATTTCAATTCAGACTCCCAATTTCCGAGCCCCGAATCATCTGTTGATCCGTTAGAGTTTGGGGTTTCAGACTTTGCTTTCCTATCATATCAAACTACTGGAATTACGGAAGTTAGCCAATTATTTAGGCACATTACATAAAATTATATTTTTGGTTATTGTTAATCATTTCCTTTTTAGTTACGTAACTCGTTAAAACTCGGTCTTAATTCAATAAGTGTACACTTGTTTCCATTCTTTGTGTTTTTTCGCCATAGTGATATATGGCTAGTACACGTGACCAATTTCTGGTGCAACGTCAATATACCGTTGAAAGAATAACTAAAAGTGAAAATAAAGACCGATTTATTGGATTAAAATTGAACTTTGAGAACTTGTTGGACTCAAAAAAGGAAAATGGCCAGGTTATATGATCAAAATTATAATTTTCCGGGCTAGATTAATACGTGTTGGGTCTAGTTCGAACATAATACAAAGATAACATATCGTCTCTTAATTCACAATATGCGAAATCAAGATCTTTAATACTCAAATCATTCTAAGTAAATGTTTTAATTTATGGTCGATTCTAAATCACTGAGGCCATTACTTTTCTTGGTGAACGCAATTTTCTGCGTATCACTGCGAAGATGTCTCATTTAATTTGATTTAATATTACAGGTAAAAAGACTATATAGCAACTTAAATTGGGTCAAATTAAATCTATTACGGTGGTCAACTTTATTGAAGCAATATCGTTTTTTTCCTTCTCTCTTTTAGAAAAAAACACGACTCGAATTTCAGTCTGTCCCAAAATAGGTCAAAAGCTCTTATCCACAATCAAATTTTTTTATTGAAGCAATATCGTTGTTTGTACTGCGCAGAATGGATTGTATGGATGAAAAGGGCTTACAAAATAACTCACAGGTAAATTTACAGAGAAAAAACAAAATACTACAGGCATCGAAGGACAGAAGCAGCTCACAAGATGGCTATGCTAGAAGCAGAAGCCATATGTGATTAATTAATTATTTTTGTCTGTTTTGGTTCTTTGATTAAGGTGGACAAAGGCCAAGAATTCATCAGAAGAACAACAATATACACGCGTATATATATATGTCAGTTGTGGTCTCGCCTAACCAAAAGACTAACTTGCGAGGTTATTGGCAACACAATTTATGAATAATTGCAAAACACCGTCTTCATAAATGCTATAATTTGCAAACGTAAATTGCATATTGTAAATTGCCATTTTGTTTAAGAGGAGGGAAAAAAAACTTACTTGTTGCAATTTGATGAGGTAAAGGCATCACCAGATTGACAAGTTCCTTTCCATGACAGTGGAATTGGTCCCATCCCTTCATCGCTGAAGCTTTTTGATTCAGGCCACACACCTGATCGATCAACAACTTCATCACATCCCCATGAATACACTCGACTTATTGAGTTTTAGATATCGAAATTTACATTTTAAATATAATATATATTAATTTTTTGTATTTGTATTGGGGCTATCACCCTATACATATACCTGTATCAAAATCAACTATTTTCTTGAATCTTTATGACAATACTTTCACAAAAGAATATACAAATATATTTGAGTGACAGCCTGATATTTATCTTTATTTAAAAAAAAAGAACTTTATATTTTCAAGGTACCAAAATTCACATACCAGTGTCCAACATCCCAACGATAACATCATTTCCATATCCTGATTTGAGCCATAAACCCTCATTCTTCAGACCGGTAACTTTTGTTGTCTCTTGTAAACCTGCGAATTCCCAAGACCTTGTAGTATGCAATGAATACTTTCCTGGATGGCTCCGAAACACAGAAACCACTTCCTCCATCTCTAAAATTCAAGTAAGAAACAAACAAAAACCCACGAATAATACTCAGAAAATACACAGTTTTTACGGAGAGATGGAAAAAAAAACCATTATTGAAGGATTTGTGTTAAATTTCACCGACGGGAAAGTTTTGAAGCTTCTTCTGGTGTAAGCAGCGCAGCGAAGCCATTGATGCTATGCTTGTAACTGTAAACAAGTGATGATCTCGCATCTTCCTCCGTTTCTTTTACAGAAAACAGATATGAGTGATGGCTTTCATCAATTTCTTTAATCGTTTTTTCTCCATTATGCTCTCCGAAATACACTATGTACATCTGAAATGGTCAAAATTTATTCCGTATAAGCCATGAAAAAATTAAAATATTCACTTTCATTTATATAATGCCGGAGCTGATTAAAGTGATCTGATAAAAAAAAATTACAAATTTCATTTATAATTTTTGAAGGAAAAAAAGAGACTCCTGCCATGTAGGTTCGAACCTGTTTCTGATCAGTACATGATCCCAGGATAGGAAGAAGAAGAATAATCGAGAGGAGTATATGAAAATTCTCCATTGTTGAAAAGTTGAAAGGGGTTCAGAATATTTGACAGATACGCTGAATATTTATAGGGATTTCTTGGAAAAGAATCTTTGGTTGATTCAACTTCGTATCCTGATTGTTATGGTAAAGTACTAGATAATTTAAGAACCTATCCTTAATAATAACGGGATATACATTCAAAAAAATTGTCAAGATTTATCGGGGAAAAAAACTAATTGGCTATTCATTTGGAAGTGATTTTAGTTACGTGTAAATTTCAAATTTAAATTTCATTATAATAGGGGTGTGGTAATTTTGTGTACAATGTATTTTTTTAGGATTAGAGCTGTCAATTTGGGTCAATCCGATCCAACTCACTCAAACCCGTAATCCAAACGGGCCAGACCATTTAAGCCCACCTCCAAATCGGTTGGAAAAATCACAATCCAGCCCAATCCTAGGTGCGTTGTTGGATAGGCGCATCAACCCACCAAAAAATTTAAAAAGTAAAAAAAAATATAATTTTGTTAGGTTTTAAAATTATTAATAATTCATATATTATCTATAACATTTGACTAAATAGTTTAACAATCAATATCATTGATATAAATTTGGCAGGTGGCTTATAATTAAAGAATGACCTAAAAAGCTAGGTCTAACTTATAAGTTTAGCCCGTGGGCCTAATCCGACCCAATCCATCTCAACTCGTAACCCAAATATGTTATCCCATTTTGATCCACTTTTAAAAGTGTTGAGAAAATGTTAACACAATCCACTCATTTTATATGGCGGGATGGACCAACACTACGGGCCAAACCTAAATTGACAGCTCTAATTAGTACGTAGTAACTTTCATTTAAGTTAATTGAGATAATTAATAGTAGATTCCTTGAATTTAACCCCAACTTAATCGTTCCTCAGTTTTAAGAAAGAATAAGAAAGTTAGACTGAGAATGGCTACAGTCTACATGTCATGAAATTGTACTCGAGATTTACAAAAAAAAAAAATTGTTTTCAAGATAAGGATATTGTTATTGTTGATATACAAAAAAATACTCTCCACATTAACTTATAGGGATACAAACAGGTATTAAATTGGGGGAGCATCTTCTCAATATATATGTGAAGGAGCGGAACCCCGATTATAAATTAGAGGTAGAGAATTTTTTTTTTTAAAATTTAAGGGTAAAACAGAGTTTTTTAAAAAAAATCCATAAAAAGCACTATAAAAAATAAATTGAGGTGCGGCTGCCGCCCCTTGCACACCCTCCCTCCGCCCCTATATATGTGCGAATTACTAGTTCTGTTTACGCGAGATACATATATCTATACTATATATAAAATATAAGGATAATAGAGATAAAATTGGTCTCTTGGTATGATCAGGTAATTATCGAAATACCCCTAACATTTTTACTAATTACAAACGGTATGTCAACATGCAAAATGACAGAGATATCTCTGAGACTTTAATAATTCAATGTTATCATATTATACAATATTCTTGAAATACATGTATTACCCCTAACAGTATTGTCAATTACAATATTATCTTATCACATAATATTTGTAATTAAATCCCAAAAAGAAGTTAAAAACCGGTTGAAAAAAAGACTATACAAGCACACAACGCGTGCTAGGGACACTAGTATATATCTAAAATTTATTAGTATTACGTAATTTTTTACAATAAATCTAGAGATTATATTAAAATATAACTTTTAATGTTGATTTTTTATAAGATTTTTTAAAAGTAACTAATTAGAACGATTATTTAAATATCTATCTTTAAATTTAGGATACTTTATAATAATTTCGAATACTGGTATTGTCATTTGAATTTAACAAAACTAAAACAAGCTTTCTCGCAGTATAATTTGGTGATATAGTTTATAATGAATTTACCATAGTAGATTTATTTTTTCAATATTAAACAAAGATAACTTTGTCAATCTAAAAAAAAACCATGATATTATTTATTTTATCTTTAGAATACAAATGGAGACCATATCGTGCATGGGAATGTAGGCCCTAAATAAATACTGATCAAGAACCCCTAAATGCACATAATTTTCCCCGTCTACATCTAGTTTTTGACATCGACGCCGAAAGTATCATCCCGTTTAATACACCACAACAAAGTCTACATCAACTATGAATGAAACTAAATTTCATAATCAGACATTCTTAAGAATATTTTGAAAACGTCAACCTTTAGTACCACTTGTATTATGCTTCATCTGCGTTGACAAATGCAAGAGGGTGAGCAGAAATTCCATCCAAGTATTATCATGTCCAAGCATGGTTAGCAAAAACGATCGATCACGGAACGACAATTGCCACAGAAAACCATGCTAAAACGGGTGTGTAAATACAACGACGATTTCACGGCCGTAATGGAACTGTGATTTCGGAGCCTGGAACGCCGCTTTCGCGGTAAGGAACGGTCGTTAAAGAACATTTACCTCACAAATATTATAGAATACGCACTCAAATGTAGAGATATGAGAGAACACTCTGAAATGGAATGAATTAGAATTAAGGAAATGAACTCTATTTATAGGGTTGAAGATGTGCATTAAATGCACATCTCCCAACTGCCATCTCCCCACCTACCAACCACCAGCTGCCCTCATTAATGAGGACAGCCAGTCAACATAAATACAACGACGATTTCACGGCCGTAATGGAACTGTGATTTCGGAGCCAACGCCGATTTCGCGGTAAGGAACGGTCTTTAAAGAACATTTTAAATTGTTTCATTAATAGTTTGTCCAAATCATCTATTTTTTTTTATTTTTAATTTTGAAAAATCTCATGGCAATAACCGCGATCGTTCCCACGAAATGTAAATCGAACTCGAACAGCAGCCTTCCGACGAACCATGCGTGCAAGTGATTACGAAATAAGGAGATGGGAGGGCTACCAAGGACCACCATATTCCTATGGCGTGCTTTAGGCCGGCCCTATTACTATAATACTATCAATCTTCTTTTGCATCTTCTTCTTACTCAAAAGCTACCCAAACAGGAGCAGACTCAACGAGCACCAACAGAAGTATATGTTTTCCAAATACATATGTAGATCGAATTTTTTGAATAGCTTGAGATTGGCTCGTAAAATTCCAATTTTAAAGCTCATATATGAAGTATTAACTTATGTGGCACAATTTCCATAAAAAATCTTGAATTTAGAATGTTAAGGTTCAATTTGTCTAACTAGTGTAAAATGTCATAATCATCGGTGCTCACAACATCCATAGCGTACAATTTCCTATCTACCCACTAAGGAATGAAAGTACAAATGGATGACAAGTCAAGTTTTTGTTCCCAATATACATCCATTATTTTTATTTTTTGGCAACTGCTCGGACTCGTACCCGAGTCGTCTTAAAAAAAGACAGTTTTTAGGGAGCATAATGTAATTTTAGGGCAATAAATTTTTTTTTTTTTGACATTGACAAGTCGTTGAATGACTAAGCGAGCACGAATATAAAATTTTGTCTTAAATAAATTGTCTCGACTCTTGAGTATTAGCATGCGTTACAAGGGACCATGTCCTGACCAACATCGACCAAGCGCAGTTTACATACCACAAATTTTGTTTTTGTTTTTGTTTCTGTGGACTATTAGTTAAAAACTCCATTGTTTTATTTGCCAGAATGATAAATCAATCTTGCAAGCCGAAAATCGTCAAATTTTTATATTTATATATATTTAAAAATAAGTTAAAAATGTTGTCCGTGAGATTTAAATTTTCTTACGTGATTTTTGTTTATATATTCTACTCTAAATTGATCATCCTAAAATTCGTAAAGTCAGACAAAAGATATGAAAGAGCCAAGTCTCATTCGTTTCTGTTTCCGACGATAACTCTTGCCTAATGTTAAGAATATACGAATTCAAAACAAATTGACAATGAGTTCAATAACTCATGTATCTTTTAAAGAGGTAACATAACTCATAAGACATTTCACGTACACCACCTAAGTTGAAGGCTTGAAGTACATGTTGACTTTGTCCACCCACAATTAATGTGGGTGGTTAGTGGATGGGAGTTGGGGAGATGGCAGTTGGGAGATGTGCATTTAATGCACATCTTCAACCCTATAAATAGAGCTCTTCTGATTTCATTTCATTCATTCCATTTCAGAGTGTTCTCTCATATCTCTACATTTAAGTGTGTATTCTATAATATTTGTGAGGTAGTTTTCTCCTATATTGAGAGTGTTGTTCTCTTTGAAAGATAGAGAGAGGTTGTAACCCACAAAATATTATAGTGGAATCTTTTCATCTTGCCCGTGGTTTTTACCCTAATACTTTTAGGGGTTTTCCACGTAAATTCTGGTGTCTATTATATTCTTCATTTTCACTATTTTCTATCTCATGTTGTGGCACTTGGGGCCAACAAGTGGTATCAGAGCCTCGTTGTAAAAATCTTAAAAATTCTAAGTATGCTCTGTGGTTGCAGCCTTGACTGATCTTCCACATCAGAAAGTTTTTTTGAGATATTTTTTTTATTGAGGCAATTTTATTGTTGTCGGAATGGCGGCACGGTTCGAGATCGAAAAATCCAACGGAAGTAATTTCATGTTGTGGAAAATGAAGATGCAAGCAGTTCTACGAAAAGATCGTTGCTTGGCGGCTATTGGAGATAGGCCGAAGGAGGGCATGGACGATGAAAAGTGGAATGAGATGAACGGTAATGCTATTGCTAATTTGCATCTTGCTCTAGCAGATGTGGTATTGTCAAGTATCGCAGAAATAACAAATGCAAAAGATATTTGGGATACTTTGACAAACATGTACGAGGCCAAGTCACTACACAACAAGATTTTCTTAAAAAGAAGGCTTTATACTCTTCGGATGTCGGAATCCTCATCGGCGACTGACCATATCAATACCTTGAATACTCTATTTGCCCAGCTCACTTCTTTGGGGCATAAAATAGAGGAAGTTGAACGTGCGGAGCTTTACTTCAAAGTCTACCAGATTCATACGATCAACTCATCATCAATCTGACCAACAATGTCACTAATGATATGTTAGTCTTCAATAATGTTGCAGCCGCGGTTCTTGAAGAAGAAAGTAGGCGCAAGAACAAGGAAGACAGGTTGGCAAGTTCAAAGCATGCAGAGGCTTTGCCGATGATGAGAGGAAGATCGACGGAGCGTGACTCCAGTGGGAGTCATAAGTATGGTAGATCCAAATCCAGAAGTAAGAAGAAGAATTTTTACTGCTATAAATGTGGCGGTAAAGGGCACTTCAAGAAAGATTGTACGAGTAAGAAGAGTGTCGAGAAAGATTCTCAAGGAAATGCTGCCAGTATCTCAGATGGTGGAGAAATACTATTCAGCGAAGCAGCAACTGTTGCGGAAGGCAGACAAATATTTTATGACACATGGATAATGGATTCAGGAGCGACGTGGCACATGACGTCTCGGAGAGAATGGTTCGACCAATATGAACCAGTCTCAGGAGGATCTGTATTCATGGGAAATGACCATGCCTTGGAAATCGCTGGAGTGGGAACCATCAAAATTAAAATGTTTGATGGTACTATTCACACCATACAGGAGGTACGACACGTGAAGGGTCTGACAAAGAATCTTTTGTCTTTGGGACAATTGGACGATATCGGGTGCAAGACCCGTATCGAAAATGGGATCATGAAGATTGTAAAAGGCGCGCTTGTGGTATTAAAGGCGGAAAAGGCTTACAAGAATATGTATGTACTTCTGGGGGAGACACACAAAGAGGCAGAACTAGCTGTTGCATCGACTAGTTCGGGAGAAGAATTAACAGTGTTATGGCATAGGAAGCTCGGGCATATGTCAGAACGAGGGTTGAAGGTTCTCTCAGAACGAAAGCTGCTGCCGGGGCTTACAAAAGTGTCTCTACCCTTTTGTGAGCATTGTGTTACCATTAAACAACATAGACTAAAGTTTGGCACATCTAGTGCCAAAAGCAGCGATATATTGGAGCTGATTCATTCTGATGTTTGGCAAGCACCGGTTGTATCTCAAGGAGGAGCGAGATATTTTGTCTCGTTCATTGATGATTTCTCTAGAAGATGCTGGGTGTATCCTATAAAGAAGAAATCAGATGTTTTTCCAGTCTTCAAAGTGTTCAAAGCGCGGGTTGAACTTGACTCTGAAAAGAAGATCAAGTGTTTGAGGACTGACAATGGAGGAGAATATACCAGTGACGAATTTGATGCATATTGCAAACAAGAGGGCATCAAAAGGCAATTCACAACGGCTTACACGCCTCAACAGAATGGAGTGGCGGAGCGGATGAATAGAACCCTGTTGGATAGAACAAGGGCTATGCTAAAGACTGCGGGTCTAGCCAAGTCATTTTGGGCAGAAGCAGTCAAGACCGCCAGTTATATTATCAATCGATCTCCATCAGTGGCGATTGATCTGAAGACTCCGATGGAGGTGTGGACAGGCAAGCCAGCGGATTATTCTCGGTTACATACATTTGGAAGTCCGGTGTATGTTCTATACAACGAACAAGAAAGATCGAAGTTGGATTCTAAATCCAGAAAGTGTATTTTCTTGGGCTATGCTGATGGTGTCAAGGGGTATCGCTTGTGGGATCCCACTGCCCACAAACTTATTATCAGCAGGGATGTTATCTTCGAGGAAGATAAAGTGAAGGGAGACAAATGCACACTGAATTCAGATACTACTACAATTTAGGTGGAAAATATGGAAAATAAGACAGGGGAAGATCAAGTTTCTTCTGAGGTATTACCAGAGCACGATGAACAAGAACCAGATGAGTCAGAGGTTCTCAAAGTTCGGCAGTCTACTCGCAAGAGGAGACCACCGGTTTGGCTTTCAGATTATGATACTGAAAGCAATATTGCATACTGCTTGCTGACAGAGGATGGTGAGCCATCGAGTTTCCAGGAGGCTACTCAAAGTTCGGATATATCCCTGTGGATGCAAGCTATGCAGGAAGAATTGGAAGCCTTGGACCGGAATAAAACTTGGGATCTTGTTACACTACCACGAGGACGGAAAGCCATCGGTAATAGATGGGTCTATAAGATCAAACGTGATGGTAACAATCAAGTGGAAAGATATCGTGCAAGATTGGTAGTGAAAGGATATGCTCAGAAGGAAGGTATCGACTTCAATGAGATATTTTCTCCTGTGGTCCGACTTACAACAGTCAGAGTATTATTGGCATTATGTGCGGTGTTTGACCTACATCTAGAACAGCTAGATGTGAAAACGGCTTTTCTTCATGGAGATCTTGAAGAAGAAATCTATATGCTCCAGCCAGAAGGTTTTGCTGAAATAGGCAAAGAGAACTTGGTTTGCAGGTTGAACAAATCTCTGTACGGTCTCAAACAGGCGCCGAGGTGTTGGTACAAGAGATTTGATTCCTATATCATGAGCCTTGGGTACAACAGACTTAATGCAGATCCTTGTGCATATTACAAGAGATCTGGGAATGATGATTATATCATTTTGTTGTTGTACGTGGACGACATGTTGGTCGCAGGTCCCAACAAAGATCGAGTCCAAGAATTGAATGCACAGTTGGCTAGGGAATTTGATATGAAAGACTTGGGACCAGCAAACAAGATTCTAGGGATGCAAGTTCACCGAGATAGAATTAACAGAAAGATTTGGCTTTCCCAGAAAAACTATTTGAAGAAAATCTTGCAACGCTTCAACATGCAAGATTGTAAGCCAATTTCTACCCCTCTTCCTGTTAACTTCAAGTTATCCTCCGAGATGAGTCCTAGCAGTGAAGCAGAGAGGATTGAGATGTCTCGAGTACCGTATGCATCAGCGGTGGGAAGTCTAATGTTCGCTATGATCTGTACAAGACCAGACATTGCACAAGCAGTGGGAGAAGTCAGTCGGTACATGGCGAATCCTGGAAGAGAGCATTGGAGTACTGTTAAGAGGATCCTTAGATACATTAAGGGTACCTCGGATGCTGCATTATGTTATGGAGGATCGGATTTTACACTCAGGGGCTATGTAGATTCAGATTATGCAGGTGATCCGGATAAAAGAAAATCTACTACTGGTTATGTGTTTACACTTGCAGGAGGAGCAGTAAGCTGGGTTTCAAAACTGCAGACAGTTATAGCTTTATCTACAACGGAGGCAGAATATATGGCAGCTACTCAAGCTTGCAAGGAGACGATATGGACTCAAAGGCTATTGGAGGAGATTGGCCATAAACAAGAGAAAGTTCCTTTGTTTTGTGACAGTCAGAGTGCCTTGCACATTGCAAGGAATCCAGCCTTTCATTCTAGGACTAAACACATTGGCGTTCAATTTCACTTTGTGAGGGAAGTAGTTGAAGACGGAAGTGTGGATATACAGAAGATCCATACGAAGGAGAACCTAGCTGATATTCTGACAAAGCCTGTTAAATGAGAAGTTTGAGTGGTGCAGATCCTCAAGTGGCCTAGAAAAAACGTAAGCAGCAGGGTAAGGCGAGATTGAAGGGTGTGGAGATGTGCTTGATTCTCAATCAAATCTCCAAGTGGGAGAAATGTTGACTTTGTCCACCCACAATTAATGTGGGTGGTTAGTAGATGAGAGTTGGGGAGATGGCAGTTGGGAGATGTGCATTTAATGCACATCTTCAACCCTATAAATAGAGCTCTTCTGATTTCATTTCATTCATTCCATTTCAGAGTGTTCTCTCATATCTCTACATTTAAGTGTGTATTCTATAATATTTGTGTGGTAGTTTTCTCCTATATTGAGAGTGTTGTTCTCTTTGAAAGATAGAGAGAGGTTGTAACCAACAAAATATTATAGTGGAATCTTTTCATCTTGCCCGTGGTTTTTACCCTAATACTTTTAGGGGTTTTCCACGTAAATTCTGGTGTCTATTATATTCTTCATTTTCACTATTTTCTATCTCATGTTGCGGCACTTGGGGCCAACAGTACATGCAAAAGAATCAACATGATTTCAAAAACATAGATTTTGAATTTTCGAGACAACCTCAATAATGTTAGTTCAGTCTAACTTTTTAAGCTAAAATATTTGGAACGAAGATTTAGTTATTTAATAAGTTTACTAATATTTTATAAGGTTGCTTTATATTTACATGATTTTCGTGAGGCATAATCCGATTATTTGTTCGATAGGACTCGACGTCAACCCGAATTAGAGCTCGAACTTGAACTGTAATTCAAGTACATTTGTATACTAATCAACAATTCACTGTGAAAGAAGCTCATAACTAGCAAGTTTGCAGTATCTACCAAAGGATGTAAGTGAAACTATTAACTTACTTCTCGGTCCTCTCCATAAAACCATTAAATAAACTACGGTTATAATGACCTGGATCGAATACTTGATTTTCATGATCATGAATTTGAGTTGCCTGTAAATTAGGATTTTGATCCATTTTCTCGATTTCCATGCACATATACAGCAACAGTCTCACCGCTGACAATATGCAAGATCTTTCAGCAATGATACAACTTCAGCCGATGACCCCAGAAGATATCTCGCGTTGGAACGTTTTCTTCCAACAGCACATGAGAAGTAATTTTCGGCCTTGAGATCAAGAACAGATGAGCCTTCATCCATTGTCATCTTATCCTGTGTCCCAGACCAGCAGTTCCCATTTCCATTACTACTGCTAACTTTCTTATCCGGTGTTGGATAAGGAAGGGGAGACTTGCGGCAGAATGGCGAAAAACCATATTTGGTTGTTGAATTTAAGGTACTTGTCCTGAGGGAGTTGGCCATTTTGGCTCTTGCAGCAGGTGCTGGTGCGGCAGGAAGCTCCGGCTCAAAAAATGTGTAAATATCTTCATCCTATAACATTTTCCCACTAGTCAGAGAAAATACACGATGCTTTAAGAATGTTCCTAGTTCTTGAAGTTTCACCATAAATTTTGGAAAAAAAGGAAGTAATAATTCACCTTTGCAAGAAAGTGTCCGATACAGAGAACGTGATCAATTGGAGCTTTCATGTCATTGTGGTGCACGATTTCACCCAAGATTCTATCTATGGCTGCACCCTAAAGAGGCATCAAAGTTGAAGCACTAGATTTCAAATTCGTTTCTTGTAATTATAGATAAAAAACTTCAGTGTTATATAATCAGTGACTTACCTTTGTCACACCAACGGCACGGACCTCAACTGATCGCCCACCCTGGACTACATCTACAGAAGCATTTGAAATCGGGCCGGTCCACAGATGCTGCAACAGATCCTTAGATTGAAGCTTTCCAAATTCAACATCTAATAGCACATTCAAAGAACATCGATATAAAGTAGAAGATACTAGTGAAACTAAACAGAAATTCTGAGCATTGTACGTTCGAAGATCACCTGCATACTTATAATTCCACACGAGTGACGTCTCACGGAATTCAAAATGAGAACGTGGAGTTCTCTCTGTAAAATATTCGAACACGTGCTGAAAAGATTGTCATTTGGGATGAGGATTTCATAAGTACAACTAGCACATGCTAAATGGTGAATATGAGATATGCACCTTGACACTGTCGACCCACTCCATGTTTAGATTTTCAGGCATCGTAGTTACCCAATCTCCTGTGGTAAGACGCAAAAACATCCCATGTTCTGCTGCTAACCACAGATTATACCCTCCAAAATTCTGCAGAATGAATCAGTCAACGAGTAGAATGTGAATATGTGATGATGTAAAAGCTGATTGACCATATGTGAAAGCAAAAAACCTTGTCGAGAACATTTCTATTGCTTCCACTGAGAATAATTACAGTCGTCTTAGGGTCGTCGCAAAGTGTTTTCAAGGGCTCTTTCAAATCTGGATGCAGCTTGAGCTCCATATCTTTGAATTGATCAATACTTCGTCCTTGGGTATCCACAGGTTCGGTTAGTGTTGCATTAAATCCCTGCGATGTGGAGAACTAAGAATCTTAATCATGTTTCAATAGAAATCATAATCATTTATGGATTTCTCTTTAAAGTCCACAGTTCTTTCTTTTGTTAGCTTAGACCGTTAATTAATACATCGAAAATGGATATATATACTCATGACAAGAAAGCGTGATTCCCCTGTGCTTTTGACATGATTTTTCATTGCTTCAAGTGCTGTAAAATTAGTAGAGAAAAGGGTATGAAATAAAAAGAATGAGTACGAATACCAATATTAGTAACCGATTATTTGACTGCAAAAAACTCTCAATGACCCCGCTTTTAGGAAGTAAAGGTGGAACTTGGCGAGTCCTCAGCTGAGCTTCAACAACTGTGTCGTTGAGTTCACTACATGCAGGAAAGAAAACACAGATTCAATGGCAGTATATATATATAAACATACACACTAAATGGAACTACAAGCAAGCCTACGGCAGGGTAAATTGGAACAGCTTTTAATATGAAAATACATTATTGGCTTTAGACAATTAGAGCCCAGGTTCATCTACACCATACCTTACAAAAGTTTCAGCCCATTCTCGGGACGTGTGAGTGGTGACATGTGTAAAATTGTGGCGATGTCTTTTTTCTCTTTCATCTGCTGGCATAGACAAAGCATAAGCAATCGAGGCAGCCACTTCTGTGACATTCCACGGATTCACCAAAATTGCTCCAGCACCAAGAGATTGGGCGGCGCCAGCAAACTAAAAAGGCAGAAACAAAAATATATAACTGAGATATGAAACAAGTTGTTCAGATGACTTAAATCAAACGTCTTGATGCATTCATAATTTGCATTTTATATACCATCCATATAAACTGTAAGCCATCGATCTTTGTGAAAATATTATAGTCATACAACTTGTCAGGGGGGCATGGAACCCATGGTTACCTCACTTAGAATGAGAACCCCCTTTTTTGAGGCCTGGCAGGCCACGTACTCATAGCTGACAAGATTCATTCCATCCCTCAAAGATGTTACCAGAGCAACATCTACAATGGTAAAAAGTGGGAAAATTTTCGATGCAGTTAACAAGTTTGATGACATAGTTCGGACAATATATACTAATAGTGTACCAATGACAGCATATAGTGCACAAAGCGCATGAAGACATAGTTTGGACACTAAATAAAAGAAGCGTACCAGTGACGGCATATAGTGCACAAAGTGCATGAAAGTCAAGAGAACGGTCCTGGAAACACCGAACAAGAAGTATTAGAATAAAGGAATAAACATTTTATAAGCAAATTTCCAAAACATAATTATTTAATTCAATTCTGAGATCTATTCAAAGAGAAGTTTCTACTCTATAATTTTTATATAACCAGGTTTCACAGCACTGCTAACAGTTATTTGCAAGGTCACCAAACTGACCAGATTTATATTCTTTCTTTTTATAGTTGCTCTAAGATAAGGGTTCACAAGGTCAAAAGATGTTTTGAGTTATGATATTAATCCACCTTTAAACACGAAAAAGCAAGAAGGCGTGCAACATGATTCTTTATGGCAACATAATAGCTATATCATGCTAAAGATTTCTACTGCAATACAGTAACTTTAAGGCACACAATCTCACTAAATGATGTATTGGAACAGAAGTAAGGGTTCCGAATCTTCCATTTATCCGCCCAACAATTTCATGAACTTGAGATGAAAGCTTTTGATCTGCCAGGGACAAAGCAACTTTTGTTAGCCAAAAATTCGACATTTGTCTAAATAAAGTATATCTGCATGTTTCTCTATTTAACAAAGGGAAATCAGGAAGATCATACAACAACAACTACGCTTTTAATACGATAAATCACCCCCTCGAGAAATTTCAGTCTTTAGCATCAAAATTTATAAAGAGGAGTGCTACTTGTTATAAGAAAAGACTTGTTACTTTGAAAAGGTGAACATAAATAAATATTAAAGAAGAAAAACCAAAGACGGAAAGCCCAAAAAGCATCTGTTTGATCAATGAGACAAGACTTGTTTTGAGGCGTTCCACTGCAATTGGATGGTTAATCCGACATGCTACAATGTCATTGGTGGTAATGCTAATGATGTAAATCTGGGAAGTTGTGAAACAAGATTTTTCAACATTTTTAATTAAACTGGGAAACGCACACATATGTTCTACTTTCTTCTTTCCTTGAAGTAGAAAACCCAAATATAGTAGACAATGATAGTGACGACATCAGTTATGATAATTTCCAACTTTTATAAATTGAGCCTGAGGATGAGGATACATACACTCGGGAACATCAGTCCGTGTTGGTACTGCAATTTGTACAATTACTACTTTGTCACGCCAAATTGGATTTTCTTCAAGGAATTTTTCTACTGCCAAAATCTTTTGGGGTATTCCTTTAATCATATCCAGTCGATCAACCCCGAGCATTATCTTTTCAAATTAAAAAGACTGGAATTAGAAACACACATAATGAAGAATACAATAACATATCAAAGTAAAAAGAAAATTAATTTCAACTTTCAAAATCAGAGAGCAAGGGCAAAAGATAGAAGGCATGAAGATTGCCTAACAACAGTAGATTGTGTAGATGTTATGAAAAAAACACATATTAATGCCGGGAACTGTCATAAATTCATCAGTGTTTATGGTTCCTTTATGTGCGGTATTTACCTTTCGTCCCGCGAATCTCTCTTTCAATTCTTTGATGTGATCCTTCACTTGAGGAAGCTCAAGAGCTCTAATGAACCGATCAGAATCTATACCAATGGGAAACTGTAGTTCAGAAGTCCTAATGAAATTAGTATTAACTTAACAATGACATGAAACAATGTGCATTGTGTTTCTTCAAGTATCCGTGTAACAAAATAATTATGGTATTCCATTATGACTGTACCGCAGCCACACGAGTTAGCTTTCCTTGATCTTCCACACCATCAGGCGTGCCTTCTAGTCCAAGAATACGAGTACATGCACTTACGAAATGCCTTGCATAATCATACGTGTGGAATCTGAGAGGAAATATCAGAACAATAAATAGAGTGAGATATACACTAGCCATTGACGAAAAGTGGCATGTACTTGCGGTGTTAACTTGGTAAAAAAGAACAGAAGAAGTACAGAAACTACTAGACAAAATGGAGAATGAGACATACCCGACCAAATCAGCGGCAAGAACAGATCTTAACAATTCTGACCTTGATGGCAGTGTCCGGTGAATTTCAGAGGAGGGAAATGGTGTATGCAGAAACCAACCGACTTTCATTTTGTTGTTGTAATCTTTAAGGCATTTAGGAAGAAACATCAGGTGATAATCATGGCACCACACAACATCTCCCTCCTTGTAATGCTCATTTACAATATCAGCAAACATCTGGTTTGCCTTCTTGTAGGCGGCAAATTGGGACTGGAAACTACGAGTGGTTGCAAGGCGATCTTCTTGTGGAAGTCCGAGATAGTGAAAAAGTGGCCATAATATGTTGTTACAGTAGCCATTATAGTATTGATGGACAATTTCTTCATCAAGAAACACAGGGATGCACCTCTGTAATAGGTACGACGATAAGTGTTAGACATTAATGTCAGAAAAGTTAATAAAGAACGACATTAGCAACGTCAGTGCTAGAAACAAAACAAAACGGGGGAATAAAATAAAATTTTAAATATTGTTAAAACACAGGGGTGTAACATCACTTTTTTCTCCTTTTTTCAAATAGGAAAATCTACAAAACCATATAAAAATCCACAATGGAGGGGGGCATAACCCTACTAACCCCACTCTCAATCCGAAAAGGGACATTAATTCACGTGAATGATGATGTAACACAATATCTGCAAAGAAAATGCACAACTTGAGAAATCAAGGGCTCATTGAGATAGAACCAAATTTTATAAACCTTTTCGGCAAGAGCTTTAGTTAGTGATCTCTGTCCGACTTCATCAGGAACATTTACACCAGCCCACCCAATCCATCTCGCTTCAAACTCATTGATACCTGTAAGAGGATATAAGGTGACTGATCTCAGATACATGTCCTAATTGTGTAGTAAAAATTGAAAAGCAAGTCATACAAAAAAGACAACTATAAAACTCGAACCTTGTAACCAACAAAATAAGCGAATCATTTTGAACCAGTGCTAAATGCGAATAGGCATTCTCATAATGTCCTTACCAAGAAGAGCACTAACTAGGCCTCCTACACTTATTTCAAGCGTCCAAGAGTCTTCACTCTTTCTAACTGCAGAAACAGGCAGCCGGTTTGCCACTACGAGTAGCCTTTGTTTAGGGATTGGAGAATCCGGTGTCTCGCCACCATCATTCAGGGGTTTTGGTGAAGCCATCCTTTCGAAGAAATCCGACTCTTGAGATGCCTTATCACTATCGGACAGATACAGGTTATTTACGGTTCCGAAAATATCCATGTCCCCTTTATTATCTCTTGATTCATCGGTAGAGTGAAAAGATCTGGTGAACCTTCTTAGCTCTCTTTCACTTAGTAGACGTTCCAATCTACTAGTAGATATGGAGGAATTAGAGTTACAATGGTCGCTAGGAATATGTTTGCTTAGTAATTCATCCTGCAGCGAAAAAAATTAGACACAACAATTGGCACTTCTTTTAATTTCAGTACTCAAACATTGTAAACAAGTACCAATCACTCCCCAACTTATTTTGTCCACTTCACAGTCATATGTTTCCAGTTCAATTGGCAAATATACAGGAGGATTCAGATAAGAATTTACGATTTTAAAAAATTATTGATACATGAGTTTCCTGCTTGACAGGGCAAAAGCTTGAGATTTTCCAATTTCTAAATAGTAAATTCATGCACAAATAACCATCCTGATATTAACACTTTGAGATTGGTTCATAGTAGATGTCTTTGTGATAGATTCTATGAAAAGCAAGATAGATCATAGCATGGAGTGACATTTATGAACAGATATGGTTACAAAAGACATTTTAAATCCATGCGATCCTTATATTTGCACATGGATCAGGGATGAATCCTGTATTTTTAGAAAAAGTTCTCGTAAAATTTCAAAGCTTTTCATCGGGGCACACCATCTCCGGGCTTTTCAGGATTGATAGTCTGGATTAATTGCCATCAAAATTTGATTACAAGGCCAAAACGAAGGGAACTCGATTCATTGGACAAAATGTGATCAAACCAAGATCAAGTTAGCAATACCACTTGCTTACCACCAAAAGAGTAATACGTTTCTCAGTAATGGAACTCTTAAATAAAAAAATCAACTGTCATTCAATGAGTAATAACGTAAATAAATATTCAATTGTAATTCAATGCCATAAAAATCCTCAGGATTAGTGAAAAACAGGCAAACCAACAAGGTCTGTATGAATCAACAGTGTTTCATTCCATTATACGCTTTATTATATTTAGATTCTGATGCCCGCTTAATTCAACAAGGACAATCACATAATCATACGCGATCCAAAACTCACTCTATAATTAAATTTAAGATTAAGAGAAAACAAAAATCATAGCAAAGAAACAGTGAACGTAAATCATAGCAAAGAAACAGTGAACATTTCTGGAAATCAAGAAATCAACAAACAATACATTGCCCGCTCTAAAAATCAATAAACATAAGATTCGTAGAAACCCAACAAAAAAATCAAAAGGATTCAAGAATATGGCCATGGATTTTACCAAATTGTTGAGCGTGCTATTTCTTTGCGAAGACTCCATCTCTCCTTCCGCACTTTTCAAGAAGCAATCCCTTTTCTCAGAGAAACATGGTTAACCAGCCCTCCACAAAGAGACGAAGAGTGCAAGTTGGCAAGAAAATGAGGATATATTCTTTAGGCTGTGGCCAAGAAACACACAAAAAAATAAATAAAACTTGCAGGAAGCAGATTTATCTAAGCATATAGAGATACGATACAAGAATAAATAGAGAGAGAAAGGGGTTTCCTGATCTCTGGAATTGTGATTTGCCACAGCTTTTGTACTATTTCGCCATGCAGATTTCTGTGACAGGTGGGTTCTATGTTTGTTATATGATAAGTTTGTTTACCTAACACCAAAAAGTGAAGCCAAAAATAAGCTCGGTAGCATCCTACGTGTGAGTGAACGTACAATGTCAGCGAGATATGGAAACTTGAGAAAATCTTGAAGATCTTTTGATTTTTTCTAGGTTGTGACGAGGTTTATAAAATCTTCAAGATTTTTTGGTTTACACTGTATATTGCGCCTAGCTTTGTGAGGGGTTACTATATTTCAAAGCCCAAATTTAAGCCAATTAATATTAGAGAAATCTACTCGATGGGTTTGTTGTTAACCCGGATTTTATTCGTCGTCTATGCAAAAAGATCATTATAAATTAAATTAAATTTTGTGGATCCCGATTAATTTAGGCCAAAAAGATAAATAAATAAATCTGAAAATATTTCTGTAAATTATAATTTCATTTCATTCGTATATTAATAGCATGTTGTTGGGTGCAAACGACATCAGTTGTAGCTTTTGTAAATTGTCACAATTAATATCAGAATCAATATCATCTATTCGAATTGCTAGTGCAATTATTATGAGGGTGCTGGGAGAGCGATCAAAACATGACGCTTGAGCTGTTGTATGATTTAAAATATTTGAGCCGGCAAGAGCAACCGAAACGTGTAAAAGATTTGAATTGCGATATTACCACAGGTTATAATTTTTGGTAAAGCGACAAGCGATTGATCTATACATGTTAAAATTAAACATGTGATGAACACCATTTCTCACAAATAGGGAAAAGTATGATTTTAGCCATTATACTTAACCACCTAACACTTTTGGTCCATAAACTTTCATACCTAACAATTAGTCCCTAAACTTTTAATATGGTAACAACTCTAGTCCTCATCATTAATTAAAAGAGCTTTTTCCCTAATCAATGGACTAATATACCCTTACGCCTCAAGATCCTTTAAAATAGAATCAGAACCTAGGTTTATTCTGAAAATACTAAAAATAATATTTTAAATATTAATATTATCTTTTAACGGAGGAGACAATACACAAGAATATGGATCACTATTGTTCGAAGTGTCATCATACATGTGGTACTTTCAAAAATAGGAAGAACTAAAGCAAGAATATCTGGCAAAAAACGTTTCAACCAAAAAATGAAGATATTATAAGAGGTCGGTGCTAGCCAAGCTAGCATATACATTATCAACAACAAAAGAAGTTAGCGAGGAACCTCTACAGGATGAACCTCAAACTTCAGTTCGAGTTATCAGATCCTGAACACAACCCCATGATTCCAGATCCAAACAATCCAACAGGATCCAGAACAAACGAATATGATGGGAGAACCAAACTTTCGAGAAATCCAGCCGGATACTTCTAAGATATCCCAAGATCTTATAGAGATTCAGAAGACAGTGCAGCGTTATGGATACTTACAATATCATGTCCATGCACAAATCCATCAGATCCAAATTCAGATGGAAATCATGATTAAGCATCATGAGGAAATTCTTAAAAACCTTCGAGATGTTTAAAATCGAGTCAAAGAGTTGGAGTCGCGACCAAGTCCCACAGGAAGAAGAAAATAAGAGTGGTTACCACCAGTCCTATGGAACGGAACCCCTTTTACATTTAAAATGGAAAACAGAGGGGTCTGAAGGCCTTTGACAGAGACTGAAAAAATGATTGCTGTCCTACGAGGAGATCCAATAATTCCTACAAAGTAATGGAAAGAATAAACATGTAAGATCTCTGTGATCTTGCCGATTCGTTTGCGGGATTGAATCTCATAGACTATAAAACAAATCAAGTAGGCAGAATTCCTCTACTTCGACCACAAGAGAGTTTTGGGTCAAACAATCCACCACCCGTTGGAGATCAAGAATGCCCCACCAGGAATAGTTTACTACTGGAGCAACTTTAGATCCCAAGTTGGAACAAGTGGTCATTACCGCGGGCCAGACATACATCAAACGCCTTACGGGAAATCTCAGTTAGATACGATACATCCATACAGACTTATGCTCAACATGGATATCTTGTATTTTAAAAATCGAGAAGTTCTTATTGATGAATGAGCTTCAACAATGAGAATCGCAGCAGGGGCGCTTGATCTAAGCAAAGAATGATTCATATTACTCCTTAATATGAGTATGGATGTATCAACCAAAATTACATGGGAACTCGTAGATCCAGGTACCAAGGAAGAAGTTCTAGCTGGAGAGTCCCTGAAAGAACTTGTGGACAAGATGGCTAAATTCTTTAAAATCTGTTTCATACTTCGAAGGAATGTAGCAAGCAAATGCGAAAAAATATAGACAAGCTCTATATAGCCTGGAACTTTATGATATCTCTTATGTAGACGAGTACATCAAACTTTTCGCAGAGTATAGATGGAAAGCAAAGATGATAGAAAAAGATGCAGTAGAGCTGTTCTTTGCTAAAATACCAAGTATATGAAAAGAAATGCTTATTCAGGAATATACACCGCAAGAAATAGAGACGGTGGCCAGGAGAAAGTCATTTCTTTGCTAAAATACCAAGTTCATGGAGATGATATCCCTACTATCATTGAAAACTACCCCCAAAGGCGAAAGATGAAAAATCACAGAAGTCATCCTTATGCCCGATGAAGTAGTTCGAGAAGAAGTGGGTCTTCATGGAGACCCAAGAACTTCTGGTCAAAGCAGAAAGCCAAAGTTACATATCAGAGCAAAGTCAGGACCTACCAGGAGTAGAACCTCATCCACAGATTCTAATCAAGCAAGTTCTAGCATAACACCGACGAAGAGGACTTTCAGACGCACTCATACTCGTGCTAATGAAACTTTTGAAATTTATAACTGCTGAACGTGCGGAGCAAGAGGACATATTGTCCATAAAACCAAAATCGTGGAGTTAAACAGTTCGAGCATACCAAGGAGTTTGAAGATGCTGTTTATTTCCAGGATTTAGTACATGTGTATCAATTTGAGGATATCCCCTCAGATGAAAGCATCTACGAAGAAGAGATCTATTATGATAATGGAGGTGAATCTCGTTCAGAATCAGAGTGAAGGATAATTCCTTCAATACATGATCAGAGAAGAGCCGTCGGGGTTTTTCTCTCATACCACTGTTTCTCGTAAACTCTTATGAGGATCATGAAAGAAGAGCCAAAGCTTCAAATGTACCATGTATTTACAATTGGAGCAATGGAAAAAGCAATGGATATGAATTGTCTTCGAAGCAAGAAGCATCAGATTATCCAAAAGGTGACAACAAGTGAATTTGCGATCCCGATGGAATTCACGGGAAATCAAATTGAGATGCAGTTAATCCCCTACAGAGAAATTCAGGAGATTAAGAACAAGGTTAAACGAAAAGTTGCTAATACGCTTTCATGGATTCATATTGGAGCCATTAGAGTTATAATCAAAGCAACTTTCAAGGAAGGAATTGATTCGCCACTTAATCTGACGATCTTTGACAAAAAAATCCAGAACCTTAAAGATTCTTGTTTGGGGGCAGTTGCAGGGAATTTGTATGCTGGAAAGATGGCCTTCAACATCTATCCCAGAATAGCATACAATTTGGAAAATCGGGACTTCAACAAGGTTCTTACTCTTCATCAAGATTTTAAAAGAAGTGGTTTGATGAAAGAAGGGTTTAGGCCTGACTCGATCACCTACAAGGTGTATACGCGCTCTCGAATACTCATCATTCAAAAGTATTCTTGAAAAAGAAATTCATCGAAGTCCCCAGAATCTTCGAAGATGTCGCTAAAGCGATGGTGCCAGATATTATTGATACTATGAGAATTGGAGAGATCGACATGAGGATACATGACTAGTCTATTTTAAACAGAATCATGAGCCTTATGATCGATCCAAGAAGAATGTCGTTTTTAACATGATAGGTTAATCAGCAACTATCCCGGGGAAAACAAAAGGCAATCTCAAGCATGATTCAAAAATTCCTAGATATCTTCAAAACAAAGGGAATTCTGAAGTGTCCAGAAGGATGTCGAGAAGTTGAGCTAATCTTCTACATTACGAAAAATGATAACATCTTTCCTTGTGATGTCTTATATTATTTAAAACAACCTACAGTTGGAAAATATCAAGGAAACCTCAAAATTGGTGAAATTGATCTCACAATGGACGGGACAACAGGAAGAATCCTATAACAAATTATTCTTGGGATTGAGTTTCTTGAGAAACACAAACCTTGGGAAAGATTACATGATGGAATGAAATTTACGGTGGATGGGAAAAGATATAGAATCCGATGACCACCAGTCCATTCTCAATATACATCTCAGTCGGGAAGTTATATGAGAAATATCGAACAGAATATTTTGCAGCTTATATTGATTCAGGAGATGGAATATGCACTGCCAAACGAGACATCTTCCCTAAAGAAGTTGGTGAGAAATTACCAGTCATTACCGGAAGAGACTTTTCCAAGCGGATTCTTATTCTTAAAGAATGAGTCCAGACGACGGAAATAATAATCGGAGGAGCAGGCGGTACCCCTGGTACAAATTCAAGACTCCACCTATTTATTTCCATGATACATGAGCTGATCTGCGGCTATGGAACAATTTCCTATAGACATTCAAGCGGTTTACACAGGAAAATGAGACATACTTTCACAACCCTTTGTGATCATAAGATCATTGTCCAGCAACTAAGGGAAGCATTTCACAGGAAATTTCCCATTAGTTTTCACAGCCAGCGTGGTGATGAAGGAAAACTTTGATACCCAAAAATGAACGATCAATGGAAATTTGGTGAAGCGATCTTCAACTTAGACAACAAGGAATTGGTCAAAAGAAAAAAAAATGACTTTTTATGGTATAAATGTTATTCAAAGAACAGAATGAAGATGTGGATGAAGAATAAGTTAATCTAGACATCCTACTGTTTCTAAAAAAAGCATTACATGAAAAGGCCATGCAACCTGAAGCTGCCATCGAAGAGCAGATTACTCTAGAGAAAGTAAAAAAGGAAGATTCAGAGGAACTACAATGAGGATCCTCTGGCATGGTGAGACAGAAACGAGCTTACAACATCTTTGAAGGTGAAAACTGGAAGAGAGTATGAGTTCGTGAGGTACAAGCCCATCTCCATGAACCAGAAAGATCGGAAAGATATGAAGATGATACTTAAGGAACATCTTGACCTTACGTTATCTCAGCACGTGTTTCTCCATACAGCAGTCCGAGATTTCTCGTCTGAAATCATGGAGAATTAAAAGAGGAAAACCAAGGTTGGTGATCAATTACAAAGATATCAACGAGATCTTGGAATTCGATGGATACTATATCCCAAGCAGGGAACATTTGGTAAATAGCATAAAAATGCCAATGTATTTTCTAAGTTCGATTGTAAATTTGGATTTTACCAGATTAAGATGGAGGAAGCTAGCAAAAGGTTTACATCATTCTCCACACCACAAGTATAATATATCTGGAATGTCATGATAATGGGATTGTCAAATGCCCCCATATATATCAAAGGAAGATGGATAATCTTTTCAAGGATTACTTCAGCTTCATGTTCGTGTATATTGACGACATCCTCATTGCGTCAAGAAACATGAAAGAACATCTTAAACATTTGGAAATCTTTTCACATGTTTGTTAAAAGGAAGTATTAGTGCTCTCCGAAATGAAGGCAATGATTGCCACAAGACAGATCGAGTTCCTTGGAATTGAGATCGACGAATCTGGAATCATCTTACAGAATCATATTGTTGAGAAAGTGCAAGGATATCCTGATGACCTCAAGGATTTAAAGCAACTACATAATTTTCTAGGAGTTATTAATTTTGCTAAGATGTTCATCAATAACAACAAGCCACAGAAAGGTGTTCAGTCAACTACTCAAAAAGGAGGTTAAGTTCGAGTGCAATGAAGATCACAGACAAGTTGTCAACATCTTAAAGAACTTTGCAGGCAACTATCAAAGCTTGCAATTCCAAACAACTGAAGATGAACTGGTGTTATACACAGATGCCCGTGATCATTGGTGGGCTGCAATTCTTATAAAAGTCACACAAGAGGGAGAAGTGTCATGCAGATATGACAGCGGTCTATTTGGCAGTAGCGAAGTTATCAGATGTCACATCAACGAGAAGGAGTTTTTTGCAGTTCAAAAGGCTTTTAAAAAATGGCCACTATTTTTACTTGCAAAGAAATTTATCTTGAAAATAGATAATACCAGTGTTAAGTCTTTTCTGAAAAAGAAAAATTGATTCAAAACTAGAAAATGCTAGACTTTTAAGATGTCAAGCTGAATGTCAATATTATGATTATGATATTGTCGTTGTGAAATATGATAAAAATGTTCTTGCAGATTTCTTAAGACGATATGGAGGGATACATTGCTAGCGATACCCTCAAACGAGTTAGGCATCTCAGGGAAAACCTGGATATTATGATTATGATATTGTCATTGTGAAATATGATAAAAATGTTCTTGCAGATTTCTTAACACGAGATGGAGGGATACATTGCTAGCGATGCACTCAAACGAGTTAGGCATCTCAGGGAAAACCTGGAGATCCTGGAACGAAATTTCGTGACTCTATGTCTCAATGCATAGGTAGCAGGACGACTACAATAGGCAGATCGAGAACTAGTTTTTGGTTATATACGAGTTTGCCTTCAGACCCAAGAACACTTGTTCGAAATCTTGAAGGGGCCTATCCTCCAGGCTGCAACTCCAACGGTGCAAAAAGAAGTGTTTAGAGAACGGGATCATCTTACTCGGAGGCAAGAGATTCACATACCCCTGTCATAGGTGCTGCATATGATGCATTCCTTGATGATGTACAAGCTGTAATGAATGTTGAGGATCAGTTGTCATCACAATCTGAACCTTCAAGTCAACCTAGCACATCAGGGGTAAAAGATGAAGAGATGAACCTTAGGCCACATACAAGCACTTCTAGGGTTCAAATTAATGAGGATTTGGTTTCTTCTCCTATGCAGGATTACCAGCGCACTTGGGAGAAACTGATAACCAGACGGGGTATCAACCCAGACAAAATAATTGTTGATATCTCCAAAAAATACCCAATGGTTTGGATGAAACCAGGCAGCCATCCAAACAATGTACATGGATGGTATAATTTCGGAGCTCCTGCTTTGGTTTATACTGCTGCACCAGCATTCTCTGAAATCTCCAAAGTATCAAAGTGGATTACATAAGCTGTTCATGAAACATGGGCAAATAATCCACATTTGGCTCGAGGAGCTCTCTTGGAGTTGTATTTTTCAGTGCCGCTCCAGAACCAGCAAAGAAAGACTTTATTGAAGCTTTTTATTTTATCAAGCTCAAAAGACCAGATGAGAACTTCCTTAAAAAATATTAAAACGGCGCTACCATAGGAAGCACCAGTGTTAGTTGGGGCCATCACAGAAGACTGAGCTTCAGCCACATGAGCATGGGGTCTTTGGGTTTGTCTAACATAAATGGACAAAGTCAAATACTCATTCAAGTTCTTTCTCAGTCAATGGAACCTTCATGTTGAATTCCATGACAGGAACAACAACAGGATTTGCCAAAGAACTCTTCGAAGCAAAAACAACGAATTCTTTGGGAGAACAAGATTCCGGCAAGCAAAGAAACTTACTGAAAATTTTGTAAGGCACATATTGGCCGATGGAAATATCGAATTTGCCAAGCATGCCCGGAGCAGAAAGAACCTGAATTTGGGAAATGATTCCGATCCAAACCCGACAGATCAGAGGCAGGAAAAGACAAAAGACCTACTGGCAAGAGGTCACATTTTTCTAAGGATCGGGGACCCCAAAAAACCAATAATATAAAGATTCACCGACAAAAGAAAAACACATGGACCATTAAAAGCACTCAGACAAAATAATGGACCACTCAAGAGAAAAGTTATGGCGCACCAAGACAAAAGAGTCAGCACTCACGAGAAAAGTTGGCACGCTTAGACAAGAGATGCAAGACACGAGATAAAGAGGTACTCACGGGCGCACTTAACATTCCACAAGAGTTTGGAATTCGATTTTGAAGTCCGGATTCATGCCTATATAAGGCCAAGCATTAAGGAAGCTAAGGACATCGAACATTCTCCATAGTTTTCTCATTAATAAATGTTAAATCTCCAAGCTGTAATCTGTTCATCTTTCATAGCTTGGTAATTTTCTTTTTCTTTGTAATATTCCAGTTTTCAATTCAGTTTGTATATGGGTTTCGAGTCCAGCCTCATTATATGAGAGGCTAACTAGTTAGTCTCCTCCCAGGAGGAGAAGTATTAATGTAATAAATATTATAAGTATTGCCAGAATAAATCGAAGGCTTTTGCCCATCTATCTTTCAGATTTCCTTAAATCTTTTTATATATGGTTATACTCTACGCCTTAAGGTAGAAAACGAATTAAGGATGTGTTGTGCAGTTTCTGAATGAGTCAGATAACTTGCAGACTAACCACGCCGAAGGGGCTGAGGTTGGATGGTGAAGAGTCATTCATAAAACAGTCCGTGACAGTATTTTTCTGACTGGTGGATATACAAACCATCAAAAAGAATACTCACTTTGACCATTTAAAATTTTGAATCACATTCAAATAAGTATAAATACTATCTTTTGATCTGAAAAAAGATTAATATGTGTCCCACTTGGAGGTGTAGTTGAAGTTAGGGTGTAAATGAATCGAATCGAGCCTGAAGAAATTTTTAAGCTTCGAATTCGGCTTGAAATAGTTATATTCGAACTCGGGTTTGATTCAAAGTTCGAATAGTTTTGAAAATTTGGCGCGAATTTGGTTCGAAAAGATTCGAGCATGTTCGTGAGCTATTTGAACTATTGCTCGAGAATAAATACCCGAAATGTTCAAAATATATTTATTTAATATATATTTATATTAATAAAATATTAAAGTTCACGAGCGGCTCGGAATGGCCGTCGCGGAACATTATTAATACGGGTACGAGTTTAGACCCGTCTCATTGACATCCCTAAGAGTAATCCTTGTTACGATGATGCTGCATCCGTTCTTTGGTTTGAAGTGAAACCATGTGCAATGTTTCACGTCATCAATTGTTACGAGGAAGGTGACGAGATAATTATATAAATTTTATGTTTAAAAAATTTAATAATGTTCCGCGACGGCCATTCCGGGCCGCAAAGTTTTTTAGAATTTGATAATAAAAAAATTGTTTAAATACAATTTTAAAAATATGGACGATGTTTTTACAATTTACCTGATAAGATGAGACATATATTTATTATATATTTTTTATTATAATTTTTTTTTATTAAAAAAAAAACTAAGTTGGGACATGTTAACCTGAGAAGTGATTTTAAAGAATAAAAGTATGTTTGGTAATATATTTTTGAAGGAATAATTTATATTAACTTACAAAATCATGTAAAATTATGGTTTTGTGTAAAATTGTCAAATTATATTTGAGTTGATATATTTTCTGGACAATGATAAGGTGGGACATATTTTTATCATATATTTTTTTTAAAATTGTTTTATATATATATAAAAAAAAAGGTTGGACACGCCAACCTAGTTGGCGTGTCCTACTTTAAAAGTTGTCCCCCCATCTCAGTTGGCGTGTTCTACTTTAAAACTTGGTCACGCCATCTCAGTTGGCGTCTTCTTCTGAACACGCCAATTGAGTTGGCGTTTCGGGTCAGTTTGTAAATTCTTTTATATTTCATGTTATTTTATCAATATTTTTTTTAAAATGGGTTAATAATTTAAAAAACCCCTTATTTCCTCTATGCATACTCCTTAACCTAACTCTATTCTGACCAAGTCCATGGCGGAGCCACTCTAGCCTGGAGCCACCTTATGGGCTAGGGTGAGTTCAAGCCCTATGCAAATTATAAAAAAAAATTTGTGTTACTTTTCAGAAATTTATTTTGTTAATCTAATCCTCTAAATCGTGATAATTTGTTAGCCTATTAGCCCAATCAGTTCCAAGTAATTCTGAATTCTGTTTCATCCCTGCAACCAACCGGGCTTCACCAGCTGTATTGCAGCAAGAATCCCGAGGACCCCTCCCACCCTTTACACCTCTGCTTTGCAAACAATACTTGTCTCTATGTGATCGATCCATTGTATAAACATCGTGGAAAATATTGAGGATGATACCTCTCGTTGCCTGATGCACAATGTATCTTCATTTACTACACTGCCATTTCACTTAAAGATATTATAGACTTGGGTATGTTCATAATAATGCTGAATTTATTTAAAATGCATTTCACATGGAATCTTTTTTTTTATATATATATAAAAATGATGTGTTTATTTTAAGAACTCAACAAAATAAATAGTTAAAAAGTGTGGGTTTTAGTTAGAATTTTTTTAATGAACATAGGGAAAATTATAACCGTCTTCCCTTTGACTTATAAGAGGTAAACGGCATTGTTTAAACTAGATACGTGAAATTCATTATTGCTAAATCTATAGTTTGTTATAACTGTGTTCCGTGTCCCAACAGAATTATCCTACGGAGCTTTCAAACATTGCCGCTACTAACAGAATGTACAATGCATTATCACCACTTGATACCTATCCAGTGGATCTGCAACAACTCTCTCAGAAATAACACTTGATGCTTCACAAAGATGATGCAGCCCCTGTCCATTAATGGTTTTTATTTTAAGCTCATTCATATAGCACACATCTCTTATCCTCCGGCAAATAAACAAATACCTCTTCAATGTTCCTTGCTTTGCAAAGTCATTGTAAACCTAATAGGAAAAATTGTTTTATGTATGTCTCTGATCAATACTAAACGACGGGAACTTGCCAATAACCCTATTCTACTTCAAAATGATTGAAAGCAGCAAGTCCAAACCAGCTCCAAGAATCACTTTGCTTCTTCGACAATGAAGTGCATTTTTATCCATCCCCTAAGGGATCCTTGCCGTACACACACAACTGTCAACCTTAGTGAAAAAAAAATAAATAAATAACAAACGCATGCACACCAAACTCACTTGCACGGGTAAAAAAATTCAACAATCTGGGATTTTAGCATCGATTTTCAGCATATTTCGATTTATAATGGGGGTACTGGATGCAACACGTCAAGTCATTTACCAGTTCTATATAAAGGAGTACGTAATAACTTCTAAAATATTAGATGTAGTAATTCTAAAATGCAGCAAAAAGGAATACACGAAGTCATTACACGTTGGCGGCATCAATTGAGTATTCTTAGAAACTGCAACAGGTCTTCAAAGTTTGCTCGGGAGAATCCTTTAGAAAGGTTAACTCAGTGAACCTAGCAAGTCTTTAGCTCACATTCAGCCACCTTCTCCCAGGATTTGCAGCTTTTATCTTCAGTATCAGTTTTATATAATGCTAAGCGTGTTATCTTGAAGTTTAGACTGCCAATGCTTTGGTCGAGAATGTAAGCTTTCTCACGAGCTATTCCCTTTTCTTCTTCAGTTATATCCCCGTAGAGGAGGCTCAAGAGTGGCATATAAGCTGAAAAGATGATGATATGTCATGATATGTCAAGTGGAAAACTCGCACCATCTGAATTTCTACAGCACACGTCACAACACAATAACAATTAAACATTTAGTCCAATATAAATTGGGGGTAGGCATAAGAAATCAAGTTGGGCGCTCACATACGCTAGTCTTCTCAAATAGCTTCTTTCGATTAGCACACACATCACAACAATTTTTTTAAAAAATCATCAAGTTTTGCTGCTTCAAACTTTTTTAATATTTTTGTTCCGCCATACTTATGAATCAAAGAGCCATATAGTTGTATAGCTGTCAAATGGGCCGTGCCATCGTGCCGGCACGGTTTGGAAACGGGGCATAACGTGCCGCCGGCCCGTTTTTACAATAGGCATGGCCAGGCACGGCCTACGCGCCGCTTTCAAATTATTTTTTTTTGTGCTTTACCGATCGACAATTGTGCCGATCGATCGATCAATCATTATTTTGTCAAGCAATGCTATGTCATTTAGCGATCGATCGGCACATAACTACCGATCGAGCGCTATATTTAAAAAAAATATATATATAGTTTCTTGTCGTGCCGTACTGGACCATGGCCGGCTGTAATGACCCACCAAAAAGTTGCCAAACCAAAAAAATGAGCCAAAATCCATACAAGGAAATTATAAAATAATCCTCCACCAAAGGAAATTGCTCAATAATCTTGAAAGGAGATACAAGATTTTGTATCAAGAATTCTACAAATTTTGGCTAGAAAATATCTTGAAAAAAAATTAGTACATTATTACCACTAAATTCCTCATATATTAAACAACACCCAAAACCTTTTCCTAGCCACCCTAACTCTCGATTTCTGCACACACTACACACACTAAAAGAATTCAAAAAAAAAAACCCCAAGGGAAGAGGTAGGGGAAGGAGTTTGCACATCTTTTCAACCCGGAATCCGTACAAACGCGCTTAGGAGCAATAGTTGTAAGTAGGCTTTTGTTCAAAAATCATTCTTTTAGTTTTTTTTAAATCGTAAGTATGTGTTTTGAATTACATTTGTTATGTGTACTATTATCAAATTATGAAATTCTGATCTTTGAAATCTGAAGCACTTTAATATCGAAATCCAATTGGTAAGGAATTTCGAGCTCTGTTCTGACCCTGATGCAGTTGAATTATAACTGTTACTCTGACCTGATACTGTGCTTAATCGTTGTTCTGAGTTTTCAGACCCTTTATTCGAGGGTGATCCGATGTTCTGACCTCATCTCCAGGAGGATTATGTCTAGATAACTGATATCAGTACCATGAGGAATCTAGATGATTTATTGTGCTTATTTAGTATATGTTAAATTTTGTTCTGTTTTGGATCCGAGGAGCAAATTCTATTCAGTTTCTGTTATGTATTCATATCGGTTTCTGTTCTGAATTTTTTATACGTGTTCATGAAAAATTATATTTATATATTGGGTCACATACGATTGTGCCCCACTTGCTGAGTGTTTCCCAACACTCATCCCCTTACTCTCCCATCCCCAGATAAGGACGAAGAACAGTTGATAACGAGGAACAAGAACAGTTTTGGGGTTGGTGATCCGGTGATTCTGTCAAGACTTAAGATATTAATTTAACGTATTTTATGCTTTCGCTATCCTTTAGAATATTGAACAATTTATAATATTTATATTTCAAGTTGTAAAGATATATTTTGTTATTTTGGAATAAAGACTGATTTTTCCGCTATAATCTGTATTACGAGACTTGTTGAATTTAGAATTATTTTTGAAAAAATCAAACAACGATGTCATATGCTCAATTTCGGGGCGTGACATTTAAGTGGTATCAGAGCGAACTAGGTTCCATAATCCCGCTGGGAAAAGATTTCTGGTTGATAAAAATACCATAATATAAATCCCGATTAAAATAAACCAACTGAAAGATATGAAAAATTAGTTAGGGAAATTTTTGTCAAGATAGACAAATGATAATTAAAAAATAAAAAAAAAAGTATAATAAAATTGAAAATACCTTGAAACCAACCCTAAGATACAGCCACCGTCGCCGCCACTCCTGCCGCCATGCACCACCAGCTGAACCGCCCTCGCGACCACCCCGACAAACACCCTGCCCAACCTCAGATCGATTGAGCTACGTTTGCCAATCCAATTCTTTGATTGAATCACCGCGCACCAAACACGTCTTTTTCCGATATGCCGCCGTCGGACACCCATCAATGTATCTGTCTCATCATAGTGTTTGTCATAAACTAAAAAATCCAAAACCCTATGCCAATTCCGGACTTTAGCCGCCGAAGAGTTACGGATTTATGATTGAAGCAACTTCCAAGAACCCTAGATCTGGAAATTAACCTCGTCATCGAATTCTCGGTCATCGAAACACATAAATTCAATCGGACAGAGGTTATTGATCTTCACTTCACCCTTGTAAAAAGCCCTCAACCAAAATCAAACCCTACCAGCCGAGAGATCGAAAAGCCGCGGCTATGAAGCCTAATTTTTGAAAACTTCACCCTTGTTGACGATGCGAATAAATGGTAGGAGAGTGTGTCGCCTTCGATGGAAGACCGGACCAATCACTTGGCAAAGGTTTCGGGGTGCATTTCTGAAACAGTACTTCCCAGCAGCCTTTAAACTCCTGAAAGTTGAATTTGATAACCTGACTCAAACTCCAGGGATGACAGTAGTAGAATACTCTTCAAAATTCCACTCACTGGGAACTTACGCCATAACCATTATGGCAGACGGTGACTTAAAATTGAACCGATTCAAGCAGGTATTGAATAGCCACATCCAATCAGCTCTAGCCGTTTATGAGACCACTAACTTTGGAGACGTGATGGGAGCTGCCATCAGGGTTGAGTCTGATATCCAGCGCCGGGAAGAGGAATTCAAGCGCAAAGACCTTCCTCTAATCAGCCCTCCAACAGCGGGCAACAATTCAAACGACCTATGTCCACTCTGAATCAGTGGAGTAAAGGGCCCACATTCACTCATACCAACCAGGGAGTACCCAACTTGTGACTTCGCGCATACTGGAGAATGCCACAGGAAGAGCGGAGCTTGCTTTCGATGTGGGAAATTCGGACATAGAATTGTGAATTGCCCTGAAGTTGAGAAGAGCGAGACTGGTACCAGCAATGAACCTCCTCCAAACAGACCAATGGAGAACAAACATAATGCTAGGGTCTACGCCATAACTCAGGAGGAAGCAAAGGATGCCAATGATGTCGTGGTAGGTACCATTTTATTAAACCAATTACCTGCATATGTATTTTTTGATTGTGGTGCCACACATTCATTTATATCTAAAAGGTTTGCTAAGAAGTTAAAACTTAAGCTAGAGATACGTAGTAAACCATATATAGTGGCCAACAAAACACTAGAAGTGCGCAATATACATCAGAACTGCAAGGTTGGTTTAAGCGAAAAAGTATTTAGCGTAGACCTTATCCAACTCAACATGGTAAAATTCGACGCCATTTTGGGAATGGATTGGCTAGATAAACATCATGCGGTAGTTGACTGCCGCAATAAGGATGTCAATCTAAGAACTCTGGACCAGGAAGAAATTGTATATCATGGCAAATGCAAGGAACGAAAGATTTTACTATCTGCATCACAGACTTGGAAAGCCATGAAAAATGGTGAAAAAGTTTACTTAGCCACTATAAGCGAGGCGAAGGAAGGAACTGAGCTCAAGATAGAAGACATTGAAGTAGTACGAGAATTCTCAGATGTCTTCCCTGAAGTGCTGCCAGGATTAGTTCCAGACCGAGAATTGGAGTTCGAAATCAACTAGGTGACATGGACTACACCAATTTGAAAGGCACCATACCAAATGGCTCCAGCGGAATTGAAAGAACTTAAGGAGCAACTTCAAGAGCTCTTAGACAAAAAACAGATAAGACCGAGTGTATCGCCATGGGGAGCCCCCGTACTATTTGTGAAAAAGAAGGACGGTGCATGAGATTGTGTATCGATTATCAAGAACTGAATAAGATCACAATCAAGAACAAATATCCCCTTCCAAGGATAGATGACATGTTCGACCAATTCAAGGGAGCTAAAGTATTTTCCAAGCCCGATCTGAGATCCGGTTATCATCAGCTCAAGATTAGAGCAGAGGATGTTCCAAAAACTGCATTCATAACAAGATATGGGCACTATGAGTTCAGAGTGATGCCATTTGGATTGACGAATGCTCCAGCAGCATTCATGGATCTGATGAACCGGGCATTCAAGCCATTCTTGGACAAATTCGTTGTGGTGTTCATCGACGATATTCTCGTATATTCGTCGAACAAACAAGAACACGAAGAACATCTTCGTAGGGAGAAAGAGCTCTATGCCAAATTCAAGAAATGCGAATTCTGGCTAGAGAGCGTCACATTCTTAGGGCACAAAATATCAGAAACATTCACGTCCGTAGACCCCAAGAAGGTAGAGGTAATTTCTGATTGGCCAAGACCGAAGACGGTGACAGAAATTCAAAGTTTCTTATGGTTAACTGGCTATTACCGAAAGTTTGTTGAAGGATTCTCCTCAATAGCCATACGATTTATGAAACTCACACAAAAGGACTTCAAATTTATCTGGAGTGAAGAGTGTGAGAAAAGCTTCGAAACCTTGAAAAAGAAGCTCACATCTACTCCGGTACTGGTACAACCTATTGAAGGCATGGGTTTTACTATTTACAGCGATGCATCGAAGGAAGGCCTAGGATGTGTGCTCATGCAAGAAGGCAGAGTGATTGCATACGCATCAAGGCAACTTAAGACATATGAGCAGAACTACCCTACTCATGACATCGAATTAGTTGTCGTAGTTTTCGCTTTGAAAATCTGGAGACATTATCTCTATGGCGCTAAGTGTGAAATTTTCATGGACCATCAAAATCTCAAGTATTTGTTTAAAGAATTGAACATGAGACAGAGACGGTAGATTGAACTCCTGAAAGATTATGATTTAACGATCAATTACCATCCTGGTAAGCCAAATAAAGCAGTGGATGCATTGAGTAGAAAAGGTAAGGGAAAGATGATTTTGGCTTAAGGATCGACAGAAAAATTGAGATTGAACTCCTGAAAGATTAGTACAAGTCACCGCTGACAAAGTCTCTATAATACGAGAAAGACTCAAGGCAGCACAGGATCGACAGAAAATATGGGCAGATATGAAAAGAAGATCGTTAGAATTTGAGTCTATGTAAATGTCTCACCAATGAAGGAGTCGTCCGATTTGACAAGGCAGGAAACCTAAGGCCAAGATACGTTGGACCATTTGAAATCCTAGAGAAAGTGGGAGCGCTAGCTTACAGAATAGCATTACCATCAAGTCTGTCCATAGTTCATAATGTATTTCACATATCACAATTAAGAAAGTAAATTGCTGATCCGAATCATGTACTCGAAACAGAACCCTTAGTAGTTCAAGGAAACTTGAACGAAACTTTGAAGTATGAGGAAATTCTGATCCGAATAATAAACTCAAACGATCAATTGCTGAGACAAAGGACGATTCCGTATATCAAAATTCAATGGTCGAACCATTCAGAGAGAGAAGCCACTTGGGAATCAGAAGTGAAAATGAGAGAAAAATATCCTTATTTGTTTCAAGATCAAACCGATTCGAGTCTCGAGGACGAAACTTCCTATAAGGATGGAGGATAAACCGATTCGAGTCTCGAGGACGAAACTTCCTATAAGGATGGAGGATGTAAAGACCCACCAAAAAGTTGCCAAACCAAAAAAAATAAGTCAAAATCCATACAAGGAAATTATCAAATAATCTTCCACCAAAGGAAGTTGCTCAATAATCGTGGAAGGAGATACAAGATTTTGTATCAAGAATCCTACAAGTTTTGCCTAGAAAATATCTTGAAAAAAATACTACCTTATTACTACTAAATTCCTCCTATATTAAACACCACCCAAAACCTTTTCCTAGCCACCCTCCTTAACTCTCGATTTCTCCACACACTAAAAGAATTCAAAAAAGAAAATTCCCAAGGGAAGAGGAAGGGGAAGGAGTTTGCACCACCCGGAATCCATTCAGACGCACTTAGGAGCAATAATTGTAAGTGGGCTTTGTTAAAAAAAAACATTCATTCCTTTTTTTTAAATCATAAGTATGTGTTTTGAATTCCAATCGTTATGTGAATTATTTTAAAATTATGAAATTCTGATCTTGAAATCTGAAGCACTTTAATATCGAAATCCATTGGTAAGGAATTCCAAGCTCTGTTTATGACCCTGATGCGGTGGGATTATAACTGTTACTCTGACCTGATATAACGGTTAACCGTTGTTCTGAATTTTCATACCATGTATTCATGGGTGATCCGATGTTCTGACATCATCTCTAGGAGGATTACGTCTAGAAAACTGATATCAGTACAGAAGGAAACTAGATGATTTATTGCACTTATATAGTATATGTTATCTGATTCTGATATGAAATTTCTGTTCTATTCTGGCTCCGATGAGCAAATTCTGTTCAGTTTCTATTCTATATTCATATTGGTTTCTGTTCTGATTTTTTATATGTGTTTTTGAAAAATTATTATATTTATATATTGGGTCACATACGCTTTTCACCCACTTGCTGAGTATTTCCCAACACTCACCCCTTAATCTCGCATCCCCAGATAAGGATGAAGAATAGGTTGATAACGAGGAACAAGAACAGTTTTGGGGTTGGTGATCCGGTGATGCTGTCAAGACTTAAGATATTAATTTAAAGTGTGTAATGCTTCCGGTATCCTTTAGAATATTGAACAATTTATAATATTTATATTTCAAGTTGTAAAGACATATTTGGTTATTTTGGAATAAATACTGATTTTTTCGCTATAGTATGTATTACGAAGCTTGTTGAATTTCGAATTATTTTTGGAATCAACACGATATTTTATGCTCGGTTCGGGGTGTGACACCGACACCCTATAGCCCGGTAGCACAGCCCATGTTACGGGCATGCCTAGCACAAGGGGTGGGCGCGGGTCGGGTTTTATCTGGTTTGGGTACCCGACTATCGGGTACCTTATATTGATAGGATAGGGAAAAAAATACCGTATCTTAACCCAATGTGGTCGGGTACCCTTTGTTGTAACCAGAGAACAGTCCACTTCCTCTCACTCCCTTGTGTCCTTGAAGACAGCTAGAATTGATCACATACAAAGATAGATAGATCGAGACTCAATAATGAAAAACTCTGATTAATACCTCATGGTTCGACCAAGCACATAAGAAAGCTTGTTTAAAAAAACACAAAGACCAATCAATCAAGATCGCTTTTGAAGCACAACAATTCAATTACACTTCCCACTACAAACGAAAGTTGAACAAAACAATTTACTTCTATAATGATACAAGTCATCACGTTATTGTCTTGTAGCCGACATCTCCATTGGTGTAACTAGAAGAACATATCCAAGGACTCGAGTGGTAACTTATGCAAGACCTTGAAGAAAACAAGATAATCGATCTCCCTTTCATGGTAGGATTTTGTTAAACGATGGATAGTATTTGAGGTCTCATTCGAGGAATTTACTTCATATAGTTTCTATATTTTTTTCTGCCTTCATTTTCTTTTCTTATGCAATTCTTGACCTTAATCTTAGCGTTCGACGTTATGTTAGTGATTCATATTCACAGAGCAGAGGTATGGGAAGGGAAGAGGGAAGGAATAAAAACTTTAAATAACTCAGAAATATATAAGAATCACAAGTAGGCTACGGCATAACTTGCGTGTTGAGTGCTTGTAAACCAAAACTACCCCAGCAGTGTGCGCTAGCCTCCATCGCCTGTTTTAGAGGGGAGTTTCACAACACCAGCATTAAACAATGTACAATCTAGAAGACATGGATGGACAAAATAAAATTATGTCAACCAATCCCGAAAGAGAAATAGCAACTAAATCAGTGTACCACAACATAGTCTATAAGCAAGAGTTAATTTTGATTCAAAGAAATGAGACTCGAATATTCGGTATGGATGAACAATCATTTCTAAATGTTGCCCGAGGTGTTGGATGAAGCAGAAGAAAAACACACTGGTAAAAGAAAGTTCCCGTGGCAACTTTCTCCATCCTAGCATCGTGTATGCTTCGAGTCTCACAAGCGTTGGTGAAACTATCACGTGCCTCACTGTCCGTTAAGCTAATGGCCCCAACCACCGTCAAGTGCGGCTCGAACTGGGGACCACGGAACTCGATCTGAGACCCTCCATCAACTTTTCTTCAGTCGCGACATCAATTCCTCCGTCGGAAGCGCCCACACCGAATAAACATCTTTTTTGACTTCCATGAAAATTGGGCTTATGAACAGAGAGGCGCCTAGAATTCGGAGAGAGGAGAGGGATCGAATTAGGTGAATTTATCGGGAGATTCGAGAATGCTCCACGTTTTCAAGACCGGACTTTTATCATCCGCAGTTCTCTTGATGATGATTTTTATTGTAATCGAGAAGCAGATAGAAAAACACAGAACCGTTAAAAGGCAGCTAAGAATCTTTGGTAGATTTGGTTGTGGCCGGTGGGTGGTGTCTCATCGGGAGAAATACACGTGGTGGCCTGGCCGTTGTTTTTCAACATACTCTACTAGCCCTGTCTATTTCTTCCTCTGTTCCTCGAAATTACAAGAAAATAAGAGCTGAAAATGTAATCGGGTTAAGTGATAATGTGTTCACACATACAAAAATCTGATCTTAGAGGCCGAAATACATAATAGACTATATTAATCAACGCAATCCGCCATAGATCTTACCTAAGATCATAAGCATGTACACACACATTTACTTGTACATGCAGATTTACACCACAAAGTACTACCCAGTTCAATACTGATTCGAAGGATCCATTTTTACATTTCATGTTAATTTTCGAAGGTGGGGATCCATTTGCATCTCTGTGGTCTCCACTTCAATGGCGAAACCCTTTCCATGCTGCTTCCAATAGTCTGCCTGAGGATTTATCCATTCCGGTTCCGCAACCTCCACTCTCGACTTCTTCAGATCATCACTCGATAAGTTGTACTTGGCATCTCTCTTTGCCACTAAATCCGGCTTTACCATCCCCGTATTCACTGCTTGGGGAGACATCATCAGCGCTGGCAGACCAATCGGAAGCTTATCACCTGCAAAATATACTACTATATTAGTCAATTCCATATTTTCTCATAGGAGTCTGAAGTAGGAAGATAGATGTTTTATTACCCCTGTCAGTCTGCCAAGTACACCAGAATTTGCCGTAGGTCTTAGCAAGATTTTGAATTTCTTGTTTCATTACCATTTCTGGAACCCGCGGATTGACCCAAAGTCCTGATTTTATCTGCTTCATGTAAAACACAATCATGAGATAATGGTGGCCTTGATAACACCAGCACACAGTAACATATACTGTTTATTTCAAGAAAAAAAAAATGAAGAATCATGAAAAATTGGCACTCGACCTCGTAAGCGTGGGAATGCCAAAGTTTCTGTTCATCTGGAGACAAAGTCTCGAAAATTTTATCGGATACTATGTATTCCACTCCTGCACGCGTTAACCACGAAATTAACCATACAAAACTCTAAGAAGAGAGAAAATATAAGAAGTTGGTTAATGTTGATGAGAACCAATAAGGCGGGCGTTGGATTCATCAGAGTCATAAACAGCACACTGGAGGAAATCCTGGTTTCTGCGCGTAACATAATGGTGAGTCTCGATCTGGCGAGTCATGTCATGGCTATACAGAGCGAAAGTGCAGACGTGCTGATTCATTTGCTTGATGGGCTTTAAAGACTGTATAATTTGAGCCCCTTTATCCAGCATGTGTTGCTCCACGCACATCTCCTTCCCCGGCGGGATCTGCTCCGCAGAAGTTCCATCCGTTGCAGCCATGATACGGTTTACCAAATTAACACAAATGCTAATGAGCAACTCTCCTTTCTGGATTTCTTTCTTCTTGTAGCTTAATTTACAGGTGTCGTGAAGGATTTTTAGTGATAAAGTAGATGAAGTTTGGTGATGACAGGTGGCTAAGAATTGAGAGGTACAGTTTCCTGATGGTTAACACATGTAGGGGCATATTTTTTGTCTCCATTCGATCGTGTGGAGACGTTGTTATCCAAAAATTAAAATAAAGTTATAATTAGGTTAAGGTTCTGTGCCTTCTCGAAAATTTACTTCACATTAAGTATTAATAAATTTGAAATTAGTACTCATTAATTACTTTTGAGTACTATAACACATTAAAATTCACCGTAGTTTAAGTTCATTCCAAATTTAGTTTTTAAGATTTTCACCCGATTAATCTCTAGAGTTATAAAAAAAATTTCAATTCAGTCATCGACTCAGTCATAAAAAGCAAATGGTGAGATACTGAATCCAGAATATTTTTAAAATTTTAGAGACTTAACTGAAAACAAACCAGCGTAGTTTAGTCCTTAAAGTTTAAAAATATTCTCTAATCAATCCATTTCAATTTGCTTTTCATGGTAGGCTTAATGTTGAGGACTGAACCAAAATGTTTTTTAACCTTTCGAGATTAAATAGGGTTATTGAAAATTTTAGAGACTCAACCGAGAATTGAATCAAAATTGTACATATGTTTTTTAATGAAATTTTGGAACCAAACATTTATGCACAATGTAACCATTATTTTAAATTGAATAGTCAACACACGCATGCACATAGAAATGAATTTACATTTTAATTTACTAGTTTTGTCTAACTAATTTTTCCTGAATTTGGATGTGGTTAGCAATTACAATTATATATGGATTAGGGTTGCTTAACGGGTCGGGTCAATTCGGACCCGGCCCAAAATCGAACCGGTTAGTATGGTCCGGAACCGGACTAATCGGTCCGGAACCGGTTTGATACCGGACCGGATCGATTCTACCGTTTCGGATCCGGTATCTTACCTGTTCCGGACCAAACGGATCCGGTTCCGGGTTGAATCGGAACCGGAACCGCCTTTTTTTTTAAAAAAAAAAAAATTCGATAAATCCCTTAGTTTTTTACTTTTTTTTAAAAAAAGAAAAATCCAGTTCCGGGTTGGAACCGATCCAACCCGGAACCGGTTGGACCGAAACCGGATCCAATCCGGTTCCTTAACGGATCGGTCCGATTCAGGGATTATCGGATCCGGAACCGGCCGATTCCGGACCGGACCGGACCGATCCGTTAAGCACCCCTTTATGTACAACTGAATCAATTCATATCGGATAGTAAAAAATACTAAAAGATAATATGGTAGACTTAACAAAACTAATTTGACATAAATATTATATAAATAAATAGCATCTTTCATATTATTGTGAATTGTGTAAAATTAAAATGGCAATGTTACATCAGTTGGCATGGCTAGCTCATATGATTTTTGACTCAATTTTTAATTTTATGTATACAAATTATAATATTAGTTGATTGCTACAATTTTATATAATTGTTGGGTTAAGGTGTATGTTTGTGACTGTTAGAATTTCTGCTGTAATATATAAAGTTTATCGAATTTCTTGTGCCATTTGACCTGTGGGCTTAGCCCAGTTGGTAAAGCAGATGTTTTCTCTTTGAGAGTGACTTAGTATCGAGTCTGCATGTGGCAGAAATATGTTTGCTTCTCCCCTTTGTAAAAAATATATATATATATATTCTCGTGCGATTTTAAATTTGTGCGTTACATTTTGCCAACAAAATTTATGTGATACATGAGCCTTTAATGCATCGACATATAAAACCATCTGAAATTTGAAGTATCGATCATTTTGAACATAAAAAAAAATATTATGCTTCTGTTCTCTTTCATTTTAGTACTATTTCTTGGCAAAAAAATGGAAATTTTTGAAATGCAATAATATGATGAATAAAAAAAATTAGGTTTTAATGTCATTAAGAATGATATCTCAACTTTTAGAACTCTAATATCGAGATAATTTTACATGCAAGCGAATAAAAAAAATTTGACTACTTAGATGACCAAAACTATATCGAGGCCAAAACTTCCCTCAAAACAGGTGAAATTTGCCATCGGAAGAAAAATTCGATAGGGGGATTCACAAAAAACTGCTGAAAATCAATTCGCATGGAATTCATTCACATGCAGCAAATTTCGTGACTTATAGTTGTACAGCAAGTTTCAAAGAAAAATAGAACTTGATACAACCATGACTAATTTTGCGCCAAATTACGAAGTCAATAATCAAAGTGTTGCATTTCTCAAAGTGTTATATGGCAAGAAGGAACAATAATCAAAGTGTTGCATTTCTCAAGTCCAAAGCATTCAAGAAACCTGCTGCACAAAATATCTAGTAAACCCGTATTCGTCAACCGTCCCTTCTTAGTTTAATTCTGTGAATGAAGATCAGATACAGATTTTCTGGGACTGACATTTTCTCCTGTAACATTTGAATTGACGAGGGCCACAGTTTCACTTGAATCGATGTACTCGTACCTTTCTCTGAGTGCGTAGAGCTTCAATTCACTACTATAAATAGATGGATCCATGTTAAACTCCTGAATACTGATATGACCTTGTAACATGCTGATTACCTCAGACATTGTAGGCCTGAGAGCTGGAGATGGACTAGTGCATAAGAGTGCAATTCTGATCACCTTCTCTGCTTCTTCCATGTCAAGATTTGAAAGCAATCTTGGATCCACTAACTCCATAAGTTTTCCTCTTTTCTGTAGAACCAGAGCCTGATAGTACAAGAAGTAGAATAAGCATTCAAGAAATATGTTGAAACTTTCCATTCTTAGAACATATGATTTGTTCGTACCCAGTCAAGAAGACAAAAGTAACCATCACTGGGACGAAATCTCGTATTGTTCATTCCAGCAACAAGTTCCAATACAACAATACCGAAACTGTATACATCTGCTTTATAGGTTAGGTGACCCCATAGTGCATATTCAGGAGCCATATATCCACTGCAAATAAAAAATCCATCATCAAAAGTTATAAGATTAAGTATTTGATGTTGCACTAAAGGTTATAGTTAATCATGGTAGTTACAACTCAAATATTTTAAATCACGGAGTATCTCATGTTTTGATTATGTGTGGCATAGGCGAACACATATCATGCATAGAGATAATTGTTGCTTCCCAACATAAGCTTTTCTTTTAGTAATCTATACTCTTATAAAAGCATGGATCAAATGACAAAGTTTTCATTGTGAATTAACGATTTTGCCCTTTTATTCTATACTTTCCTATACAAGTAAATATATATATATATATATATATATATATATATATATATATATATATATATATACTCTTATAAAAGTGTGGATCAAAGGACAAAGTTTTCATTGTGAATTAACGATTTTGCACTTTTATTCTATACTTTCCTATACAAGTAAAAATTTCTTTGGGATATAAATGTAAAAATATAATATCAACAAGGGACATAAAAGGAAAATGAATAGTATAGTTATTAACATTCATTTAATTTTAATAATGTATTAAAATCTATACTATTGATATAAATTCTCGCATTTCTTCATTTCCACACTTTGAATTTACAAGATTATTATCTCAATTTGTACATCCTAATTACTAATTGTATTAAAAAATATTAATAATTGTAAAAATAATAATAATAAAATAAAATATACTAAGTGTTAACAATAATGCATAATAATTAGATATGTTAAGTAAATTAAGATAATTTAAATTGTGCATCATAATTACTAATTGAATAGAATAATAATAATGATAATAATAATAGTAAAAGGATGTAAAAATAATAGCTATACTCCTATAAAGTGTGAATAGAAGGGTAAAATTTTTCATTGTGATTAACAACTTTGCCCTTTTATTATATATTTTCCTATACAAATAAAAATTTCGTTGGTACATAAATGTAAAAACATAATATCAACAAGGGACATAAAAGAAAATGAACAATGGAGTTATTAATTATTAATAATGTATAAAATCTATAACTATTGATATAAATTCTCACATCTATTTATTTCAACACTTTGAATTTACAAGATTATTATCTTTAATTTGCAGATCCTAATTACTCATTGAATTAAAAAAATAAAAATAATTGTAAAAATTTACTCATTGAATTAAAAAAATAAAAATAATTGTAAAAATAAAAATAAAACATATACTAAGTGTTAACAGTAATGCATAATAATTAGATATGTTAAGTAAGTTAAGATAATTTAAATTGTGCATCCTAATTACTAATTGAATATAATAATAATACTAATAAAAGGATGTAAAAATAATAGTCGTAAAAAATATAACAACAAAGATAATAATTTAAAAAAATATTATAATAAAATAAAACAAATTGGATTATTCACGTATTTTAACCTATAATTATTAATATAAATTCTACCACCTCTTCATTTTTCATATTAAATCACTTTAAGATACAATGTTATTATCTTAAATTATACATCATAATTACTAATTGAATTAAATAATAAAAGTAAAAATAATAAATAATAGTAATAAAAATATAATAAAATGTTAAGTGTTTAACAATAAACATAATAAATAAAGATGTTAACTAAGTTGGAACAATGTCATTTAGATAATTAGAATAAATTTATAGGCTAAATTATTTGACATAAAAATTAAAGTAAGAAGTTGGCATGGTATACGAATTAAAGAGGAACCCACATACCTCAAGTAATTCTATGAAATAGTATAATAAAATTAATTAAAGTAAATTATTAATGTATTAAAATCTATAACTATTTATATAAATTCTCTAAATTCGAATCTTCATCCTAATTACTAATTGAATTAACTAATAAAAATAATAGTAACAATAATGAGGTACAAAATATGGCTCTGCGTGCGAAGCACATGCTATGTACTAGTCAAATACAAATGCATACATTCAACAGCGTTGAATAGAATAAGGCCATCTGTATTGAATTATATTCAGAGGTGTAATTTTAAAAGGGAAAGTACTTGATACTCATACTAAGTTTCTGTTCCAAAGGAAGTATTTCAATAGGTCAGTAACAAATTCTAGTAATTGCCAATATATGGAAAAAATAACATCGGCACAATAAAAGAAAGGAAACTCACATAGTTCCGGCGACTCTAGTGATGATATGAGTGTTATCATCTTCTTCAAGTTTGGCTAGTCCAAAATCTGAAATTTTAGGATTCAGATCTTTGTCCAGAAGAATATTGTTTGCTTTGATATCTCTATGGACAATTTTCAAAGTTGATTCCTCGTGCAAAAAAGCCAAGCCTTTCGCTATGCCAGTGCATATTTTTCGCCTCACTGACCAATCCATATTCACTTGCCATTCTTCCGGTCCTATACTTGATAACATAGATGTGTTACCACATGCTTACATGAAAAGATACATGGTAATTCAGGAATGGTTATAACGGTGGGCAAGGGAAGCAATCATTCCAGCACGAACAAAAAAAATGAATTAAGAGTAATTTTTTTTTAAAACCGGAGATTCACTCCCTAAGATTTAATTGAGTGCTCCACCTTGCCCCCAAATCTCCCAAGTTCCTGGATCCACCATGGTATCAAACTATTGAAGACTTCCATGTACCAAATAGAGCTCGAGCAAGGCTATTGTTCTCCATGTATTCATACACTAGCATTAATTGGTTTCCTGCCACGCAGCATCCATACAGTTTCACGAGATTTGGATGCTGTAAACCAGATATCATCCCAACTTCATTCACAAATTCGCGGTTCCCTTGCTTTGATTTGGAAGAGAGCTGCTTCACAGCAATAATAGTTCCATCCAATAACGTACCCTGAAAGTAAGAGTTGGATTATTAACCAATACATTCCACCTTAAATCAAAATTTTGGCATTAAGTACCTTGTAGACAGATCCAAAACCACCTTCCCCGATTTTGTTTTCAGGATCGAAGTTGTTGGTGGCAGCTTTGATTTGCCTAAAAGTGAAAAAACCAGCACGCAAATCTAATCCTCTTAGCTCTGCAAACGAGAAGATTTGAGATGTTTAGCACTAAAAAGCTTTTTTAATTTGGCATCTCCATCCAAACGTACTATAAGAAAGATTTAAAGTGGTAGCCACATCACCTTTTTCCCTTGAAATCTTGTCACTACGGTGTTTCCACCAAAGAAAATAGATAACTGCTAGAATGAATAATAAGGCCAAAAGGGCTGCTCCAGTTCCAACGAAAATCCTTTTTCTTTCATTAGATGGGGGCTTGAAATCTACATCAAAGGAATATAGAATGAAACATACTGAAATCTTGTAGTTTCTTCTTTATACTACAGAAATCACATCCCAGAAAGTACCAGATTCCACAGAAATAGCAGATATCAGAGGGCCATAAGTTCCTCGATTTGGTACAGCTGTTGATCCCTTTCCAGAATAATGAAACCTTATCTCCAGAGTTTTATTTATTACCGTTGTTTTAAATGTTTGTGTCACAGCTTTGTCAACTCCATTTGCCTCTTTCTCAATATCAAAATCCTTCAGTTTTTTTTCACCCTGCACCAAATTACAAAGTTGAGCCAAAATCACACAAAAAAACCCAACCGAGACTTGCATTTTATTCACGCAGGACCTGGATATACACATCAAACATCCGTCTTCCAACACTTTGAAATGAACGATTATCCCGGAAAACTATCTCTGCAAAGTGGAGTTTAATAGTGTAGTTTCCATTTGCTAGGCAACGTCCATAATAGGTGAGAGATAAAGGAGAAAGGCGAGCATTTATGTACAATTCCGAGTCGTTTACTCTGAGAACGGATATATTATTTGCTACATAGTCACTAATGCTTGAATTACGGCCCCAAAAGTCTCCTGTACTACTAGTTCCCCAGTTTGATCTAGAGGGGACGAAGTTTGCAGGACCTGATGATTCTTCGTCTCCTTCAAAAACGGTGTTTCCAATCTCAATCCGTCCACCACCACAGTTAACATGAAATGAATACCAATCTGTGAAAAAGAATTCAACAATCATATAATATGTGGATAAGATCCGATCACTTAAACTAGGAATATTCGGAAAAAGAGAGTTTACTACCCTTTGAACAAGGAGAACTTCTCAGGCATTTGTCAAGCTCTCTGAAGTTATGATGAAGAGAGTCCAAATAAGTTACAAGTGGTTGTTATGAAAAACTACACAACAAACTTCTTCAATACTTAGTTACTTACAAAGTTTTTTCTTCGTTATAGCTTCTGAACAAGTTTCTGATTATTTAAGAACACAAGAAAATGAAATAAGCATAAGGAACCTTATATTATCATAAAGAAATGAAAAATCAGAGAGAAAACGGCTCACAAAGTTTCCCGACAAGTTGAGGGCACAGAGGTCTCCGTGAAGTTATTGTAAGAAAGATCATACTGGCTGCATACAACGATACAAATGAATGCTACTCTTTATCTCAATCAAATTTATACAGTTATTTGACCTTGTATAATGAGGATAAATATCAATTAATGGATAAAAAACACAAAATCAACGTACTATCTTGTGTCTCTGTTCTTCATCCACTCAGGAACTGACCCAGTAAGAAAGTTTTTCGTCAGATACCTATACATTTGTTTCATAATTGTAAAGCAGTGACTACCAATAGTTATAATACACATAAATATGCCAGATGAAAATTTCCAGTGAAAGCAACACGTATTCCATGAAAAACTGGACATCCAGAACTAAGTTAGGAGTTGCTTCATAATATACTAAGTAAGATTACAAGAACGAAATGTGATGCTTTCCCATGCATGGATTTGTGACAACAGAATCTTGAAACAATGTCTCGTATAATTCACAAGAATAGGCGGCATAGTGTTCAGTTACGTGTTCTGTAGGTTGTCAAGGCCTCCAAGATCTGGAATATCTCCTGTCAAGCTGTTAAAACTCAGATCCCTGCCAAGTTAGAGGAGTTTCATAATCAATTTTAGATATAGGTGCCTATCATAGCAAGGAGAAATTTTGAAAACTGAAATCTGTAATGAAAGAAAAATATTAACGCAATGTCAATGTAACCGGAATAGAAAGGGGAGTGCCAGGAAATTAAAAGAAGAATGCATAGGAAACAATAACATTGAAAAACTGTGAATTTGATTGTTGATCCTGAACATTTTAGATGAATCATATTTCATATTTCAAATATCTAAAAGTGCAAGGAAATTTATACAAGCTAGAGTGTAACAACGCGGTCAAAATAAAAACATATAGACAATATCAAAAAGGAACTAGGATGAAGGTTACAATGTCTTCAAAGCTGGCATATTTTGTAAATATCTCGGAATTTCCCCAGACAAATTGCAGCTCCTTAACATCCTGCAGCCAAAATACTTGTCTTTTCAATTCACTTTTTTTCAGGAATGAAAGCTATCAAATTCTCTAGATGGTTTTGGTACAATTACTAGTACTCACAATCTGTTCATTCCTGTCATGTCTCTCAGCGACGGAAACTCGGAAGCCCCTCCACTCAAGTCGCTGATTCTTCTGCAGGGATCATCATAATAATCACAATTCATGATCAACAGTAACATAAACAAATGTAACTATATCTTGTCTGAAATAGAAAAGATATATAGAAGACGCTTGCTCACAGTTCAGTTAAATTCTTCAAAACTGAAATACTAGAATGAATTGGTCCTTCAAAACCACTGGCCTGCATCTCTCTTGTAGTGACACAAATAGAATAAGGAAACGAATATAAATATGGCATGACAGAGTATTTCTATTAGGCTAAAACTTACAACTTTTGGAGGTTTGTCCAACTTAGGAAACTTGGTATTTTTCCAGTGAAGCGATTGCTGCTTAGCCTACTGCATTAAAAAAGTGACAATTGAAAAAGCGATAACATAAGGATTTTCTTTCGTTGCATCAGAAATTGAACTAAAAACTTACAGTTCTGTCAAGTTCGTTAGATTATTTAGCTCTTTCGGTAACTCACCAGTTAGATTATTGTCACTTAGGATACTGCATTAGCCAAAAATAAGAAAAGGTTTTATATCACCATCTATATGAAAATAAATTCAACTTTAAGTCTCTCGTAAAATCTCTCACAGGTTCTCCAAGTTGATCAGTTTCCCTAGCTCTGCCGTGACGGTCCCATTAAATTGGTTGCTCTCCAGGCTCCTGAAACTTAATATCCTTCATAACTAGACAGGGACTGATTCTTATATTAAACATATATGTGATACACAAAATATCCTTGTGTATATCCTGAGATCCAGTTTCTCACATATATACAAGCGTGCTAATGTTTCCCAAGTACTTCGGTATGGGGCCGGCTAAGCGGTTTACAATGACAGACCTGCAGAAGCATCACTCTTGATGAAAATACGAAGATTAAATATCATCAGATATTTCCAAAAATTAAGTTTCTGTCGAATCTCACAGGTATTCCAATTTGGTAGATGCCCATTCCGGAGGGATATTTCCACTGAGGTAATTGCGAGAAAGATCTCTGCAACCATCAGATTAAATCCTCATCAGTAATACAAATATATAATTATTTTGTCAACCAATAAATATCAAGTTTGAAGTTCTTGGTACATTGTCTTTAGATAGGGTAGCTTTGCCAGGGAAGGCGAAAGGACACCAGCTAAATCCTGTCCTTTAAGAAATCTGTTGGCAAGAATCAGGGACTAACTCAGTAAACGGCATGTCAAAATGACTGCTAGAACTATGTTACAGTGAATGGTTTTAAGTATTACACAAAGATATGGTAGACAATTCGCATGACTTGAGGGTTGTTTTATGTGATCTACGATCAATTTGAGTTACTTGGTCATTACCTCAAATTATCTAAGCCTAAGTTCATAAATATTCCTATAAAAGATATGATTACCAAGGATTGTCAAGCAAACAACCAATTTGCATAGAGTTTAACAATCAAAACTGACTAATTCAAGGTGAAAACAGCACTGCTAAACAATGAAAGAAACTTTTCTTCAGCAGGCAAAACCTACATTTTTTTCCACATGGCATGCTCCATCGGGGTATGAACAATTACAGATGACCGTATTGTTGTACCATGGCATATCATCCCTTTTTGGCGTCGTCCAGTTTGAGTTTCCATCACAAGGATCCAGTTTGAAGTCCCAATCCTTTTTTCCCAACTGATCAGCTATTTCATGAAGAGCATCCTCTGCAATCATATTAACAAAGATGAATCGGCACACCTTTGAATAAGGAAGTTATCATTAAGAAAAGTGCTACAAATATAAGAAAGGAAACTTACTTTCTTCCTGAGGGAGATTATCACTCTGTGCTAAAATGCATCCTGCTTCCAAGCACAGGAAAATGATCAGTGTGTGCTTGAAAGAAAATAAGAGTTTAAGAACGGTCGACATGTTCTATTACTTTTAAGATCATCAGATACATGCTAGCCACATTTCGTATATATATACTGAATATGAGTGGAAAAAGTTTAAGATTATCTTATTCACTTTGGACAAGGTGGGACCTTCAGTGGTGCCATAAGATGTTTTACATATATTACACACATTTATTTGTCCCCAAAGACATTTACGAGAATGACTTAATCCAATTTCTAGATTACGACTTAATCACATAACCATAGAAAGTCCTAGTTATGAGGTGGTACCTTAGTTTCCAAGCTGTAAGATCGAGTTCATGTTTTTTGCACTAGCATTTTTTTCTTAAATTGTAGGTTCCTGCACTCACTAATATGAACGATCTAACACGATCATTTTAAACCATATAGCAGCTCTCAAATAACACCCTTTTGATGGTTGTACCCATAGTTTGCAGACACGCTCGTGGAGGGCGTCGCGGATACTGATTTTCCAATTCTATTGACATTTTAGGGAATGGTCAAAATTATTGCCACAGAGTTTTTTAAATTAAACATAATAATAGTTAGATAACTTAGACAAATTATTATTACCTAAAAAATTTTAAAAAAAATAGTTGAAAATTTTGAAAAAATTTAAAAATATTCTAGCCACTGCCGTTCCTTACCGCTAAATTGTCATTCCAGGCTGCAACCGCCGTGAAATCGTGTTATCCTTACACGTCCGTTTTAACATGAAATTTTACCGCGGCAGCTGCCAACCATTCGGACGTTTCACAACCTTTTTTGCAAACCATGATTATACCATGAAAGACACACAAACTGCTAAAGACAATTCTACTCACATAAATCCAATACAGGCTCCGAGTAAATATTTTGTAACCTTATCGGTGGATCATCATTTGTCCAGTAGCTCCGAGTCAAGCAATTTTGGGTCATCTCTCCTCCTCTCCGACAAGGACATGATAGGAAAATTGGTAAAATACAATAAGGGCCCCACGTATGATTTAACTCATATGAAATGTATATGTCAACAAAACCTGCAGTTGTCCTCGCGGTTCCTGGGCATATCTAGGAAGTGTGGCAATGGGAAAGGGTAGGATGCAAGTGCAGTCTTATGTATTTTATAACAAGTAAATTTACATTATTGAAAAAGATTAGTTTGCAGAAGCATAAGGCCACTTTCTCAACCATCAAATATGGCGTAATCAGACAGCAATAAATCAATTGGGAGGGCATACTCACCTGCTACCGATTTAGGGATTAGTATAAATAATGCCAACCATGAAATTCCAAAGCCATCCAAATCATGGGTTGGGCCCTCCCTGACTTTTTCTCATGCATTCAAAAATCAACAAAAAGAAGACAATAAATGCATTTTCACTTGTCTTCTGCGCAACAAATTGTTGAACGGGTCCCTGGACATTAGATAACTTTGATTTTTCTTGAATATGTAGACTACTGTGAACGAACCTTTGAATTGAGAATATGAACTCAAAACCAGTGAAACTTCCTCAGACAGGACAATCTAAGTGATCGGTCAAACTTCTCGTATGCCCCCGAGTTATTATTATTTTTAAAAGCCGACACCAACATTCACTCTCTCTAATGCTTCATCTTTAACCTTTTCATACGTATTTTTAACTTCTAAATAATATTTAAAAATAATTTTCTTTAATATTTTAGCCATAAATTCCCTCGTATACATCATATATGCCACGGTAAAAAATGTATATATCTTTTCGTGTATCAAAAAATGCATGAAATAGATGTTATCATATATACATCAACACAGATACATACATATATATATATATATATATAAATTTATATATTTATATTAGTTGGTATATAACAGGACCCGATCCATTCATAAATTTCTCGGAAAAAAAAAAACAGATCCCTGGATTGTCTCCACTTTTACAAGCACCGATGGAATAATAGTGAATAAAAACCCAGAAATATAATTTCATTTTTTGGTGATTTATTTCACTCTAAAGCGAAGAGTGAAGAGATAAATTAAAAATACATATGAGAACTAAATGGGGGAGTGGAGTGGGGTGGGGTGGGGTGGGGCGGGGTGGGGTGTGGCGGCTAAAATCAAGAAAGTTTTCTTGATTGTAAGCCCACGTCCATTCGGCTTCTAATTTCAGGTTCAATGTCATCATTATGTTCACGAGGCAAAATATTAGAATTAATATTATTTATTACATTATTATTATTTTTCTATATTTGAAAGTACTACTGTCCCTTTATTTGGAACCTTGAACATGTCAACACGCTCTAATAATAACTTGAATTTTCTTACTCATCCATATTATTGCTCTAATAACGACTTGAATTTTCTTACTCATCCATATTATTAATAATGGCAAATTTCGAGCCGCTCCAATTAGAATAATATTTTTCAATGTAGTCCACCCAAAAAAATATTTGTATATAAGTTCAATTTCAAAGAAAATGACCAAAATAAGATATATATATGGCTTGAGTCACATGCACTGCTAGACTCATGTGATGTATTTTATATGAGTCTAGCGATTGCAAGCTTAATGTTCTATATCGTGTCGAGCTTTTCTACCTTGACAACAAGATTGACTTTAACTATAGCTTCCTGACCAGCAGTTCGATAATCAAAGTCGCATTCGTGTTTTGACAAACGACGATGAACCGCACAGAATATACGTCTGGATCGACAATTAAAACCTGTCAAACCAACACGTTTCTTGCAGGCGCCACACCTTTTTAGACCTTCTTTAACCTCCTCCCTTACTGCAGATTAGTGTTGATGCCACCGCAATCTTCAGACATGTAGACACAGGGTCAATTACTGTCAATAAATCACATGAACCTCAATCTATTCTTTCATTACTCAATTCACATAAATAACCGCTGATTCTTCTGTTTGTTATCGGTGAGGTTGAGATGATTTCTACGTTCATTTGTTTGTGTCAATTGCTGCCACTTTTCCTATTGTTTTTGTGGAGCAAGACAAAAGGGGGTTGACATAATAAAAGAAGAGGACGGTAGAATAAGTAAGGGTGTTTTAGTAATAATAAATGAACTAATTAGATTATGATTTGATAAAATAGATTTAATTGAAAACAATTTCTTAAAATTATATTTAGTTGAAAAGAAGATCTTTTGGGTGATCAGTTAAAATATACTTTTTAGATGGTATTTTGTTGTAATTTTCCAAATGAATAATTAAATTTATATAGTATTGAAGGGATAGAAAGAGAGAGATATATGTTAGACAAATTAAAAATCTTAAGAAATTTATAATTAAAGTTTTTGTTATTATTTTTATTAAAAAATGGTCTAGTCACTTAAACATACCACTAAGAATAGGGTGGTTTGACACTAGCAGCAGAGTAAGATCCTAAGTCATTCAAAAATTTGAAACGTGTCAATTTTTTTTTCAATTAACTTTAATAACCATGATTAATCCAAACCATCACATTTTCAAAATTTTGGAAGCCTAAGCTATTTGACCTTTTCAAATCACACCTCTTCTATTCAATCAACACCTTTTCACCTTTTCAAAGTTCTCAATCCACACCTCTTCTCCTTCGCTCGGTCACCGCTTCTTCTTAGCCGGTCGCCTCGTCTCCTTCGTTCAATGATGTGAGTGGGGGACTGAGGCTTGACCACGGTAGAACTCGTTCGCCCATAGGCCATGTCACATATTTTGTTTGGGTCAACCGAGGCTTGCCTATAGTAGAACTCGGTCGTCCATGAGCCATGACACATAAGTTTTGGCCATGGTAGAACTCGGTCATCCATGGGGAGCCATGGGGATTTAATTAGAAAAACAAATACCATGAAGAGTGAAGAAATAGTTAATTATAAATATAGACATGTTTCAGTAGGCCATTTCCTTGAACATCTTCCATTCAAGCAAGATGAAAATTACATATTACATGATAAAAAGCTACTCCAAGCTCAAGCTCAAGCCCCATGTATGAAACCTTGTCTCGGCTATATAATCCTCATGACATGATTACGAAACAAATCTCATGTGGCAACTCTCCTAGACTATTATTGTTCAAAATCAAAAGGCATTGCTTCGGCCAACTTGCTTGATCCGTCTCGATCCCTCTCACTCGGAGACATGACTAAACAAGTCGCACCTACAAACACACGTCCACATCAGTTCATAAATCTCCCAACAAAAGTCAACCAATAACTTCTAGCCAAATGCACTCACTAATGATGTAGTTTGCAATTTTCCCTCCATGTTTCTCTATTTTGACTTCCAGTATTGCTCTATGAATCACAAACTCCGTTGTAATTTCCATATTTCTTATAGACAAAATCGAACAATATGTAATAGGAGAAACATAAACTTTACATGTGTTCGAGTTAAACGACCATAAAGAGCTACAATCATCCCCTTGAAAGATTTATCTGAGGGAGGCTCCCTCTGAGGCCGAGTTTTCAAATCTTGGTGCCTTCTAAGTAAATAAATCATAAGAAAGACAATTTTTTTAAAAAATGGCCGAAATCCCACTTCATAATTTCGAAAAAAAATGGAAGGAACATCGCATAAAATACATCTGCAACAGTCGAATCTTTAACAGAACCTGACAACTTGAGTGGACTCTTCTTGGAGGATCCCTTGTGGTGTAGGAGTATGAAGACCATTCACTATATGATCTGCTGCATGAGTAATTCATGCCAGAGACCTCTAAAGTGCCTCCACATATTGGACAATTTATCCAATGAACCATACAACACGATGTCTTGGCTGCAATTTTTTATCAAGAAATCCATTCTCCTCACATGGAGCAACACTAAAACTTACAAAAATTCAATTAGAAACAATTTTTAAAGTACCATCTCAGAACGTAGCCACTTGGATTGTGGCTATCGGAGCCACTTGGTCATGGCTATTACTCCGGTTCGAGTGCCTTTCCCTAGATCCTTTCTACTTTTTCGTCACATCTTTTCATCATCAACAAATGTTATTGTTTCATGAACCTTTAAAATACATATAGAGGAACAAAGAAAACATAAACGCCATGGCTCATTAAGTTTCAACACAAAGATTGAATCTTCCATGAACATTTCGCACGTCATTAGGAGGATCAAGAAGACTTTCATGTATGGTCTATTACTTGAAAACATGCATTTTTTTATTTTTCTAGAAGGATATGTTTTTAAAAGAAATAGTAAATAAAATTTGTGATCATTTTATAATTAGTTTTATTTATCAAAAACACCACAGAAAAAAGAGAACAGAGAACGAAAACCTCCAAAAATGAATAACCTAATGCATTTTTTATTTTGTTGAGATGTTTCTCTTCCAAATCATCGTCGTTCCATCCAGCGTATGGGTCCTTTTTCTGTCAGGTCTTCGAAAGAGCATTTCTGAGGTCTTTGATCACTGTTGATATACAGATTTCTTTGCCCACATACTACAGATTTCTTAAACTACCAAAACAAACACATCACACAAGAAAACATGAATCATCAAGTAGGACACCAGAAAAAAAACCTTTTTCTCAGTGGGTAAGGTCAAAAGCTCACTGATCGACCCAAAAACTTTCCCCACGGCTCACTTCTATAAAATCCCCATTCCATAGATAGAAGACAGACTGCAGACTTCAGATCTGATTCTCTAAAAGTGAGTCGAATGGCTGAGACAATGCATGACGGAGATCACGACAATCTCTGTTGCAACTATATAAGCTCTGCATTGTCACTGACCTTGCATTTTTTGTGTGTGGGGTAGTGTGTGTGAGATTGAAGAAGGTGGAGATATTTTCACAAACCATCGGGCAAAGAAACAACACGAAAAAAACAAACAAAACAAGGGAAAAAACCGTCTGGCAAAGGATGAGAGAACACGCCAAGGAGAAAAACCTAGGGGTAATACAACCAACGCCAAAAAAACCAAATAATGTGTGCCAAAACCATCGGGGCAAAGGACGAGAAGATAGCAACAATCAATCAATCTATAAACCTCAAACCTACCACGACGGCGGCGTGTTTCATAAGATCCAACAGCATCATACGTGTAGACACAACCATCTCCTTCAGGATTTCAAGATCAAAAGAAGGTACATTGAAGCAGTATAAATATTGGGATATTAACCCAATGAAATCATATTAAGGCTAACTTTGGTAGATGGTCAGAGAAAACTACCCAGTTTATTACCTGATAAATGTGGCCCAACATGTTTTCCAAGAATTAACAATAAATTCAAATTTTAAACATAACTCACCAGGTGTCTAGCTTCCAAGACCTTTCGCAGAGCTCTAACATCTGCTTGAAATCTTGAAGAGGCCATCAAAGATTTGTCTGGCCTACATGGTAAGAAACAAAAAACAAACATTATAGGAGGATCACGAGAACATTTTCAACAAAAGAGAAATGAACAAAAAGCTCAAAAACAACAAAGGCCATAACCTGATTAAAAAGAGAAGGAAATAAGGAAAACCACATAACCTTGGATTTTCTCTTGGAAGAACTAGATTTACTAAGATGGGTCGGGACGAAGCAGTGGAGAAAATTAGCTGCTAAGCAACTATGACGGAACACAGTCTGATAGAATCCAAAAAAAAAAAAAAAGAATAATGAGAACCGTAACAAGAAGATGACGAGTTCATCCAGGCCATAAATTGGATAGAAGAAAGCATGATGCTAGTTGGTGCTTTGGTGGGCAAAGTTTTTTTTACAGTAAATTAGCTCACTTAAACCATCGCTTCATGAGGCAGAAAGGAAAGGAGCAGTTACAAAAGTACAATGGCTATGCGTCAAACTTTGCTAGACATTGTTATTTTGTTAATATATTTTTTTATCGAATATTTTATTAAAAAACCCCAAAACTTGAGGTATCCTTCTTGATACTTTGACACGAGAAATGGTCATATATCCTTCGTTTTTCGATTGTGCTATATTTTATGGTTTATCTACTTATTTATTAAATCACATAAAATAGAATATATGGATTGATTTTGAGTTAAAAACGAGTTACAATTCTAAAAATTTGATTATTTGAATTGGGTCCTTGCTTTTTTTGACTAAGATACATTCAATTATTTAAATCGAAAAATTTGAGTTATAAAAGATCTTTACCCTAAAAACTAATAGTTGTAACTTTGAGTTCCGTTATATCATTATAAAAGGTAAAAAAAATAAAAAAAATAAAAGAAATACAAAAATATAACATCAATTTTTAGCTGCATACTAATATTAGAAGGAATACTATTTTAGGAAGTTAAAAAATCATAGATATCAAATAGTTGATTCACTATGAGAAATTCGTATATGGACCAGGTCATATATACATCAACACACATACATATATATACATACATATATATATACATATGTTTGTTGGTATATAACAGGACCAGTTCCATTTAAGAATTTCTCATAAAGATATATGCGTAAATATAGTCATATGGATTGTTATTTAGTTAACAAAGGAATCATTTTTTCCAGACATATAATATTGTTAAATAATAAGAAATATTAAAATATGTTATCCATTAATTGCAAGGAGGTTACAATTCTACATGATATTAATTTTATAAAATGCAATGCAATATGATGTAATGAAAATTTATGTGGGAGGGAAGAACTGGAACTTAAATGAGTGAATCGATTATGGGAGATGAGCATACACAATTAATTGTTCGACTGATTTAATTTATTGTTAGAATTTATATAGAAGAAAAATAATTATAAATTGACTTGAGTTTCGATATATCTCCTTATCGTCTCGTTAGAATTTATAAATATATCTTTTCAGTGTCTTTTGATTTATATGGATGTAGAGTTTATTTTATCTTTTTTTGAAATTGGAAAACATAGTCAAAATTCCACACTAAATAATGTGGTGGTGTACACAAGATTAATTTAATCATTTGCAATACATGTGCAGTTCAATGTACTAAAATAGTTAAGATGCATTCTTATTATAATTTCTACATTTATCATCTTATATGAAGTTATCATTTTGATAGAATCTTCGCTATATTTTCAGATTAAATTCCTAATTTTGTCTTTTCTTAATCGCCATTTATTTTTAAAAATATTAAATTAATGATGTTGACATGAGAGAGCAAAATATAATTTTTTTAAAAATAACAAATTATTGAAGTGCAATAATTATCTTTACTTGGAGAGCAATCAAAGTGTGACGCTTAGGTTGCTATATGGTTTAAAGATTAGAATTGCACGGTTACCACCAGCTATAGTTTTTGGTAAAGAGGCAAGCGTTCAGTCCTACAATTGGTATCAAAAACAAAGCCACGTGTTCAATTTCATGAGTTTGCAAGGTAGTGCAGTTATTTTGAAGAAAATTTTTGGAGAACAATAATTGTTCCCTGCTTGGAGATGGATCCAAGCGTGGCACTTGAGTTGCTATACGATTTAAAGATTATAGTTACATTGTTACCACGATAGTATAGTTTTTGGTAAAGCGACAGATGTTAGATGAAAGTCAACTTCTCGAATATGTCACAAATAATTCAGTTAAGCTCTAAAAATGGAACTACGTAGTTTAATTAGTACTGAACAACATATTACTCATCCCTTCAAATGATACTCGCCTGTTATTTTACAACAATGCTCTGATATGTACATCAATTCTCTTATAAACAAAATTCACATGGAGTGGAAAACAATAGGAAGGAGAATTCCCACAAAATCAAATCCCTCGCAGCCTCTAAAATAAGTTACAACATAACACTAACACAAAATAATAACATGAGTACTCATCAATGTAATCTGGTATCTCATGCGGTTTCATGGAAACCATAACTAGAAGAAGTGAAAGTTGCATCTGTCCGTATCGTAGTTGAATTCTGCTTTTCGATTAGGGCAGAATTTTGGCTTTGCCTCTCTTGGTTGAAGTCTTTAATGGCTCTAAAACGGACATCGTTGGTATATGTGTTTCCTTCTGGTAACAAATCTGGAATTGTCATTTTACCTTCAAGCATTTGGACAACCTCAGACATAGTAGGCCTGACAGATGGTGTTGAATTTGTGCACAGTAGTGATATTTTCACTACCCTTTCTATTTCCTCTTTGTTCACTTGAGTAATCCAGGCTCTCATCCACTAGTTCTTCAATGTTTCTGCTCTCTTGTAAGTGATAGGCCTGCAAATTTATGGCAGTTGTACTGTTATTTCGATGGAAGATAATGGTTTTCAAGAAAACTTTTAATGATTTTACGTGGCTGCCTATCTGGTATGGCAATCAAAACTTGAAATTTAGGCTGACGTATGATTTAAAATATTTGTTTCACTATTACAATTACGAAAAAGTGCTCGGTCTTATAGAAGTGTTGAATTTAATTTCAATTATTTTTAGTGTACCCAATCTAGAAGGCAAATGAAGTTATGACTGGGCATGTAATTGTTGTTGCTTTTGCCACTGACTATTTCCAAGAGCACAACTCCAAAGCTGTAAACATCGGCTTTGTCTGTCAGATAACCCCATAATGCATACTCAGGTGCCATGTATCCTCTGCGATCAAGATGGAAAATAAATATCAAGGAAATGGGGAGGAAAATTCAAACTTATCCGGGCCAATGAGACAAACTCACATTGTTCCAGCTACTTTGGTGCTTATATGTGTCTTCTGGTCTTCGTTAAGCCTCGCCAACCCGAAGTCTGAGATTTTCGGATTTAGATCTTTATCTAGAAGCACATTTGTAGCTTTAATGTCTCGATGAACAATTTTCAGTCTGGATTCATCGTGAAGAAAAGCTAATCCTCTAGCAATTCCAATACAGATTGAAAACCGAGTTGGCCAGTTCAGCATCAACCGGCTTTCCTTCGATCCTGGAAAGTATCATCCAACTATTGTTACTGGCTAATGAAGACAAAAGATGCATAAATCAAATGGGATTTCATTGGATCGGTAAATAACTACCAAACAGAACATGGGCGAGGCTATTGTTTTCCATGTATTCGTATACCACCAGCAATTGATCTCCTTCAATACAGCATCCATACAATTTAACAAGATTAGGATGTTGTAAACAAGAAATCATGCCAATCTCATTCAAAAATTCACGGTTTCCTTGTCTTGATTTAGAGGAGAGCTGCTTCACAGCAATTACAGTACCATCCGATAGCATACCCTGCAATAGTTTCTCCATTAGATAATAAGAATTACAATAGGGGGGGACACAGAACAAGTGAAATTGTTTTAAAAAAAACTATCACCTTGTACACAGAACCAAAACCACCTTCTCCAATCTTGTTTGCAGCATCAAAGTTGTTTGTAGCAGTTCTTATTTGTTTCAGCGTAAAAGCAATAGTTTGCAACTCTAGACCTTCCAAATCTGTCAATGAGAAGCATAAAATGAGCCTTTAATAAGCCTTTATTTTATCAACATTTTCATATCTAACTCTCCAAAATAATACTATATGCATGAATACAATTGGCCTCTTTAAATTACACTCTGCACATAATACTACAATTTGAGTGTTTGAATTTGTAAAAATATGTATAAACACCGTCAGATGCGAGAAAAGTATATGTTGTGTTTGAAAGTGTTTTCTTTACAATTCACGAATAAATCAAGGAATGCTGATTGGTCATAAATCAAGAAATTTTCTGTCGTGTTTAAAGGGTTTGGCACATCACCTATCCCCGGTTGTCTCCTTCTTGTTAGATAACCTTTCCACCAAAGGATGCCTAAAATTGCCAATATAACACATACTGAAAGTACCGCAGCAACAATGTATGCGGTAACATTCTTCTTTTTACCATATGAACAAACTTTGAAATCTGCAAAGAAAAATAGACAGATAAATAAGAATATTTATGGAACTAAATTTGTCATGAAACATCTCTAAACCTGAATTCAAATTATTTGATACTAGTATGTTACCATTATATTGGCAATAATAAGGTAATGCAACTGTTGTTGGTGTTTCAACAGTACAATCTAGGAGATCAGCCACATTTATGCTCACATACCAAAAGACATCTTTGAATTACACCCACTTTCAACAGCTAAAGAACCGAATAAACAAAACGAGCATGTAAATGAAGGTATCACAACCTTTGCACAAAGATATAAATCTCTTATAAGAGAAAACAAAAGAAAATAAGGCAGGATGTTGCCGGAACCACAACTTTTAGTACATACCTAACTCCTAAAGTAAGGCTTTTATGTACTCTTCTCAAACTTCGGCTAGCATAATATAACTGCTGAAAGCAAACTAAAAAAAATCCATTGACTGCTTTAAGGAAAATATTACCATGGCCTCCCTCTGATGGTGTGAGATGCATTAACAAGTAATGCAAATCACTACTTCTCACACTTAAATCTTGAATAAATTTTAATTTATTAATAAAATAAAGTTTTTTTCCCGGTACTTCGGGACTAGGCGTAGGGAGTAATATTAGATTTCAGAGGTTAGTCAAGTTATATTAGTCCACATTAAATTTGTTTGAACCAATTCCGACCAAGGAATAAAGCCATTCTCATTTTTGTGGAAAAGATGGAGCTGCATGAGTTCAGAAGATATAAGATCCAAAACATGACAACATTCAATATAAGAGCCTGCAAACGACGCTAAAATATTGCCTATTTGGTCTCATAAAGTAGAAGCCATCAACAAGTCATAATATATGACGTCGTCGTTAGTAGAAAAGTAACATTAAGAAAAGGACAAAAGAAAAGGATAGGAAAAACTCACAAGGATTGACTGAAATAGCTGATATAAGTGAGCCATAATCTCCTCTGTTAGGAATACGTACAGTCCCTTTACTAGCCCAGTAAAATCTGATCTCAAGGGTACCATCTGCCACTGTGGCATTAAAATTTCTAATCACAGGCCTTCGAGCTCCGTCAGCCTCATCTTCGATGCTAAAGTCTTCCCTGACTAGTTTTCCCTGTTATAGAAATAGAGTATCAGTCAAATAATACGAGTCAAGGTGCAGATTAAGTTTCATTTTTTCATACAAACAACCTGGATGTATATATTGAACATCCGCCTGCCAAGACTGTTATATGTGTCGTCATTCGTGAAAAGAATTTCAGCAAAGTGCAGGCTCACATTGTACCTCCCATTTTCCAGGCAGTAATGAAAATACGTGATTGAAAGAGGGCTAAGGCGTGCTGTGACATACAAGTCAGAGAGATTTGAAGCCGGTATAGCTTTGATAAAACGTGAATTTTGATAATTAGGTTCATCCATGAAATCTCCAGTGCTAGTAAAGCCCCAATAGTTAGCACTTAAATATTTTGCAGTATCACCTCCCATGTCTCCTTCATAAGTAACTTTTCTATTGCCTTCGTTGATGATTAAATCTTCCCCACCACAATTAACATGTAAAGAACATCTATCTGTCACAGGCAAACAAAAAACTCTATATTACAACTTATTTTTCTCAGGTTTGCGCAAACTAAAGAAAGTTATTGAGAAGCTCTATCCACTGGAACCAACCAAAAATATTAAGGATAATCAAAATCGAAAGTACGAAAATGTTAGAATAAAATTTTGATCACTTAAAAAATATGCCACATAATTTTTCAAAGGATGAAACGGATAGCACACTTACATCTAGGACAGACTAAACCCTTGGTACATGGAAGGATTCGTCCTCTGTAGAAGATCAAGCATGGGAAGAGTTAGCATCAGAAGTGAACTCAGGGACTTGCTATCTTTCAGTCTAGTCCATATTACTGACCATTAAGGAGAGGGAGAAAAACAAAAAACAAAAAAAGAAAATGCATCTTACGGTGCATTCACTGTTGATGAGCCTTTGAACAAGTTAACAATTCGATTCCTACTACAGAGAAAAAAAACAGTAAGAAACAACTAAAAACATATTGGAAATAAATCAACTTAGTAAGGTAAAATACTAATGGATTTACATGTTTGGCTGACAAGCAGGATCATCGGGCCCTTGCAAAGTAAAGTTGTTGTAAGACAGGTCACTGCATCAAAACAGAAAAGTAGTTGTCATTATCTGGATACTAAAGTAATAAGGATGCAACTATAAGCATCTAACAATTAATTTTTATATGTAGACATTTGTCAACTTTTCAGGGTTTTTGCAACTTAGGAACAAAATTAAACACATTTCATATACAGCAAGGACAAATATTATTCAAGTAAACCCCTCTAACTTTTGTATTTCCGTGTTGAACATCTGACAGAAAACTTTCAGAATCCACAACAACAAAAAAAAAAAAACCACAGTTCTGTAATATTCAAGTAATATTTTCTACAGCTCTTGTTGGAAATTCGTATGATTGAATGGCTAGGGAGGTCTTGACCTAGCCCCCATTATGTTATATCGTTTTATGAGAAAAGGACGCCTATGCGCTGTTGTTTTAAAAAAAATTGGACAACAATAAGTAATAATTTAAAAAAGGTATCCATAAATGATAGCCTTAGACTCATTCTGAATGTAAGTGATAGAAACTGGAGAATTTGAATTTAAAACTGTTGATGTGAATATCAAGAACTGTTCATTTCACGCCAAGAATTTTAAAGGTAATACTAGTTTTGTTTATGAAATAAAACGAACCAAGAACGTTGTCTGATGATTATTAAAATATAAAACATACATGTTGCCTCCATCCTTCAAGATTGTTCCAGGTATATTTCCACTCAGCATGTTGCCAGTCAAAAAACTACAACAGTAATATCACGTGGTTAGAAAGTGTGATGGCCGATAATAATATTTCTGGCTGAGATGCACCAGAAAAGAAGTGCTTAGGGTAAGTAAGAGGAGAAGCCTGATTAATCACATTTATCATACTTCCATCAGGCTAGATTCTCTCTCTAAAAATGGCATTGTGTCAAAGAAAACGAAGCAGAACATTTTATTAACACTCACACAAGTTTCATATTTCTGGCAATGTTATTTCGAATCCCTCCCATTAACTGATTGAAACTGACATCCCTGTCAATATGAACGAATGACAATCAATAAGATTTAGAATGTCATTTTTCATTCGTGCTCGGATAAAAAAAAAAAATTTTAAGAGGGTGTACTCTGATAGGAGAAAATGTGCCAAGAATTACATGATAACTGTAGTCAGTTTAATATCTGAATGATACAGTAGCATGAGAATAAATAAAATGAGATGAAATTTTAAATCTTTCTACGTAAGGAAAGCTCAAGAGAATCAAAAGGGATTGAACTGCCAAACGAACGTAGGTTATATAGAACCAATCACCATAAAATAGGCATTCAATATACAACACCAGTAAATTCCAACATTTTCATTTTGCAGCAAGAAGATAAGGTCCTCATTTCTTGCGACCCAGCATACACTAAGTTCACAGAATTAGAAACATTTCGAAATCTTTTTTTTATGACTAAGCATTTACTCTCATTAAGGAACATATGTTTTACCCAGTTCACCATCTTGACTTAAGGAAGACCTTTAGTTCCACTTTTTTCACATCATCTTAAGGAAATTCAAGTACCCTTGAGTGGTAACACCTCTGTGCTACGGAAGTTATAAGAGAACTTGAAAAATCCATCAACTCAATTGATTGATGTTTGATGGTCACCAGTGGATAGATGGTCTGTCAGGACCAAATATTATAGATAATATTATAGATAAAAAATCTTCTGCAAAAGAATATTGAATGTAAACGAGGTGGCAGTCTAGAGATTCCATAAATAAGAGAGAAAGGCGGGAAAGAGGGTTGCTTTTTTTTAGAGTGAAGGAAAAGGAGGTCAAAAGGCCAACAGAAAACATGTAACTATCAGCATACCCATTCTAATATATAGTTATGTTACTCACAACATTTGCAGAAGTCTGAGTTTCCAAACATATGCAGGGATCTCCCCAGTAATGTTACAATTTCTCAACACCCTACAAAAGAATGAACCATTATAGAGATGACGATAATAATAATAATAATAATAATAATAATAATAATAATAATAATGAAGAACCCTCTTGACGAGATAGTTTAATTTGGCATACAGTGTCACCAGGCGTGTAGAGCTCCGTAACAATGGAAATTTCTGAGCTGGCCCTTTTAAATCACTAATTCTCCTGTAAAAGATAATTTGTCAGAAGCTTTTCGACAGGTATGCAAAAGTCAGATGAGGAAAGTAAAAGGCGGGCATCAAACTTGATATGGTAAAATACTTACAGGTCGCTTAGCGCATTCAGATAAGATATGTTAAAGGGGATAGGCCCCTCCAGTCCACTAGCTTGCATTTCTCTTCATTGAACATTTAAACATTCAATTACTAAAACATGTAGCAAAAAGAAATGTTCCATAAATCTTCAAATTAGGGAACGTTAAGATATCTTACAATTTGATTAGAAGTCTCCAGTTGTGAATGAAGTCGGGAATTCTCCCGCTTAAGCTGAGATCATTTATCCTACTGCAATGCAGTAGCAATACCATTTAACAAACTAGAGAATTTCAAAAACTAAATTAGATTAAAGATGATAATACAATGCGCTTACAAATCATTTAAGTTGGTTAATCCTGAAAAAGACATTGGCAACTGCCCTGTTAATTGGTTGGAGGACAACATCCTGCGATTCCATCAACAGCATTAAATAATGAAATTTTAGGTCATGGTCCAATAAGATTCAAACTACACATGAGCAGTTCTTACAGAGTTTTCAAATTTATCAACCTCCCAATCTCAGAAGGAATCGTCCCAGAAAATTGGTTACCTTCAAGGTTCCTGATCAAATGTCAACAATTGAATTTTTAATGCACTGTACTGTCATTTTTCCTTTTCATTAAGCCAAAATGGACTATATTGAGAACTGTGACAGCATTCTTCAAAAACAAATCACACATTTGACCTAGTTACTTTTCCTTTTAACTTAGTAACTAACCTTCCAAGAAAAATGAAAACGCGATAAAAACGATACTTTGACTGCCTTCGAATAGTAGATATGACATTACTCTCATAGTTTCACCTAACTCCATTTTCAGTCATGAATTATGTCAGGAAACAAATAATGGGAGATTGGATGAAGGCATACAGGTATGTGAGGCTTGTAATGTTTCCCAACAACCTCGGAATTTCCCCTGATAAGCGATTTACAAGAACGGATCTGCATAAAAATTTGAAATCATTATCATTGATCAAAGAAACAATTATGCATAAAAAAACCTAACATGTATAAGATGAAGCATACATAAAGTTCAATTGCGTTAAAGCCCATTCTTTTGGGATTGTACCACTGAGGAGGTTGTAGGCAAAATCACTGAAAATAAACCAAGTCAGATTATGTTGAGCCAATATAAGGATGAAAGTCAGATATTTTATATAATCTAAAAATCATATTGGTCTTGTGAACTTACACGTCTTGGAGGTAGGGAAGCTTCACAATAGAAGGCGGTAGAATCCCCAGAAGATTGTAGCCCTTAATGACACTGCAATAAAGTAGAAAATGGACATAAGTCATTAAGCTCCTAGTCAATCCAAGGGAAAAATCATGTGGTATTTGTCTTACACTACAATAGAGGGAGACAGATAAAGAAACTCCATCATGTCAAAAATGAAATCCATAAGAATTTATGTAGATAAATTTTATCCATTTCACATTGAATGCTAGCTAGAACTCATTTTTAAGAACTAAGACCATTGAAATGAATATAATCTCCACTCAGAAAATGAAGAATGTCCCACTTAAGTTGATTATGTTCTCGGATTTGCAGGAAAGCTTAGACATGATCAGACTGCAGCTATCTAAACCAAGCAGCTAGGATTTCCTGCAGAGGCCTATTCGCACCTGGGGAACTATAACAAAATCTTATTTGAGAAAAATCCGAAGAAGACAAAAATCCAAAATGATATGATGCCAACCTGCTGCAGATAACCAACATAACTTGTACTAAGTGCTACTGTAAAATGTAATGCTCTAAGAAAATCACATTCACTACCCTACATCAATTAAAATAATAACTGCAACGTATAAATCAATGTAGCTGCCGAGAAAAATGAATATTTGAACACTATACATTCTAATAACATGGCAGACAGTGTAGTTGGCAAAATTGCAATCACAATCAACATAACCATCGGAACCACTCGGAGCTGTTTGTGAAAGCCCAACCATCTCAACTTCACACAAGTCAGCATTGAATCTCCAAAATGTCGCACCAAGTTCATTGGCGACTTGTTGTAGGGCATCCGCTAATCAGAAAATAATTTTAAAAAGCATAAGATAAGTTGAGAAGGCAAGTAGTGAAATCTTGAGAGCTTGCAAAATAACATTGTACATGATGTGAAAGTAGCGAAAACATAAGCTATGTGGAAACAAAAAAATCTACTTTTTCCTTATAAATGAAATAAAACTAAGACCAAGATTTAATCCTATCAATTTAAAGCTTAAGAGTTCCCGATCAAGTTAACAAAACCATATCCTAGAAGCCGCTTTGCTGAAAATCATCCAACTGGCGTAATTAAACATGTTTTTCTCAGCCATGATTACCCCAAATCTCATTCTCACGTTCAACATATAGGAACACATGAACTAAAAAATATGAAGAATACCATTTTAACTCGTCACCGATTTCTTTCTCAACTCCACACCAATCTACTCAATATTTACTAAATATTTAATCTCTTTCCTCACCAAATTCCAGATCTCACTAGAATTTCATATATTTCATGAATCTTCTCTCATTCAATCTTGAGTATCAAGGAAACCAATCTTTTTATCAATCCAGTTTCAGGGCATCCGCCAAAAAATTGTCATATTTGTTTAGAAAGGAGTAACAAATCAGTTGCTTACCTTCTTCTTTCGGCACCTGCGACTCCGATAATTTCAGTAATCCGAAACAGCAAACAGCGAAAACACAAGAAACAGCGACAGAGTTCCTGAACAGCATCCTCAAGTATCAAGACTCGAGATCTATTTACATACATAAACAAGTCGACAACCGCCGTGCGAATTTAGATACCCATACCGTATCATTAATAAATTTTTACATACAGTGGGTAGATTTTACTTGGTTTAAAGAAAGAGTTCGTTGTTTATGAAAGGAAAAAGACAAATCTTTGACAGAGACTCAATAATAATCTTTCAAATTCCGTACTAAACAAGATTTAGTGAAGATTTTTTCGTTTCAACTTACAATTTTTTTTAGAATTATAAATTTTCATAGACATAATATATAATAATGGGTGCAAAGTCGGCGGCTTTGAATTTTCGACTCTTATGCCAAGATTTTCTTCTCTCTTCAATTGATTAATTGAACAAGAAATACTCTCTGCAAATAACCGTATTAGACCGATTATATTCATTTATTGTTAGGTTGAAAAGGTCTGAAATCAAGAAATTGATGTTGCTTTTAATGAAATATGGTTGAGTAATTAGACCAAATGCTCTTTTTTATATTAACTAATGCTCCTTTACACGTTCATATAGTTGAGTGATTAGACCAAATGCTCTTTTTTATATTCACTAATGCTCCTTTACACGCCCTGCGTTCATTTGAAATATAGGTATTGTTGTCATTTCACTTGGCAATACCAATTTATCGGTTTAGAACCGTCGGACATTATATATGGTATAGATGAACATTATATATTTATTGTAACAATTTAAAACTTTTTTTAGGGAAATTTTAGGCTAGTATCATTAGGTAAAAGATTTCCGGCTCAGTCGCCCAAAAAAATTCTTTTAACTATGTCCATTTTTTACTACAATGAACAAACTAACCCCACTTATGAAAACACTCTGCACCATATGAGTAAATTTTTACATGCACCACATGAGTAATTTTTACATGTACCGCATGAGTAATTTTACATGCACCGCATGAGTGTTTTTTATATGCACAACATAACTCAATTTACATGCACTGTATTAATAATTTTATATGTATCGCATGAGTACTTTTTACATGCACTGCATGTCAAAAAATTTATTTATGTAAAAATTTAGTGGCTTACTTTGAGAATTTGAAAAGGGAAAGTGTGGTTAGAGTCGATAGATTTGAATACAAAAAGGACAAAAATATTAGAGTTTATGTGAGAAAATAAAGAAATATTCACATTTTATCACTGATTTGTAAAGAAATAAGTGTTCAAAAAGAATGATCCATTGACCAAGAAAAAATCTTGTGGGTCCAAATTTCTGTCTGCAAGTGAGACTATGTGTACTGGATAATGAGTTAGGCTTAGCATTATAGGGGAAAAAAATTTACACGCACACATGCAATTAATTCAGTTATCATTGACTTTTTCATGTCAATAAGAATCATTAAATTATCGGTTCGAATTTGTCAATGTGCACAATGGTGCAAGTTTACCTTTAATAACAAAAAGACTTTTAAGAGCATATTTTCAGATTATGACCATATAAATGAAGAGAGAATGATAATTCATATATCAAAAAGTAATTTTTTTTTCAATAATATAGTTACACATCTTAGTCCAACCATATGGACAAAAATCTTGGATAATATCTATAATTGTTACCACCAATATTACATTGCACACATGGAAATATATGACTGAAAGAAGTTCTTGAAGAAAATCACGCACGCGTGCCATCGGCTTGATTCCTTTTATGGTTCATTTAGCATACTTCAATCCATTGAGATTGAAAACTTAGTATTTGTTGTAATACCATGATATTTCCAATAAATATTTTTTTACCATGTCAGCCTCTATTGAAAAAACACCTGGTGACTAGGACTTGTGCAATCGACTTGAGGATGTTTCAATAAATTATGATATAAGATTAAATATATATATATATATATATATATATATATATATATGTTATGAGTATACGACTCTTGAATGTTCGCGCATTCATGATTTAGAAAACCCAACACTTGGCAACGATATAATGGAAATTATTACCAGCTCAGGGCATTAAATTCAATTACGTTAAGCAATCTTTCTTTTAATTCATACTTTGTTAAGCTTTTCCTAGCTTGATTAATTGAAAATGCATGAAAATTAGACCAATTGGCCAATGTTAAGATAACATGGCTGTTTAATATGGAATTAATCATTATTATTTAAATATGTATGTCAAAATAGAGGCTGCTGCTTTGGACCCCTTTTTCTTTTCACAAGACGTTCTCTCTAATTCTTTATTTATTTATTTATTATTATTATTATTTGAAAAGTAATTCTTCAAGTTAACTAATGCATGTATGTGGAAAATGATACGAAAATGGTCTAAAATGTTAGATTTATTCTGTAACTTTTTCGATCTTTCTAGTACGAAGAACTATAGATTATTTAAATAATTTTAAATCAAGCTTATGTGGATGGTTTTGAACTCAAGTTCAACTTGACTTTAATACTAATAATATATAATAATAATAATCATATAATAATAATAATAGTATATATATAGTATATAATAAAAACATTTGATAATATATAATAATAATAATCATAATATAATATATATATATATGTATATTATAATGATAATCATATAATAATAATAAAATAATAAAAAATATTTATATAATAATAATAATAAAATAAAATAATACAAAAATAATATATAATAATAAAGTTGTATGAATTCTGTTGTACTTATAATATATTATAATTCCTTGATGTTTAAAAAAATGAATTCTGTTTTGGTATGGAGAAAAAATAGTAATTCTATAATAAAAAAAATTAGCTAAAGATGCAATACGACCACCTCAATCTAGGATATTTTATATGGTCTTCCATTTAGGGAACATGGCCTAAATTTTTAATGTCATCAAGTTTTTGAAGTCTATTGTTTTCAAAATTGGATAAATTTCATATGAATGTATGCTTAACGTAAGAAACACGACAACCATGGCAATGTAGGCGTGTAAATGACGAATTCGAGTCAATATTATTTTGTTCAATAGTTCGTGAACTGCTCACAAACTTTAGTATTTTATTAATATAATATAATCATATATTAAATAAATATATTTGAACCTTTAGGATATTTAATTTCGAGCTATATTTTGAATAGCTCGCGAATATGTTCGACTCGAACTTTGATTCTAGCCAAATTGGAGCCAAATTTTTTAAACTATTCGAAGTTTGTATCGAACTCGAGCTCGGATATATTTCGAGCTGAATTCGAACCTTAAAATTTTCTTAATATTCAGCTCGATTTGGTTCGTTTATATCCATAACCTAGATCCCCCGTTCGAGTCTCCCAAAATCCATAGTTATAATTGTAAAAAAAAACAATGTACATATATATGGGCTCGGATAGACTTCAACCAGTATGGTGCATTGGTAGAGGTACATGTTAAAAGGAGGTTCATGAGTTTGAACATCCATCATCTCACTTCAAAATTTTGGGATTTATCATTTCATAGTATTTTTGGATGTATTTATTTGTCCAAAAAATAATTGCTTTTAAAATCATCAAAGTAAAAATAATTTCATACTTATTTGTCCTATCTTTCATCTTTTTTTAACATACATTTCTCATCTTTTAAGGTATTTTTTAAATATATTGATAAACATAATTTTTAATAAAAGATTAGTTCTTTTAAAAATATTTTCATTGTAAAAACTTTTCTATCTAAAATTACACATTGTATATTAATTTGAAATTTAGATTAAATGTATTGTGAAGTGTTTATACAAAAGATCGAGAATTATTATGAATGGTTTATACAGAAGATTGAGAATGAAGTGGCAAATAAAATTTATGGGTGTGAAGAAAGATATTATTGAACAATAGCTAACGAGTGTGCAAATGAAGTGTTTCTACAAAATAATAATGAAAATTAATATATTATTTTTATACAAGAACATTGTAAAATTCAATATCTTTTAATATAATTTGTATATATTAAATAACGTTAATTTTTTTATTGTCCAGCCCCCAAGTTTTAAAAAGTCTGGATACATCCATGCTAGTCACAATATCGCCTGACACTCGGTGCATAATTTATGTGATGCCTTGGGAGCAGGGGCGGATTTAAAATCCAGGATACTAGAGACAAAATATAAATTTTAGTGCTCGACGTTTATTCCGTACTAAGAAATACCAAGTTTTCTTAGCCAAAGATCCTATATTTAATTATTAAATTGTCTTTTAAAAAAAATTGGAATTTCAAAGATATATATTGAAATTTCTAGAATTTTAATGGGAAATATAAATGACAAGTTTAGTAAATAATATTATTAATAGATTTATATATATTAGGTAACCAAAAATTCACCAAGAATATTGTCATATTAAATATAAAGCCAATTGCTCGTACAAAACTCCTCCAACGTTTATTTCAAGACTCCTTGAGTTTACATTTCCCTTTATAAATATATTAATAAAACACTGAGACACATAAGAGGTAGAAAAGGGAAATTGAAAAGAAAATTCTTGAAGAAGCTTTAATCAAGTAGACACGTTACGGGATGAGCTTTTGAGGAAAGACCCACTTTTTGTTATTTCACGAAGAGGCTTATCCGTGAATCTGATTATGTTATAAACCCAAGCCCCACCTATGGCCCCTGAAGTTGGGCCCAAGAGATAGATCCATAGTCCACTATAGTGGCTCCACACAATTGCTGGGCCCAAACTCCTAGCTGGATTCATAGAAGCCCCTGAAATCGGCCTGCTCACGAAAAAATATTAACATATTTATTATTTGAACCCCGACGACTTACTTAAGTGTTTTTTGCAAATATTTATTCAAAGTATTTCATATTATTTTTTGCTTAAAATTGAAAAAATTTGCTTTTAATCAAACCATTGGTATTTGATATTAAAATTGAAAATAGTAACTTCAACGTTATTACAAATTTGTTACCGCTCAACTTAAAGCAGTCAAAAGTTAAAGCAGTCAAAAGTATTTCATGACTTGTTTTTTTGCTTCTGACAGTTACTGCTAGAAATAGCAGAAGCAAGAAAATCAAATATCCAAAATATTTTTTTGATCCGAAAAGCAGATAAGCATCTTTCAAAAGTATTTGCAAACACAGTCTCAATCATTATCGTTGAACAAAGCAACTAATTTAATATGACACAAATTTAAGAAATATTTTTTCTAGAAAATTAATATTTTTGCCATTGAACCATTTGACAAAAGTATGGTTTTCAAAATCATAATAGAAGATAAACATCATAAATTAGGTTAGTTGGTTATTTCATACTTACCCAGCAAACATAACATTAAGCAAAACGGTAGCTCCAACAGCTAAACCAGCAAGTTCTCCAATCTGCAATATTATATGGCATCATCATTAATTTGGTATTAAACAAAACGAAATAATAATACAATTCAATTAATTTCTTTTTTAAAGAATGAATGTACTTACAGCTCGGTTATCTGTGGCGACTCCGGAGATGACGAACATGAGGTAGAATGTAATAATGAATTCGACCACGAGAGACTGGAGGTCAGTGCCGCTGGGAAACGTTCCGGCGAAGTGGTTGTGTGGCCCGCTGAATAATAACCTTAGGGTTCCGCTTGCTAGGGTTGATCCCACCACCTGGGCCACGATATATGCTGGTACCTATAAAAGTTGAATCAATAAGCAATCATTACAAGAAATTGCTACTGGTCTTTAATTTTTTTTTTGTGACGTAGTATTTTCTTGGTAGATTGACTCGGTTTTTGTCATATCTCTAACATAATGATGTGTATTTCATAAAATATTAAATATTTATTTAATATAATATTAAATTATTCACGAAATTTGTCAAGATTTACGAGCGAAAGATTAGTTCTCATGTCCATGTCCTACTTCTTGTGTGAATGCAATAATTAATAAAAGTCAAAATTATGGGCCTATTGTGGGAGAGTTCGATCTAATAAATGGTCCAAATTTGATTCGAACATAATGTTCGATCTAACAAATGATCTAAATTTGATTTAGATATACGAGGTTCATAACTTAGGACGTCGACCAACATGTTAAGGGTGTCATAGTCTTTCATTTCCCAACTATTGTTGCCATGTGGGTGGACATTACTATGGGTACAACTACAAAAACTCTCTTTGGAAATATTTTTAGGTAATTTAAAATATAGTAAAATTGTCACATTGAATGATTAAACTTTTTATATGAAAAATAAAGTATTCTTCTGGGAATCAAATAAAAACTTTTGGCTTGACTTGAAAAATAGTAGTAAGAAAGTAGATCACAGAAAGGGGAAAACGAAATGCTGACCTGTTTCCATGGGAACCTTTTGCATGAGGCAAAGGCAATCGTTACGGCGGGGTTGAAATGTGCGCCGGAGATGTGGCCGACGGAATACACCATAACCATGACTACAAGTCCCCAAACAATTGAGATTCCGGGCAACGTTACAACCTTGCCTTTGTCGGAGTTCACCACCACCGCCGCACAACCAGCAAATATCAAGAAGTACGTCCCCAATGTCTCCGCAATTATCTGCACATATACAAACAACCCTCATAACTACTGTATTTATTGCCTTTGACCAACTTGACGTCACTAGATAAGGGTTAACCTACGTTCGGTAGCCTTTTAATGATCAAGGTTTTAAGAAATAAATCAAAGTTACAGTTCTATAAGAACAGTTGAGATGATTTTCAGAAACCAGTAAACTGACAAATAACAAACAGAAACTAATCAGAATTATAACTTCAGAAATCTCAGATTTTGGAAATTATTAATCAAATATGTAAATATTATAATTACCTTTTGAATAAAAGGTAGAGTGACACAGCCAGATCCAGAAGAATTTTCACTGTTTCTGAAACTCATATCATCATCTTTTACGGTGACAGACACTCCATTAGCTCCCGAAGATATCTGATCCGCCATTTGCAAATCTTAAACGCTGACTTAGTTCAAGAAGGCGACCAAGAAAAGAGTTAAGACGAATAATTCTTGAATTTAATCTGTTCAGCTACTTTGTGAACAGGGGGAGCTGTTTGAGCAATATTTAGCAGAAGATGGGAGTTTATATATCCATAATCCGAGGGAGAATAAGAAGATAATTATGGAATATATTAGATTAGAGGAATAGGCGCACTTTCTTTGGGGATATCGTTGAAAAGTGTGATGTATTTATTTATAACTGTGGAAAACAGATAGCATTGAAGGCTACCTCACCAGCCCAACTCCCCCAAGGATTAATTAATTATATTACAATAATATAATTTACCAATGATTGTTTGTTAATGGTAAACAAATTCTATTTTCTTTTATCGACAATATTAATATTGAAGTCTTATCAACAAAAAAAAAAGAAAAAAAAAGGAAGAGATTTGAGGAAGCATTACGTCAACTCGATTTCAAATTAGTTTTGATCGAATAATATAACTTTTAAAAAGAAAGGATTTAGATGCGAGATAACAACAAGAACAAAACAACTAACAATAATAATAATTATTATTGAGATACCAATTTACTTTAGGCAAGCTACATCTCCATTATAAAAAAAAAGATTTATTGCAACTTTAAACCTCTTTGAGCGGAGAAAGAGTGGCTGGAGTTGATTAACCCAAGAAAATGCATTTTCATTGGATGGAAATACTGTAGAGCCCACATTTCAATGCATTTTTTTTGATTGACCCCCACCAGGCCACTCCGTTCCCCAGTTTGAACGGATGAGCTTCATGTAGAATAGTTGTAATTACAATATGACTCCCATTTATTTGTAATATATATATGAACTGTTTTCAATAACTTGACATAAAAATACATAGCAGATGAGGTTGTTGCTATTGTTTAAACTAAAATAATAAAATTCGTTATTGTTCAAATTACTTGATGAATGGATAATTCACAAACTAATTTGATTTGTGGGATTGAAACTTCTCATTTGTGGTTTAAATTAGAACCAATTCACATAACTATAATATTTGGCAAGCAATACCAATTTGATGCACGGAAGTGATAACTATAACATATAAGATCAAGATTGAAATAATTACTAAAGTTGCATTAAAAAGTAAGTCATTTACTAATGCTCCAAAAGAAACATCCATGTCCCATGTCTTTCTTGGTGTCAACGACCAAAGTATCTTAACTAGTAGGCCTATTACGATCACAAAACAGCAGAGCAGCTAAGAAACCAAGACAAGAAAATGCCAAAAAAAGCACCCACAATTTTGATGCTCATTCCATGAAATTTGATAAATAGACCTCAATTTAATAATTAATTATTGCTAATTAACGACATTCAATTAGGAATCTGGAATTAGCATCATAAGCCGAATCATGTACTAAATACATACTTTTACGTACATGTGATCATAATTTACATTTTTGGTGGGTTCCAATATAGAATTTTACAGTTAGTATATTTTGGTAATTTACCCTTTAAGTTTGTTGGCTAAAGTATAATGAATACCTGCAAAAGGAAACCTTTTTTTGGTGATAAAATATTTTTCTTGAAACGGACGGACAACAATAAGTTCTGAACATAGGTGTGAATTAGGGATAATTTTGTAATTGGTAGGTGAGCAACTGCTATATTATATAATATATTATTATTATTATAAGCAACTTCAAAATTAAGCAATAATTTCATTGTCATATATAAATAAATAATAATATTATTATTATTATATCAGAACATACACTTGATCTTTCAAACAAGTACAAAAACAAGAGGACCAATAAATATGAGAAATCGAAAAGATTATATTTTAAAATCTTGATCAAACAAATATCATTTTTAGAAATAATGCCCATGAATAAATAATCGATGCATCAATATTTCCTACTACCCGACTGCATAGGATGTCTTTTAAAATAGTCCTTGAAAAGTCAATCTTCATTCATTTATAATATTGAAGCCTATTTAATTTTCCTTAAAAGATTTTTAACCAATTTTATTAATAATATTAATTCCACAAAATGTGTCTTCTAAGCGTAGCGTAGGTGAGCAAAATACGTAAACCATGTCTAATTAGTTCCAACAAGCGCAAGATCAGGAAGGCATTTGGCAACCAAACCATGCAAAATCATTCTTATTTTTTAATTATATGGGGGATACATTAAGTTAGTCATGTAAATTAATTAGATCGTAAAATATTACAAATTTTTTTTTTTAATTGTGAGTGACACCTATAATAGCACCTCTTGAAATGACAACATTCTATCTAGTGTGTTATTTGTTAATTGTTTAATAAATTAATATGTAAACTTAAATATTATACATCAAAATTATTATTTGTGAAAATTACAGCAGTCTTCCATGTAAAATAACTTTATTACAAGAATTGACATATAGTTTTAACAACAACAAATGAACCACTGTAAAATAATTATATTACGATAGATTAGGATGATTTATATAATTAAATATAAATGAGAATCGGCCTGTCATAGAATGACTCATTCGATGTTTCAAAAAGAAAAAGAAAGAAAGACTCATTCGACCAATTGATCAGTCACACAAGGTATGACTATATAGTCAGTTTTGGCGTATCGGATACCCGAAACAATAAATTAATTTATCAAGTGGCCATGTTAACCATTAATGGCAGAGTAATGGCTATGACCCATGTTTCTGTTTTAATTTTTTTCTCTTTTTTTAAATTTTTTTAAAAAAAGAATTCTACCCTTTTCGGATATATATGCTCAGTCCAAGAGTTTGAAAATTAGAATGTGAACCCATGATTTAATGATGAAATGCGTTTTCCATGATAATGGATATTGTTTAGTTGGTTGGATGTTCCCACGCACTTCATAGTATAAGATTTTATGGTTTTTTTTATTACACAATTCTACACTATTTAAGAAAGGGCTGAAGAGGAGAGTGAGAGGTCTCGAACACGAGATTTAAGCATACACTAATTGGATACAAAGCTCATATAGGATAATAAAATTAAATTAAATTATTATACTACAACTGAATGTAGAATGAATATAAAATTGGAAAATGCTAATGCTTGAGAAGTTGGTGGAAAAATTTGATGCTACCCTTAAATGTAATGTCTTTAAGAGTGTATCTCACCATACATTTGGAATATTTTGAAATATTCTAAATGTCATAATCCAAATGTACGATGAGATGTACGCTTGAGGGCAATACGCTTAAGGGTAACATCAAATAATCTGAAGTTGGTGTCCGTGGTAGCTGACTGCATTTAAAACCTATTTTATAATATAAACAAGTAATGATTAATATCAATATAATCATAGCATTTTAGAATAAGTGGCATACCCATGAACAATAACATATATGATATTGTTGGTAAGGTTGATTATTAATTAATAATTAAAAAGGAAGCATAATGTTAATCACCAGATTTCAATGCGCATGCAAAACCCAACTTCCCAACAATTTCACTTTGTATATCATCTTCAATTAATACTACTGTGGTTTAATTTGAAAATTAGTTACCGTAATATTCTTGGCATCTTAACTTTTCACACGGGTTTTGCCTTCGAGAAGGCATATCAACAAATAAAGTTGATTTTGCATATATAATACTGCCGTATGCAATACACATTCTAATTATTACTAAATCAAGAAAGATAAAAATAACCCACATAAAATTTACACACACATACACACATATAATAGTAATAGTTATAAAAATGAGGCTTTAATAAAAATTATAAAAATAAAATAAATATTAACTAAAAACTTACTTCTTGCCAAAATCAAATATATCAAAACATTTTGAAAATAATCTAGCATGCACTAAAATGGATAGGAAATCGGGGGCTTAAAACAAATATTTTAGTGGATTTACCACTTGAGCGCCCATGCATATAATCACCCTAAATAAAAATAAAGAGTATCCCATGATTCTTGGGAATTTCAACTGTTGCTTTAATAATGTTTGAAGCGGCCGGTAATGAAATGCCCGTGAAGTTAAAAGTCTTCTTTCTCGTCCAACAAATACCATTAACACATTGACTTCTCTTTGTTCCCCTAATCTACATAACATTAACAACAGAAGAATCACATGCGAAGGAAAAATCTCTAAGCCAAGTCGCCTTGTCTATTTTATGTATTTGTATGAAAGAATTTTATTTAAGAAATAAATTAACGATAATAGATATGAAATGACTCTAATAATTAAGATATTTACTAATCATATCTGATCCAAAAATAGCTTAAAGTCAAAAATTAGGACTTGAATCCATGGATTAGGTTGCATTTGGACAAGACGATTTGAACTCCAAATCATAAAATTATATCTTCCAAATACAATCTTAGAGCATCTCCAACCGAACGATATCGCTAGTTTGGACCACCGCTATAGTGCTGCATCTAGCGTTGCTTTTTTCTTTTCTTTTTTTTTTGGTTTTCTTATTATCATAATTATTATTTTATTGTTTTAAATTAACCATTTAATTGAATTGTTTTACTGATGCACCAAACTTGATTATCAATAAATAACTTAAATATTATTGTTTTCTAATATTAAATTTAATTGAATTAATTATTAAATTAATTAAATTTATAAGTTAATATGTTATAAAATATGAAAATATAATCTAATTATTTAATATTTAATCGCATTAGTATTAAATAAATTTAATTAATTAACTAAATTGAATTACTGATTAAATTTAATTAAACTGATTATTTAATTTAAATAATATATTTAAATATATTTTAAACATAAATTTAATATGTAAATGTATTACAAATTTATAAATAGATAATTGATCGAAAAAATTGAAATATTAAGTAAATTTTGAAATAGATGAGTTGATGATGAATGTTGTATTTGGTGCAAATATTACGGTATTTTAGTACAAAATTTATGTTAAAACGAAATAGTTACTTTTTTTTTTTGGACATAAAACGAATTAGTTATTACTAAGTTGATTGAGACTTCAGAGTCGAAATTACCGAAACTCTGAGCTGTTTAAAACTTTAATGTTTGTGGTCAATATCCTGAGCTTTGGTGGCAGTACAGTAAAACCTAATTTAGTGCTTGAAATTCCTTTTTAACAGATAAATGCTGGCCGAATCATACCAAGTCCTCCTTAAGAGAAGAGAAGTGAAAGGTCAAGTTCCAAGGGCCAAAAAGGATGGAGTAAAGCTCGATAAGCTGGACCGGAGAAAATGATTTTGCAAGGTGGTTGATTTGAAGTTTTTGAAGCATCTGTATAGGGAGTGGTAGAGACTTTTAAACAGTTACCAAATGTTTCAGCTTGATAACGGAAATAGGGAGAGTACAATTCTAATAACTGATTTTGAAATTCTGTACTCGTAACTTTTTTTTTCAATGGCTCCACTTTGGTCCGAAAGAGAAATCCACATGAATAATTTTCAAGAGCAGAAGAAGCCAATCATGCTTCTCAGAGACAGCCTAAACAAACTAGATAAACCATCTTTGGTCTCATAGAAAACCAGCCTCTGCTGAAAACTGAGTTAAGACCGATATATTGAAGTGATCAAGAAATGCGAAATCCTTTATTGGAAAGGAATATTGAGAGTAAAAATTTGAACTTCAGTCCGGGATAAACAGGTAGAATTTGCAACGAACACCAACAACAATATACCAGCAACTAACAGGGGATTAGTCTCCTTTATTGTCTCGCACAAATAATTTCTATTGAAAACCATCCACTAAGATAACAAGTGGGGGATCACACGTCCGACAGGCCACTTTGCTAGAAAAACATGAGGACGGATTATCAGTTATGCTGCAATATATGGTTAAGACTTGCAAGATCAGGAATGTACCAATGCAAGACATTACCTTGCTCTCCGGAACATTTAATCAAGCAACGATGAGATAAGCTCAATGAATAACTCACACACCCTGTTAATGATTCTGGCTGAAGCAACTCGCAGTAACAGCAGGTCAAGATTACAAGTATACAAATATTAATGCATTCAGAATCACTAAGACTTGCCACCAAAGAAGCCCCCCTTTTCATCGTTAAAGGCAATCCATGGTGTATGTTTTGTTGTTAAGGTAATAAGCCGCAGAGTGGCAGGACATAAAGTTCAGTAATCATGTGGCAATAATTTTAAGTCAATCTTTGCTTAATTGGATGATTTCGATTTTGGTAATTTGAAATTGCGACCTTCCCAATTTGTACTCTTCTGTTACTAATTAGTTCATTATAAATATGTTCAAAATTTGATACTATGACATAGAACCTGCAATCTGTTCCTTACAAGTTACAATCCCAATAATTATTCATTACAAAGTTATAACAAAGTAACAGATCATCTGCAAATCCACAACAATAGTCATACCACCCAAATTTTGAGATTAATTCCTAAGGTAGCTAAATATTTCCAATCTTGTCAACTAAAAATCTTAAACCTTCATTTCAGCGTTACCGATAAAAGTGAAAAGGAAAAGAGAAAAACAAATAAATGCTGCGATTCATGTAACCAAGTTAGATACAACACAACCTTACATAATACATCCTCAAAATACAAAAAACTGCTGAAAATGAAAACATAGTTTAGTCGATCAAGACTCACAATAGAATACCTGGGAGGGCAACCACCAAGCTTCTGATTTAGAAAAGCAAGTGTCATCAACGGCGTCGCTTCGGCACCACCGGCAATTCGGGCTCTGAATGCATTCCGATCTGGTGCTCATTTCACCGCACTCACGAACCGGCTCGACACGACTGTAGTTTTTCGGATTCTTATGAGTTGCTAGTGTGGTTAATTTTGGCCCGCGAATCTGATTCCGACCAGCATCGTTTGCAGAAATAGAGGCGTCGGATAAGTCATGTAAGGAAGTTAGCAACAAGATCAGCAGTGGAGGAACATACTTGAAGATAGCCATAATTTATGAAAACTATGCACAGATCAAACAAAAGTATAAGAGTTTGGATGGAGAAAAATGCGAGAGTGAGGAAGTCGACGAAGTTCACAACAGAAGCCGTGGACAATGAGGTAATTTTATCAGTTAAGAAGGGCAAAACTTGGAGTCAAAAACACTTACGCTGAAAAATGGCCCATGCTCGAACCTGCGACCTTCGCGTTATTAGCACGACGCTCTAACCAACTGAGCTAATGGGCCTTTGTTGATATGACCTTCATCAATTTTATTAAGTATTTTATATTTATCAAATGTAACCTTAGGCTTGCGACATGATGAATCTTTGGGCGTTGATATAGCCTAAAAAATATTTATCCGGCCTCATTGCTGCCCATTTCTTTTCTTTCTTTTTTTCAAAAATATTTATTATGTTTAGCTTTTCAAATTAACTAGTTATTCTAACATATAAATTTATGAGTTGAGAATTACCGGACATTAAAAGTTTACAAACTATGCTATATTTTTATAAGTTGAAACCAATATATTCTTAACATGGCATCAGAGCAGGATTTTCATGCTATAGGATACTTCGCTAGTATGCTCACCATTACCGTTATTAATCCACGTGTTTGACTTATATAATGTCACATTAGGAGACATTTTGATAATTGTCTTACATTAAAAGTTAACAAGCTATGCTAGATCTTTATAAGATACATGACATACTCCACTCGTTACCAATTGATTTTAAGTTGGAACTTTATGCATTCTTAACACTACACTTCACCATCTTATCATAACAGAACAGTTAAAAGAAGCGTACACTTGTTTCGGCAACGAAATGAATTTAAAAGAAAGTTTTAAATTAATCAACAAAAGCTTTCATATAAAAACAGAATCATAGCCAGCTAAATAAAATATTCAAAGTTCCTCTTAACATTTGCAAATGATGAGGTAAAAATAAAAAAGGCGCACAACATTAGGCATGAGCTCTACAACTTATTTATCATCCTTTTGGCATCGGAGGTTCATAAATTACAACAATCACTAAACATAAAAACATAAGTTATAAGTATTCCAAAGTAAAACGAATCGAAAATTGGCTACAATTTTGAAATATCTGATACATAAAGGTTTAGACCTCAACTACATCAGCAACTCATACCCTCATTTGTTGATTCTATCAAGGCAAATGACAGCTTGCGGGATGATGCATGTGGCAACAACCCAGTTATGACATATATGAAGATCTGATCATAACTTCTGTGATCCAATAACGATTAAGACAAGGAATGTAACTAGAAGGTTCCTATCGTTGACATCCCAAGTACCATAAGAAGGATCAAAACAGGTAAGCTTATAACTAGCATCATTGTAAAGAAAATGCGGATCTTTTTGCAATTTCCTTCACCACTTTACTTGAAATTTCACCAAATCAGAATTTTAACCAGCATTTAACTAAGCTTTTTCTTTCTTTTGCCCCCCGTTCACCAGGTAAGTCGAAGATTAAATGATCATGGTTTATGTATCATCGGGAACTGGAATTACCAAGAGTCAATTCAAGATCATCAGGAACACATTCATCGTGAATTCTTTCTCCTTCCCATGCCTTCACAACTCCATTGGTATTATTGCTTCCAAATGCGAACTCGGCAGAAATTGCATCAGACATCGGAACATCAGCTATCGAGTCAATCCATGGTGCAACAGCAGGAGAACAAGTTCCACTTTGTCCAGGAGTCCACATACGAGACCCTCCATTCGACAATGGTTCCTTGAAAGTGAAAGGATTAGCTGAGACAAGGCTGAATGTTGGAGATGATGGCCCTCCTTGAGGAGTTTGAACACCAGAAAGCCATCCTGAATCGGGTGGAGTTTGCATACCAGGACTTTGTGTAGTAGAATATGGTAGGAAGGGGTAGTGCAGCCCAGGCCAGACTGAACCAGCTGTTGGGTCATCCTTTGTTCTAGGAGTACGTGCAGTTGGTGAGCTTGATGGAGGGGTGACTGGTGCACTTATCGAACCTCCTGGCATGTAAAGATGATGGGGAAACTTAGATGGAGTAGGACGAGAGCCGGATGATAAGTTTTTTAGCCATGGGATAAGGGAATTAGGATCGGCAGTGTTACTGACATTGTAGGTACAAGGGGTCGAGACTGGGCTAGCAAAGGAAGACAATACAGGGCTTGGATTAAAAGAAGTTCCAGGGCTTGGTTGATTTGACGTGCAAGGGCTCACCATTGCTGAACCAATGGGCTTGCAACCCTGCAAGAAATAGAAACAGATAAGTGGAAGCAGAAAGAATACAGACACACACTTTGAGAGTATCTTTTAATCATGATAATTTGGAAGTTTACTTCCCAACATCTTATTGCAGTATTAGCCAATAAAATTTCATTCAAAATCATCTTCCTCCGCATGTCCTTATGCTCACTCGATAGCGTTAAGACTAAAAGCAGTTCTGTTATATCAAGCACGCAATTGGAATGATAATACCATGAAAAACTAATTGGTTCTCATCATGCCACAGGACACAGTGTCATTATTGCAGCTATGGTGAGGGGCTTTTGAATTTATTATTGCAGCTCTAATGAGGGGACTTCAAGTATGATACCAACTTATCCTCACCAGTTTACAAAACTAAGTGCAGCGCTCTCCCTACTTTGTAGATATTTAATTCAAATTGTGGTATCAATGAAACTAAGAAACAAAACCCATCACAGCGTCTACAATTATATATATCAGTTGAGAAAAAAAACATCCGTCGCACTTCAATAGAGACTTACAGAAAGAAAATGAAGTCATGGAGAATTTCACTACAAGGAGAACTGCAAAATCCTAATTTAACTAGGATTATCACGGCACTCATGTTGAGAGTCGTCTCATAATAGGAATTAACAAGCTATGTTAACTCTTTATAAGACACATATTACTTCACTCATCACCAGTTAGTTTTGAGTTGGAACCTCATGTATTCTTAACGACTAGTTAATAGCCACAGATCAACTGCCTGTTTCAGTACTCGCACTTAGCTTAAACTACTTAGAAGTAGGAACGCATTGCAAATCGAACTTTTGATACTACAAACCTAGCTGAACCTGAAAGAACATGCAGCACCACAGCAAATCAGATGTATAGGGCTTGTCTGCATTAGTTTGTTTGTATTCTAGAAAATAGAATAATTCTGATAGATTTAAATAATGTCAGAAACAAGTACATAAATTTATTCAAAATTTTAAAATATTATATTTTAAGTTATAATAAATACATTTTTTAAATTTTTTAAAACAATGATTACTTTAGTTATTTTTCAAAAGATAAAATATAATTTAGAAAAGGAGAACGAAAATAGTTGAAATTGAAAAAAAAATTCCAAAAACCAAAAACAACCAAGGCCCGTGGTAATCGAATTTTTTCCACCGCAGGCAAAATGAGAAGTTTAAATTATTTGGGAGAAGTCATGGAATGAACTACGAAGGTATGCGAATGCGAGGACAATCGGAGCTATACAAACGGAGGTGGCATGTAAAGACGGACCATGTTTTCGTCCTTACTTTTCATTTTTTTTTTTTCTAAAAAAAGGAAAAAGCAGACCAGGACATCGTGCGCCGGAAACCTAAGCTCAATTTAGCACTCTGCTCTGGAATCAGCGATCCGGCAAGGCCTGTTGAGGCACCTGCTAACCAATCAACGTGCTAAAGTGTCCGAAACGCGAGATGCGCATTTAAGCAGCTAGAAGCGCGACCCAAGTAAACTTAACTGCAACCTTTAGAACTTTATTACCACAGCTTAAGCCTTAAAGAGATAAATAAATTAACATAAATCGATTAGCTTAAGTCTTCAGATCTACAGCATCACGGATGCAACTTTACACATCCTCCTACACAGTGGAGTTTTTATCAATCGTACCTTTCTATATGTGGTACCATCTTCTTCTACGATCCATCCAGCTTCATTACAGAGAGCTTTCAAGACCTCGTTGTTGTCACAGTGCTTGGGGAGCCTGTAGTTTCCGTACATCCTCAATCCGGCAAAGATCTTAGCGGCGATCGCACGCCGGCGCCTCTCCCTGCGCATGTTGGTCTCTCTTTCCTTCCATGTCGGCATCCTGGTTCCCGACGTCATCTCAATTGGACGGAGCTTTGTAAATTCTCCGGCCCTAAAACAAAGGAACAAAATGAAAAAAAGTCACCGGTGGGTTAAATGAAACGGTCGAGAATCAGGACCGGGTTGACTGGGTCGGGTTTACTTCACGTGGAGAGAAAATATTATGATTTTAATGACGAGAGGTATTGCTTCTTTAGTTTCTCGCATGTGATGTTCGGTAAAGTGTGAAGATTTATGAGGTGAGTAATAGTTTGGAGCTGTGTAGAAGCTTAATTACGCCAGTGCCACTGCTTGTCTATTTATTTTTCAAATCCCTCGAGATGTGGGTGGTGCACGTGTTTAGTCCTTTTCCACCAGGAGTATTCGGCTTTTTGTTTCACATGTTTCGGTGCAGACCCGCATAAACACGATTGTACAATATCCTCTTATGACAATCATTTTATATCTGTTCTCGCTCTATGAAAATAACTAATCAAAATTGCTATGGTAGTTTATTATAAGATATATTATAAATTATTTTAAACTTCCATTTTTAATCTATGTTAGGCCAGAGAATCACATTGAAGCTATATGTATCTATATATTATGTTATTTTAGAATTTATTATATAATATGATGAGATTACTTTAAAGTATTTATTCATATTAATGAGAAATATTTGTATATACCCGGTTCAGGCTTCATTTATACATCAGCTCATATTAAAATACAATATTTTTTAAATAATATATATATACTAACCTACGACTATTATAGACGAATCATATTAAATTGCTCATAAATGAGGCCCAAATCAGATCTATACAAGTATTTTCCGAGATTAATTTGCTCTTACTTTGATAAAATACTCATTGCTATAATGCACTAAATTTTACTTGCATACATGTATTACCAAAGTCCAAAATATATGGAATGAGTGGGATATGGGCCTATAACCCATCCCTTTCTAATAATCAAATTATTGGGCTATAACTTTGGGTTACCTACTGCTTTAATTCATTAAGGCCCTCGAGGTTTATTTGTGCATTCTTGGGGTACAAATTGTAGGGAAGATGCCATTTAGAAATATATACCTATTTTTTAAGCAACAAGAACTTATAATAATTATTAGTTTTTTTTTTTTTGTGGTATGTTATGGTGTCAAATTATAAAATTACTATTTATTTGCACTTACCATCTCACAATACCACCAACCAACGAAGAAAAAAAAATCAACAAAAAATTCACATAAATTTGGTCTCAAAATACTCGTGACATCCAATTTCTGAATACTTTATTGTATCTTTTTCATATTTTCTTTAGTATTTTTTTTGTAAAATGTTAATTTATTTAGCATATTATAGTACTTGCTTCTTGATTTTATAATTACATGTCGTTTTAACCTGATAAAAAATATTTCTTGTTATATATGACCTAATATCTTTTTTTATTTTTTTAAAAATTAATAGTACGTTGTTTCTACACATAAATCGTATCTTTCAAGACTACTGTCAAATTGTTTGCAAGGAATAGAACACGACAAGAACTCCCCCCGAGTAATTGATCCATGGTCTCAAATCTGAAGTCATCGGCCAAGAAAGTTAAGTGAATATTTGAAGAAGATTGCCTAGCACATCGAATTTGATTAAGTCTATGTTTTGATCGAATGATTGGATTAAAATTGTGAATTTGCATCAACGGATCTTAGTGAAACCCCTAAGAAAAATTTTGAAATCCATTATTATTGCAAGAAAATATCTCTGAGATTTTAAATCCATAGATTTAAAAACTTCAGGATTTATTACATAAATTTAAAATCATTTAATCTCACTACGCAAACACAATATTTGTCATTGTTGGCTAGGTGCCTCTTTCCAGAATTGAAATGGTGGCAAGTGACTTGCAAGGTGGCCAATGATAAGAAACCTTCCCATCCATGTGCCAAGAATGATAGAAGAGAAACTCAAGTTTTTGTGTATGTTTATGTGAATTGTGAGGTGATCCTAGAGAATTTGTAATTCTCGTCTGAAATTATCAATTAATTGTGTTTGCCTCACGTGTATATAGGTAATTGTCAAACCAAGTAAATATCTGTGTTCTTGTATGTATATGATGTTTACACTTTATTTTAGATATTCTGGCACAATAGGCGGTGCAAGTCATCAAATGTCGTTCTTTTCTTGGGTGGATGACCTATCAAATTATAAGGACCTCAAAGAAACCTCTCAATCATGTTGAAAAACGAATAAGCGAATTGGGAAATTTAATTAATGATGTAAATTAGTATACAATCTTCCCTTAATAAGAGTAGCGAGTTGAGTCGATACCATTTTATACATTGCTGTCGTGTATCATGCAAATGATAAGTGTATTTACCATAATAGTACTACAGTTATCAAGAAATAGAGGGCTTCATTACCAAATAATAGGGGCCCCAAAACAACAGGCCCAATTATTCCGAAAATTAATCATATAAATATTGTAACTATATCACAAATTGAGATTCTAAGCGGTCAGCTTCATGTTGATGGCCTACAATTGCCGACGGTGTCGCCAATTTTCGAGAACCAAAAAAGAGCAAACTACCTGATTTATTCATATTGAGAAAAAAAGAAATCGAATCTTGATACTCATCATGGTCTTCCAGATGATCTATTCTAAGTTATTCCAAATAATAAGGATTTATCAAATAGAAGCCCCGTAAAAGAGTAGCCGCATGAATGAATCTAACTAAAACATTAGTATCCGAGTTGAAGCATTTGCAAACGAGTCCTACCATTGAGACCTATTGGTGAGACACCTTCCGCAGAAGAAAAATTTTAGAAATGCATGTGGCCTCCTTGTTCTGATTCTCTTTCTTGAAACCTGCGCAAGTGAGATTTAGTAAATATGGGTACTTCATACAAGCACATCCCAAAAATAAATCATTAAATGTTCGTTTGTATAGAAGCATAACAATCCAAGCAAAAAAATCAGTCCCCACGATGATTTTACTATATTGCATCAACAGGATCATGTCTCTATGTACAAGATATGCAAGTATCCACATCCTCCATTCAATATTGACCAATTCAAGAAATTAGAAGGTAATGATGGTATATTGGAGAAGAAATGTGTTAGGGACTCAAAACAGGCCCAAGAGTCACAAGCCCTTGGAACAATCTAGAGAGGGAGGAGGGAATAAAAATGTGAAGGAGACCAAATGCGTGCAACTAGCTCATCTACTTACCCATACTAACAATGTGTTTTTATGTCGTGAACCCTACTGGCCATCAGTTTTACCAAGATAATAACAATTTCTGAAATCAAAACATGACCCTCTTTTATTTCCTAAGCTTACCTTTCGACGTGAAATTGTTGGACAACTCCAGCAAAGCAATCTCCTTGATCTTGATTCTAGTCTCCTGCAATGAACTTATCAAATCCATATGGTACCTTAGATAAAACTGCTATTAATTTATTGTTCAAACCAAGAGAAAAAAGGGCCACTAAAAAATTTGTGGATGCCATTTACTAAGCCTTCTGCAGTTTTATTGGAGTGGTTAATTTATAATATATATAGACAACACATGCGAGTTCTCCGAGTCAACTCCTACTCGCATACAGACAACAACAAAAAGATAGCAGTAATCACCCAACCAGAAAGTAACAAAAAAAATGGCAGCAATAATTATCCGTCATCCAATAAAAGAGCAATACATACAGATTTTCTTGTTCAAGCTTTTCGGCGATGGAGACTGCCTTACGCTTTGACCATCCATTTTGTTGTGCACAAGCCTCTGTGTTCTGAATTACATGGGCAAGAGATAACCTGCTTCTAACAAGACTAAGACTCTGATTTCTATCTCCCAGTTTTCTGTGACCAGGAAATGAAGTATCGGTAGACGTCTTTTGTGATGTTGCTCCAGCTAAAGCACTCTCACCTTCTTGCCTGTCTAAGTCTGCCTTTTCATCACTGTGTTTAATACCACTATACTTTCCAGGAGAAGCTTCGATTTCAACAATTTCACTCAAACCCAATCTAGCAGATGAAGTATCTCTATCTTGGAGCCTTCTGGTATCTCTATGATTTGCCGAATTAATCCCATTACCAGTCAGAAGAATAGGGTTCAAATCCAAATGGGACAGAGCCTGAGATGCTTGTAACAAAATTGGGACATCGCCAATATCTTTTCTTTTGTCGTATATGATCTCTATTTTCATAGGGGATCTAAGGACAGATTCAAATGCTTGTAAGATGTACGAACTAAATTTTTCGGCCTTAGATTTAGTCAGCTGTGAATTAAAGAGCAATCGCACGGTTGGATCTGCAAAAACACAATTGTTAAGGCATGTATGTTTTATTGAAGACATTGACAAAACAATTACTGCAGAATCGGTAGAGTGGCTGAAATGTTTCAAAGTAATGCCCTTATTCTTTGCAAGTTTTAGAAACAATTCTAATAAACTTTATATTACTTCCCCATGATATGTTAATATACAAAAAATAACTACTTCTAAAGTATCACTACAACATTGGTGAAGTATGGCATAAGACAGAGCATAGCGCAATATGATAGTACCTGCACCATAACTGAGAGTTATCAGCTTTCCCTCCTGATACAAAAACTCTTTTATATTATTGATTGGGATCTTTTCAAGCACTTCCAACCAAATTTCTTCGAGTTCCTGATGAAATCTACCTTGTACTTGAACCTTATTTGTTCTATTTTTATCACTGGAGGTGGTGTATAACTGTTGAGAAAGCATCCCATTCTCGACACGGCCCTTAACGTCCTTACTAATACCCTTTAGCTTGGCATTTTGACAAACATCCCCAGAACTTTCTGCTTGAACAGCTGGCATTTCGGCATTGCTTTTCCTTGGTCTCTCTCTTACATAATCATTATTCAAGAGTAGGGGACTGTGATTATTACTGGTATCAACAGAGGAAATTGGTACCATGTACTGTCGATCAGGAGCCAGTTGCAGCAATGCAGCTGTCAGCCATGTCATCTTGTCATTTGATACCCTCAGCTGTTTTTCCGCTTCAGACAATGTTTTCAGGGCTTGCCGTAGTTTTTCCATGTCTTCTTTGGTTACTGTCGTATAAAGGGAGAACAATGAGATAATGGTTGGCTTACCCAAAGTTTTAAACAAAGAAAACTTGAATGGTACGTGCATTCGTAATTCGAAACTGAAGGAAATGAAACAACGATGTCACAATTAACATGTGAAGATCAAGAGATACGTGGATCATGGGACTCACATGTTTTTCGCCGAAAAAACTTTCTTTTAGGTCTTCCTTTATGAAAATCGTAGTTTCCAGCAAGAATATCAGTTATGACTGTAGCAAGCTGTGACATTAATGCCAATGGCTCTACACCAGATTCCATAATCTCTCTTAGATTCTTCACCGTATTGACAGTGTCTGCAGATAGTGCTAAATCAAGTAGATCTACCAACCTCTCATCTGAAATAAGCCCAACCTATAAAGCGATAAAAGAGTTTGTTGTACATTTTATGGATCTGGATAATGAAGCCAAATAGAAGAAAGGTAATATATAACTCACAAGAAAGCTAAAGCAAGTAATCAAAAGCAAGTACTTTGGGATGAAATGGTGAGAACACAAGATCGCATTAGGATTCATACCAGTTCTTGTACCAGGCAAAGAGAAATGCTCTGTCCAAGCAAACTTAATTGCTCCAAAGTCATCTCAGCATCCCTTAAAGACCCATCTGATCTTGACGCAATAAGCTTCAGAGCATCCTTATCAATTTCTAACTCTTCTTTGGTTGCTATCCATTGCAAAGTATATATTATGTCTGCATCCTTCAACTTTGGAAAAAAGAATTTCTGGCACCTGGATATTATTATATGAGGCAGCACATCAAGACTGGAGCAAACAAGGATGAAAATGACACGCCTAGGGGATTGATCAATGACCTTCAATATTGCACTCCAACAATCAGAAGACAAAGTATCACATTCATCAAATATGACGACTCTGTATTGAAATTGATGGTGTGAAGCAACCATATTGTCAAGAACTTCGATTATGCCTTGAAAGTCAATATTACTAACTGGGCTGATTTCCATAATATTTCGATTTTTCCCTGTATTATGTGCAATACAAGAATCGCAAAATCCACAAGGTTTTGAATGCTCTAACGACTGGCAATTTAAAGCTCTGGCAAACGTACGTGCACAGGAGGTTTTACCCGTTCCATGGGGACCATAAAACACGTAGAGCAAACCAACCTTTCTTTTTACAATAGCATTTGAAAGAGCCTGCACCACCAGGTTCTGACCCACCAGATCTTTGAATGTTCTTGGCATGTATTTTTGAGTGAGATTTTGATGCATATCATTGCGTTGCCTTCGGAATTTATGTTGCTCATGGGATCTGCCTTCTGATGCAAGATCAGAGTCGATCTCCTGCTTAAGCAGATTGTCGGCAAAAATGCCCAACTCTCCTGAGTAATCATGATGCCAAGCGGTATGATCGGTGCTTCTTTCTTGAGACCCAGAAGCATCAAGCAGCAGAGGCAAAGCTTCCCCCTCAGATTTAGTAGAAGAACATGAATGATCTGACATCACAGGCATATCTGGGATATCCCTTCCTTGGGAAATAGAACCACCTTTCTTTAACCTTGTATCAGATAACCCGCAAGAAAGGCTCCGTCCAGCCATGTCAAGAAATGACTTCCCTCTGTGGTGAATGCTTGACCAGTTCCAAGGAACGCCACACCCATTCCTGTGAATGCCAGCGACATTTTGATCGGCATGCTCTTGTGCTTCCTCTTCCACATAATATTTCTGGGAAGCTCTGCCTTGAGCAAATGAATTAGAGGCTACTGACATTTCATTTTGAGTCTCAGCTTCTTGGGCAGCAATGGAAGGCCGGTTTCTTCTCGCCCCTCGAAACCTGCGCCTTTTTGCCCTATTCAGACTATTGCCATGGCTGCGAATGCTTGCTCCTGCTTCTTCAGATATTTTTCCAACCTGCTTCTGCCTTATATTGTCGATGTTTCGAGATGAAGCCGCATCATCGCATTCATCTTTAATGTTTTTTAACTCGTCGGAAAGGGTCACAAATTGTCTGCCTTGGTTATGGCCGAGTTTCTTTTTGACGCTCTTGTCTCGCAATTTGGGGTGTCCGGAAACACCATCAGGGACTAAGATATTTCCATGTTGTAGACAATCATCATGCCAACGTGGCATGGCATCATTTTCCCAAGACTTTCTACTCGATTCTTCCCTCCTGACTCTTCTTTGTTCACGAATCCCATCCTTGATACTACGGTTGCTCACAGCTGTGGCTGCCCCCTCATTATGCCTGCTAACCTGGCCAGCAGCTGATTTTGATATTGGTTGAGTAACAACTGGATGGGAGCTTCCTGACATTCTTCCACTATCTCTAGGCCTTTCATTTTCAACAGACCGTCTTGAATTGGTCAAGACATCCCTTTCCCCTCTTTTAAAAGGCGCATCAAAAACAGAGGGAGAGTGCCATGAGGGAGGACTCGCAGAAGGATCCCTTAAAGACTTTGACCTCTGAAGGACAGCAAGGTCCCTCATAAGAGCCCTATCAGCCATGATGGGACTATTCTTATGCATGTGATTCTTCAAATGAATGCAATTTGTTAAATGAATGTGATTGCGTAGATGATCGCTAATATTACCATTCACATCCTTAAGTATCCGGTCACAAACATCCCTGGTCATGATCAGAACATAAATCGATCCACCGGAAATGATATTGAATTATGCCAAGAAAACATGCGCATGCTTTGCAACAGTTGAACGCCTCCCGACTAATCCCCTCACCGACGCTTATTGTATTAACCCAACCCCTAGCAATCAAAAGCTCCATCGACCACCATTACGCGCATAAAGATCCAATCTTTACGATTAAAACTCCTGACGTCTAATAATGACACACCAAAATCCATAGTACGAAGTTACATAGTTTTTACCATTTGGGACATCACAAAAGTACATGGCAAGAACCAAAACACACCTCAATGACAACATAAAAAGAACCAAAACACACCTCAATGACCAAAAGAAAAACTATAATAACTTAAAAAACTCTCACAGACTCACAGTGCCTGCAGTTCGAACAAGAAGACACCGTCCTTTATTCAATTCTCACTCTTATTGTCGGTCAAGCATTTGAACAAACAGGGGCAAGAAGCTTCAAAAGGGGCTGAAAATCTAGAAAATTGGTGGCCTAAAATCTTAGTCACATGAACAAAATGAGAGATATCACCTGAATCTTGGAGTTATAGGCAACTACTCGCTACCGCTATACATGCAAGCTACCCGTTGCAATCATTAATTGTATGCGTCCTCTTACAACAATCCTTTCTCAGATCACTTTCTCCCCACTTTAACATGAAAGGGTTTCTTTAAAGAAAACGATGGAACAAATCGCTAATACGTCTTCCTCACAAAACTAAAATTTTAAGAAACAACGAACAAGTACTGCTTGTGACCTGTACAATTTGTAGTGTAGCTAGAGTCGAGAGCACTAGAGCAGAAAGGGAATTGACTGGAGAGAGAAAGAAGGAATATATAGTGATTGCATAACGTTGTGTGTGTTGAGGCCGTGGGGGTGGGGTGAGGGTGGAACATGATGGCAGATCTGCAAGAACCGATGCTCCATATGTGTTACTCTCTTGGAAAAATGAAGCTAAACGTGTTAATATTAAACTACAGATCATTTATTGAATTTATTGAAATATATGTACAATTCTGAGCACAAAAAGCCGACAGCTTGTAGCTCATCTGGTACCAATTATAATTACGATCCGGAGATCTTTTATTCGAGTTTTTGTCGCTCTCCCGATAGTTGTAATAGATGCTAAAAAAAAGAATTTGCAGAATCAAAATCATCAAATATTTAGCACCTTGATGATCATTAACAAATTAATGTGTTTTGGTCTTATGGAGGAGAGTTATTTTTTTAAATAATGAAACCGAATATTATAAATTTAGTTTAATTGTTAAAATGGCTTCTTCCATTCTTATTCCTTTTCGTTTCAAATTTCTACTTATTTTAATTTTTTCTTACTCTATATTTTTAACAAGTTTTTCTTATTTATATGTATTAAAGTTTCTTGGCAATTCGAAATTTGTGGGACCAAAGATCAAAAATACCGTTGAAAGTAGAAACACAGGAGGGGGGCCAAGGGTAGATAGGACCATTTGGATTTCCATTAATTTCACCTCCAAATTTAAGCCAAATTCTTAAAAATAGTATTGTATTACTATATTAAATACCAAGAAATGAGAAATCAATTCGCACCAAACACAAACTAGCAGTCGAGGTGTCAACCGTGTCTAGCGGTACGAGGCCCTAAATTAAATACCAAGAAATGCTATGATGCTGGCTATGCTGGGCCATGGATTTCGGTGAGTGGGCACGAATTTATTTTTAATTATACTAATTGATTGACAACATACGTGTCGATAGATCATTAATATTCGAAGCAATATATTCATTATATTGTAATTTTTGGCTTTATCGATTGATCTACACAATTGTGCCGATCGATCGGTGAAACAAAAAAACATTTTAAAAAATTAAAAAAATCGAAATGGGCGAATACCGGGCCATCTCTTTCGTGGAAATGGGTCGTGCCGACATAGCTTACATGGCTGGTTTCACACTCTAAGTAGCAATGTCATGTCAAATTTAGGCTGGCACAATCGGTTTGACACCTCTAACTAGCAGTGTCATGTCAAAATTTGAAAGAAAATTTAAATCGAAATAGAAGGAATGACGCCATCCAAACATGTTGAGCAGCACACATTTCGACTTGGAGATTTAGCACCGTATTGATTAAAAACAAAAAAAACATACCCCTTACATTTTTTTATAAAATTAATTGCTAATTTGTATCTAAATTAAATACAAAATCAAAGATTAGATAATATTAAAAATAAAAAATAACTAAAAGAATTTACATTATTCAGACTCTTACCAAGCTCTAATTATCTTTAGCCTGTTGAACGCCGCACAAGGGCTGACCTAGGGTTTTCGCACCCCCAAAAAAAAAGTTTACCCTTACTTTGAAAGAAAAAAATAATATTTGCTGCCTCCATCCCTAATTTTTTTTCTGGGTCCACCACTGTCGGATGCTCACTCGACTAACATTTTGTTGGTTTAGATGCATTGGGGGTTTTTATTTTGAATTATAAGAAAATATAGGTGAAGCACATTAAACGTCCATATAATTTGAGTCCATTCCCGGAAGTTTTCAATGATCCGATAGTCCTTATCAATTCAGTCTCGACGTTAATTTGGCCGTAAAAAATAAATGGAGATGGACTGAATGTGAAATATTTTTAAAATAAGGGATTGAATTGAAACAAACTAATCCTGATTTAGTTACTAAAATTTTAAAATATTCCCAAATCAGTCCCTCTTCGTTTGCTTCTTACAGTCGACTTAACGTCGGGACTGAACGGAGAATTTTTTTAAACTTTAGTGACTAAACTTTAGAGATTGAACAAGAAATGCACCCACATGGTAGAGACGTTTTAATATATTATCCCGAAAATATCATTGTAAAAGGAGTAAATAAAATATCAGGGTTTTGGCCATAATGAAATAAATGTTCTTGTTTATTGTGCGACATATAAGATGCTACATAAATTATTGTACTATATTGGATGTAGCCCGATACATGTACCAACACATACATATACATGTATTATATATGTGATTGCATGCACCGGGGGCCTACACCTAATTTTGTTAAAGTGCTACATCAAGTGTCCCTAGCTTTAGATGACCAAGTCTATGTGTACACTTTCATGGTGACCTGCACGGTAAGGGATACTTTGTAACTCAGTGAAGTTAATAATTGGTCTCGGACCTCTCCGTGCTTCGAATCTCTTATGTTTTTCATTTTAAAAACATTATTATATGAGAGTAATTTATAAAAATATATATAATTTATGTTAAATATTTCAAAATTGTTAACATTTTTTTTTTGTAGTACACAGCAATTTTTAGCTCTTTTTTTGTTGTTTTTTTCATTCTTATAAACATTATTTAAAAATGCGAATGTTCTCTTTGTCTCGCTAAATTGTCCCATTCCATATATTTTAAACTAAGCGATGATTCATGGGTCTCAAACTCGAAACTTATCTCAATTTTGAAATACATGATGTCACTCGGGTTACAGACCCATGGCATTCAAGAGAAAAAGAATAACAGGATGGTGGCAAGAACCTGTCTCCTCAAGTCAAGGCCCCCCTTCCCACTCACAAAAAATAATTTCTTTAATAGCATAATAATAGCTATTAAATTTCGATAAGTTAAAGACAAACGAACATGACACGCATGCAAATCAGCATATCTTATCCAATTTCAACTGTATTTCATATTGTCGGAAACAGTCACCATATCTCGTTGGATTTTATTTGAAATAAAAATTATGCATAACAAAATTTGTCCATTTGTGCCTTAGAATGTCATGTGTTTCAAGTTTCAAGAACTTTAAAATATTGTATATATAACATTAAAAAACATTTCAAGTTGGCATTACCAATAAATAATATTCATCAAACAGTATAGTTCATAACTATGGAACCATGTGCTTCATATTTAATTATCAATTGGTTAAGTGATCAGTCAGATTAACAATTTGGTAGATGTACATCTCATTTTTATTTTGAGTCGAGACCTAACAATTGATATTTGACTAAATTATAGCCCGAATAGCAGGAGTTACGTGCTAATGGCGAGATATATGAAGTGTAACACATGTATAGCTAAACCGAAATATGTGATTCGGTTTCGATTTCGGTTTGAATCAAAAAAATCCTTTATTATAATATTATTATTTTTTCAAGACATAATTGAACCTTAATTAAAGAATTTGGCGCTGTTCATAAAAAAATAAAGATTTTTAGTTTTTTTTTTAAAAAAAAAATTGATTTGGGTTTTTGTTTTAAATTGTAAAAGTGGTTTATTTGGTGGTAAAGTATGAGAGATGATTTATATATTATGAAAACAACATTTACGCATATAAAAATTGTAATGGCCCAATTTTAATGAGAATTATTGGTCCAAATTTTTAATTTAAATAATAACAATAATAATAGTAATAATAATAATATTAATTTTTCTAAAATAAAAAAAATAAAAATAAAAATAAAAATAAAAATTAAAGAGAAATCGTGTAAAGTCTAACACGATTTCTTCTCCCCTAAATTTCATTGTCCGCATTAGTTCAGTTCATCCGTTTCTCTCCATCTCTGCGCTCACTTCGTCTTCTTCGTTTTTTTTTCTCGTCCGTTACCTTCGCTTCAATCGTCACTTTGTCCGTTTCAGATGCCTAAATTAATAACGAAAAGCGTTCCATCTCGTCTATCCCTATTTAGATACCTAGCAGCCATAAATCGAAGAAGTTTTCGTCCGCTTCAACTCGAGGAAGAAAATTCCAGATTCATAAAATTCAATTTTTGAGCTTCGAAAATTCTCTAAATCGGAGCTGAAGCAAGTAGCTGAGGGGAATTCGGATTTGGACATCAATTGGTATGAAATTCGTATTTTTTTTATTATTTCGAAATTCTTTCTGTTTTTGATTTTTTGTACTGTTTCGATTTTTAATTGTTATGTTTAGGTTAGTTGGATATAAATTGAAGTTTTAGGGGTTTAATTTGTCAAGAACAAAGTTTTGAGGATTAAGTTCGAAAATTTCTGAAATAGAGTTCGAAAATTTGTACTGCCTTGTTCGAAGTTTTTCTGGAAAATTTGAGGATATTTTCGAAGGTGTTCTGGATGTTTAAGATCGAAAATTTTAATCTGAAATGGTATTTTTGTTCGAAATTGTTACTGGATTTTTGAGAATTAAGATGGTGATTTGTTCGAAAATTTTATGATAGATTTTAAGGGATTTTGGAAATGTATACTGGATTTCAAGAGTTAGGATTTTGTTAGATTGTGTTAGAACCAAGTTAATTGAGTATGATTTTAATATTGTTGAAATGGATAATAGGAAATTCCTGATATATTGGAGATTTTGGGAGGTTTGTAGATTTACCGTTGATAAGAAGCTTTGAGGTACATAAAGGAAGTTGCAATTTTTCGCAAATTATTTTAAGTATTTTGTATTGTTTATTTTGAAATGATTTTCGGATAGTAAGCATGCAAGAATTATTTTGAAATATGATTTTTGGTAAGAAATGTATTTTGTTGAAAAATAGAATTTTGAATAACATTTTATTGTGTGTGAAAAACTATTTTGAAGGCCATGTTTGTCTTGATTCGGTGAATACGATTTGAGGTTTGTGAACTGTGGATATTTTCGTTTCGTTGTGGCTCGCATTGCGACGAGGATAAAAACGCGCATACTTTCGGCTCGTTGGCGACGAGAATAAAGAAACGCATTTCGTTTTGCCCGAAGACAGAGGGGGTATAATATCTGTCAATACCCTTCCAGCGGGTATAGTCTGGAATGATATCATTGTGTCACATCCGTATTTGAGTATGCATTTGTTTCATTACAGCATGGCTATGTTTAATGATTAATTCTATAATGTTAAGGCATTATATGATATTGTTATTTGTTTCCGTTATGTTTTGTTGGTATCTGTGCAGTTATTTCCGTTATGATTCCGTTTTGTGAAATTTAGTTCCGTTAACTGCTCGGATTAAACCATATATGTGTGAAAGTTATTTTGGATATGAAAGTATATTATTTTTCGTCACATTATGAAAAATGATGTTTTTGACTTTTTATCAAATGTTTATTATGCTTACTATAAAATGCTGCAACTTACCTTTACCTGTAATGTGACATATTACAGCTGGAGTTGAAGACTTAGACGATGCGGAGGATATTTAGATTTATTATGAAGGTTTGAGTATGTTGGCATGTTTAAGTTTTATTTTGAGGATATGAAACATTTATTTATGTTTTAGTTGGATTTTGATATTTGAAGTTTATTTTGGTTTAGTTTTAGTTTTATGATTTTGTTATTGTGGTTGTAGTGATCTGGTAGATCACAGGGCACAATTTTTAAGAGGAGACTCTGCCCAAATTTTTCTAAGATAAAAGTCACGGGTAAAAATTACTAAGTCAAACATCCGATAAGAATTAAAACGTTTCCGCTAAACATAAGTTCGAAGTGATAACAAGATTTTGGAATTGAGTGAAGCCTTGTGTTCAAGCAATTGAACACGGCGGGCGACCCGTCTGGGCGGGCCGTCACAGTTGGTATCAGAGCCTTAGTTTATAAGTTTGGATTAGACCTTTGCTTTAAGACTAAGCTTATTTAAGTTTGACTTGTGGGAAAAATTTTGGATTTAGAGTAATGGAGTTAAGTTTGAATCAGTACCTAAGATTTTACATGTGTGTGTGTTTGAACTTATGTGCGTACTTGTTTTTACTTGCTTTAAACAATTTATTTGTTTTCTTTAAACTAGTATCATTTATTCCGATAAAACTCTATTTTTAAGATTTCAAATGGCTAGAGGAAGAACCAGTAGCAATCTGAGTGGTAGCCAAGAACAGGACTCGAATCGCAACTCAGGAGATGGTCAAGATAGGAATGTGGATCAAGGTCAAGATGGAGTCCCAAATATAAACGTGGGATCAATGAATGAGGTGGACATCACGAACATATGTCGCATCATAGCAGGAGTGTTACAACAAAATGTTGTTTCGGCACCACTACAGCCGGAACCACCGAGAAGGACTGAGTTTGAGAGATTCCGAGCACTCCGACCACCGTACTTTGGAAACGAGACTGATCCAATGAAAGCTGAGGAATGGCTAACCAAGATTGAAGAATTACTGAAAGCCATAAACATTGCCGATGGAGAAAAAGTTACAGTGGTGACTCCTTTTCTGGAAGGAAATGCAAAGCATTGGTGGACCTCAGTGGAAGTAAGTATGGAACGAAACTCCATTACCTGGACGATTTTTAGAGAGAAATTTCTGCAACAATATTTTCCTGACGCTGTCCGAATGGCTAAAGAAGATGAATTTTTGAGGCTGAGGCAAACTGAGAATATGACTGTGCTGGAATATTTGAGGAAGTTCCAAGAGCTGGGCAGATTCTGTCCTTTGTATTTGCAGTCTGAGAACAACAAGATTACAAGGTTCAGACAAGGTCTTCGCACTGGCATCAGGCTCAAAGTAGCACCTCTCATGGATACCAAATTTGATATACTCATGGAGAGGGCATTGTTCGTGGAATCTGAGCTGAGGAATCTTGAGACTCCTCAAAATCGAAAGAGAAAGCCTGAATTCAGAAACAGAGATCAGAGACCGCCAGCTCGCAGACAGATGATAGTTGAAACTAAGAAGAATGAAGTTTGTCCCAAGTGTAATCGGAGTCATACTGGGGAATGTTACTGGAACTCTGGAGGTTGCTTTAAATGTGGATCTAAAGAACATCGGATTAGAGATTGTCCCAGCTTGAAGCAAACCTCAGGAACAAATCAACCACGTGGACAACAACAGCGCAATCCAACTAGATTGTATGCTGTCCGTGCTGAAGAGGATCATGAATTGATCGGAGGTAAATTTAAATTCATGAATCAAGATGTTTATGTGTTATTTGATTCTGGCGCTTCAAATTCCTTTATCTCTGAGTCTTGTGTGGAGAAACTTGATTTGCACTTCAGTCCACTGTTACATTTAATGCAAGTATTGAGTCCATTAGGAAAGACAATCACAATTAAATATGTATGCAATGATGTAACACTGATTGTGAAAAGCGAAGAATTCAAAGCCAACCTGTTCATCATCAACATGAAAGAATTTGACATAATTCTTGGGATGGATTGGTTGAGTAGTGCAAAGGCTCGCATTGACTGTTACCGAAGGATCATAACTCTACAAACGAATTCGGGTAAAGAGATCTGTTATGAAGGCGTGAGCCTGCATGAACGATTTTGTGGCAATGTCTCTGAAGTGGAAGCAAAAATAAATAAGATTTGCACGGTGAAAGAATTCTCAGATGTTTTCCCAGAGGATTTGCCAGGACTGCCACCAATTCGAAGCACGGAATTTTCTATTGATATTATTCCGGGATCGGAACCGATATCCAAAGCACCTTACAGGATGGCACCAGCAGAGCTAAAAGAATTGAAAAGTCAATTGAAGGAACTACAAGATAAAGGTTTCATAAGGCCTAGTGTGTCACCTTGGGGAGCACCGGTACTGTTTGTAAAGAAAAAGGATGGCAGCATGAGAATGTGCATTGACTACAGGGAGTTGAATCGAATCACTGTGAAGAATAAATATCCGCTACCAAGGATTGACGATTTATTCGATCAATTACAAGGTGCACAAATATTCTCGAAGATTGATTTGAGATCTGGGTATCATCAACTCAGAATCAAGGAGCAAGATATTCACAAAACTGCATTTCGAACCAGATATGGACATTATGAATTTCTGGTGATGCCTTTCGGACTTACGAATGCACCTGCAGCATTTATGGCATTAATGAATCACGTATTCCGAGAATGGCTCGACAAATTCATCATAGTATTCATTGATGACATATTGATTTATTCCAAATCAAAGGAAGAACATGAAGAACATTTGAAGATGACATTGGAGAGACTACGACAACATCAATTATTTGCAAAGTTCGAGAAATGTGACTTCTGGTTGGATTCTGTATCATTTCTTGGACACATCATTGATACTCAAGGAATCCGAGTTGACTCAGCAAAGATTCAAGCCATTACAAATTGGAAAGTTCCGACATCAGTAACAGAAATTCGAAGTTTTCTGGGATTGGCTGGATATTACCGAAAATTTGTGGAAGGATTTTCTCGAGTTGCATTACCCCTTACAAAGTTAACAAGAAAGGGAGTAAAGTTTGAATGGGATTCTAAGTGTCAGACAAGTTTTGAGAAGTTGAAAGATTTACTTGTGTCGGCACCTATTCTTACATTGCCTGATGGACATGAAGGATTTGTATCTACAGTGATGCATCAAAGGAGGGGTTAGGTTGTGTACTTATGCAAAATGGAAAGGTGATTGCATATGCTTCACGACAGTTGAAAGAACACGAAATAAGGTACCCCACTCATGATCTGGAACTGGCAGCAGTGGTTTTTGCGCTGAAGTTATGGCGACATTACTTGTACGGAACCACATGTGATATCTACACTGATCACAAGAGCTTAAAGTATATTTTTACTCAAAAGGAGTTGAATATGAGACAGAGAAGATGGTTAGAGCTGATCAAGGACTATGATGTGAAATTGCACTACCATCCTGGAAAGAGTAATGCGGTAGCAGATGCATTAAGCAGGAAGAGTTATGGATCAATGCTATTGACTACGCAACAGAAACTCATTGACGAGATGTCAAAGTTAAATCTGAATGTCGAATCAAGAGACGACCAAAATGGGATGACGGTATTGTGTAATCTCATGGTGCAACCTGATCTTATTCTCAGGATTAAGGAAGCACAATCAAAGGATTCTATGTGGCAGACTTTATCACAAAAGGCTCAATCAAACCAAGAAAATTTTAGAATGCATGAAGATGGGACATTGAGATTCAATGATAGACTATTTGTTCCAGCTGTATCAACACTCAGGGGCGAAGTCTTACAAGATTCCCATCAGACAATATTGGCCATGCATCCAGGACAGAATAAAATGTATCAAGATATGAAACAATTATTTTGGTGGCCAGGAATGAAGCAAGATGTCGTAAAGTTTGTGTCCAAGTGTTTAGTGTGTCAACAAGTGAAAGTTGGAAGACAAAAGCCGGCAGGGACACTGAGAAACTTGGACATACCAAACTGGAAATGGGAGCATATTACTATGGACTTTGTGACCGGATTACCCAAGACTACGACACAAAAAGATTCAGTTTGGGTTATTGTTGATCGACTTACTAAGTGTGCTCACTTTATACCGATGAAGAAAACCACATCAATGAATGATTTAGCACGGCTTTACATTGATCAGGTGGTGTGTTTGCACGGGATACCAGTTAGTATCATATCTGATCGAGATGCTCGATTCACCTCACAATTCTGGAAGAGTTTACAATCTGTGCTGGGAACAAATTTGAAGTACAGTACAGCTTTCCATCCACAGACGGACGGACAGTCTGAGAGAACGATTCAGATTCTCGAGAATTTACTTAGAACATGTATTTTGGATTTTCAAGGACAGTGGGATCGTCATCTGAAACTGGCAGAGTTTGTGTACAATAACAGTTATCAATCCAGTATTCAAATGGCACCATTCAAAGCTTTGTATGGAAAGAAATGTCGAACACCACAGCGTTGGTTTGATGTTGGAGAGAAGGTATTGGAAGGACCAGAGTTGATCAAACTCACGAATGAAAATGTTTCCATCATCAAACAGAGATTACTTACAGCTCAGAGTCGACAGAAAAGTTGGGCTGATGTTCGCAGACGAGATTTAGAATTTCAGCAAGGAGATAAGGTATACTTGAAAGTATCACCATTCAGAGGAGTAATGAGATTTGGCAAGCATGGGAAGTTAAGTCCAAGATTCATAGGACCATATGAAATTCTGGAAAGAATCGGAACTTTGGCTTATCGACTTGCTCTACCTCCGGAACTAGATCGAGTACATAATGTGTTTCACGTCTCGATGCTCAGGAAGTATGTTCCAGATGAAAGTCATGTGCTTAAGGCAACAGAGATTGAGATATCGAAGGATTGCACATATTCCGAATATCCTATCAAGATACTCGACCGTCAAGAGAGAATTCTACGAACTAAGACAATTCCTTTTGTTAAGGTTCAGTGGAGTAATCATTCACCTGATGAAGCAACATGGGAGAAAGAAGAAGAACTATATGCTAAATATCCAGATGTAAAACACAATACAAGTTTCGAGGACGAAACTTTTTAGAATGTATGGAGATTGTAATGGCCCAATTTTAATGAGAATTATTGGTCCAAATTTTTAATTTAAATAATAACAATAATAATAGTAATAATAATAATATTAATTTTTCTAAAAATAAAAAAATAAAAATAAAAATAAAAATAAAAATTAAAGAGAAATCGTGTAAAGTCTAACACGATTTCTTCTCCCCTAAATTTCATTGTCCGCATTAGTTCAGTTCATCCGTTTCTCTCCATCTCTGCGCTCACTTCGTCTTCTTCGTTTTTTTTCTCGTCCGTTACCTTCGCTTCAATCGTCACTTTGTCCGTTTCAGATGCCTAAATTAATAACGAAAAGCGTTCCATCTCGTCTATCCCTATTTAGATACCTAGCAGCCATAAATCGAAGAAGTTTTCGTCCGCTTCAACTCGAGGAAGAAAATTCCAGATTCATAAAATTCAATTTTTGAGCTTCGAAAATTCTCTAAATCGGAGCTGAAGCAAGTAGCTGAGGGGAATTCGGATTTGGACATCAATTTGTATGAAATTCGTATTTTTTTTATTATTTCGAAATTCTTTCTGTTTTTGATTTTTTGTACTGTTTCGATTTTTAATTGTTATGTTTAGGTTAGTTGGATATAAATTGAAGTTTTAGGGGTTTAATTTGTCAAGAACAAAGTTTTGAGGATTAAGTTCGAAAATTTCTGAAATAGAGTTCGAAAATTTGTACTGCCTTGTTCGAAGTTTTTCTGGAAAATTTGAGGATATTTTCGAAGGTGTTCTGGATGTTTAAGATCGAAAATTTTAATCTGAAATGGTATTTTTGTTCGAAATTGTTACTGGATTTTTGAAGAATTAAGATGGTGATTTGTTCGAAAATTTTATGATAGATTTTAAGGGATTTTGGAAATGTATACTGGATTTCAAGAGTTAGGATTTTGTTAGATTGTGTTAGAACCAAGTTAATTGAGTATGATTTTAATATTGTTGAAATGGATAATAGGAAATTCCTGATATATTGGAGATTTTGGGAGGTTTGTAGATTTACCGTTGATAAGAAGCTTTGAGGTACGTAAAGGAAGTTGCAATTTTTCGCAAATTATTTTAAGTATTTTGTATTGTTTATTTTGAAATGATTTTCGGATAGTAAGCATGCAAGAATTATTTTGAAATATGATTTTTGGTAAGAAATGTATTTTGTTGAAAAATAGAATTTTGAATAACATTTTATTGTGTGTGAAAAGCTATTTTGAAGGCCATGTTTGTCTTGATTCGGTGAATACGATTTGAGGTTTGTGAACTGTGGATATTTTCGTTTCGTTGTGGCTCGCATTGCGACGAGGATAAAAACGCGCATACTTTCGGCTCGTTGGCGACGAGAATAAAGAAACGCATTTCGTTTTGACCGAAGACAGAGGGGGTATAATATCTGTCAATACCCTTCCAGCGGGTATAGTCTGGAATGATATCATTGTGTCACATCCGTATTTGAGTATGCATTTGTTTCATTACAGCATGGCTATGTTTAATGATTAATTCTATAATGTTAAGGCATTATATGATATTGTTATTTGTTTCCGTTATGTTTTGTTGGTATCTGTGCAGTTATTTCCGTTATGATTCCGTTTTGTGAAATTTAGTTCCGTTAACTGCTCGGATTAAACCATATATGTGTGAAAGTTATTTTGGATATGAAAGTATATTATTTTTCGTCACATTATGAAAAATGATGTTTTTGACTTTTTATCAAATGTTTATTATGCTTACTATAAAATGCTGCAACTTACCTTTACCTGTAATGTGACATATTACAGCTGGAGTTGAAGACTTAGACGATGCGGAGGATATTTAGATTTATTATGAAGTTTTGAGTATGTTGGCATGTTTAAGTTTTATTTTGAGGATATGAAACATTTATTTATGTTTTAGTTGGATTTTGATATTTGAAGTTTATTTTGGTTTAGTTTTAGTTTTATGATTTTGTTATTGTGGTTGTAGTGATCTGGTAGATCACAGGGCACAATTTTTAAGAGGAGACTCTGCCCAAATTTTTCTAAGATAAAAGTCACGGGTAAAAATTACTAAGTCAAACATCCGATAAGAATTAAAACGTTTCCGCTAAACATAAGTTCGAAGTGATAACAAGATTTTGGAATTGAGTTAAGCCTTGTGTTCAAGCAATTGAACACGGCGGGCGACCCGTCTGGGCGGGCCGTCACAAAAATAACATATAATACTTTACTTTTTTTATTTATTTAAAAGATATGAACCTCCATAACTTAAGTAACAGCAGCAGTAGGATTAAGTCTTGCTGTATCTGTCATTAAGTAACAGCAACAGTAGGATTTTTGCTTGATGTTGTCTTACAGACATTCTTATGTAGCATCAAATTGATATCTTTGGTAAATTCTGTTTTAAAAAATATATTGTTTGATGCTGTCCAGATCAACATCATCATTGATAACATCATAAAAAAATTAAGTGTAAATCGCTACGTAGCAAATCGAGCCCAAGTAGTATGCGAAAAACTAATTATTTGATGTTGTTTTGAAGAACAATTTTATTTAGGATAACATAACTATTGGATTGACATATCGAAATAGCCCTTCAGACAATATAATCATGTTGGGTATACTAATCCAATGGTTGGGATGTCCAAAAAATACTGTCATTAAGGATACCCCAAACATAAGCACGGAAAACTACTAACTCGATTAAATCGACTGGAGATGGTTAAATAATGAGCTTAGGTTAAGTCTATCAAACTTTTGAAGATGTGACAGTGCTGTTAATGCTTAAATGCCAAATTGCCAATGCCAATAATTAATTATTATATTTATAGTTGTAAGCTTTGAAGTTTAAAGTTTTTTTTTTTAAGCCTGACAGTTGTATACAGCATAGTCGGGCCCATCGGCGTCGCACTCAACCGTGGAGGAAATTACCAAAATGGCTTGCAGGTTGCAACTAGCCATGGGAAATTTTACCTATATAATATTCTGAATAGGAAATTACTATTCATTAAAATGGTAAGAAATTTGATCAACCGTGCCACCGAATTTCTTGTCAATTTCTTTGTTCGGGTATTTCAAATTTCGGCCACTGTACCTACCACCAAATTTGTTATGAATCCATTTGTTGCCCTTAACTTGTTGGAAGGGTGCAAGGATAAATGATCCATGTATCCATATGGTTTGTGTTGTTGTCGTCCTCAAAAGATGTTATGTCACACATTAAACGCTCTCAAGAGCATCGTTTGTCTTTAAATGTAGCATCAAATGGACCTCTCTATGTGTGTACATTATAATGAAATGAGTGATTGAAACATGAATTCAAATTGTAAATCTGTGGTCACATGGTAATGTATCCATTTGATTTAGTATTTATCACACACAATCACTTGATTTAAGGGAAGCACTTGCTAGGTAGCTTAAAGAAAGCATGATTATTAACCTATGACACTAGTGTGAAGCAACTGTGATATAAAAAAAAAGATGTGAAAGCCTCGAAATCACAAAGCTCATGGGTTATATAACATATGCTCATTTATGTGGGGCTACTCGACCATACAGTGAGGGCCAATGGTTGTGATTCATTGTGGGTTGTGGGGCCTACATCCCAAAATGAATCAATGACCACCAAGAGTAGAATCAACTATCGACGTGTGAAAACCTTGGTATGCATGGTACAACATAGAGAAGAATCAACAGCAAATATAATTAGAGAAATCAATTACAATGCATAAACGAGGGATTTGGTGAATCACTTGATTAAAATTTAATAAGTTTCAACTAGATTGATTTTCTTGAGGTAAAAATAAAATCAACGAACGTATCCATTTCTTCATAAAGTGAATTGTCCTCCATATCTACCATAGATTATTTCCTTCAAATTTAGAGCACCAAATGGATAACTGGTATAATGGCACAATTCTGCTTCAGTTCAGGACCAGAAAGATTCTATAAAAGATTTGGGATTGTTTGACCGGGTAAAATACAATTCAAAAGTGAAGAATGAGAAATAAACTGGTATCAAATTAAAGCCACGACTAACATCATTACTAATAATCTATTAAAAAACTCAAAAATATTGAAGTCAAAATGGAGTCCAAGCCACAAAGTTAAACTGATCGATCTCCTATATAATAACATGGTCCAGTGCAACCCCCTGCAGCGAAGCAATGTCCCTTCCGTCAAGGATTTCTAGTATTTACAATTAGACAGACAACAGTTCATACATGGGTACAAAGGGTGTAATGGTGTTTTCAACTTGGGAAAAAAAATACTGTGTAAAGCAAACTAACAAATCTTCACAAGAAATCTCTCCCCTCAATTGCTGCCAAACCTCCAGCCCGAACTTCCACAATACAACTGGCACGATAAGCCTAAAAGTTCAAGCAACAAGTGCATTGTCGCAGAACCACTTCCAGCTACAGCCATCCCATTGAGACAGATTAAACAAGTCCAACTGATTGTTCCGAATCTTGGATGCAGTTCAAGACAGTCATGGAATGTAAAAAACTGTACAGTATCACTACCTACTTCGGACTCCTATGAATATCGATGCACAGTTTTCAAGTAATCATAGGCGAATTATTCAAGAAGAAATCTAAAGGGTATGCAGACTCGCTACAGGTGGTAGGGACACAGACTTTTCAGCGAGAGCTTCGAGCATGGCTATGACTTCCACTGTGTCGTCCAAATAATACTTGGCTTTACTTGGTTTCTGTCCAACGGTGCAGGCAAAAACTGAAGTATTGGAGGACAGAACACCTTTAGTCACTGCATCTCCAATCATCTCAAACATTTCTTCGTCAGACCGATCATCACCAATGCATAGAACAAAATCAGTCTGCAGCCCATTTTCAGCCATGGATGTGAAGATCTTTTCTGCAACTAAACCTTTACTAACCCCCTGGACATCAGAGAAAAGAATTTACCGGCACATATCAACTTTAAAGAACAACAGATGCAGAAGTCATGCAGCTGCATTAGTGAAAATCTTAAAGGTGCCGTTTTGAAGAAACACATCCATCAATCAAGTCAGTGTTGACGATACAAAAAAATGAGAAAATATAAAAGAAAAAAATGGAAGAACAGAATGGGTTATAAATGCTAAAATCAAATGTCTATAGCTAAACATTCGATTATCTTGTTCAAACGAAAAAGGGGTTCAGTCTGCAATTGTTATGGCAGGTAAGAGCTACAGTTTCAAAAGCTAAACATTAACGCACCATTAAGCGCACCTAAGCATAAAGGGTAACAAGAAGAAACAGGAAAAGGAGAGCATGCCAAGTGCCAGCTGAAGGTTCAGCTTAACTAGTAAAGAGAAGACTCAACATAATAGCCTTGGTGGAGATAAGTAACATTGTCATTCCCAATTACCGAGAGAATAACTAAAGTTAGGAACATAATGTGCAAAAGTCAAATCTTGTGCATCACTAGAACAGCGACACCTTAGTGAATGATATCCATGAGAATCCCACCAAATAGAAAGTAAAATGTAGGTTTAAACTGCCATATACCTGGGGCTTTACTTCCACGATGAATTGACCACTTTTTACGGCAACAGGCTCATTAGCTAGCACACTCTCAAGGTGGTCTAACATTTCCTTCGCTTGACAAGATCCAAAACCAGGATCTGCATCTCGATGATGCCAAACAATTGCACTCTCTTTTTCTTCAATATAGGAGCCATCTGTAGTTTCTGTATATAAATTCATCACAGGCTCTGCAATCTGGAGCCAACCAAAATCAGTGCTCTGACCACAAGTCTCCCATTCTTTATCAGCAGGCAACCTAATTTATGAGTCAATTAGCATACAAAGAAAAAAACACGGTTGAAAACAAGCATGAAATAAAGACACATAAAGAGACGCACCTCAAAAAATACCCGTGTTCAGCCGCAATACCAAGATTCTTGCAAGGAGAGAACCATTTGCTCAAACTCTCTTTTCCTCGTCCACTAACAAGAAACACTGTGTTGTTAACATCACCACAGAGTGTATTGATTATTGATATAACTTCCTGGCTTGGATTCTTATTAATGGACGTTTGAGGCATGATGGTACCATCATAATCCAAGAATATAGCCCTGCTTGTGGCTCTTGAATAAGCAGACAAAATGGCATCAACAGTCAGCTTTCTAAAATTTGGATCAAGAGCTACAACCCTGAAACCAAAGCTTAAACCAACTCCCCAGCAGCGCCGCCTGAAATGGTCTTTACAAGTTCTCTCTAAATCTTGGAAGAAGCTTTGAGACCAATAAGCCACGTCATGTGTGCTGACATACTTGTAGTGTTTCTCGTGTCGCAACTGTTTCTCTACATCAGCCACTGAAATTGCCTCATTCAATGCTTCAGCAGTTGCTTCTGTATTCCAGGGGTTGACTCTGATAGCTCCACTCAGTGATGGGGAGCATCCAATAAATTCGGAAACAACTAGCATGCTCTTCTTCGGAGAACTTGAATTTGAGCTAGATTCATTTCCAGGGATTCCCTGCCGACATACAATATATTCATAAGGTGTGAGATTCATTCCATCGCGTACAGCTGTGACGACGACACACTCAGCTATAGAGTAATATGCAGCTCGTTCAGTGGGAGAAACAAGTTTGTCAATATAAACAATCGGTTCATAACCAGGCTGTCTAAAAGTATCATTGATCCTTTTACAACTCGCATGAATTTCAGATTTTATTTCCTCAAGATCCTTACCCTTCCCTCTAGCCGGGTTTGCAATCTGTACCAGTACTGCCCTTCCTTGCCACTTTGGATGCTGCTTCAACATTTGCTCCATAGCCAAAAGTTTCAAATTGACACCTTTAAATATATCCATGTCGTCAACTCCAAGAAAAACAGTTTTCCCTTCAAACTGTTGCTTGAGCTCTCCAACCATCCACTCCTTATCAGCCTTGTTAAGAACGGCCTCAATCTGTGCCATGTGAATCCCTACGGGCATTATTTTTATTCCAACTGTTCTTCCGTAGTATTCTAAACCAATATAACCCCTTTTCGACTGATACTCCAAACCAAGCATACGGCTGCAACAAGAAAGGAAATGCCTTGCATAATCAAATGTGTGAAAGCCGATGAGGTCAGCATTCAGTAATGCCTTTAAAATTTCTTCCCTCACAGGTATAGTCCGGTATATCTCTGATGAAGGAAAAGGACTGTGGAGGAAGAATCCCATTCTTAACCTGTTGAAACGCCTCCGCAAGAAGCTTGGCAAAACCATAAGATGATAATCATGAATCCAGACATAGTCATCGTCCGGATTAATCACCTCAATCACCTTCTGCGAAAAAATCTTGTTTGCAGCGACATATGCTTCCCACCATGAACGATCAAATCGACCTCCGTGACTTGCAGCATATGGAAGCATATAATGGAATTGCGGCCACAAATATTGCTTACAAAATCCATGATAATACTTGGACAAAATCTCCGGTGGAAGAAAGGCTGCAACACACTTAAACCTGTCCAATAGCAACTGTGCTACTTCATCTTGTTCATTCGGTTCAACGTCGACCTTCAATGACCCAATATACATGACTTCCATATCATCAGGTAAACCATCCTTTATACGCAACAACAAAGAATCTTCATCCCAACTTAAGCTCCATGCCTTATTATCTGGTCTTCGCTTAGCTTTAATTGGAAGCTGATTCGCTACAATAATAAGACGATCTGCAGCAACAGATAATGCAGCATCCGAAGAAACACTATTAGCTTGATCATCGTCAAGCTCCGAAATAACCCCAGCAACAGTATTCACACGAGGTAAGCGCCTCCTTTCAAGACCCATCACCGGGAAATTCCCAGATGCTAAATCCATTAGGTTAGTATACGACCTAGACATCATCTTCACAAGATTTTATTTAAGCACCGCTCCTCAAAATGATCTTTCGAATCGCCGCCAAAAAAATGCCCAAAAGTTCTCTAAATCTGCCTGTTTTTTGGGATCAAATCAAAGGATACCAAGGACCAGTATTCCTTTTCTGTAATTCCTCCTTTCCTGAACCCACCAAAGTTGCTTTTTTTTACGTCAAACTAAGAACAAGCGAAAGGGATCTGCAGCACATATATTCATAAAAACTATCATCACCAATACATAACAGATCCTAAAGCCAAATGGAAACCCACATACCAAAAACACAACTAGAGTATCAATTCAATCTCACTGAAAATAACAACCCAATCTCGTAAACGAAAGTAGATTCCGCCACACTCCACAATCAGCCAAACTACACATAAAGGAAACACAGAACAAGATAACACCAAAATAAAGACAAATTCACTCAGCATGTCATATCACTATAAAGATAATAAAAAATTGGAAACTGGTCACTAACCTTAGCCAATTAGATAAAAGTATTTCGGGTAGCTTTTCTGATGATCTGTGATACTCAGAATCCCCGAAACTCTGATTTCAAGCCAAAAAATAAATCTAGGGTTCAGCCTCTCCTCTCCCAATGTGTTTTCTTCACTTTCTGTTGAACAAGAAAACACAAATTTATCCAACGGATTAAAATATATTGAAAAAATTGAAAAGGATAAGATCGACCAGCAGGTCCAGCACAAAGCCAGAAACTTCGTGGTCACAGCTGGCACGTTTTGGGATTTTTCTTCACGCGCGGTTTCTCGTTGGTAAACTGTATCTGTCTCGCGTGTTCCACACACGTATTCTCTCGACCTTAAATTCAATTAATTATGCCCTTTCAGTAATAAATCTAGTTAAAGTAAAAGGATAACCTTAATCAGATAATCATCGCTGCTCCTTTAAATTATTTAAAAAATGCAATAAAAAAGAAATTCTCATCTAAAAATTGAGATTATTTTTTATAAGAAAAAAATAAATATGAAAAATTATGTTTTAAATTACAAGTAATTTTATTAATTGCATATATATTTAGTGGCGGACGTCAAAAATTCAGAAGTTGGCAAAAAAGTTTAAAATAAAAAAATATAGGAAAATTTTTTTTAGGGGGTCAAAGACATTTAAGGGGGAGCAAAATATAAATTTTCAGGGGTAATTACAATTTTTTTGGCTAAAATACACTTGCCCACTACTTGCCCGCATGTAGATCCACCATTGTATATTTTAGTATGTATTTACAAGGGATAGTTTGAAAAATGATCTTGATCAAATATTTTTTTTATTTGTAACATTATTTAAAGATTTATTTTACAAAATAATCTTCAAACACATACGAAAAATAAATATCAAAATTGAAAAAGTTATATTTCAAAATCATAGTCAAACAAAGATTATTTGTTTAAATAATCTCGTATTTACACGCATACAATAAAACTAATATATGTTAATAATAATAAAAATGATAAAAATAAAGGTATATCTCCATTAAAAATTAAATATGGCCGTCTTGGAAATAAAATCTTAATTTTTATATTTTTTTGTGAAATAAATATAGTATTAGAATTCAGATATAAAAAGTGAAAATTTTAATTTGGATTTAGATTTTTGAAGCCATTGATTTTAAATTAATTTAATTATTTGAATAAATTTATGGTTGTTATTTTAGATCCATATGTTTACTAATTTATGTAAATATAATAATAATTATGATGAATTTGAAATGCAATAAGTATCATTTTAAATCCAAATTTTAAATCAATTCTCAAATCAAATCTGTACATTAAAATATAATTCATCCATCTTATTATCTTTTTTTCATATTATAATATGTAAACATAATTAAGATGATATAATATAATCATAATCTAACAGCACAACTAGCAATACACAAGTGGGCAGAGATCCACGTGGCAGAAACTCGGTTCATTGATAGTGGATAAGGCGCGTGGGTCGACACTGCGATGACCTGGCAATTGTGGGTGACATCATCATCGACGTCATGATGACGACGTTGTGGCACGTGAGATCCGTTTTTCTCATTTTACTCGATTGGTGAATGGAGCGGTCCGCTGGAACAGCTGGGTCAAGTGCGAAATGCCCGATTTGTCCTTCACCTTTTCGGGGACAGCGAGAGCAGTGGGGACCTAAGGGGTTGTTTGGGAATAGAGTAAATGTTATCCCGGGAGGTTAACGGCAGGGATATGATATCAAGAGTTTGTGGATATTTTGTCGAGTTTTAGGTGCAAAATTCCAATTTGTGAAACGAAGTCTTCATCAACAAAAAGGTGATGTGCTTGCCATTCAGAATGTCTATTGTATTGGGTTTGAATGGGATAAGGTGTTGGATAACTTATATGTTTGCTTCTAACAAATTGTGTATTCTTTTATATTTGTCCTGTTTGGAAAATATCTATTTATAATTTTTGGTAAGGTTAAAAAAGAAGATGACAATAAGTGATTTAATAAATTTTAAAATTATATATTTATAAAATGTGTTATTAGCATGTTTTGAAGTCCAACCTAACTCTTCCAAAATGCATACTCTATGCAGAACTTTGGATAGTTAATCTGTTTTAGGAGGCTCATCGAGTGAATATTTCATATAGATGGAGTTATTATATATGGTATTTAAACTCAGGATATCAGTGTTAGCCAGATGTTGTGATATCAATGTTAAATTGCAGTCTCATCTAAAAGTCCTCGCTTTGTAAATGGATTAAACAATATAGTATTTATTCTCTAACAAGCTATATAAAATAACATTATTTATTTTTAAAATATATATAAAGACCCAAACTTTATTGCCATTATGGATAATAAATCATGTGCTAATGTAGTTGACTTGTGCACATTCCATGCATGTTCCGCCTATACCTTATCCATTTTGTTTTAGCCTCTTTAAATAATTTTAGTAATTAAACTAAAAAAGTAATAGAGTAAACTACTATCACCATTATATAATATTTTATTACTCAATCCATTTCTGGTAGCTAATATTTTAATTTTATGGATTAATTTCTTTAACGAAAGCTTAACTTTGCATTACCAAGCAGCTTTATCAGTATTTACAGCGTGTAATTTAATTATTGTTTATGAATTTTTATTTATCGCACAATCTATTTTCAACTCAAATTATAAAAAATGCATCCCCATCGCTCCCATTTCGTCATGTTTCTCATCAGTTCTTATTTAAACTTCACGTATTAATATAAATTTATAAAAAATATACTTGTGATTTAGATGTATTTTTAGCCAAATCAAATATTGTTAACTTTATAAGTATGAAAAAATATTAACAATTTTTTTGATAAAAAAAATTAGAAGAAATGGAATAAGAACCACATTAAATAAAAAGGCATAGTTTTATGTTTGAGATAATGAAATGATATAAAATATTATATTATAAATAGTATCCAATACTTTCCAAAAATATTATGTATTTTTTTAAGCAAAAAATATTATTAAGTGCCGGTCAGAGATGCATTGTATGTATGTAATATACATTATTCTACATAAATATATAATATATATTTTTATTATAAATACTTTAATAATTAATGTTAAATCTTTAAAACCTCAAAATAAATTAAGATCTTAAATTTTGGGTAGTTTTTGAGGAATTTTCAATTGCTTTTAATTTTTAGTGATAGTACAAGGAGGATAATATTGAAATTATGGAAAAAAAAAACTTTGCCAAATTCCTGAGAGAGAATTTGTTTTATTTATTTATTTTTTTCTTAAGGTAGAGGGGATTTGTTTTGTGAACTATCATCAGGCTCGAACTCGAGTAATTCCCAAAAATAGAAAGGGTGGCAACTGTTGAGAAAAATCATCATATTCCATAATTTGTTTTATCATCAATAAATTTGTTTTATTATCAATAGTATATATTTTAGAGTAAATTATAAAAGGTATCACTTTCAACTAAATCTCCCAAAAATTTCTTCTTTCAACTAAATACATATTTTAGAAAACTTATTTCAAATAAGTTTATTTTATCAAACTCTAATCTAATTAGTCAATTAATTATGACTAAAATACACTTGCTCTATACATTCATCCCCAAACAATTGCCAATTTTCACCATTCGCGTTCTTTATCGTTGAATATCCTTGAGTTTTCGATCGACAACAACAATTATCGTTGATTTTTTCCTCGTTAATTCAGTTCGCGCTCAAATTTACGAACAATTTTGCTCGATTACTTCATTCAGTTGTGCAACATCTTTCTGTATATTTGTGCGTTGGAAAGTGTCGGTTGAATTTGCGTCGATCTCCTAACATTTTCGTTGATTTGTGTTGAATTCGTGTGTTTTTTTCCATTTGTTCTCCTGCAATTATGATACAACTGTGGCATTGTGATTTGTCGAATTGCTGAAATTCTAAATTCCTGATTGTTTTGACGCATTTGTTATCGGATAGTTGATGCATGGTGATCTATCAATTCTGAATCTTCGTATCAACATTCTGATCGACTTTTGTGGTGTTGACCTTAAGTTCTTCGATCATTGTTTCTATATCTGTGAAATTTTTTGTTGTTCTTCGAGAAAGTTTCCTCCAGCGATCATCGCTCCAAGCTTCCGCCATGAAATTGCAAACACCACACGTCGTAATACACAATTGGGAAGAATCGGGGAAAAGTTTGAATTATGATGACTAATTCCAAAAAAATCGATCTGTGCCGCTTCTTCTTTATTACAAGAGCAATGTCAATAGAAAATCCATACAATTGAATGAAAAGTTCAAGCAAGTCACACTCAAAACTCACGCAGCAAAAACAACACAAGATCGCATAAAAAATTCTTCACAATTGCAAGTGATGCTGCGTCACAAATCAAGGATTCAACAGTAATTTTTAGCAGAAACTCGATCAATCATAAAACACAAAAACAGAACAAAAATCACGAGAAGTCATTCAATTGCTAGTAGATTGGAATTTTGTTCATCGAATTAGTACTAGTACCTATTAAGTTGAGATTAATCTTTTGCTACTACATACGTACTAATGGGGCAACAACAACAACACTTTCCACTTGTGTCTAGCGGTGCATGTAAATTACATGCACCGCTAGACTCATGTAATGCATGTGACTCATACGGTGCATGTAAAATTGACTCATGCGGTGCATGTAAACTTAATCATCCGGTGTATGTAAAATTATTAATGCGGTGCATGTAAAAAATTACTCATGCGGTGCATGTAAAATTGAATCATGCGGTGCATGTAAAATTGACTCATGCGGTGCATGTAAAATTGAGTCATGAGGTGCATATAAAAATTACTCATGCGGTGCATGTAAAATTACTCATGCGGTGCATGTAAAATTGAGTTATGTGGTGCATGCAAAAATTGACTCATGCGGTGTATTTAAAAATTGACTCTTGCGGTGCATGTAGAATTTACTCGTGCGGTGCATGCAAAAATTACTCATGCGGTGCATGTAAAAATTACTCATATGGTGCATGTAAAATCACTAATGCGGTGCATGTAAAAATGAGTCATGCGGTGCATGTAAAATTACTCATGTGGTGCATGTAAAAATTACTCATGTGGTACATAGTGTTTTCATAAGTGGTTAGTTTAGTCATTGTATTAAAAAATGAACTTAGTTGAAAGAACCTTTTTAGGTGACTGGACTGAAAAATATTTTACTTAATGGTAGCGGCCCGAAATTTTCCCTTGATTTTAAGACTCAAAGTTCCAATGCTTGAAACAATTGGGCCCAAGCTAAATTAGATGCTTTCTGAAAACAAGAATCTGCAACGTTTCTTGAATAGTTTCATAATTGGGCTTTATCAAGACACTGAGAATTTGTTTTTCTGAAAACTTTTGGTCGCATCCAATGAAAAAACATAATTCGACCCAGTTCGCGAAAAAAAATTCAATTCTTTTAAGACCATTTTCAGATAAAATAGCCAAAATAGACATAAAACACCAAATACAAAATGCCGCTCATATGTGTCTTCAATTCGTCTCTCCTCTGCAATCTTCTTCACCAATTTGTGTGAGGTTTGGCATGATAAAATGTATTCTGTGTGCAATATATGCATATATTGCTCTTTTTTATGTTTCTTAAGAAGTTCAATTTTGTTATAATGTCTATGTTTGGAGATGTTGAATGTAAACTCAAAATTATAATGTGATGTGATCCGTTATTTTACGTGTTTGGTAGAATTAAATGTTTACGAAAAATAAAAGGAATACACCAAGATTTTTTACGTGGAAAACCCTCAAATTGAGAGAAAAATCACGGGACCTAGTCCAGTATAAAGCTCAACTATAAATATTGATAATTTACAAGATGATCTGGACACAAGAAAAAATTATTCAATGACTTACACGACTACTGTTATAGAAATTATAAAAAAGACCGAACAGACTCAAGTTTGCTCTCTTCGGAGTCTTTTTGCCCAGAAAAATCCAACCCCTTCTGTGATGACATCCGCGGGTATTTATAGGACTATTCCTAGTGATTGACTCGCGGGAGATCCGGAACACGATGTCCTCTGATCGTGGCTTAACTGGAGCCCAACACGTCCGAGAAATCCGCGCCCCATTATTGCACGTTCATTCACGCCGGTTAATTTGTTAGTTATTCCCGAGTCTTCCGCTAATCTTTGACCAGAAAACCGAGGAGGGTTACAACTGTTCGGTAAAACCCTGCTCGGTGCTTTCCGTTCGGTGTACTATGTTCGGTATATGTCTTTGTTCGGCCCTTGAGGGATTTTACCCGAGGAGGTCAATATGTCATATGACATCACCTCACCCCCCTAAAGTAAAGCAAGACGAGACCTTTGAAGTCTTGTTTTATTGTCTTCGGGTAAAATCCCAAACTTGACCTGCTCGGGATATTTTTGCCGCCCTTTTTTCCCGCCCAAATATTTTAAAAGATATTTTAAATGCCGCCCGATGTTTCGTTTCCCGAGGCTGCTTTATAACCGGCCATTCCCTTATTTTTGGACGGTAAGGATTAAATGACTGTTCACATGGTCCCCGCTATAAATACCCCTCCATTTTCTTCATTTGTTTTTACTTTACTGCATTTTGCTTCCGAGCTAGCACCAGACGGTCGAACAACTTGTCTCACCAGTTCCCTTCTTTTTAATCACCTAAGTATGGTTTCTTCCTCAGCCGATTCTTCATTGCAAGCTATAGATAGGTTTACCGAAGGAGATGCTCTTAGCCCCTCTCCTCAAGCCTCTTCCTCTTTCGATAGTGACAAAACCCTAAGCTCTTCTGCTGCGTCGGCTGCTCATAAACAAGAGCAGAAACGTGCTACGGAGCGAGATTTAGTTAAAGCAAGGGTTCCTTGGTTCGAGATATTCGAGTCTGAGGTTAAATTGCCTCAGCAACTCATCAATATCCGAACTAAATGGGGGATTTCTGAGGGGACTTCTATTATTGCTCCCCCTTCTGGATCTCGTCCCCACTTACCCCCTAAGGGGTATTTTCCTTTCTATATAGACCAACTCCGAGGAGGGCTCCGTTTTCCCGTCCCTTCTTTCTTTATTGAAGTGGCCTCCTACTTCTGTGTTTCCCTTAGTCAATTATTTCCCAATAGCTATAGGTTATTAGCAGGCTTCTTCATAGTTCTTTCTTATCTGGGTTTTACCCCTACTCCCGAGCTTTTTCATTGTTTCTTCCAACTGAACAAGAAAGAGATCGGGCTTTTTTACTTTTCCTCAAGAACAGGGGTTGGCTTCCTCAAAAAATACCCATCGTCTATAAAAAATTGGAAAAACTCTTACTTCTTTGCTCGTCCCCTCCAGCCTTGGGATTGCCCTATGGAGTGGAGGGAAAATCTCCCGAGGGGGAAATCGATCAAGGGTCACCTTGAGGAGGAACCGTATTTGTCGGTTCGTCGTGCACTTGGCGATCAGTGTTTTAATTTGATGGAGCTGATTGACGACGGACTGCTATACTTGTTCCAATTGAGCCCCAAGGGTGTATCCTTGAACATGCCCCTCGGTGAGTGTTTTCCAAGTAATCTTCTTCGTTTTACTTTTAACTTATCATGTTCGGATTAATATTTCTCTGCTCTTTTCAGAAACAAAAATGATGAAGGCAATGATAGCCGAGAAGCTGAGGGAGAAGAGCCAAAAAGGCCAAACTTCTAAGTCTGCTGCTATTCCTGCACCTCCCCCTTCCATTGAGATTTTGACTCCTTCTGAGGAGAAGGCTTCACCTGAGAAGACTCATGCTCTTCATCGCAAGAGAAAGACTACTCCCGAAGGTCCAAGTTCTTCGCCTCAAGCACCTCCTACTAAGAAAACTTCTTCTTCCCTCATCCCTTCCGAACCTCGAGCCTCCTCTCAACCCGCTCTCGGTGTCTCCCGGCCTTCCTCGAGATACCATATCCCCTCGTGGACTTACTCCCCCACTGTTCCACTACTGAAAAAACCCGATCCCAAAGTCTCCCATTCCATGTTGTGCTATACCCCCAACCCTGCTGATCGAAAATACCTCGGGGAGCTGGCTTTCAGCAACTTGGTGAACGACTTCTCCTCCTCCTTTACCCAGGTAAATGTTTATGCCCATTAATTTGTTCCGTTTGTCTTCTTTCAATACCTACATTTGTTATTTTAACTTTATATATGATCTGATGCAGGCCCACATGATGCGGGTGAACTTCTCACTCGTTTTCATTCAGTTCGATTGGCTGATGGGCAAAATCAGAAGCGCATCCGGCAGTTAGAGGGTATGGGTGAGGAGTTAAAGAAAACAGTGAGCCTTTTAGAGGAGCGGCACTCGGCCCGAGTATCGGCTCGGGACAAGGCGGAGCAGGTCCTGGCAGAGGAGCGGACAAAGTTTGCTGCTCTGGAAGATGCTAACTCTTCTTTGTCAGAGCAGTATAAAGCCCTGGCTGAGCAACATCAAGATGTCTCCGAGCAGCTGGCTCAGGAGAAATCTTCCACAGCTGCTCGTGCGGAAGAACTATGGCTTTCGAAGAAAGCAGAGTTTTTGAAGTCTCCAGAGTATAGCAGCATGGTGGCTGACCGTGCTTACAAGTTCTTTGATCATGGCTTTGAAGCATGCGTCAATCAATTTGGATCTCAGGGCTATCCGCCCGAAGGAGCTTCCAAAGATTTCCTTGATGTTAATGCTGCTCTGGAGAGCCTCCCCGAGGAGTTATTCCAGCCATAGAGTATAATTTTTACCCTTTCTTGTATTTCTTTTTCGTTTATTAATGAAATCATTTATTAAAATTCCGAACAGCTCCTTACCCCGAGCACAAACACTTAAGCAATTTTAGGTTTAAAACGTGGACCAAACATCCCGATCCCACGAGTAAACAACTAAAATTCCGAACAGCTCGCTACCCCGAGCACAAACACTTCAGGCAATTTTAGGTTTAAAACGTGGACCAAACATCCCGATCCCACGAAACCACTAAAATTCCGAACAGCTCGCTACCCCGAGCACAAACACTTAGGCAATTTTAGGTTTAAAACGTGGACCAAACATCCCGATCCCACGAGTAAACAACTAAAATTCCGAACAAAGCTCGCTACCCCGAGCACAAACACTTATGCAATTTTAGGTTTAAAACGTGGACCAAACATCCCGATCCCACGAGTAAACAACTAAAATTCCGAACAGCTCGCTACCCCGAGCACAAACACTTAGGCAATTTTAGGTTTAAAACGTGGACCAAACATCCCGATCCCACGAGTAAACAACTAAAATTCCGAACAAAGCTCGCTACCCCGAGCACAAACACTTAGGCAATTTTAGGTTTAAAACGTGGACCAAACATCCCGATCCCACGAGTAAACAACTAAAATTCCGAACAGCTCGCTACCCCGAGCACAAACACTGAGGCAATTTTAGGTTTGAAACGTGGACCAAACATCCCGATCCCACGAGTAAACAACTAAAATTCCGAACAGCTCGCTACCCCGAGCACAAACCCTCAGGCAATTTTAGGTTTAAAACGTGGACCAAACATCCCGATCCCACGAGTAAACAACTAAAATTCCGAACAAAGCTCGCTACCCCGAGCACAAACACTTAGGCAATTTTAGGTTTAAAACGTGTACCAAACATCCCGATCCCACGAGTAAACAACTAAAATTCCGAACAAGCTCGATGAATCAAATATTTTCATTTTATTACTGCTGAATTCATAAAACAACAAAAAAGAAAGATTACACAAAATATTTCTTCAAGTTATGAATGTTCCAAGGTCTTACCAATTTCCGACCTTCATGATCTTCCAGCCTGTATGCTCCTCTTCCGATTACTTCCTTAATTCGGGATCCAACTTAGATCCAATGCGAGTAATTTTCGCCGGGTGACCTAACTCGATACTCATGAATTCCTCCTCGGGGATTATCCGCTCCTCCTCCTCGGGCTGTCCATGTTTCCTCTTATTACTTCCTCGCTCCCCATCTTCTCCATTTTTTCCTTTGTCTTGGGCTCCTCTCCTAATGTGACGGGTAAAGACACTTGTCCTATAGGCCTTATGGCTTCTCCAGTAAACCCATGCAAAGAAGTATTTACTTTTTGCACAGCTATACTTCCTAATTCCATCTGCTTCAACGTATTAAGGAAGAGCACATCCGCCGAGCTGCCTGTATCAACGAAGATTCTTTGCACATTATAGTTGGCTACTGTGGCTGAAATTACCAGTGCATCCTCGTGGGGAAAATAAATCCCTTGTAAATCGGCAGGTCCGAAAGCTATAGAAGGACTCTCCTGAGTATGACTTGGATTAATGGATAACACTTCGAGTTTTCGAGCATAACTTTTTCTTGCTCGGTTAGAATCTCCACATGATGTTCCTCCCGAAATTATATGTATAGTCCCTCGGTTAGGAACATTGCTCATGGTTCTTTCCCTGGTAACTTGATTTCCTGCCTCCCCTCTTTCCCCCCGTACTGCCCAAGGGACTGGCTGAAGTACTCCTCTCCCGGGATTAACATTATTCCGGGGGAAAGGAGCACTGTTTCTCAAGTCATCGTCAGCTCCTCGCCTTACATCCATTCTTCCTTCATGAAAACTCCCCCCTCGGGCACTTCCTCTTGGGCTGTTCCAATGGCCTCTCCTTCCTATTGACTTCACCACCATTTTTTATTTCCTTCTTCTGCTTCATCCTCTGTGCTTCCTCCAAATTAATATATTTAGAGGCACGCCCCAGTAATTCATCATAGTCTGACGGTGGCTTCTTGGCCAACGATCTGAACAGATCCCCCTCTCTCAACCCTTGGGTGAAAGCGCTGGCTAGTGTTTCAGATGTCACATGCGGAACATCAAGGCATGCTTGATTGAATCTTTTCAAAAAATCCCGCAGGGATTCCTTATCCATCTGCCTGAGACCGAACAAGCTTAAGGCTGTTCTCTTGCAACTTCTACTGCTCGCGAATTGATGAATGAACAACGAGCTGAATTTAGGAAAGGAATCCACTATTCCTGATGGTAACTGATTGAACCATGACTGAGCAGCGCCGGCTAGAGTAGTCAAGAACACTCTACATTTCACCCCATCTGACAGCTGATGAAGGAGTGAGGCATTCTCAAATCGAGCTAAGTATTCTTCTGGATCTGTGCTACCATCATAATTCCCCACACTCAAAGTTCTGAAATTAATAGGCAGAGGATCATCAATGACCTGAGGAGTGAATGGAGTGCTTCTTCCTGCCGAGTTAATACGGCCTTCCATTTTATTGCGCATTCTTTGTAGCTCCTCCTTTAGATCCTCCATTTGATGGTGCAAAGCCCTATCTATTTCATCATTTGAACGATTAAGAAAATCTTTCGATTCCTCCGCCTCCTCCTCCGACTTCTTTATAGAAGTTGAATCTTCTTCCTCTTCTTTACTTTCTTCCTGACAGGGGGGGGGTCATAAATTGCTTCATAACTTCTCCAACAGTTTTGGCAATCACCTCAGTTAAATGTTCCATGTGTATTCCTTGGGTAGGTAATACTCGTGAAACATTCTGCGATGATCTAGCCTCCCCAGCCCCTTCTGGTTCTGGGCATGAACGTGGGGGGGTCATTGGTTTATCCCTCCCCGACATTGGTCCTCGCCCTTTGCTTCTAACCATTTCGCCTTGAACTCTTGATCAAAAAATCTCTACTTCAACGTCTTTGCTCTTTTTGTTCCCACAGACGGCGCCAATGATGTGATCCGTTATTTTACGTGTTTGGTAGAATTAAATGTTTACGAAAAATAAAAGGAATACACCAAGATTTTTTACGTGGAAAACCCTCAAATTGAGAGAAAAACCACGGGACCTAGTCCAGTATAAAGCTCCACTATAAATATTGATAATTTACAAGATGATCTGGACACAAGAAAAAATTATTCAATGACTTACACGACTACTGTTATAGAAATTATAAAAAAGACCGAACAGACTCAAGTTTGCTCTCTTCGGAGTCTTTTAGCCCAGAAAAATCCAACCCCTTCTGTGATGACATCCGCGGGTATTTATAGGACTATTCCTAGTGATTGACTCGCGGGAGATCCGGAACACGATGTCCTCTGATCGTGGCTTAACTGGAGCCCAACACGTCCGAGAAATCCGCGCCCCATTATTGCACGTTCATTCACGCCGGTTAATTTGTTAGTTATTCCCGGGTCTTCCGCTAATCTTTGACCAGAAAATCGAGGAGGGTTACAGCTGTTCGGTAAAACCCTGCTCGGTGCTTTCCGTTCGGTGCACTATGTTCGGTATATGTCTTTGTTCGGCCCTTGAGGGATTTTACCCGAGGAGGTCAATATGTCATATGACATCATAATGCATTTGAGATTTTCAATGATTGAAAAATTTTGATTTTTTTAAATTTTCACAAGTTCACCGTTTGTTCAAGCGATTCACTTATCCCATATATATTGCTAGAATCAAACGATGTATTTATAAAAAAAACACATCGATGGTGCGCTTGATTTTAACATGATGCCATTAATTTTAGTTTTAGCAAGATGATGTACTTAATTTAACCAAAGAAACTGTTTGAGTTTATCGATGACTTATCCCAAGTGTATCACAAGGCTCAGACGGTGTACTTATAAAAAATATATTGGTGGTCACTTATAAAAAAATACGCAGGTTGTACATTTAATTTTTACAAGTGCACCACCGAGTCTAGTACCTGCATGCACCTCTAGGTCAGGTGGTGCACTTATCAAAACACACATTGGTGAATGATGCATCTCTTGAGTCTAGTGGTATATTAATTTTGGTACATTGCTAGATTCAGACAATACACTTATCAAAACACACTGGTGATACACTTAATTTTAAACCATTGACAAAAGTAAGATCGAATCAATTTTCCAAACAAAAGTAAGTAATTGACTTGTGCTTATGCCATTAATTATTTGTCAGGTTAAATACCTTTTTGACTACGTAGATTTAGCTAATGCCAGCCAGAAAGTGTAATTTCTTGGAAGATTTTGAAATAATACCGGAGAAAACGTGTTTGTAATGGGCAACAACCCACCCAAATTCCAAGAAATTGGTTGCATTTCATGATCAAATGGAAATATGATGGATAATGATATCAGACGATAATGACCATCGTCCATCTTCATTTTAATTTTGTACAATCAAAGTATAGTTTTTTTTTTAACATAGACACAAAACAAAAAAATATATTCATAAAATTTCAATTTTTGCTATTGGATGGATATCCATGCTATACAAACGAGAGGTGCAATATAACCCTAGTATGTGATGATACCTTATGAGTTGTACGGGGTCAACTTTTTGTTCATCGTAGAATTTAGAATTGAATTGGGAAATCTATGCGTGAGATGTAATCACGTGCGGTCTCATTTTCAAACTTATCATTCTTTTGAAAATTTGCAACTCGACCCTAGAGAGACTTTGCCAATGCTTTCACATTGTAGGTAAATTTGGACTCGTAGCCTTTGCGGGTCAACATTTTGTGCAACACTTGTTGAATTTTGTACGATATACATCCAAAAAATGAGATACCATATCTTACCTCTATGTTATTCGATATATAAATTAATAGTAGAAAAACTTTGGATCATCGAAAGGGGGTCGGAAAAAGTTTCCAATGTATTCATTCCGACGATCAAGTCAGACGAAAGAATATGAAAATATATGATGTAATGTAAGCAAAAATGTATGCATTATGTGCCAGATCCCTAATTGTACCCCAAACCTGGTAGTTATCGAGTATGAATTACCATTTAGCAATAAATCTCTTTCATGTTTATCCAAATAGTCTCAAGAGACGATAAGATCTCTGAATCTTTAATAAAGACAAATCAAATCCCCAAGATGACTCCGCAGTTCTTGCACTTGCCTATTTTAATAGATATGGTGTTAGCCGGTCCTTCAGCGTACTCGACCAGGTGTGCCAAAAGAGGTCGGCAACAAGAGGTTGGCCAAAAGAGGTCGACAACATGTCTCTGACCCCGGACGAATGTATGCAAAATAGGTCGGTGCATGATGTCGGTCAAGCGAAGTCAAGCAAAATAGTTTGGAAAGTAATATGTAGTTGTATGTTAGGTCGGTCAATGAGATCGGTCTAGTGGCTCCATTCTCGTGGGGTATATATATATATATATATATAAAGACTATAAATATTAAATTTTTTCTATAATAATCAAATGAAGTACTATTGACTCTTCATTGTCATCATAGGGATGCACTTAATTAATGGTAAGGGAAAGGGAATGGTTAGGAGCATAAGATAGATAAAAGTTTTATTTTTCAGATTTCTATGTATAAATATTTTATTATCAAAATTTAATTTTTAACCTAGTTTTGTTTTACATGTAACACGTCGGTAAGATGGAATAAACACTCTGTAAAACAGAGCAAGAAAAATAAAAATTGTCAGCGACAAAATGTTGACAACAAACTTATTGAAAATGTGAATTTGTATCTTTAGTGAAGAACTTTTCTTTTAATTTAAGCCAAATTATGTAATATGGGACTATGTAAGAGGATTGAATTACAATTGATAAGGATTGAACCATCAGGTTTAGTAAGTGTTATGTTGACTCGATCAGCGTACATTTGAAAGCAGCAAAGTTAATAATTCCATATATTTCTTAATTATTGAAGTCATTTCCAATTCAAATTTTTAAATTTATTGTTGAAATGAAATATTTCAATCCAATGCAACCTTTATATAATTCGCTTAGTAATTGATTATGAAAAAGGAAAAAAAGAATCCACTAAAACTGGAGAAAAATCTGAAAGCATCAAATATGGCTTATAACAAAGTTATAACCTCGTGTGGGCTTAATGTGGCCATTTTATCACATGCACTAAATACTAAAAGTTTGGATCAAAACCAATCTTTAATAAAGAAAAAATAAAGGAAACCAACAATATGGGCTACGGAGAGAGGAAAAAGTCTATCAAGACGCGTTATTCACCTTTTCTTTCTTAGCTTTATATATATAACAAAATAAACTTTGAGTTCCAACGAATCGTGGATAAGCTAAATGAATAATAGAGATAACCAAGACGGGTGGACATTATTGTAAACCTATATATATTAGTTAAAATCCAATCTAACGAGTCTAGTAATAATGAGTAAAAGAGTGTAACTTATAATTTATCGATTAAGTTGTTTTTTTCGAAACTTAATCCTATAACTAAAGAATAAATAAACACGGATCGTAGATCCAATAACTTAAAAATAAAAAAACAAAACAGAAACTAGTGTATCATGCTATACACTTCCATGTATACGTACTTACATTTCTAATCTATGTAGTGATCAAAAGAATACAAAACTGTTGATTATGTAGCAAAAATATTAGAACCAGAGAACCCTGTACAACTAGTGGCCAACGCCGGGGCTAGGAACCGAGCGTAGAATCCGATCGATGGCGGCGAGGTGGCGGGCAATGAGCTTTTCGTCAATCGTTGTGGCGTGGCCTTTCTTGCTAGGCGTAGAAGCCGGCACGGTGCCTTTCGGAAGCGACGTTAAGTACAGCCTAGCATCTGCAGCTGGGAGTTTACTATGTTCCATGTCCATTAACAACTTTCTTCCATTTATGGATGAAAACAAAGTAAATATCATAATCAAGAAAATGGAGAATACTATAATTCTTCGAGCCATTTAAGGTTTTGAGGAAGAAGGGGAAATGGGTTTTTTTTTGGGGTGTTGTTTTTGGTGGGAGAGGGGGGAAACTAATGGGGAGTGATTTTGTGGCGTGGACGTCGTATATATACACTATTCGCGAGTGGAAGTAAAATGCAAGAAACTATTGGGAATTGGAACGCGCGACGGCTAGAGAGAGGTTCTTGGCGTGCGAGTTGGTTTGGGCCAAGTCAAGTTGAAGGTTTCTTCTTGCTATTTTTCAAAATTGATAGGTTATCAATTAGAGGTGCTTAATGGATCAATTCGGTACAATCCAGTTTGAAACCGACCTATCCCAGGCTCGATAATTTTGGAACCGCTTCGATCCGGTAAGAATTCGGATCGGATCTGGCTCCGAGTCCGGTCCCGGATCCACATTTTCCGGGTTGGACCGGTTCCAACCCAAAACCAGTTATTAATAAAATATATATACATATATATTTTTTTAAAAAATAGTTTTTCTAGCTAAGTTACTTTTTAATTTTATTTTTAAATTTCTACTAGTTCGGAACCATTTAACCCAAAATCAGTAAGCATCAGTTCCAATCAATTATAACCAATTCGATACGGTAACTATCGGATTGGATCCGGTTCCTAACCAATTGGCCCAGGTCCGATTTCGAACCGGGTTGCAACAGTTTGGTTCAAATCGATTTTGGGCCAACCCAGTCCTTTAAACAGCCACAGTCTCGATTTTATATATGCAAACAAAATAGCAAGAAGAAGTGACGCGTGGAAGTTGAATTAGGTGGGGAATGAGCTAAGCCGTCGGCCTAATTTCTTAGTTATTTCATGCTTGCACACCATCAGTTCAAACATTCATTAAAATACGTACATATTTTAGCTAAGCCTTGAGAACGATTGTTAGTATGTTATTGCAACATATATTTTAATCTTGAATTAATTATTTTAAACTTACAAGTATGCAGGGGCAAAGCCGCCAAATTTTAGGGTAAAATTTGATTTTCGAAAATTGCGTCATTTAGCCAAACCCTGAAAATAGTATTAGTCATACTTAAGTGTGTTTGTAATTGATTATTCAAAATATATCTGATGTGAACCTTTATTTTAAGTATTTGGTAGAATGAAGTGTTAACGAAAAATAAAGATGAACACACCAAGGTTTTTACGTGAAAAACCTCAAATCGAGAGAAAAACCACGGGACTTTATCTAGTATAAGTTTTACTATCACACTTTTTCTTGATTACAGGACTCCCGGGACACAATTTGCAATTGTCCAGAGACTTATAGAAAAATCTCAGAAAAATAATGACAATGACCGAACAGAAGTAAATTTGCTCTCTTCGGAGTCTTTTTTGTATAGAAAAATTCAACCCTTTACTATGAGACCATCTGCGAGTATTTATAGGGCTGTTCCCGGTGATTGGTTCGCGGGAGATCCGGAATACGATATCCTCTGATCGTGGCTTAACTGGAGCCAAACGTGTCCGAGAAATCCGCGTCTCATTACTGCACGTTTATCCACGCCGGTTGATTTGTTGGTTATCTCCGGGTCTTCCGCTAGTCTTTGACCAAAAAACCGAAGAGGGTTTAGCAGCTGTTCTGTTCGGTGTTTTCTATTCAGTAAAACCCTGTTCGGTGCTATCTGTTCGGTTTTTCGGGGGATTTTACCCGAGGAAGTCAATATGTCATATGACATCAGTATCAATATTGTTTTTATTTAAAGCTAAAAAAAATTAACTTTAAGTAAAAAACAGAGCTAACAAACTACAGCTCTAAAGCGGCAAACGTAGGCACGAACGAAATTGGTCCTACAAAATTGTCAAACAAATCGTTGTTTTTAGACTTGGAAGATCCATAAAATAATGAGAGTGATTTTCAAGTTTTTCAAACACCACGTGGGCTTGTCTAGTGTAGCATTCATCCGCATGATGTCTTTTTATGTAATTGATTATTAATTAGTTAATGATCGGTCCTGGCTCTTTGAAGTCACCTAAATATGAAGTTGAATTCCACTAAATCAGATGAGCAGAAGATAGCATGTTCAGCGGGACGATTGTCATTATTGTCCAAAAATATGCTGCTCGAGAACCCTAGTTATAACATTCTTCACCTTTTGATCGAAAAAAAGAAGATAACTTGTTCTAATAAAATATTAAAATTTTATTGCTAAATCAGAGAAGCTGCTTGAGTTAGTAAGGTTACAACGAGCTAATCAACCTATAAATAGATAGTCATCTTCGATAATTTAAATTTAAATCTATTAATTGGATAAATTTGGAGACAGTCACCGCTGGTCTATTATCGAGACCGAAATGTTATTGTGAAGGAGTATTGAAAATAATCCACATAGCTCAAAGTTGGATTTTTGTGAATAGGTGAAAGACACATCCTTCGTGTATGACATATGAGGGAGGCAGTGTATACTATTTTACAAATCACTGGAGAAATGCCCATTTACAAACAATATGGGAGTAATTTGTCTATAAGCGACACCATATGTGATAAAATGAATATTTACAAATCACGAAGGTAATGAATATTGATGATAATAATAGACTTAATTGTCACCGTATCCTCAAAGTTTGAGTGGTTTTTTAAACAAGGATGACTTCAATTACATATATCATATGGAATGTCGAACGAAAACATGAGTAATTTAGAAAAGTAGACAAATAAATTGACATAGATAAATGGATATTCGGTTTTTTAGTGTCGCCACAACACTCGTGTATGTACATGATTTGTCAAATTCATAACTAACAAAACACAAATGAGTGAATTATTAGTAATCAATTAAATGCAATTTTTGTTTATTCTTATCCTTATCTTCTCTGCATACGTAATTGTCCCCTATCCTGCTGTACTTTAAAAATTCGAAGTTTTAAAACATTAGAAAAATAGTAATAAAGCGAAAAAATAGCAAAAACAGAAAAAAAAACCCTTCACTGAATTTGCTGGCCGTAGCATGAACTACTTCTTTGAATCTGATTTTGACCCAAAATTATATAAAAGATTGAATTTAGAATTTTTGTTTAACAAGTAAAAAATAAGGGTAAATTTTAAAATAGTCCTACAGAATATGAACGTTTCAAATATTAGTCCCAAATTTTTAAACTAATAAAATATAGTCACACACATAAAAAAAATAAAAAGTCTCATACATGTTTTTAAAAGATTTCTTATAGAAATTATTTTTTAACAAAGTTGTCTCATAATTGAATTTGAGGCTTTGAGACTACTTTTGTTTAAAAACACAAGTTTGGGAACTAATATTGATTAAAACAAAAGTTTGGGATTATTTTGATTAAAAATAATTTTTATGGGACTATATTTCAGTCATAAAAGTTTGGCATCAGTATTGCAAAAAATTAAGGAAAGATAAAATTATTTTTTTGAGGAAGGCAGCTGCCTCCTCCTTATAACGTCTGTTTACTTTACTTATACACCAACTCAACATTAAAATGCATCTTTTAAATAAAAATATAAACTTAAATAGTATAATTTTAGATCAATAATATTAAGTTGATCTGTAAATAATACACATACCAAATTTATACAAGTATTTTCCGCATGCGTATGTCCAACTGGTGGCGTAACCATTGCCCATCCACATATTATGATATGCAAACAAATTAAGCAATTTGACTTTACTTAATTTAATGCTCAATTTGGTAGTAAATTAGGGTATATGTTTTTGGAAAACTGCCGTTGAGCAGATTCGATATGTTTGGACGCGTTGGTATTTGTCCATATATAAATCATAAAATTAAAGTTTCTGTCAATCAATAATTAAAATTTAGCATATAATAAAATAAACAAGGATTTTGAATGAATGTATAAATTTAATTTAGATTAAATGAAAAAAGCAATGTAATAAGTGAATACATATTGATGTCATATGACATATTGACTTCCTCGGGTAAAATCCTCTCAAGAGCCGAACAAGTCGTATACCGAACAGAATGCACCGAGTAGATAGCACCGAGCAGGGTTTTGCCGAACAGCTGCTAAACCCTCCTCGGTTTTCTGGTCAAATATTAGCGGAAGACCCGGGAGTAACAAACAAATTAACCGGCGTGAATAAACGTGCAGTAATGGGGCGCGGATTTCTCGGACACGTTGGGCTCCAATCAAGCCACGATCAGAGGACATCGTGTTCCGGATCCACCGCGAGCCAATCACTAGGAACAGTCCTATAAATACCCGCAGATGTCATCATAGAGAATGTTGGATTTTTTCTGGGCAAAAAGACTCCGAAGAGAGCAAATTTATGTCTGTTCGGTCTTTTTTGTTATTTCTCAAAAATATTCGTACAAGTCATTGAGCGATTGTAATTTGTGTCCAGAGAGTCTTGTAAATCATCAACGTTTATAGTGAAGTTTTATACTGGACAAGATCCCGTGGTTTTTCTCTCAATTTGAGGGTTTTCCACGTAAAAATTTTTGGTGTGTTTATCGTTATTTTTCATTAACACTTTATTCTACCTTATATTCAAAAATCACGAGTCTCATCACATATATTACTTATTATTATTATTATAAGCAGAACAAACATTCGAGTGAGTAGACGAAGATGCCATGTTTGTTTTCCTCTTGTTGTCATAATAATATATATAGACTAGCACTGCCTAAGTTGACCCTTGTAATGTGTCTAAATTAGATGTACGCATGCTAAACACAACCTGAAAACTTTTAATAACAACAAACGGTGGCAATAAGAGAGTAAAATTGAGGGTCGTCGACGTTGAATATTAAAATAATTTTTTTTTAAAAAATTATCTTTGTTTTTAAAACTAGCCCTTTTGTTATTATATATAATATAAAATCTACTCTATAATTTAAATTATCCCTAATAGTCAAGCTGATATGACCCCTGCAAACTTTTTATCTAATATTATATATAATGCTCATGTATAAGATTCAACGACCATTATTAGTATTATCATGATACTTATTTTTTTGGGTAAAAAGCGGACAAATCTCAATATTAACCAATTTTAACACTTTGTCCCCTAATATTTCAAAACGTGTATTTTAGCAAGCAGTGCACTTTACATCCCCTAAACAATTTTAAGCAGTGTACTTAACCCCCTACACAATATTCGGAAACTATTTTTCCGAATATTCTTGCTGCAAATTCACTCGTATTCGTCTCACATGCCACTGTCGAGAGTATGTATGTCTTCTCATGTATTTTCTGCAGCAGTTTTATGAGTAAAATTCATCGATGTAGGTATACTCGTAACATTCATTTTCATGTATTTTCTGATGGGTATACTCGTAAAATTCCTATAGCAAATAAATGAAAAGACATGCATACCCTCGATCATGACATGTGCGATACATGTGAGAGAATTTGCAGCCACAATATTGGCAAAAATTGTTCCCGAATATTGTTTAGGGGGTTAAGCGCACTATTTAAAATTGTTCAGGAGTTAAATGCACCTTTTGAAAGGTTAGGGGGTAATGTGCTAAAAGAGGTAAAGGTTGAAGGTTGTCCGCTTTTTACCCTATTTTTTTGTATTAAATGTAGTCTCAAAGCATTATAGCAAGGTCAGATCTCCTTTGGGGCACATGTGGGTTATTGCCTACCTAATTTGTTTGTCTTAGCACTCTGCAGCACATCAACATATATTTTCTAATTATTACATGAGGTTCCCACACACACATAGATCCAAGGCCACCGTAGGATTTATGGTGAGAGTTTCACACATTAGAATGTCCCATTTTTGCGGCAATGACTATTGAATTACCCTAGCCGATTGGATATTTTACTGCCCAAGTTTTTTGGTTACCAAAGAAGTGAGTTTGTTGAACTTTTCGACTTCGAAAGTCAATTATCTTCATTAATCATGGGATTTTTATATACTAATCTTGTTCATATTTATCATTTAACACTATTTCTTGGTCTCAGATTTATGGACTTCGATTTGGGCTACATTGTTATTTTTTCATTCAAGATTATCTGATGTACATTAAGTGTTTATAGGAAGGTCTCTACTGAGTCCACACACACACTGTCGAGAGTATGTATGTCTTCTCATGTATATATATTCACTTAAATTTCTAGTTAATTAATCCTATTTGAGCTCCACTCAATATATCGACAAGATCAATGCTCAAGTCAATTATATAGTTAAAAGCGTGAATTGTCGGCTTGGAGAGGTGATGATGCCGGGGAGATTAAGAACACTTGGTCCAAGGACTAATTATTTTGTTTGTCTGCCGAGGGACAATATGTCATTTCGGGACTTGCCGAAAGTGTTTTGTGCTCTATTTGATGGTTACCTCTTAACTACATTTTTGTATGAGTGTGTGGGAACGAGATTCGGAGTTAAATCAAAGCCCCGGGTGAAAACACACATGTATGTAGAGAAATAAACATTTATTATTCAAATAGACGATATATGAAAGTAAACACCACCCATCATGTTTGTCCGGTGACTTAAATTTATCTAACTAGTAAGATGCCAAATTACACATTTTGAGTTTGTAAAACAATCTAAAGGGTTTTTTGAAGGAAGATCAACTATAGCCCATAATATTTTGGATTTGAAGGAAGATGAATGTTGATACATGCCTTTCTTTGGGGTTCGAGCAATAGGCAAGGATTATACTCTTCTGCTTGGGCAAATGGATCCTCACATGGCCAAGACATGCAATTCTCGAAGGGTGCAGTATGGCACGCAATAACTCTGCAAATACTTGGATTTTTGAGTCAAATGCATTGAATGTTGTCCAAACCAAACATAATCAACAATTCGAGAAACAATTTTCTAATGTCATTTTAGACACTATCCGTGAAGAGCTAATGGTTCAGCACATAGTTTAGACACTCATATAAACTTTTGGTCAAGCTTTTGATTATGTGGATGCAATTCCACTGTGTATATAGTATGCTATAAATATTGACAATTACTTCGTTGCTTAATGGAATAGTTGTTGCGGTTTCAAAAAACAATCCAAGGGGAATAGTTTTGGGCTGTAGTTAAGCCCAATTTGCTACTTTGGGCTTCGTCGTAATTGTGTTTTTAAGTGATAACACGTCATAATTACCAATTTAGCCAACACGACTTACACAGTTGCTCGACAAACCCTTCTCAATGTAAAATCGCATGATGTTACCACGATTTCAATTGTAACTTCCTTCATTTATATTAAGTTACGGTAGACAAATCTCCAACATCTTCCGTCCAACGTCCTTTCTAGGAGTGTGTACAGTTGTAAGAAAATATGTGGTGTGCAAGTACCCCAGCCATACAAAATCAAGACATTAATCTAGTACCTTCTCTCTCTGTAAATTGTTGTGTGTATGCTTGCGCTGATAAGTATGGAGTGTTGTAGTGCGACGGACATCTACTATTTTTCTAGCGCCAGAAATTTGAACTACCAGGTTTGCAAGTTTCTTGAACGCCTTCAGAAATCTGTTCTTTTTTTATTGTTGTTTTGGTATTTGTTTCTTAATCTCACCGGATTTTTTTAATGAGTATCTTGGTATCTTTTCTTTTATTTGGTGTACTATAGGTTATGAGAAATGCTTGAGGTGTATGGATTTATTGATCATCGAATTATAATTAGTAGTGCATGAGAAATGTGGGTGATGAATATAGTCTGCTGATTGAGACTCATGGTTTCTTGATTGAATAAGATTGTGGTTTTTGTTTTTATGTCTTTTTCCCAATGCTTCATGACCGATCATGTAAAGTATTATGTAATACTTTTTCCTTATGTTTGAAATTTTCTTATCTTGAAATCTTGTCACTAACAATCAAATACGTGCTTGACACTGTATCTATTTGGGTACTCTCAATGCCATTTAGTCTTTTGTTGGGATTTGCTTCTATATCATTAAGAATTTGCACCACTACAGTTGGTGCATGGGTGTAGTTTATCGATAATTGATGCATGACATCATCCAAGGTATGCCATAAATGTTGTTTTAGTTTAAGGTTTGCGCCTTTTTCCTTGTGCATGTCTCAAGACTTAACTTTGACCGATAGTAGCACTACTTCTTGAAGAAATGTAAGCAATACAAATGAGTAGAACTGAACTGTTATAGTTTATTTTCTTGTGTTGGTTTTGTTACCAAAAGTAAGGCATGTTGTGAAATTATTTTCATATCCGGAAGCTAAATTATTCTGTGATGCAGGGTGTTTCATTTGTTGGGAAAAGGTTGCCTGGGGCATCTCAATTTCCATCGGTGTTGCCTTGTACACTTCCAAATCCTTTTCTTCAACGTAAATTCCAATCCATTGTTTACGAACAAAAAGCACCATTATATTCCCCGAGAACCTACAGAGGCCTCATTCTCTCAGAAGCTGGAAAGCAACGTTGGGATGTGGGCAGATTTTTGAAAACACTCTATTTCTTTAATGGACCTCCCTCTCCTGCAAAGGTTCACCTTGCTAAAACCTTTTTATATGTCTGGGTCTTGATGTTATTATTCAATCTTTAGTCTGACATGTTCATTCGTACTTGAAGTTCTTCGAATTTCTGATTGCGAAACTCTCTGGTCCTTCACCTAGAGAAGAAGTAAAGCCAATGGACACTTCTGGGATCGTACTAGTTACTGGAGCTACTGGTGGTGTCGGCAGAAGGGTGGTGAATCTCTTGCAGAGAAAAGGGTTACCAGTTCGAGTATTGGTAATTTCTATTATTCACGAGTTGTTACTTTCTACTGTTATTTTGATTTGTTTTAATGATGGTAGAACACTTTTTGATGCATGAAGAATTCTAATCTTTGAATTTGATAGATTTCATTATTTCATCACAATCTCATTGGCATGGTTTCAGGTCAGGAATGAAGAGAAAGCTAGAAGACTGCTGGGTCCAGATGTGGACTTGGTGAGTTTGCTGCCTTTCAACCAAGTCTAAGGAGGAGACAGTTCTGATTATCATTTTAGTTTTAATACTTGTTTCTTGATGGATATATCTTATGCAATGGCTATTCCTTGGTGAAACATTGATGTTATATTATTTCAAATTTCAAAACTTTAAATACTAATTACTTGTTTGGCATGTGCGGCATATTTAAACTCTTCTGCTGTACATTTCCAAATATATTAATTCAGGTCATTGGAGATGTTACAAAGGCAAGCAGTTTGATACCAGAGAACTTTAAAGGAGTGAGAACTGTTATCAACACTGTTTCGGTCATTGTTGGCCCAAAGGAAGGTGATACTCCAGATAGGGCCAAATACAGCCAGGTGTGAAATAATCTCATCTAGATAAGACCATTTATGTTCTTCATAGCTTTTATGCTTGTTAGTGCAGCAATATATAAACTGTTGCATTGAGAAAATATTGTGCCAATAAATTTCAAAAAGTTTTGAGTTTCATGCATTATTGAGTATGTTAATCTCTAACAATATTGTCATATGTTTCCACAGGGAATCAAGTTCTTTGAACCAGAGGTTAGCAATACATTACCTCCCAAACATCTCTGTAATGATCTGTTTGTTGAGTGGCTTGAACTTCATTCTCTGCTGTTCCCAGTTTCTCCACCTGAGCAAAATGGGTTCTTATCATTTATTATTGGTGTATGTTTGACTGGTAAAAACAGATAAAAGGTGATTCCCCTGAAATGGTGGAGTTCGTTGGGATGAAAATCTGATTAATGTCATTAGGGAAACTGTTGGACTTCGCCATGGGAAACTGATATTTGGATTCGAAGGTGCGTTATCTTTTCCTTTTAGATGTCAAATCATGAAAATTCTTCCGTGTTATCAGTGATTATAGTCTTTCTGAATTGACAATCACTCATCCTTCACGTTTCTCCCTTCTTTTGGTCATTTTTCCCCATTCTGATCACTGCATTTTTTACCCTGTTTGTATTTGCATCTACATTTCCTCCACAGATAATAGTTCATCCAGAGAACTTACTTGGGGTGCATTGGATGACGTTGTCATGGGAGGAGTGAGTGAAGGTTCATTTCAAATCGATCCAAATGGTGGTGAAAATGGTGGTCCAACAGGAATTTTCAGAGGTTTGCACTTCATGCTTTAACAAATCTATTAGGCCCTTTATTTAAAATCTATTAATATGACTATTGCTTACTTCTATCAAAAGATTAACATCTTCTCTTTAGGAGTTGTTTCCACTGCAAACAATGGCGGTTTTTCTAGTATCAGGACGAGGGTAAGTGCTGGTTTGATCTCTTTAATGCTCGGTGAACCATTTTGCGCATAACTTTAAATGTTATATCAGCTTTTCACTTTTGCTCTTTCTTTCTTTGCTAAGAAACATCCTAATAGCGCTTTCCTATTATATTTCGTTTCCCGTAAGAATGTTTTCTTTGTTTCTTATGTTATCTTGCAACATTAGACCTAGCCATTGCATTATTTTACTCTAAAGTCGTAACTCCACATAATGTCGAGATAGATTTCATGCTTAAGAATATATCGGGAATAAACTTCATTCATGCATATTTCATGAACTGCGGAATGGAATACGATGCAAAGTTTAAACAATCAGCGGAAGAAAATAAAGCTGCAAATGACCTTTATCTTTGTTATATCTGACTGAGATGATCATTAAAGAATTTGAGCCTTTTATGGTTCAACTTTGTAGAACCTCTTGGACAAGGGCTAGATGAAGAAGATCGATTTAGCCAATCCTAAATAAGCACGAGACTAGGCTATATAAGTTTGGTGATGTGCAAAATGCAGTTTTAAGTCCCAATTTTAGAGTTTAAAGTATCTATTTTTTGCATTAGAATTTCTCAGCGCCAGAAAATCTTTCTGCATATGATGGTCTTGAATTACGCCTCAAAGGTGATGGCCGTAGATATAAACTCATAGTCCGAACTAGCCGTGACTGGGACACCGTTGGCTATACAACTGGTTTCGACACTGTGAATGACCAATGGCAGTCGGTTAGTAAATATGATTTTCTTGTCCACCAAATATTAAGGATCAATAGTAATTTCCTCTTGTAATCACTTCCAGGTGAGACTGCCTTTCTCTTCTTTGAGGCCTATATTTAGAGCACGAACGATGCCTGATGCACCACCATTTGATCCCAGGGAAATTATATCATTGCAGGCATGCTTCAATAATAATTTTCTGTGTGCTTCCATTTTCACTTTTCATTTCAAGTATTCGATATTCTTCGGTAAAACATGCTCATGTGAAACATTATATACAGCTCATGTTCAGTAAGTTCGAGTATGATGGTAAGTTAAACCCAACTTTCAAGGAAGGTCCATTTCAACTTCCAATATCAGCCATAGGGGCATACCTAAAAGAGCCAATAACGTCCAGGTTCATAAACACGATTTATTTTGCAATATATTCTCATGGAAAGTTTGATCTATGCTGATTTTATGTTCTCTACTCTGCCAACTTCATGATCCCATAGGTTCGTGCATGTAAGTTCAGCTGGAGTCACTAGGCCTGATAGGCCAGGACTTGATTTAAGCAAGCAGCCTCCAGCTGTCCGCCTGAACAAGGAATTGGATTTCATCCTTACCTACAAATTGAAGGTTTCACATTATACAATGCGTCATACTGATCTTCAATATGTGTACATATCTACACACACACACACACACACACACACATATATACGTAGCTTGAGGCTAAAATCTGAATGATGGAAATCTTTTCCTTTTACTTACATTCCGATTGTTAGTCAATCAAGTGATGAGCATTGAGTTTTCATGTTCATTCCAACTTTATACCCAGACAACATTTATCCTGATCAAATCCAACAGTAGAACACAAGTAGCTTGAAGCTAAAAACAGAATGAAGGAAATCTTTTCCTTTTACTCACAATCCAATTGTTATAGACTATAGACTTATAGGTATCATATTTAACCTTCCAATTCATGTCAACAAGCTAATGCTTGACTCATTATTCTGATTACCTTTGTACAGTTAAACTTTCATTCTTTCACTGTTAAATAATCGCAGGGGGAGGATTTGATCAGGGAAAGTGGGATTCCATACACAATTATCAGGCCCTGTGCATTAACTGAGGAGCCTGCTGGAGCCGAGCTCATCTTTGATCAGGGAGACAATATAACGGTATGTTTACCAAATGAAGTATACAAAAGTTCATTATATTCTTGTGTACCACTTATGAACTCCATTTTGCTTAATGTGATGTCTTATATTTTTTCGTGGGCAGGGTAAAGTTTCGAGGGAAGAGATTGCACGAATATGCATTGCTTCTCTTGAAAGCCCATATGCATGTGACAAGACATTTGAGGTTATCTTTTTGAATTTGCTTCAACAGACTTGAAGGCGGTTTATTTATTCCTTTCTCTGTCTTTTACAGGTTAAGAGTGTCGTTCCATTCAGTGAACCGTATACTGTGGATCCTGAAAATCCTCCAGCAGAAAAAGACTATAATGTTTACTTCCAGGATCTGAAAGTTGGTATTACTGGAAAAGAAAGCTTAGAACAAACCCCTGTTCCTGTCTAAAACCATGCATGGTTGGTTGATTTGAGCATTATATCATCCGTTGGGTGATTTGTTTTATACATTGTCTAACATGCAGTTTCCTTCTCAATCTTAGGTTGTTAATGTGAAAATATTGTTCACGATATTCTTAAAGCTACTGGAGCTCTTAATTTCTATATCTGTTGTCATTGGATAGATAAATTATTCCAACATAATCAATTATTGAATATTCTGTAAAATGTGTGTATAAATATGAACTAGCCTGGTGTTATGTGGTTGAGGAAAATAATATTCAAATGGTCCCAAATATGAGTCCGTTTCAGTTGATGAATCTAGAATCGTATGCCTAAGCCTTTATACAAGGCATGATTGAGAGCTGAAATGATATGCATAGCATTGGTAAATTCTATCTGTTTTCACCTTCCCAATTTCTGGAGTTTTGGGCAGTCTTGAATTCCCTAAATTATTGATCTAATTCTTCTATTAGCTATCACAGAGTTATTTTTTTAGGTTCTTTTGTCCTTTTTTTTCTCTACTTCATTGAGGTGAATTAGTTATTTGCTCTTTGCAGGCTTCGGTTAAACTTTAAACACGAGGATGAGAATGCATCAAGAGGGTGATTAGCTTGTCTAGTTTTGTCTTGTGGAAAGACTCTTCCCCTGTATATGTCCTTGAAATGTCGACGTAAATATCGGAGATGGGAGAACATGAGCAAGACGCTCTGTCTTTGTCTTCACGAGAAAACTCGAACGTGTAAACGTGATGTGATTTTGATTACTCGATCAGCAGTAATTTATAGTTCTGAGTCTAACGGTGATGGCTTTTCATCATGTGCTACTAAGTACTTATTTCATTTATACCTGTTACTGAATCCAATCTATTTCAAAACTAACAAGTTCCACTTGAACCATATTTTGGAACTTCTGATCTTGTTTCTAATGATAGATATTGATTGGTTGTTAGGGATTACAGCTCCCTCCAAATTTATTCAAAATTGGGTAGTAACGACAGCGCATCTACATCAGGAACTTTCAACAGCGATTTTAGGTATGCAAAATTTAACTCTGAAAGTAGGACATTGTGCAGACTTATTAGCTATTTGTTGTGTTTCTTGAGTTAACTCTTTATCAAGATCCTTCCTACAATTGCATTCAAGATTCTGATCTTATGCACAGACTCTGCACGACCAACTATCAATCTGATGCAACTCAATTCACTCTTGTTTAAAATCGTTTGATACAGACAGTGAACTTGTGCATGTGATTGATGAGTATATGGCATCAGTTTTGGAGATTAATGCAATGAACAAATCATATAAATATAATCGAACAATCACAACATTGAATATATTGGCATAAACGAGCGGAAAAAATCAGAATCAAAATTATCGAAATAGCAAGAAGAAAAGAACGACACCGATTTACGTGGTTCGGCCAATCACGCCTACTTCCACGGGGAGTCAATGATATTGATTATCTTCAATCAAGAATCCACCATACAATTCTCCAGAATTCACATCTAAAACACTCTTATGTATTACAATGTATTAGACTTCACAAAATTCTATCCAGAATTGAATTCTCTTCCCCTTGATTCTCTCGGCTCTCAGTTTTCTTTTGTTCTCAACTGCTTGTTTTTCATAATCTGATTCCCCCTTCTACTTGCACTCTAATCAGGTATTTATAGCTCCACAATAGTCACCCATTATAGCAAGTACCAGGTTGACTCACTTATAGAAAACTAATCAGCATTGCAACTGAACCACAGAAAATAAAACCGTTGCTGGACCCGAGTTCTTCAACTATTATTCCTGATTGAATAAATTGATAATTCCTAACAATCTCCACCTTATCAACTTATCCAATGCTTCATACCATTGACTCCAATTTCCTTATTTCTAAGGCACCTCCAGACTGGTTCTTTTAACCATCCTCAAACCAGTTTCAGTTTTTCCAAATGACTCCACCTCAATGACCATGTCCATAAGATTATTTCCAGCCTTCACTCCCCCAGAGTTCACATCAATACTAAGCTTTAATCTTTCACCTATAGTCTTTGAATTCTTCATATTCATTGTACACCATTCAAGGGAATTCCTTGCTGACATATTGCAAAACATCCGCTGAACAGAACTCCTCTTCTTGCAAATTGAAGGACATGTATAATTCCTTCCAAGTAAAGAGACATCTTCCATGGTTGCTCGTTCACCTTTCCCTTTTTCTTCTATGTTAATGACCTTGTCCAAGATATCAATCTCATCCTCATTAATCTGAGATTTTTGTGCTGATGGAACAGCCACAGACTCAAAATTTTCATGAGCTTTTTGGATTCCTTCGTGCACTTCACTAGCTTGCTGGTATATTAAAGGATATAGTGCACCTTTGGGAGTAAAACCTTGCTGCCTTTGCTCACAATCAGTATCAGATTCTTCCATTTTAGGTCTTGGTGGCTCCACCTTTACCCTTGTATCTCTAGAACAATACACAGAGTCTTGCTTTGGGTTTCTATGTAGAATGTATAGTCCATTTCTTATTTTTCCTTCCATAATCACTCCCAGTTCCTTATGTACTGTCATGGTGCCATTCTTGGCTTTGAAAGAGCACCCATGACGATCTAGAGAACTCAAAGAAATCACATTCCTTTTGAGCTCGGGTATATAACGAACACCACCAAGAACTACATTTGATCCATTGTTAAATTTCAATCTGACATTTCCAATTCCATGCACCTTACAAGTCTTGTTGTTTCCCAAGTACACTCGCCCACCTTCCACTGATTTGAACGATTCAAACCAGCCTCTATTTGCTGTCATGTGAAACGTGCACCCACTATCCATAACCCAATCACAATCTGTTTTCATCTTGGTTTCTGTCATACACAGTACCTCTGCACCATCATAATCTTCGTGCACAACAGCAGCGTCCCTTGCTCCTTTGGCTTCTCCGGTTCTTTCTTGAGTTCAGGACATTTTCTTCTATAATGTCCTTCCTTGTGTCATTGAAAACACTTTACTCTCCTAATTTTTGACTTAGGTTTTTCCTTGTTTTTTCCACAAGTTTCACAATGACCAGTCCTTTCCTTTGAAAACAAATCAGCCCCCGTATCTTTGAACTTATTTTCCATCTTCTCTTCGGTTTCTTTTGATTTTAGAGCTCTTTGTATGTGATCCAAAGATAAACTCTCCTTTGCATACTTCATCGTGTCTACAAAAACAGTGTACGATTTCGGGAGTGAATTCAATATTATGATAGCCTTATCTTCATCTTCAATCTTGAAGCTAATATTTTCTAAGTCAAGGAGAATTTTGTTGTAGTCATCAAGATTATCGCTTAAAGACCTAGACTCAACCATCTTAAATCCAAACAGTTTTCCTTTCAAATACACCCTGTCTTGTAGGGACTTAGTCATGTAAAGAGATTCAAGTTTGGCCCACAAACCCCCAGCCGTGTCTTCGGATGAAACTTCCCGGAGCACCTTGTCATCCAAATGAAGCGTGAGCGTGCTGAAAGCCAATTCCATCATCTCGCTCTTTTGCTCATCATTCAATGATTCTGGCAGTGACTTCAAACCACCAAGGGCTTTCGCAACTTTCTGTTGAACGAGGATAGCATACATTCTACCCCTCCATAGTGCGAAATCTCCTTTGTCATCGAACCGTGCAACTTCTATCTTTGTAGTCATGTTTCTTGATCAAGATTCAGTCAAGAAAGGAAACAAGAAACGTAATCTTGAATGTGTTTCCTACGGACGATGCCAATTGTTGTGTTTTCTTGAGTTAACTCTTTATCAAGATCCTTCCTACAATTGCATTCAAGATTCTGATCTTATGCACAGACTCCGTACGACCAACTATCAATCTGATGCAACTCAATTCACTCTTGTTTACAATCGTTTGATACAGACAGTGAACTTGTGCATGTGATCGATGAGTATATGGCATCAGCTTTGGAGATTAATGCAATGAACAAATCATATACATATAATCGAACAATCACAGCATTGAATATCAATGCATAAACGAGCGGAAAAAACCAGAATCAAAATTATCGAAATAGCAAGAAGAAAAGAACGACACCGATTTACGTAGTTCGGCCAATCACGCCTACTTCCACGGGAGTCAATGATATTAATTATCTTCAATCAAGAATCCACCATACAATTCTCCAGAATTCACATCTAAAACACTCTTATGTATTACAATGTATTAGACTTCACAAAATTCTATCCAGAATTGAATTCTCTTCCCTTGATTCTCTCGGCTCTCAGTTTTCTTTTGTTCTCAACTGCTTGTTTTTCAAAATCTGATTCCCCCCTTCTACTTGCACTCTAATCAGGTATTTATAGCTCCACAATAGTCACCCATTATAGCAAGTACCAGGTTGACTCACTTATTAGAAAACTAATCAGCATTGCAACTGAACCACAGAAAACAAAACCGTTGCTGGACCCGAGTTCTTCAACTATTATTCCTGATTGAATAAATTGATAATTCCTAACACCATTAAATGTTAATCCACTGCTCTCTGTAATGCAACTGATACATTTTCCTGCAAGTGTTCGAAACATTTTGGGTGGTGTCTATGAAATTATGATGTAATTTGGTGTCTGATCTATGAAATTTTAATGGTTTGAAAGTGACAAGGTAGGGAGTATCCAACAACTTATATTAGACCACTATCCTCCTAGTACCATTTAAGAGCAGCATTGATTGGTTGGGTCTGAGTGCATGGATTTCGACCCTTTCACGAGAGCCATGTGACGATCGAATAAGACATGACTCGAAGTTATGTATAAAAATTTGAAGTCTAAATGTATCATCGATGATATTCTGATCGAAAGAAGCACTTGGATAAAGTCGACGATTGTGCACGACCCATCTTGATTTCTTCTATGATTCATATAGCCTACCTCAATCCATTAAGATTAAAGACGTAGTTGTTGTTGATTGATTGGTTGGGGGGTTTGAGTGCCAACTTTCCTAATGCTTGAGTAAACATTATTCCTTTAATAAAATCTTAATCTCCGGGATTGAATGATGTACAAATTAATTTTTGTGTTTTGGGTGAAATGATTCGCCTTGCGTATATGAATCTGATTTCAAGTTTTTCAAAATAAAAAAATATCATTATATCAACATAACATGTCAAATTTCAAAAATCACATCAAATCAAATGTCCAACATAAAATAATAACAATAAAGCATCTAAAAAACAACGCACAATGCCCAAAAAGAACAATATCACAAAATTATAAAAATATTTAAAAGATTATGAAATGATTCACAAATTTTATAATTTACAAGAAACTGAACATATTCATTTATAATATACAAGACACATTTATAGAATTATATGAATTTTTTGATAAGACACATAAAATATTATTTTGTAATTATTTCAATAACAATAAATTATATAAAATATATTTTTTTCAAAAAAATTGATTTATAATTTTAATTAAAAATAAATAAATTTTTAAAAAAGAAAGAAAAATGAAGGAACCGGCCGGTTCGTCGGTTGATCGATTCACTAGTTGAACCGATTTTTTATCGATTCAGTCCTGTTCACATCGATTTTTTAGCAGGGTGATTTTAGAGGGTCAACCAGACCGACCAACACAATCACGGTTGAACCGGCCAGTTCGCTCCGATTTTCAAAACAATGGTAATAACTGATATGGTATTTTTTTTTATCCAAATAATAATTTTTTTTAGCATAATCCAAATAATTGATATGGTATTGATTCAACTTATGTGCAATAATACATCATAACATGGCATATTAAAGAAGTGAGCTGGACAATTTAGGATATCCTTAAATTTATCAAATCATGTGCTTGTTGTTAACTATATCACATTATCGGTTTGTTTGATGATGCTCTTAAGGGCAGTGCCTTTAGGGTCATCATCACCATTCATTTGGAATCTTTTTTTTAAAAGGAAAAAAAACATTCCATTTGGATGGTGGATGTTACTTCTAAGGGCAGCGCCCTTAAGGGTAGCAACAAAGTTTCCCACATTATCCCTCGCTCCACAAAAAAGATATATTTACCTTTGCATTTCCGGAGAAAGCAGCCGGTTGGACAGAATGAACAAAATGACTCTTTGTTTTTACTTTTGTCTTTTCTCAGATGACTTGATATATATGGGGAAATAATTGTATGCAAGCGGTTTGGATCACACTTATATATCAACTTAATATCAAAATATGTCTTTAAATAAAATATAATAAACAATAAAATCATTGTAGACCAATCATATTGAGTTTGTCTGCCACTTATATTGTGTTTTTGGTGTGTCGGGGCGGACCCAGCTAAGACATGGTTTCTGAATACAAAAGATTTTCTCATGGATCTGGACTAGAAAGTTTTAGTGAAGCACTTGGCATTACATCAACCACATAAACTCAAGTACAGAAGATAAACAAGTTGACTTACAGCAATTGCAACTTATGTACAAAGAGCTATGTATTATATTTCCATTGAATATCAATTAGCCCGCTGAAATAATCTCTTCATTCTTCTAGTTTCTTTTTGGAGAACACAAGCATGCCTGCAAGAACAAAACGTTAAGCATTAACATAATAACTGCATGGCATGAACTCCGACTTTTCTGTGTTAATAAAACATAAGCCTAACAAACATTTGATTGTTGAAATATTCGATGTGAGATCGTTACATTTTCTCCTGTTGTTGTTCGTATGCTTATTCACTTACATTGAAAGAAAACCCGTGTCTTCTTCTTCTTATTCTATGTCTTTCCAGAGCCCTTCGGAGCTGCTCAATCATGTCATGTTCCGTGAAAATACGTCCTGGAGAACTCAAGAACACGCTTCTTTGGATCGGAGGAGACCACAGCCCGCTCTGTGAGTAATCAAAGTTAAATTCCGAGACATCACAGAACTTGGTGAGTAATCTTTCTGATACAGACTTGGAAACCAATTGAATTCTCAGTGAAGAAGAAGAAGATGTGAGAGAGACCAGTTGAGGTGAGGATAAGGTTTCTGAAATGGACATATTTTCTTTTCAAAGTGATTGAACCTGAAAATGGATGTTGCAAAAGTGCCATTAGTGTAAACACGACTAAAGGTTTGATCTTTGATTCAATGGTGGGGTATACTTAGAGAAGGAGACAACAAAAGTGTGTTACCTCTCCTTTTGGTTCGCGTTGATAACAAATGAATTTATAGGGGAAGGTATGTGCTGTTTTCGTGAAGTCGCAGTTTAGGCCGGAGTCCGGGAGGATCCTCTCTGGTTTTTTGGATCTCCGATCAATATTGGTCTTTTCTTTTGTTTTTAGAGGGCTCCGGGGATACCTGTCTTGTTCACTTACTCTCCCTTTTATAGGGGGAGGGATGCCAATGGTTCCGGTCTGCCGGGGATTCTGGGGACAATGTCTGAAACTAAGGGGGGGACCACAGATGGGGGACCATCTGCATCTGCTACCTACTTCGTACGATCCTTTTGCTCTGGTGATTCTCTGCGTCCGGGAATATGCTTTTCTTACTCACAGTGCCTGACCACCCTTTGATTGGTTAGCAGGCCTAGCTCTTGCTTTAATAGGTGTCCGACTCCTGCAACCCTAGTCTCGGTATACAGGACCACCCTAGGTGGCCCCAGCTCGCCTATCCTGTCCCATGACTGCCCGTCCCGACCTATTGAGGAAACCGCGCCTCAGCCCGGCTATCTTGCTAAATACAGCCCGTCCTGATCTGCTGAGGAGCCCGTGCCTCAGCTTGGGTGGCATGTCCCATGGCGGACCTCCCCCGACCTCTTGATGTACTTCCTCGCCGCCCCGTCTCGGAAACGATAGTGGCAGCTAGACAGAGGTGATCGTGCCCGCAATAAACTCGGGTCGGGCGGAGAGCTCGACGAGGACAGCCCGGGATCGGCAGTGACGACTTCCCTTGTTGACTAAATGGGCCCCCTCTGACCGGGCCCAAATAAAGTTCGGACCCTCAAGACTTACTGGGCCTCCAGAACTAGGGATATCATCAGTATCCCCCTCTAGTCGAGCTAGTGTAGCGCTGCCTCGACTAATGGGCTTGTGGCGAACTTTATTGGTTCCTGACCCCCGGTCCTTTGATTGGACAACTCCTGGTCTCGGGGTGACAGCTGTCCCGTACCAAACCCTAGCAGGTTGTCAGGCCACGTGCCCTTATCTGGCGCTCCGACTGTTCAGCTCCCTTCATCTGCGTCGTTGGTTTGGGCCAGGCTTTCCTCGGCCCACGAGCCACATCTTCTATAAATTGAGGCTCTCGAGTCATTTTCCTCCATTTGCGCTCTAGGTCGGATCAATCGCCTCTCCCAAAAACCCTGTAAGTCCGCTCTGCCTCCCTTTCTGTTAATGTCGCACTCCACTTCTTCCACTTCTGGTGCCCTCTTTCGAGGGGGGGACGAGGAGGCCGAGGGGTCTGATCTACCCAGTCCCTCGGGTCGGAGGTCGGATGCTCCCGAGGGAGACATTCTCGAGGTGGCGCCCCTCCGACAAGTCCCTCATAGGGTATTTGACCCTTCTCTCCCCACCTTCGAGGTTCTTGACCCGAGGAGCCTGGCCCAGGCTGGACTTCCTTGGTACGAGATCCTCGACTCGTGTGTTTCCCCTGAGGCCGAGCACCTTCTCCGTACTTGGTTTATCCCGCCGGATCACGACGTCCGGGTCCCTAGGGCTGGTGAGCGTCCGCACCTCCCCCCGCCCGAGTATTTTCCCTACTTCCTCGAGCAGCTTAAAAGCGGACTTCGCTTTCCTATCCCCCTCCCTTTCCAGGAGTTTTCCCACTATCATTGTGTCTCTCTGAGCCAGCTTACCCCCAATTCCTACCAGAGCCTAGTATCTGTCATTACCCTCTTCCGATCCTTGGGTCTGCCTTTCTCCCATACCCTTCTTAATTATTTTTTTCAAGTTAAGAAAACCCCCTCTCCCGGGGCGTTTTACTTTGGTGCCCGGACCTTTTATAAATTTCTAAACAACATCCCGAGCTCCCGTAAGGGATGGAAACAAAGCTACTTTTTTGTCAAACCACCTCGACGCTGGGCTTGCCCCATGGCCTGGCGAGATACCCTACCTACCCCCCGACCTCTGCCCAAAAAATATAAAGATGACGTGTTCTTCCAAACGGTTACCTCAACCCTTGGGGGTCGGCGTTTTGATTCAGCTGCCCTGATCAGGGAGGACGTACTCAGGCGTTTTGGGCTGAGCTCCTATCCAGACGTCCCTGGTGGTACGTTCTTCCTACCCGGCCCCGCTTTTGATATTTAAATATATACATTTATATTATTATTATTATTATTATTATTATTTTTTTTTTGTCTGAGCTGAATCATTTGTCTTGTAGATAACATGTCTCTTCAGCAGCTGCTATCTACCATGGCGTCTCAGAAAAAAGCGGGAAAAGGGGCGGCCGGGGCAGGCCCTTCGAGCCAACATCCCAGTGCGCCCGTCGCTCCCCAAAACCCTCCATTTCCAGTGGCCAGCCCTCCTCGCGCCGAAGAGGTTGGGTTGGAGACAGGCCTGAGGAAAAGAAAAAGGGACGGAGGCGCAGCTAGGATCCCGACTCGGGAAGAGGTGGCTACCTCCCCGGTTATTCATGAGATCGACACCCCACCTGCTTCCCCCCCAAGTCATCTATCCGTTGCTCCCGCTGACCCGGGTTCACCAGGGGTACCAGTGGGCTATACCCGAGAAGTCAGCCTTATCAACTCTGCCCCCTCAGGTCTGTCCGCCCGGATTGTCGAGTGCCTGACCTCCTCCGCTGACCAGCAAGTCTTATCCGAGCTGAGGTGGAAACCCCTAGCAGAGGAAGGCGTAGCCCGAGCCCTATCAGTAAGTTTTTCTTTTTTTTTTTTTTTGAGTCCCTCTCCCCTTTTTCTTTGCAGGGCCTAGTGATGATGTGCGAGAGCCTTCGTCGGGTGCAAATTACGGCCAATCAGCCAGAGACGCCAAGAAAGCAGCGCGGGAGGCCAAGTCAGAAGCTGAGAATGCTACAGCTAAATCCGAGGCGGACGCTGCCGAACTGGAGTCTTACAGGGCCTCGATGACCCGACTTCGAGCGGATGCCGAACAGCTCCGTGTTGCTCTGGCCGGGAAGGAGCGAGAACTTTCCCATGTCGGGGCCGAGCTTGAAAAGGTTAAGTCCGAGTTGGAGTCCTATGTAGCAGGTGAATCAGCCCGACGCGAAGCCTTCATCAAGTCGGAGGAGTTTACGCGCATGCTGGCCTCCAAGGCTTTTAAGTTTCTGGACCTCGGCTTCGAGGGGTGCAAGGGCCAGTTCAAAGCCCAGGGCTTCCCGCCTAGTGACCAGGACCCTGACGACTTCCTGGACCTTAACGCCATTATTGCCAGCATCCCTCCCGACTTCATCAAGTAGTCTGACCTGCTCTTAATTTATCCTTTGTAAATTCCTTTTTTTTTTTTTTTTTATGCTGTGCCTCGGAGGCACCCCCCTGTAACGAGGTCATTTTGAATTTTGATTGTCTTATCTGAAGCAATTGATTTCACTTGTTAGGAATTGGTTTCCCTCGCAACTTTACGAACGTCCCGACCCTTTATACCAGCCGAGCCAACCCGTGATTTTACATTGGATTGATCCAAAAAATACAACTTAAAAATAACCCCCCGCGTAGAACTGAATGCCGCATAGGGCCCTCGTGTAATAACGACTAGAATAATTCTAACAAAATTAAATCTTAAAACAGGGCTAACCTGTTAATCTCCACAGAGTCAACCATGCCAAAAGGCTCTATCCGACCCGATCTCAAGAAATAATTTTTGCAAGCAGATGATGTCCCCTTGACCCGCGCTCCTACACCCGGGCTTTATGATGCAGAGATGACCTGCACTTTTAATTGTTGCCAGGGCCTCATACACCTGGGCTTTAGCATGCAGGGCGGACCTGTGCTTTTAATTGGTGCCAGGGCCTCATACACCTGGGCTTTAGTGACAGGGATGACCTGCACTTTTAATTGGTGCCAGGGCCTCATACACCTGGGCTTTAGTGACAGGAATGACCTGCACTTTTAATTGTTGCCAGGGCCTCATACACCTTGGCTTTAGTGACAGGGATGACCTGCACTTTTAATTGTTGTCAGGGCCTCATACACCTGGGCTTTAGCATGCAGGGCGGACCTGTGCTTTTAATTGGTGCCAGGGCCTCATACACCTGGGCTTTAGCATGCAGGGCGGACCTGTGCTTTTAATTGGTGCCAGGGCCTCATACACCTGGGCTTTAGTGACAGGGATGACCTGCACTTTTAATTGTTGCCAGGGCCTCATACACCTGGGCTTTAGCATGCAGGGCGGACCTGTGCTTTTAATTGGTGCCAGGGCCTCATACACCTGGGCTTTAGTGACAGGGATGACCTGCACTTTTAATTGTTGCCAGGGCCTCATACACCTGGGCTTTAGCATGCAGGGCGGACCTGTGCTTTTAATTGGTGCCAGGGCCTCATACACCTGGGCTTTAGTGACAGGGATGACCTGCACTTTTAATTGTTGTCAGGGCCTCATACACCTGGGCTTTAGCATGCAGGGCGGACCTGTGCTTTTAATTGGTGCCAGGGCCTCATACACCTGGGCTTTAGTGACAGGGATGACCTGCACTTTTAATTGTTGCCAGGGCCTCATACACCTGGGCTTTAGCATGCAGTGCGGACCTGTGCTTTTAATTGGTGCCAGGGCCTCATACACCTGGGCTTTAGTGACAGGGATGACCTGCACTTTTAATTGGTGCCAGGGCCTCATACACCTGGGCTTTAGTGACAGGGATGACCTGCACTTTTAATTGGTGCCAGGGCCTCATACACCTGGGCTTTAGTGACAGGGATGACCTGCACTTTTAATTGTTGCCAGGGCCTCATACACCTGGGCTTTAGCATGCAGGGCGGACCTGTGCTTTTAATTGGTGCCAGGGCCTCATACACCTGGGCTTTAGCATGCAGGGTGGACCTGTGCTTTTAATTGGTGCCAGGGCCTCATACACCTGGGCTTTAGTGACAGGGATGACCTGCACTTTTAATTGTTGCCAGGGCCTCATACACCTGGGCTTTAGCATGCAGGGCGGACCTGTGCTTTTAATTGGTGCCAGGGCCTCATACACCTGGGCTTTAGTGACAGGGATGACCTGCACTTTTAATTGTTGCCAGGGCCTCATACACCTGGGCTTTAGCATGCAGGGCGGACCTGTGCTTTTAATTGGTACTAGGGCCTCATACACCTGGGCTTTAGTGACAGGGATGACCTGCACTTTTTAATTGGTGCTAGGGCCTCATACACCTGGGCTTTAGTGACAGGGATGACCTGCACTTTTAATTGTTGCCAGGGCCTCATACACCTGGGCTTTAGCATGCAGGGCGGACCTGTGCTTTTAATTGGTGCCAGGGCCTCATACACCTGGGCTTTAGTGACAGGGATGACCTGCACTCTTAATTGGTGCCAGGGCCTCATACACCTGGTCTTTAGTGACAGGGATGACCTGCACTTTTAATTGGTGCCAGGGCCTCATACACCTGGGCTTTAGTGACAGGGATGACCTGCACTTTTAATTGGTGCCAGGGCCTCATACACCTGGGCTTTAGTGACAGGGATGACCTGCACTTTTAATTGTTGCCAGGGCCTCATACACCTGGGCTTTAGCATGCAGGGCGGACCTGTGCTTTTAATTGGTGCCAGGGCCTCATACACCTGGGCTTTAGTGACAGGGATGACCTGCACTTTTAATTGTTGCCAGGGCCTTATACACCTGGGCTTTAGCATGCAGGGCGGACCTGTGCTTTTAATTGGTGCCAGGGCCTCATACACCTGGGCTTTAGTGACAGGGATGACCTGCACTTTTAATTGGTGCCAGGGCCTCATACACCTGGGCTTTAGTGACAGGGATGACCTGCACTTTTAATTGTTGTCAGGGCCTCATACACCTGGGTTTTAGCATGCAGGGCGGACCTGCATTTTTAATTTCGGACAAGAGATTTAAAGGGAAAATTCATTAAATAACAGCGTTCGTACATTGAATTGAAATAACAATGCCTAGGAATAATATTTTCTGAGGTGATATGCATTCCAAGGTCTTTTTAGGCGTCGGCCTCCGTCCTCCTCTAAGTAGTACGACCCGGAACTCAGCTTCTGGACTACTTTGTATGGTCCCTCCCATCGGGGGTCAAGCTTTCTTACCTCCCCTGCTGGGTTGACCTTTTTGAGGACGAGGTCCCCCACCTGAAAATTTCGGGGTACCACCCTTTTGTTGTAGGCTCTGACTATCTTGCTGCGGTAAGCCTCCATCCTTATAGCCGCCCTTTCCTGTTTCTCATAGATCAGATCCAAGTCCAGAGCCCGGTTTTCCTCATTGTCGCCATCATATGCTTGAACCCTGGCAGAGGTCTTTCCGACCTCAGCTGGTAGCACGGCCTCCGTTCCATATACCATGCTGAAAGGCGTTTCTCCAGTTGGGACGCGAGCTGTCGTTCTGTAGGCCCACAACACACTTGGTAACTCGTCCACCCAGTCCTTGCCAACCCCGTACAGTCTGGCCTTCAATGCTTGCACAATTGATCGGTTGGTGACCTCTGTCTGCCCGTTGCTCTGCGGATAACCTACTGATGTAAAGGCTTGTTCGATCTTCATTTCCTTGCACCAAGCCATTAACCTCTGCCCCTGGAACTGCCTCCCATTGTCTGATATTAATTTCCTGGGTACTCCAAAACGGCAAACTATGTTCTTCCACAGAAAGTCCAGCACATTCTCCTCGGCGATCTTGGCTAAAGGCTCGGCCTCGACCCATTTCGAGAAATAATCTACAGCCACCAACAGAAATTTCTTTTGCTTAGGGGCCACCGGGAAAGGTCCCACGATATCCAAGCCCCATTTATCGAAAGGGCAGGCCGATGTTACTGCTTTCATGAGACTTGCTGGCCTTGACTGGAACTTACTGTTCCTCTGACAACCCTCACAAGTGACTACAGTCCTGATCGCGTCATTCCTCAGGGTCGGCCAGAAATATCCAGCAATGAGAGTCTTTCTGGCCAGAGCCAACCCCCCGAGATGGTCTCCACAGCATCCCTCGTGAATTTCTCTGAGCACATATTCTGCCTCTTCCGCGTTGAGACATCGGAGGAGGGGTCCGGCAAATGACCTCTTATATAACACATCCTCTATCAGAACAAAACGGAATGCATGCCTCTTCAACCGTCGGGCTTGGTTCTTATCAGCGGGTACTTCAAGCTTTCTCAAGTAGTTCAAAATCGGGGCCATCCAACCCAACACCTCGGGGGCCTCGGTGACGGGCCGAGTAGCCGGAATCAACTCTGTCTGAAATATGAACTCCCTCTGCGACAAAGGAACCAGGGATGTTGACCACTTGGAGAGCTCATCGGCCTCCTGATTATCCTCCCTAGGGATCTGCACTATGCTCCACTCCACGAAACTTTCTGACATCTCCTGTATAGCCTTCAAGTATTCTATCATCTTCTCGCTTTTGGCTTCGTAATTCCCTTTCACCTGCTGAGTGGCCAGCTGGGAGTCCGAGTGAAGGATCACTCGGCTGGCACCGACCTCTTTTGCCAACCTCAGCCCGATCAGTATAGCCTCGTACTCTGCTTCATTATTAGAAGCCCGGAAACTAATCTGATAATGACCTTCATCTTCTCATCCGCGGGGGATATCAGAACAATCCCCACTCCACTGCCTTCACTGTTAGCTGCTCCATCCACGTATACCTTCCACGGCTCCTCAGCTTCAACCTCTATCATCTCCGCGAGGAAATCTGATAAAGCCTGAGCTTTGATGGATGACCGAGGTTGGTAGGTTACGTCGTACTCGCCGAGCTCGATTGTCCATTTCACCAATCTCCCCGATACATCATGCTGGGTCATTATCCTCCCCATGGGGCTGTTGGTTAGCACTGAGATGGGGTGTGACAAAAAGTAGGGCCTCAGCCTCCTTGCGGTTAGGACCAAAGCTAATGCCAATTTTTCGACCTCTGGGTACCTGAGTTCCGCCCCTCTCAGTGCATGGCTGACATAGTACACCGGCCTCTGGTCCGTACCGTCCTGTTTTATCAGTACCGAGCTAACAGCGCTCTCTGTAGCAGACAAGTAGATCCATAATCGCTCGCCGGGCTCTGGCTTTACCAGGACTGGTAGCTTGGCCAAGTGCTTCTTCAGGTCAGAGAAAGCTTCCTCGCACTCGTCGTCCCAAGCGAACTCTCTCGCCTTTCTTAGCACTCGGAAGAAAGGGTAACTCCTATGAGCTGACCTGGAGATAAAACGAGCTAAGGACGCAATCCGCCCTGTCAGTTTTTGCACCTCTTTTATGCTACGAGGTGAGGTCATCTCTTGAATTGCTCCGACTTTTTTCGGGTTGACCTCGATCCCCCTCTCTGTTACCATGAAACCCAAGAATTTACCGCTCTTCACACCAAATACGCACTTAGCCGGATTTAATTTCAGACCAAACCTGCTTAGCGTGGCAAAAGTTTCCTCTAAGTCGGGCAACAGGTCTGCCTGGCCTTTAGATTTTACCAAGATGTCATCCACATAAACCTCAATGTTCCTTCCCGCCTGGTTTTCAAACACTTTGTCCATCAACCTCTGGTATGTGGCCCCGGCGTTCTTGAGGCCAAAGGGCATGACCACATAGCAGAACGTTCCATCCGACGTGATAAAACTGACCTTATCTTGGTCCTCTTTTGCCAAGGGTATTTGGTGATATCCCTGGTACGCGTCCATGAAACTTAACAGCTCGTACCCCGAGGTGGAGTCTACCAGCTGATCGATCCGGGGTAGGGGATAACAGTCCTTGGGACAGGCTTTGTTCAAATTACGAAAGTCGATGCACATCCTCCATTTTCCCGCCGACTTTGGAACCAAAACCACGTTTGACAACCAGGTGGGGAATTGTACCTCCCTTATCTGTCCGGCCTTCAGCAAGGTCTGAACCTCGGCTCGGATAATTCTGTCTTTATCGGGTCCAAAATGCCTCTTCTTTTGCCGGGTTACTTTGACTTCTGGATTGACATTTAACCTGTGCTGGGCTACAGTGGGCAAGACCCCTGTCAGCTCGGTCGGAGACCAGGCGAATATTCCGGCATGCTTGGACAGGCATTTCGATAAGTCGTGCTTCAGGACGCTGTCTAGGTCAGCCGCTACTCTTGTGGTTTTATCGGGCTGTCCTGGGACTAATATAATTTTCTCTTCCCCGTCCCGCATCGCCTGCACCTCATGCACCATCTGTACCCCCTATCCTCCCGTCCTTCATCACCGCCCCTTCGGGATCTTTTCACCTCTAACTTCACAGTTTCCGCGTAGCATTTCTTGGATGAGGGCTGGTCTCCCCTAACTTCCCCCACTCTTTTTCCTATAGGGAACTTTATCTTTTGGTGGAAGGTGGAGGCTACAGCCCTGAACTCGTTCATAGCTGGTCTTCCCAGAATGATGTTGTACGAAGACGAGGCCGCCACAATGGTGAATGTGACCAGCCTTGTTTTCCGATCCTCGCTACCTCCCAGGGAAAGGGGCAGGGAAATCTGACCGAGGGGGTACACGGTGTGCCCAGCGAAGCCAAATAGTGGGGTGTTGATTGGTTCGAGGTGATACCCTCCTAAGTCCATCTGCCGAAAAGCTTCCTCAAACAACACGTTCACGGAACTCCCTGTGTCTACAAACACCCTCCCGACTTCATAATTGGCAACAGTGGCTCGTATGACCAAGGCATCATTATGGGGTGTGCAAATGTTCTCCAGATCTCGCGGCCCAAAACTGATAACCACCTCCTCCTCGGCACCACAAATCCCTCATACACTCAGGGTCTCTCTCCTGCTGACAACCTTCCTAGCCCTGTTGGAGTCCCCATCCGTTGTCCCGCCCGAGATCATGTTTATGACTCCCCGCTTTGGTGAGTCAGCACGGGTAGGGTTGACGTCATTTAAACTCCTTGGGGGTCCTCGAGCACGTCCTCTACCACGGAACGGAGGACGGAAGTTGGTCCGTCCCCCTCTCCCTCTTGTCCACGACGGTCCTCGACCCCTTCCCCGAGAAAGATTATCCCCTGGTGGGACGGGTCGGGACAACAACTGCTTGAACTGGGAACTGTTCTGTATTGCCTTCTCAAGCTCCTCATACAAACGATGGCAATCTTGTGTGGTGTGCCCAGTCGCTTGGTGGAAGATGCAGTATTTCTCCGGGGCCTCCTTGCTCGGCTCCACACTAGCTGGTGCCGGCTTTTGCAACACCTGTTTGTCTTCGCATATGCGGACGGCCTCCTCCTTGGAGACCTTCAACGGCGTATATTGGGAAAATCGACCGAGCTGTGCCCCTTCCACTGGCCTCTTCTCGCCCTGGCTGATCCGTTTTTCCCCGGTCCTCCGCACTTCCTTCCTCCTCAGTTGCTGGGCCTCCTCCACGTTGATGTACTTCTCCGTTCGGGTGAGCAGATCATCATAGGTAACATGAGGCTTCTTTACCAAGGATCGGAAGAAGTCTCCTCCTCTCAGGCCTTGGGTGAAGGCGCTGATCAGAATTTCCGCCGGGCAGGCAGGTATTTCGAGTATCACAGTGTTGAAGTTTTTGATATACTCCCGTAACGACTCATCCTCGGCCTGCCTCATCTCGAACAAGCTCAGAGAGGTCTTCTTATACCGCTTGCTGCTGGCATACTGGTGCAAGAACGCGGAGCTAAATCCGGCGAAGGAAGTAATGGAACCCGGCTCCAACTGATTGAACCACTTCTGGGCCGACCTCACCAAAGTGGTTAGGAACACTTTGCACTTAAGGCGATCCGAGTAACAATGTAGCATGGCAGCATTTTCGAACCTGCCCAGGTGTTCTTCCGGGTCCGTGCTCCCGTCGTATTCCCCAGCATTGGGGGGTCGGAAGTTATTTGGGAGTTCCTCGTTTACTATTTCACCCGAGAAAGGGGTTCCCCTCCTGACAGAGGTACCCCCCATCCCTCTCTTCATCCTCTGGACCTCGTCCTTCAGCTCCTCCACCTGGCCCTCCAGATCCGAAACAGCAGTCACTTTAGGACGGGAAGTTGCTCCTTGTTCGGGATCCTTCATCTGCTGGGAGCTTTCCCCGTGCACGCCCTCGGACGGACCTTCCTTTTTCCTCATGGTCTGCTCCACCGTAACTGCAATCAGTCTTGTGAGCTGCTCCAGTGTTAAAGCTCCCACTGTCATGTTTACCCCGGGCAGTGGCTGCTCCTCGCCATTGGTGGAGGCGTGGTGCTCTCGATTTTCCTCTGCTTCCGTTCTCCTTGTTCTTACCATCGTATCAACGTCTTTTGCTCAAATCTTCCCACAGACGGCGCCAATTTGTTACCTCTCCTTTTGGTTCGCGTTGATAACAAATGAATTTATAGGGGAAGGTATGTGCTGTTTTCGTGAAATCGCAGTTTAGGCCGGAGTCCGGGAGGATCCTCTCTGGTTTTTTGGATCTCCGATCAATATTGGTCTTTTCTTTTGTTTTTAGAGGGCTCCGGGGATACCTGTCTTGTTCACTTACTCTCCCTTTTATAGGGGGAGGGATGCCAATGGTTCCGGTCTGCCGGGGATTCTGGGGACAATGTCTGAAACTAAGGGGGGGACCACAGATGGGGGACCATCTGCATCTGCTACCTACTTCGTACGATCCTTTTGCTCTGGTGATTCTCTGCGTCCGGGAATATGCTTTTCTTACTCACAGTGCCTGACCACCCTTTGATTGGTTAGCAGGCCTAGCTCTTGCTTTAATAGGTGTCCGACTCCTGCAACCCTAGTCTCGGTATACAGGACCACCCTAGGTGGCCCCAGCTCGCCTATCCTGTCCCATGACTGCCCGTCCCGACCTATTGAGGAAACCGCGCCTCAGCCCGGCTATCTTGCTAAATACAGCCCGTCCTGATCTGCTGAGGAGCCCGTGCCTCAGCTTGGGTGGCATGTCCCATGGCGGACCTCCCCCGACCTCTTGATGTACTTCCTCGCCGCCCCGTCTCGGAAACGATAGTGGCAGCTAGACAGAGGTGATCGTGCCCGCAATAAACTCGGGTCGGGCGGAGAGCTCGACGAGGACAGCCCGGGATCGGCAGTGACGACTTCCCTTGTTGACTAAATGGGCCCCCTCTGACCGGGCCCAAATAAAGTTCAGACCCTCAAGACTTACTGGGCCTCCAGAACTAGGGATATCAAAGTGTAAGTCGAGAGATGCATGAAAATGACTGGTACGGCTGTATGCAATCACTGAGTGGACGAGTGAAGCATCTCATTAAAACCCAAACATTAGCTGATCTTAAATGTGTTTGCATGCCATATTTTCAGCTAAAATATGGTTGGGGTTTAAAGTGGTTCTCTTTCTAAGTTAATTATTATTTTTCGAGCAAATATTACAACTACTTGAAGGTGGGGACGGAAACTCGAACACGATTGGCGTAAGATGGGTTACAAGTCATCGGCCTTTCTAAGATTTTAGTGCCATATATGTTCATAATAATTTCATGATTCATTAGTAATAACTGAATTTATGTTATATAGAATAACATTTATTATCACAGAAATGCAAGAAGATTAGCTACCCGAATTCTTTCTTTAATATATATAGAAGGATGGAGAAATAAAAACCATAAAAAATAAAAAAATATGAGAACAATAGCCAATACCAAATTGAATACTACAACTCAATTAGCAAAAAAAATTGAATACATTAATGAACTAAAACAAATATATAATAAAGAATAGTTACATTAAGGATCCTTTATAATTCCTAATAATATTGAAACCCATCCCCCAACGGCCAACACACACTAATAGATAAATAAATAAATAAATAAGTCAAAGGTCAAGAAAAAAACATAGAATGTTGTACATTTAGAAACATTTTGAAATATTTAAAATGATATATACCAAACACATAGTGAGATGTATCATATTATTTTTAAAGATAATATCAAATAAATCGATAATAATTAGGCATGCTTATTTATACACCAACAAAGTTATAGTTGACTGTTCTTTAAAATGATGATAGCCTTTTAAAATCCTGTGTAATGATACCTAGGGAAGGAAAATATGTTGGGGGAATTGCAAGTAGAGGTTGCTTACATAAATTTATTATAAGTAAATCTGGAAAAAAAAACTTATTACCAAAAAATACACTTAGGAGAAAATTATATTCACATAAGTCTAGTTTTTTAATTATTGGTTTGAAATATGTTTTTTAGTTACCAAAATACCCTTCAGTTGAAAACACCATAAATCTAATTTCATCTTTTTTTTGCTTCCTCATCTCGTCTCCTCACATCTTAAATTTTCTGCTAAATTTTTCCGGCGATTCTCAGATCATTAATTTCTTCATCATCTCGCCGCCTCGTCTAGTTGCCCCAACCTAAAAATTATTTGCTAAAATGTTCTGCACATGAAATATGTGAAATATGTTTGTATCGAATAATCTACAATTTTCGTGCATCAGTTACTGATTTTGTTTTTCGTGAACCAGTTAATGATTTTTAATTTTCGTGCATCACTTAATGATTTCAATTTTCGTACATCAACTACTTTTATTCGTGCATCAATTACTTTTATAAGTACGTGTACCAGTTAGTTTAATATTAATGCACCAGTTACTTTTTATAAGTTTCGTGAACCAATTACTTTTTATAAGTTTCGTGCACCAGTTTACTTTTCATAATTTTTATGCAACAGTTACTTTTTATATTTTTCGTGCATCAGTTAATTTTCTCGGGTTCATCTTCTTCGTTGCAATATCTTTCGTGCACCAATTACTTTTAATAATTTTGTGCACCAGCTATTTTTTATAATTTTCGTGCACCAGTTATTTTTTATAATTTTCGTGCACCAATTAATTTTTCCTGGGTCATCTTTTTCGTTGCAAGTTTCAAGCTGTAAATTCTGAAAATGAGCAAAGAATCACGGACACCAATGAATCATAACAAAAAAACATCATAAGACAACAAACATTATGTGTGTGTGTGTGTGTATATATATATATATATATATATATATATATATATGTGTGTGTGTGTAGACACACACTTACACACATACACACAGATACCAGATTTGAAAACAAAACCTAGAACGAAGTGATGGAATGAAAAATTGAAGAGAAAAAGAGAAAAACCAACTGTAAGAAACCGTAACTAGTGAGAGAGATTTACGAGGAGATTTGAATCGCAGTAGTGAAAGGAAGAGCTCGAACGAAGTGCTGAAAGGAAGAGATTGAAAATTTCTGAGATCGCCGCATTTTCTTATTAATGAATTTTTTGTCATTTCAACTTAAAGTGGACTTAAATGATTGCAGTTTTTTTCCCGGACTAGGATAAATAAAGTTTTAGTGTGGTGTACCGGCCTGAATTTCGCTCAAATATGTACTCGATTGGACTTAGTCTACGTTGGCCCAAGAGCATGTTCACAAGATGATGTTGAGTTTTAGAATGATAAGCAAGTTTATCTATTATATATTTATACTCAAATTGGGCCTTAATGACATTTTCCTTGAACTAATGCGGCCCATTTGTGAGAGCTTTGTTTGGTTTCGTAAGTTTATTTTAGATTATTTATATGTTGAAAATATTTTTTGAATTTCCTTTCTATCTTGTTATTCAAAACATATGAGGTGAAAATACAGAAAAGTGATAAACCTCTCTCAATGGCCTCGGTGGAGTCTTCGCCTAGGGTTTTCTTCCCATTTCCTTTAATGGAGTTGTCCTCTTGGTTGGTTTTAATTTGCAGTTCCAGTTAGTTCCTTTGGTCGCCTCTCCAAAAAATCATCTTTCCCCTTTGTTTCGTGCCCTGATTTTCTCCTCTTCCCCTTTTTCCTTTGATTTTGGGCTCTATGGCTATGTGATGGAATCCCTAATGGGTAAATGAGATTCTCTTGATATCACTACTGACGAAGAACATATCATCTCTATCACTCAAAATCTAGTGGAAAAGGGTCATCTATTAGCGCCTATAGGTCTTGTTGGGAAATTGTTGACTAACAAAGTATTTAGTAAGAAGGTTTCCAGGATACTATGGCCAAGATTTGGCTCCTCACAAAAGGTGTGGAGTTTAAAGTGCAATCTGATAATACCTTCTTATTTCTATTTGAAGATAGTGTGGACCACATTTTAATTATGGAACCTTGTACCTTCAATCCCTCTTTGCTGGTTCTGAAACATGTCGATGGTATTCACATGGGTGATATATGACCTTTTACTACTACACAATTCTGGATTAGGGCTTTTAATATTCCTATTGAAGGCATGATATATGATGTTGGAATGATAATTGTAGATACTCTTGGTGTTGTTGTTCATGCTGAATCTGATGCGAAAGGCAGTTGTTGTGGCGCTTTTATACTTGTACGTTCAATAATTGACATTTCAAAGCCCCTATGCAGAGTGATTCGACTCTCCTTGGGAGATCAATCCCATCTGATTCGGGTTCCTATCCGATATGAACATCTTCCCGATTACTGTCATAGTTGTGGGATTATTGGACATGTGGCCCAAGATTGTACTACCATTCCATTTTTGGAGGAGATTGACCCCTTTGATTTGTACTTATGGCCCATGGCTGCGTGCTAAGTCTGAGATGCAATTCGGTCGTCCTACTCCAACACTCACCCATGTCCCCTTCACTCTTGTTACTTCTCGGGATGATACTACACCATATTTACTGGAAACCACATTGGATACCTTGTTTGGTGGTAAAAAGCAAATTTTAGAAGTCCCACTTGTGGTCCCTTTGGGTCAAGTAGAGCCTGTATGTAAATGTCGTGCTTTTAGACAATCTAGTACGTGCTTGCCTTTGCACTATGGCCAACATTCCCATTCTGATTCATCCCTCCCATTCTGATTCATCCCCTTTTGGACAGCCATGATATGCTTGTGTTGGATTGTGAGAGATTGTAGAGCATCATATGCATTTATTTGAGCCCAGCTGTTTGGACGCGCGAGCTCTCCACTTTTGGTGGGTTTATATCATTCTCTACGCTATACGTGTATCTTTTATGGGTTGACTGGTAAAGATGTTTTTTTGCAGCTTTTGTTATAGGGTGTATGCATCTAGATATCTACATTTTTGGTCATGGCTGGACAATCTGAATGTGTGGCAATTTCTACCTATGTTGCCCCGTCTGATTTCTGCTTCAACTGACATTATTTTGCTGGTTAATGGGTAGTTTATCGGCTTAGCTTCTCTTCTGGGGCATCCGTTGGCTTGACTGCTGGGCTTGTTGGTTTCGTGTGCCGGTGGTGGTCTTTGGTTGATGGATCTGTGGATTTGGGAAAAGAGAGCTTGCACGTTTATTGACTTTTATCAGTTTGCGACTCTCGAATATCCGACTTTGTTCCTTTTGTTTGAAGAATGCAACTCCCTCCCGCGGACTCATCCTGGATCACATGGTTTGAGGAGACCAGACTTCATTCTGGAGGTCATTGCATCCTTCCGGACACGTTCTAGCTGTTCTGCTTTGCAGGCCTTTCTTTAATACGGTATGTATGCTGTTAATTGGTGTCGTTGTCTCATTTTCGAAACTTCACGGTAGTATTTGATGTATCGAATCATCGTTTAATATATTTCATATTTCTTGTTAAAAAAAACAGATAACCCCACTAGCACTGCCATCTTTGTTGTCAGTGTATCAACAAGAGTATAACACAAGTTTGTTTGTTTAAAAAACTAAATTGCCGAGGTACATTGTCACAAGTGGTACCAGACCTCATAGGATGTTTGAGGTCTCGAGTTCGAGTCTTAACCCTCTCCCCAAATCTATATATTTAATATTTCAACAAACTTAAATTCATACAACCTGGTAAAAATAGCGAAGATACATTATATATACTAGCAGCCAATGCACACGCATTGCGTGTGTAATAAAATTTTATATTTTATATATTGTATATGTATACTAAATTTTTATATTTGAAATATCTAATTTAAATATGATATTTTATGGAAAAGTGAAAATACTGTTGCACATTTTCAGAATGAAAAAAATGATGAAAAATTGGGAACTAAGTTGGGAAGTTAATAGGTGGTCATCCGATATTATCCTTTATCTCATGATCTTGTGGCTATTACTAAAGCAAATAAAGGGTATTTTTGGAATTTCACAATGACCATACCAAGGTGGTTATTCTAAGGTGCTCACACATTATAATATAGTATAGATAGTATAGATATATATATATGAACTGGGTCCTATATATATTTATGTATGTTGGTATATGATATGACCCGATATATATAAGAATTTTCCCGGATCCTGTGAGGATTGAGTGATTTTAATTTATGATTGTATCCAACCATCATGGTCAAAAGTCAAATCTTTATTTAATATTATTACGATCAAACACAACAGAGATATTTACTGAAAAAAAATATTAATGCGTTATTGTGTGTGCTTTTATTGGTCAGACTTAAGAAAGGAAGCCATATGTTTACGCTAATTACAAGAAACATGTGTAACTAAATTTAAACCCCAATTAAACATTTTATTATTTTCGGACAACTACACTGAAATCTTCAAAGCAATTAATTAATGAACGTAATCTTCAATGAGATCAGAATAATTAATCCCCTCATGACCGCAGATGAAAGTGGGGAAGGCACGTTGTCTCATCCGTGCAGCACCCCCTCTCTTTGCACCATCCCTCGGCGGAACACAATCGAACACTCCGGCAGTTCACCAAGATCGGCGAAAAGCGACTCATCTTCTTCTCGCACTTTAAAAACCATTGCCATTTCATTATCTGCGGCAATTCTTAATTCCTCGGTTAAAACTGGGCCATCAAGAATTGTACAAGATGACTTGGACTCAAAGTCAGTCAACCATCCGAAGTCGCCGCCACTAATCAAGGGACTTTCATAGAGATCGCAAAATTTGTCCTCTGAAACGATTTCATGAGATTCGGTGGAAATATTTACAGATTTCTTCTCTTCTTCCTCAAGTAGTTGTTGCTCTTCCTTTTCTTCGGATGTACAAGTTGTGACGTTTTCAGCGTCGTCGGGACTGGTGGTCGTACGGTGGTTGTTGGTTGTGTGATGATTATTCCGAGAGGCCGGTGTAGGGTGGTTGTGTTCAAGAGAATACCCAACGACCACCATGTTAGGGTCCAATCTACACCTCTCCACTTGTTTTCTGGCGGGACACCCCTTTGAGCTACTGCACCTGTAATAACTTCTACAGAATCAAAAAATTAATGAGTTTGATTACATTATGATAATTAGAGAATGATAGAAAATAAATTGAGATATAGTTTGATCTATTACCTTGGGTAAGGGGAACCTTTGATGGGCTTTTGGCCGTATTTTCTCCATGTCCAAGAATCGGACGGTGGAGCACTCATCTGATCACCTTTCTGCTTCAACCCTGCGGCTTCTTTGATTGGAACTGAAATAATTCTCTTCTTTATGGCTCTTCTTCTACTGTAAATTGAATAAAATGCAACCCATGTCTTAAATTTCTGGAAAATAATTTCTTCAACTAACCCTCATGCATGCACATCATTCAACTAACCCTTTATATCTAAGTTAAAAGATATCAGGTAAACACACACCAGGATATATAGCTAAAGTTCAAGTGCTCAAAGAAAATTGAGTGTCTTGTAAGGTGATATTAATTTTCTCATAGCTCAATAATAAATTTCAAATAAAAAATAAACAAATTAGCTATATAAAACAATCCAATGACCTTCTTCTACTGGAGGTGGAGGCGCTCTTGAACTCATTGGACACGGCGGAGCGCTGCGTATCTCCACTGTTTTCCGGCGAATTCTCATAATCTTGGATCCCACTACCAAGTCGGATACTGTTAACTCCATTGTCCATAGCCACCACTCTCAGGTTGTGTGGACTGTGTGAGAGAGAAATAAGCAGCAGGAAAGCTTAGTTGATGAAAACAAGAAATTTAATTATCGAAGAGGAGAAGGCAGATGGCTGATAGGTTAGTTTAATTATTCAGTTTCAATAATGGGTATAATTTATGAAGGACGTGCAAGCAAATGTGGATTTAATTATATTTTAATGTAATGTGAATGGAACCCTCCCGTTGATTTCTCTATTATTATTCTATTATAAGTGTACGTTTAATTATATTTGAGAAAAATAATTTTTTGTTAATTATCTTACCCTAAACTATTAATTATTCTATATTTGCTGCAGGCATCAATATCATTGATCATGTCAAACACCGTGGATTGAAAATAGTCAGTTTACTCATTTACCGCATATAGTTTGAAAATAGGACATCCTTTTGTATAAGAGGCAGTGTGCTAGGTTTTACAAACAACGATAGGGTAATATGCCTATTTTGAAAATCACAAATAAAGTGCAAATTTTCAAAGTAAATGGGTGTAAACTGTCTATTTAAAAATCAAATGACATAAAATGTCTAGTAGCGATATCATATGAGGTAAATTATCTATCTTTGTTGTGTGTAAAATGTACACAATAAACTTCTCTAATTTCGTAAATATTTTTAATTTAAAAAATGATCTTGGAAAATCTGTAAACACATTGATTCATCTAATTTATTTGGGCAAAATTCAGGCCGGTACCTTATTCTAAAACTTTATTCATCCTAGTGCAGGAAAAAAAATTGCAGTCACTTAAGTCAACTTTAGGTTAAAATGACAAAAGTGCTCTTAATAAGAAAAAGGCGGCAATCTCATAAATTTTCAATATCTTCTTTTCATCACTTTTCGAGCTCTTCCCTTCATCACTGCGATTCAAATCTCCTCGTAAATCTCTCTTACCATTTACGATTTCTTACAGTTGGTTTTTCTCTTCATCTCTTCGATTTTTCGTTCCATCACTTCGTTCCAGATTTTTTTCTTCAATTCTGGTATGTGTGTGTATGTGTGTAAGTGTATATATATATATATATACTGTTTGTTGCATTTTCAGGTTTTTTAGTGACGATTAAATGATGTACGTGTTTCTTTGCTCATTCTCAGAATTTACAGCTTGAAACTTGCAACGAAGAAGATGACCCAGAGAAAAATTAATTCGTGCACGAAAATAATAATAAAATAACTGGTGCACGAAAATTATAAAAAAATAACTTGTGCACGAAAATTATCAACATTAACTGGTGCACGAAAGATTGAAAATCATTAATTGATGCACGAAAAATGAAAATCAGTAACTGATGCACGAAAATTAAAATCAGCAATTGATGCACGAAAATTAAAAATCAGTAATTGATGCATGAAAATTAAAATCAGTCACTGATGCATGAAACATAGAAAAATATATAATGCACGAACCATAATCGCAAGTGGGTGATACACGAACCATACAATTAAGTAAGTGATGCACGAACCATTTAATTTGGTGCACCAGTTATTTTATTTGGTGCACAAGTTATTTTATTTCGTGCACCAGTTTATTTTTTGCAAATTTTGTGCATCAGTTAATTAACACAAAGTTCGTGCATCAGTGTTCTATTTTCGTGCATCAGTGTTGTATTTTCGTGCATCGGTGTTATATTTTCGTGCACCTTTTATAATTTTTCGCGCATCAAGGTTATATTTTTTTGCATCAAAGATTATATTTTCTTGCACCAAGGTTATATTTTCGTGCACCATTTACTTTTTATGATTTTCGTACACCAAGGTTATATTTTCGTACACTAGTTACTTTTTTATAATTTTCGTGTACTAGTTAGTTACTTTTTATCATTTTCGTGCACCATTTACTTTTTATGATTTTCGTGCACCAATGTTAGATTTTCGTGCACCAGTTACTTTTTATAACTTTCGTACACCAGTTACTTTTTCTCTATGTCATATTCTTCGTTGCAATATCTTGTTGTCAGGCTGTAAATTTTGGAAGTGAGCAAACAGCACGGACACCAATGCATACCTTTCTTATTTATGCATCAGTCAAAGCCATGCGAGATTTTTTTATTTTTTTTAAAAAAAAACATACCAGCAGACTTTCACTATTTATAATTTAGCATCGGTATTCAAATTTATAATTCAAATACACACACAATATACACACACGATGAAATGTGCAGAGCTTATCCGGAAATTATATGTGTAGAGTAGTTCGAGATCTTCTTCGATTAAAAAAGATTCTAAATGCTACGAAAATTTAGATGCTTCGATTTAAACAAATTTCATGTACATAACATTTTAGCAAATAATTTTTAGGGATGAGAGGACGAGATCATGAAGAAAATAATGATTTGAGAATCGCCAAAAAATTTTAGCAGAAAATTTAAGATGTGGGCGATGGGATGAGTAAAAAAAGAAATATTTGAAATTAGGTTTAGGTTGTTTTCAACTAAAGGGTATTTTGGTAACTAAAAATACATTTTCAAACCAATTGTTAAAAATTGGACTTATGTGAATATAGTTTTATCCTAAGTGTATTTTTTGGTAAAAAGTTTTTTTTTTTTGCAGATTTATTGTAATAAGTTTTTGTAAACAACACCTATTTGCAATTTTCTTAATTTATTTTTTGTATTGACTTGATTCTTGGGCTAAACGTTGCAAATGAGTTTGTGAAATATGTTAGTTTTATCCTAAACTATTTTACTAAACAATTTGAATTCATAAAAAGAGAAACACACACATGCTTTAAAAAACATCATTTTTCAAGTCGTTCTGGCCTAATATTTCCATATGTTATTTATCATACAATCATAATTCTTTTATTTCAATATGTTATATTATATTTATCATCCAATCATAACGTCTATCGGTTATTTATTCATACAAAACTCGAACTCAAGACATTCTCAAAAGTCTCTTATTTGATGACACGACCTTCTCAAAAGTCTCACTCTGAATCTATGTACTAAAAAAAACTTAAGACCTTAACTCAAGAAAAGTGAGCAACTTATTACTTCTGATCTTCTACTACTGCACCAATTGGTCTCCACAAGTTAATAAATTGTGTTGCAACAAATAGTTTTAGCATCGGGTTAGTCCCCAATGATTTTGGACTTTGTGTGTATCGAAATTGCTAATTCTTTATTCCAAAAAAAAAAAAATGCTAATTCATAAGAAACCCGAGCTCTAATAGACTAGTAGTACATATTTAATTATTTCTTCAATCAGATTTCAATTTCATTAATACAATGACAGAGAATTTAATATAGAATTGATAATTAAGTTCACTTAACCAAACAAATATTATAAATTTAATGACATTATTGTAATATTAATGCTCTAAATCCGACTATTAAATTTATTGACCCAAGACAGATACGAGGTTGAAGAAACCAGTCATTAATCGAATAACTGACCAACACAGACCATAACTCCTTCAACCAAATCCACAACCTAACTTTAATATTTTCAATAACTCTTTCCACATCAACAATACATTGATGAAAAATTATATTGTTCCTAGAATTTCAAATATACCAAGCAATACAGTTTGGAATTATAAAATTCATAGAGCAATTTAGATTGTTTGTTCAGTATTACTATCCAATATCCTATAAAGGGGATATAAACAATAACTACTGAGCCTTTAGTCTAAAGAATTGGATAGAATACATGAACAATCAAATTGGGTCGGACACATATGTCAATTTTCTCAAAACGCTTCTATCGGTCAAAATATTTTATGTAATCCTCTTGCACTCCAAATCTTTGTGTATAACTCATGTCTTCTTCGGTCGTCCTCTCGCTCTCGTGAACTGACCGAAATTTATGGACTCCACTCAACGCACAGATGTACTGTTGGGCCTACATCGAACATGACCAAACCAACGTAAGTCATATTTATCTTCCACTAACCGTGTCTATTCTTTTTCTTTTCCTCCAATTTACGCTTACGTAGACAAACAAATAGGATATTTTTATCTTAAGTTGCATTATCTTTTAAATATGAAGGAAAATATATTTGTTTAATTTTTGGGTCAAATTCAAAAGTCATTTTTTATCGGCAATTTGTTTAATTTTTGGGTCAAATTCACAAGTCATTTTTTATCGGCAATTCAGCTCACCGCTTTTATTATTTTAGTATTAGATTAATTAGAAGAAACTTCGTTGGATCTTCCTCCGAAAGGATGTTTTGTTTTTATTTAATCAGCATTGTATATTAATTTTCTTCGGAAATACTCGAATGCTTTAATTTTCTCATTTTTTTTTTTATAAATTGATTCAAAGCATTTAGGTATAATATATGGACATTTCAAAAATATATTTATATCACACGCCATACACAAAGTTGGACACACTATTTGTCTAATATTCTTATATGTCATAGGGGTACACCACACCGAATATCAGCCCAAATGGTTAGGAAACATTCCGGAACAGGTATGTTACCGGATTGGACCTTGTTCTCATGGTCCGGAACCGGTAGTTTACCTGAAAACGCCTATCCATATCACAGGCTTCGGTTACAACACGATTCCTACTTCTATATTTGATCTAGAGTTAGCGACGGCTAGTCCATAGAGTTTCATGATCGAATGTACAATGTACAATGTACCATGATACTTTATATTTTGTCGAGCCCTAGCTTGGGTTTCAGTTACTCCTCAAATGGCACTCAGTACATATAATAGTTGTTCGAGCAGACTTCGGCTCATCTGGTTCCGGATTGGAACCAGAACCTGTTACTTTTTTTATATATAAAAATAGAGAAGGTTAAATTTTAATTTTTCTAAAAAAATTTGTATACAGCTCCAACCCGGGCCCGATCTCATTCCAATCCGGAACCAGATCCAATCCTATATCTAACCGGATTGATCCGGTTCCAAAAAGGTTGTAACCGGAACCAGTTCGGAATCAAAATGGTTGGAACTAGATCGGAATCGGTCCAACCGGTTTGGTAACACCCTTCCATGGGATCCATATGTTAAGATATGGATCCACGTTTTCAAATCAAGTGAGACCGTTGTATCTAACATCAAGACACTGCCTTATACCATGTTCTAATTTCTCGTCTTGGTATACAATATAAATAATATCCGACACACAACTTGACATATCTGGAAAAATAAAATAAAACTAAAAGAAAGTGTGATGACTTAAAGATATCAATAAGAGGTGAGAAATTATCTATTAGTTCTTCGATGTGTAAAATAACGATAGCAAAGATTTGGATCCTCGCCTTCAATGACCTTTAGAACACGAAATAAAAGTAAGAAAGAGGCCGGAAGGATTTTCCAGTGTCTCTCCTCCGATTAGACTTGTCAAAATGGGCCAGCCTGACCCAAACGGGCCAGCGCGTTTGGGCCCGCCTCCAGACGGGTTGGGTAAGCCCCAACCCAACTCGTGGGGGAACGGCCTGCCGATTTTTTAAAAAACAAAATTTTAAAAAAGAACTTCAGAAAAATATTTCCAACTGAACTTGGCGAACTAGGAACTGATACTAGAAGAATACTGAAACTTGCGTCAGGTTTTATCTGTATATTAACCTGCTACAAAAAATACTTGCTTAGAAAATCAGTATTTTACTCAATTTTGAAATACATGTTGCAACTTTCAAGCAAGACCAAGTGAAAAAATATAGTAGATCGGGTGCTTCAATATGATATTGAGTTTCTATTTATGAATTAAGCCTAAAAAAAGGAATAACACAAAAAAAAATTAAAGGGGCCGGCCCGCTAAAAACCGCGGCATTTGTGGGCCAGCCCGTATAGGCTCATCGGTTGTTGGAGCAACCCGCTTATTTGGCGGGTTGGGTTGTGCCTGACCTATTTTGATAGCTCTACCTCCGACGATCAAGTCACGCGAGAAACTGAAAAATATATGTTGTAATGTAAACGTGTGTGTTGTGAATGAATCAAAGTGACTATCAAACCTCATATTTATAGGTGAAGAGTTACCATATAGCAATGATTCTTTCCATGCTTATCCAAATCGTCAAAAGATACGATAAGATCTTCTGAATCTTTGATAATGGCAAATCATATCACTGAAATTACTCTGCAGATCTCGTATTTGCCTAGTTAAGGAGATTTGGTGTAATCGATCTTTCAGTATGCCTGCCCAGACGTGATACAAGAGGTCGGAAATAGTCGATTGACCAAAAGAGATCGGTAATGTGGCGATGACTTTATGAACAAATGGGTGCGAAACAGGTCGGCACGTAAGGAAGGTAAAACAAAAGAGCTCGGAAATGGAATATGTATATGTATGGATGATTTCATAAGGTCGGTCAATGAGGTCGGTCTAGTGGCTCCCATTCTCAAAGGGTATCAAACATCTCTGTTATATTTTATTTTTAATTTTGGTATACTTCGCTAGGCTTAAAAATCTAAGATAATGAAAATTAATAGTTATCTTACTACTTTTTTATATCCAAACTATATCTCATCCAATTTCCTAGAGTGTCTAAAACTGTTTCTTAATTAACAACTCTATATTTAGTAATCCTCGTTCTACAATTTATTACATATTTTGAATTATAATTTGCATTTAGTAGAAACACTTATAATTATTTATTAAAATATTAAAATTTTAGTTTTATTTTAATTGTGTACGCGCACTTGTAGTTGTCGTGAGTTGTTCACTTAAAATTAGCATATGTTTAATATAGTTCATACTTTACTTAAGATTTTAATAATTTTACTTAATTTGAGTTATTCATGTGCGTGTGTGTATTAGAGAATAAATAATATATTGTCAAATTCTCTATAAGCTCGGTCTTTTAGACGAGTTCTTTAGTGTGTATTTTGTAGGAATATGTATGTTCGAATTTTTATATGCTTGATTGCAAATAAAAATGAATATTGAAGTCAATATTAAAAATATCACATGATGATTACTTCATAAAAGATTTAAATAAAACATGATTTTATTATAACTACTTTTCAAAGACGAGTACTAATTTGCAAAAATTAATGGTCCTCTAAACAAACACAACATAAATTTTTAAGCGAAAGATACTGAAGTTACATATTAACAAATACCTTAAATTTTTAATCCTTGTTTTGAAATGATGCTGATGTGTGAATAAAGCTGTCAGAACGGGTCAGCCCGATCCAAATGGGCTGGCCCGCCCAACCCACTCCAGGCGGGTTGGGAAAACACCAACCCAACCCGACCCTAAGCGGGCCGCGGGTTGGGGCGGGCTGGCCAGCCGAAATATTTTTTTTAATTTTAATTTTTTTTAAAAATAAATAAATTAATTAAATTTTTTTTTAAAAGAAACTTCAAAAAAATATTTCCAACTAAACTTGACGAACCTGGAACTGATGCTAGAAGAATACTGAAACTTGTTTCAGGTTTTATCTAGATATTAACACTGCTACTAAAAGAATTTGATTAATGAATCAGTATTTTACTTAATTTGAAATACTTGTTGTAACTTTCAAGCAAGACCAAGTGAAAAATATATAGTAGATCGAATGCTTCAATGTGATATTGAGTTTTTATCTATGAATTGAGCCTAAAAAAGAAATAACAAGTTTTTTTTAAAAAAATAAAAATTGGGCCAACCCGCGGGCCAGCCCGCCAACCCACGGGTTGGCCCGCCAAAACCCGCGGCCCGTTTGGGCCAGCCCGTATAGACCCGCCTACTGGCGGGCCTTAAAAATGTCGGCCCAACCCGCCTATTTGGCTGGTTGGGTTGGGCCAGGCCCGCGGACCTGGCCCATTTTGACAGGTCTATGTGTGAACCAGATTTAACGTTACTTTTGCGTTAAAAAAATATGAGTAAATGTTTACACCCCGAGCGTGGTATTGCTAATATACACTTTATTCTACCATGTTTTGTAAATAAATATTTTACGTCATTGTAGTTTGAAAATATGCAATTTAACCATGTGTGATTTTCAAAAAAGCTGTTTACCCCTATGGTCTGTAAAAAAAATAGTACATTGTCCCATATATATATAGATGTATTGTACCTATTTACAAACTCCATAAGTTTTCAAAACATATGGGTCGCGTCTATTTTCAAACCATAGAATTTGGAAAACCACGCAGTTCATTGCCAAAACCTTAAAAAAAGAAAAAGAAAAAAAGTGAGGAACATCAGCCAATGGATAAAATTTATTCTTTCTTACAATGCAGGGGGGTAAATGACAATATTTTAATTAAATAAAACTAGAAAATAAGTTAGCAACACGCTCTTAGCCGCGTTTTCATTTTCTTTTAGCGTCGATTTCTCTAAAATATTCAAACTTGAAAAACGAAAGTGACATTAACAATAGTTGATTAATCAATTCCAGTCACTGTGGGCAGTCTGCCTTCGAACAGCCTTGAGTAAAGCTTCATTCACCATTGTTTCATCAGTATCAGCAGAAGCTGCGACAATGGCTTCCATTCCAAAAAAGTGTTCGCAGGTCACTCTTGCTTCAATAACATTCACTTTCATTCCTTCAAATGCTTCAAGAATGGACACCATAATTTCTTCACTTTTCTTGCATGTCACTCTTACAGCAAGAAACCCTGTTCCAAACTTCTCTACTTTCACCTCCTGTCCAATACATACGTGACATTAAATTACATATATTATATAATAATAGAAAAAAATTATATAATCTTCAGTATTAATGTGAGATAGAGTACTTGGATGCTATTGATTAGGTACTCGTATTCTCTTTTGATAGCCTCCACTCGGAGCTTCAACTTGTAGATGTAGAGGAAAGCATCCATGATAATAGAGCTCTTCTTCATCTGCCCATTTGAAGCAACAAAATAAATACTTGTAATATTCAATATTCTATAAATAAATATTCTGGTAAATAAAATAACTTACAGATTTGGAGTTGGTAAGATTTCTCAAAATGTGAAGCTTTCTACGAAGAGCCATTCTCCTTTCAATTTTAGGAATACCCATTTCTCTCTAGTGTGTTATAATGTGATTTAGGATTGTTTTATACATAAATATAACGCAAAAAGAATAGGTATAGGTGCATGAATTATATAGCTAGGGACTGAAAAGTTGAAAAGAATGAAGAATATAGAATTGGGGTTTGGGGGGTCACGGAATGTCAAGATATTACATGTACCTGACATGCTTGCTGTTGTCGCATTCGATATATATATATATATATAGATATATATATATGAGCAATAAATTAGAAAGAAAAAAAAAGTACTAAGAATGAAAGTTTACCATATTTGAATTTGTAATAACTAATAATGAATTCAAAGATGTCTAGGATTAATTATTTTTGGCTGAATTTAGTCAATATATAATGATTGAGACTCATCGCGCAGAACCTTAAACCGACCAAATTTACGTGTTTGTCTTAGGTGCACTCTGTGTTTGGCTGTACCAAAACATATGCAGGGGCGGACGCAGGATCTTCGATAAGGGGGCAATATTATAAAGTAATAAAATTAGCCCAAAAAATTCAATAAAATAAAGTAACTTACAATTATCTCAAAAATCTAATTTACAATTGACCTTGACGATTTGCTATATTTTGAAATTTATTAATGATAGCTTCATTAGGTACACGATCAAATATATCTTTTTCAATATAAACCACCAAATTATCATTCATCCATTCATCACCCATTCGGTTGCCAAGCCGATTCTTTACGATATTCATAGCAGAGAATGCTCTTTCCACCGTAGCAGTTGCAACCGGCAAAATCAAGGCTAAACTTATAAAGTATCACCACCTCCTTGATGGCCCAATTCATTTTTGAAAAGGTAACAATAAAGACAGAAACCAGCATCCTTGCTTATACTATACTCCAACCAACAATATTCCTTGAACCATGAACGGTTAAACCTTCGTAATTTCCCATCGAAATCTGTTTGGGGGAAATTCTCAATATTAGGTTGGCAAGGACCGTCTAAATAGTATTTTTTTCACCGAACTCTTTCACGAATATTAGGATGATAATCTGTATTTCTAGGTCGTTTGCCTGGATCCGTAGGAAGTTCTGGCAGGTCAGAATTTTCTTGAATTAGTTTTGGTTGCTCTTTAAGACTCTGAGAAGAAGCAAAGCCTACTGAAGTTTCAGGCAATTGTACACTGTTTTCTGGACTCGCATCAGAGAAAGATTATTTTTTATCGACTTGTTTAAAGTACTTCAACATACTGCATTAAGCAAAATTAAAATTCTTGAATACTAAAAAATTAACACCCCAAGTTGACATTTTGAGAACATTAATTATACAGTATCATGTATCTATTTTTTTTCAAATTGTTGCATTCAATTAAATTTAATCAAATAGAATTAAATCAACATAACTCTTCGTTAATATTGTTGTTTCATCCATTTATACTTAGATTATGATCAACCAAAACTACATTAATGGCAACCTTTATAAAAGGCTCAAGAATCCAAGTAACACAACTCAAGAAAATTTCCATCAATTTTGAATCTTCTATCGAACGCACCCCAAGGCCCAAGCTATGTTATGCTCCAATTTTTTTTTTTTTTTTTTGCTTTCGTATGAATTATGAGCGTATCTCTCCTCTCGCTCCAAAGCTATCTCATAAAATTTCTTATCACAAAATTTGTACAAAATAAAAAAGAAACATGCGCAGAAGTGGAGCCGTTGACTCCTCTTCTCCGAAATAGCAGCAAGCGAGTGGATTCACGAACGACTGGAACTCTGGAAGTAACACCGAGTGCACCTAAAACAAATCCCAAATTTACTGGAAATCATGAAATTTAAAAATTATATTAAAGAGGAGAGGATTTCGATTTATTATAAAAGTTTAGCAGTAAATTCTTCATATGGAAAGTTTAATCAATAATAAAAATTTAGTATTACTGAAATATTTGTGAAATAAATTAAGTATTCAATAATACATTATTACTTCTAAAAAAATTCGTGTTGATTCATTCATCACACTAATAAAAAGGTATAAAAAAGAAACAATATATTATCACAAGTTTAGAAGATAAAGGCTTCGAATTTTGAATAATTTATAAATGAAACCAAATTAAGGTTTTTTTTTTTTTTAAATGTAAGGCTTTATGATTATTGGTTCTTTGTGCGTGGTCGCTTAGTGTATAGGTGTAAATTAGTCGAGTCAATTGAAGAGACTTGACCAAGATTCTTATTTAGTTCAACTTTGACTGCATGTGTTTGAGTTGTAAATCGAATCAAACTCCAATACTCGGTATGCTAAGTTACTCGGTTGGTCAAGTTATATTGTTTTTGTTTTTAGTTATTAAATAGTTATTTAAATATCATTTTCTAAATAAATATTACATGCATACTAAATATTTTGACAACTAATTTTAAAACTTCAAAAGATACATTAGTACTTAGAGTCACTGCCAATTTATCAAATGTGATCTCGTTAATAGACAATTTACTCTCATGTGGTTTGTAAATATACAGTTTACACCACCACGGTTTGAAAATAGACAGTTTACAATGTTTGATTTTTAAAATAGAGGAATTGTTTTGCACATATTCACAAATCACATTGTATCTCAAAACATATGGGATAAACTGCATATTTCAAACCACTGAGTTATAAACTGCATATTTGAAAAATCAAACGAGGTTCGTTCCCAAACCTTAGTAATTACCAACATTGAGTTCCAACTCATTGACACCCCCAAAAATTGAACATCTTTGACATAGACTCACCTTAGAATACGTACATATATACATGCTTTTATATATTTATTATTATATATAAAAAGGATGTTTCAAGTTAACAAAACAGTGTCGCCTAGGATTCTTTTATTGGTCGAATAATAATTGTCATGCATTGTTGAAAACAATCAATGGGCCATTATATAATCCTGTACTCCCTAACTAAGCGTTGCTGTCATTTATATATGAATTAGACGAGCAGAATACGTACACGCATCAGTAAAGATGGTTTGTTTGACGATGTTCTTAAGGGTAGTGCCTTTAGGGGCATCATCACCATTCATTTGGAATCTTTTTTTAAAAAAAGAAAAAAAAGATTCCAAATGGATTGTGAATGATGTTCCTGAGGACAGTGCATTTAATGACAGCAACTATGAAACCCATTAAAGACCTAAGGCAAACCACCAAACTCCAAAACCAAAAATGATACATCACTGCACACAACATTGAAGGCATAGGGTCATCCAGTTGTAGAGCCTAAATTTGGAGTTTACGATACGAATATGGCTTTTTGGAGTTTACTATACAGATATCATATATAGCTAAGCATGCATATAATAAATTTACCCTATTTCACTATTATTTACATTAATTTTACAGACTAATCTGTATATGTATCATGAGTTGCCCCCCTTTTACTACTTCAGTTCTTTGTTGTGGTCTTTTAAATACATATTCACATGTTCTGACAAATGTGTACGTATTGATTGGATCTTGATACCACGTAATTTGACCAATACAGATCAAAATGTTCAGATTTAATTACTTTTTTTATTCTTCAATTGCTTTCGATCATGATTATCCTTCATGTTTAATACGATATATGCTAATCCCAAGCTGATTATGCAGTGTATCCCTTTTAAATGAAAATTATTGTATTATCGAGTCCTGTCATATACCAACACATGTAATATATATATATATATATGTGTGTGTTGGTATTTGTGAGACTGAATGTATAAAAATGACCGTTATATGAAAATGATCATCGTCCAATGTTTTGATATATTCTTAAAGATAATATTATTAAGTGTATAATCAAATTATCTTTTAAATGCGTCAAAATTGATTTAAAAAAGAAAAAAAGGCCACAGTACCGTACTCAGTCGGATGGGAAATTGACAAGACCTCTCACTTGTAATTTTATATCATTCTCCAGAGGCATGCATGAAAATGTTTAGGCAGAAAGAAGAGCACAAACAAAAGGCAGTGGCAGTGTAAGAAATTGGAATTTAGCAGTTACATACCTCCTTAAATCACTCTTGTAGGTTTTGTTTTTGAGCAACGTACGATCGATGCCCTTTCCTGCAAGGATTTATTTATTTCTCCATCTCTCATTTTTGTATATTTCAAGCTCATTCCCCAATCCCCTTTCATTTGTCTTGATCTTCTTGACTTGTCCTCCTCCCTCTCTCTCCCTTACGTCTACGTATTCAACTATATATATATATATATATATATATATATATATATATATATATATATATATATATATTCTGGTTTTAAATGAGAAATATACATGCTTTGAAGTTAGAACATATTTATACCACACGTCTAAAATACATGAATATCTTACTAAAATAAGTTAATAACTACTGTATAATTACTGTACTTCACTTCACAATTTAAAATAATTCATCGCAGCATCTGCTTTAAGAACAATAACTAGACTAGCTGATTCAGAATTAGGCCACCAAGTCCTACAAACTGGAGGCCTCAAATTATTCTGCTATTTTTTCCTGATGGTTATCTTTATCAACATAATGTGGGAATATGGTTTTTTGGCACCGAATACTTATGGTTTCTAAATAGATAGTTTTCCACGGTGATTTGAAAATAAACAGCTTATTGGTTTGTGAATATGTCCAAAAAACCGTTCCACGTATGATTTGAATGACACACGTCTTCTTATGCTTCGAAATTTTGAAATTACATGTTAAAATGCCATATATACCCTTGAGATGGTAAAAAACACCTAAAGTAATAAATGTTGTAATATGCACCTAAATTATACATAGGGTACATTGCACATAAAATTAGAAAGTCGATTTCACATAGTTTTATCATGTGGCAATTTATCTCATGTGGTTTCGGTCAAATGTAATTTACGCTATTGTGATTTCGATTAGGTGCAAGTTATCTTCTTGTGGTTTGTAAATAGACAGCATACCCCCTGTTATTTGTGTGTAGACACAAACTATTGTATTTTCAACCCAACAAGCCCAATTTTTTTTGAAATTGTTGAGGAAGGGGTGAAGAACGCAGCTAATTATTAGGTTAAATAATTATGTTTTTAAAAAGATTGCGAATATCAATGAAAATATACGTACATTTTAGGGTTTTTTAACTTTTTATTCGAAAAAAAAAAACTTATTTAACAAAATAATCGTTTTTTTTTATTATGAGACTAACCTAAATCGCCATGTCAGATGGCGACTTCATTTGAAGTCGCCATCTGACATGGCGACTTGTACAAAAATTCTTAAAAATATATTATTTTTTCGATGTCGTCATGTCAGATGGCGATTTTAGGTGAAGTTGTCATCTGACATGACGACTTCCATAAAAATTCTTAAAAAATATATTATTTTCTGATGTCGCCATCTTTAAAAAATAATTTTTTTGATGTCGCCATGTAGGATGGCGACATTATATTAAAGATTTTTTTTTTCGCCGGTGTCGGTATATAACGACATAAGTTATTTTTGTTTTTAAATGTTGAGATGGCGACAATTAAAAAAAAATATTTTTTATTTAATGTCGCCATTTTAGATGGCGACAATAATCAATTACTTTGTCTATAAAACTGAACAAAATGTTACTCATTTTGAAATGTAAAGCAAAATCTCTTCGGCATTCGTAAACAAATTCTTTTCAGAATTCGTGAATATTCAAATTCTCTTCAGAATTCGTGAATATTTTCTCTGCAGGTACGTTGTTATACAAATAATTAAATTTAATAATATTATATATAATGTACTAATTTATAAAATTTGTGTTTATTTTTTAAGGTATGACAATTAAAGTTTTGTTGTATTGGGGATGCGATATATTACAAGATTCAGAATGTGTTTGATATGATCGTGGTCCGTCGAAAGGCATGACAATATCTTGCACTATTAATTATTTGCAGTTAGTGAACGACGTATATGATATTACTGGCATCGACCGTAACCACTTCATTCTGAAAATATATTGTAAATATATATTTAGTGATTTTTCTGAGATAAAACAAACAATTTTTCCCGTTGACAGTGATTACAATTTAGCATGGGTATTGGATTCTGAACAAAATTATAGTTATTTGGAGATGTATATACAAACAGAACGAAGAGCTTATGATTTTATTACAGAAATGCCAACAAGTGGTAGTGGTCCATTTGTAGTAGATACAGAAAGACCAACTACCTCTAGGATTCAAGATGATGCTCCTATAGTTGCTGACAATATTGTTCCCGAGCCACTAGCAGACAGTTTTGTGGATTTTGGAGATGATATGCAGACTGAACCGTAGGGAATTCCATCTGAGGATGAGTTTGATGACGATGAGATTGATATTGAAGAAGTGCCAGATAATGTACCAGACACAACCACGACAAATACTCATGTCCTTTATCCAACAATTCTATTCTTCTCAATGACACATCCCGAAGTATTTGGAGACTCATTAGACATTCCAACAGGTAGATGGGGGAGTTATTACGACTACTCCAAAGGGGATATCCATCTAGATATGGTCTTAAAAAATAAAGCTCATTTGCAGGCAGCTGTAAAGGATTACTCATGAGATGGACTGGCCAGAAGCCCGTGCAAGACGGCAAATTGCTTCAACTTCTCGAAATCAATAAATTTTTTAACGTGTAATTGATTGTATGTTTATTGTGTAAATGATTTTACGTTATTGTGACATTATTGTATGTTTACGTTACGTTATTGTGACATTATTATACGTTTAATTACGAAATTATTGTATGTTGATTGTATGCTCAAAGAACAAACATTTTTTCAAATTTAATCTATAAGAATCGGTTACTATTTACAACATAATGATGACTTCAACGACGACGACGAGGAGGAGGATTTCCTATAAGAATCTATAAGAATCGGTTACTATTTACAACATATAGATTTCCTCCAGTACCACAAGGAGGAGGATTTGTCTGTCTTCTAACTCTTCGCTGTTGAACGACTTCTTCGCCCCTTTCCCTTGCCACAGGTGTGTTGGCAGGCTGCTGAATTGGAGTCAATTGAGGGAATAGAACAGGCGAGACATCGAAAGGTGAAGTCATAGATGCATATGTCGCAAACCCAATACTGACATCTGTATCCATGCTGCTGAACTGGGGTTGAGTGGACATGGGGGGATATGACGTGAAGGGAGATAAATCATATGATGGTACAGGTACATGAATATAATAGTCTGTACACATATCTGGCTCCGTCCACGTAGATGGACCTGCAATATCTGTCTGCGTATGTGCAGATGGACCTGCAATATCTGTCCACGTAGATGGACCTGCAATATCTGTCTGCATATGTGTAGATGGAGTGCCTGCATGGAACCGACGTGTATCAACAGGCTGGACTTCATTGTATGCCGGGAAGTTTCTGTCTCGTCGTTCACGAGCCACTCGCACCACATTGTCTAACATAGTCCTGTGTTCCCTCATCGACTCTGTCGTAATAGGCACTCCATCAGCCAAATGACGGTCGTAGCTTGTAGTTAACTGCTCCATCTGCTCAATCTGCAAAGTCCATATAAAATTTAAACATCTAAACACAAATATAAAATAAAATTTCACGTAATTAACATACCACATGCTGCCATGCCGGGCCATCACCATGTTGATATCCTGTCTGTACAAAATATTCTTGACGTCCAATGTATCTATGTGTGACTTGTTCATACCACTCACTGTATCCGCCAACAACGTAGTAACCACCGTCAGTAAATCGTGGTCTGTCTACACGTAAATCATTTGCCCTCTCCTAGCAAAGTATGTATGCTCTATGCCTAGTGCTCCACTTTTTGTTGATATTTCCCCTTCGACCAACATTATGCAATCCTCATTCCCCGATGGTGGATCTTCTGGGATATCTTGTAGCATCCCAAATTGTCGCAGTACTCTATCAGACCGTTGTATTTCAACTATGTCGAAGAAAATCAACGGTCCCTTATATGTCCCTAACTCAGTGATTCCTTCAGTGTACTCATCAGGGTACGGCTGCCAATTAAACTGCAAAACAACATTGCTTTACATACTATGAAAAGAGTGTATTTTTGTACAAACTAATTTAACAGCATGTTTCTTGAGTTACTGGCTGCTCATCGAGGATGTCCCTTATGATGCGTATGGAATGACTCCCAGTTTCTGTAAAGTTTAAATGATATGACCACCTGGATATATTCAAATAAATGATTATATGCATTAACACATAAAATCAAAAACAATGCATATTCGTATTACCTTACACCATATGGAGCAGAAGGTAACACATTGTCTGGGCCGACCATTATTGGCCCAATATCAGATCTATTGCTACCCAATTGCGGAGTCAAACTTGGGATTCGTGACCATGCCCAAATCTCATTTATTGTAGTGACATCAATAATACAAGTTAGATTCACCAGAAACATATTTTAATTATTAAAACAAACAAACATATTATTTACCTGTAAGAGTTGCAATGCACCACCTATAACTTTTTTTCCTCTCTCTGATGACGTGCACAACTCACGATATAAGTATGCCAACACAGCACTGCCCCAACTATATGTACTGGCAGAGTCGATATCCTCCAACTTCTGTAAATACAATAACCTAACAAAATTTCCTGAGGAATCAGGGCACATAATCCCCCTAACATCAATAACGCACAAACCCTTGTAAACTTAGCAACATCATCTGGCGTACTATGTACCCCCAAGGGATTTTGCAGCAAATGATTTTTCAAAACAACTAATCTCAACCTCGCATCTTTAAAATCTTTGATATCTGGTATGAATCCTAAATATATATGGCAATATTCTTGCCATTCAGGTAGAGTCCTATCATAATCTATCCCAGACACTACGATGCCATCTACTGGCAACGCCCATATTACTGCAATGTCTTGCAGTGTGATGGACGCTTCTCCCGATCTAAGATGAAATGTGTGTGTTTCACGGCGCCATCTCTCTACTAAAGCCGTGATCAGGTGCATGTCATGTTCAATCTTACCACACCTATATATACCATAAAATCCAATAACGTGCAACAAATTAACAACACGTGTATCTAATGGACACATATCCCACAAAAAGCTATCTGGGTTTCTCACACGAAGTATACTATCCATATCACCTCCCCATACATCCTCAGATCGATGTGAAGACTGCAATGACAAAAGATGTGTGTCAACCGGGCCTGGTTGTCTCATTTGATCCATCCTGAATTATAATACAAAAAATAACAACATTAATCTCAACATTACAAAAACTACCCGTCGACAGTCTACGACCGCCGCCCACCGCCGCCAACCCACGCCGCCGGCGGCCGCCCTTGGCCGCTGCCGACGCCGCCCTCCGGAGCCAACTTGAATTTTAATCATTCACATCATCAAAATATACACCAACAAATAATATACTCCTACTAAATATATCAAAATCATAATTTATCTACAATACACAAATAACAAAATAAAAAAGCTTACCTTAAATATTTTGGAAAAAAATGGCTTGATTTTTGCAGAGATGTTCGATTTTCGCAGCACGGAAGAAATTATCGCAGCAGGGAAGAAAGACAATGAGAATGAGATGCGAGTGCGGCGGGCGTGTTTTTGGCTTTGGCTAGGGTTAAATTACATTGGTGTCGCCATCTCAGATGGCGACATCAATAAATTAAATGGATGTCGCCAACTGAGATGACGACATCAATAAATTAAATTGATGTCGCCAACTGAGATGGCGACACCAATAAATTACATTGGTGTCGCCAACTCAGATGTCGACATCAAAATTTTTTTTTTTATTAAAGTCGCCATGTCAGATGGCGACTTCAAATGAAGTTGCCGTCTGACATGACGACTTAGGTTAGTTTGATAATAATAATAAAAAATCGATTAAATTGTTAAATCATTTTTAAAAATAGAATATTTGATTAAAAAACCCTACATTCTAAGTTATGGTCCACACCTCGCCGCAGCTCGCGGTGCCACCCTTTATTAGTCGTTACTAGATCCCAACAATTTCCACCTCAAAATTTAGTAATATTATCAACGTTTACACGGTAAATTACAAAAAAAGATTGACAATTATAATGGTACTCCCAAAATTTTAGATTATAAACAAATATAATCCTCAAAAAATTAATGTTTTAATAAACATAGTGCCACAAAAATATTTTTAATAATTGTGGTCTCGAGTTTGTGAGTGTATTTGTTAAAATATAAATTATGTGGTATTATATTTGTTAAACATTTGAGACTGTTTTTGTTAAAAATAATTTTTTTGGAGTATATTTATTTAGACTTAAAAGTTCAGGACTAATGTTACAAATATCCAAATTATATGAGACCATTTTCATAATTTTCACGCTCTGATATTAAAACATTCTAAAACTTGTGGGTGGGTGGGTGAGGTGGGGGGACATGGTCAAAATCTGTAAGGAATTGAAATTGACAATACAATTTCAACTAAAATTTTAAGAAGAAAATTCCTATATTTATATATACGAAGATTGAATTTTTGAGGTAAAAGCAATTAAAAAAAAACACTACGACAAAACAGAACTAAATATACAAAATATTAGTTAGAGTAAGAAAGTGCATATATGTTTTGATTTTTTGCACACATAATTTATGTAACTTACGAATTATTTTATTGAGCATATATTGTGAATTGTGCCAAGATTTGATTGTATGTGCAAATGAATAATTGATTTTTGTTGTGCGTTAATAGTTGATATTTTGTGCACCATTATTTGAAGTTACTTATATAATCTGATTCTTTATTTTAAAAAAAATTTAAACATTAATATTTTTTCTGATTATTAATTGTTGAAATATATTACTCATAGAATGAAAGTGAGAAGATGCCGGAGTGGCGGAATCTTCCTTTTGGAAGTCTGAAACACTGATTAGGTCAGGGTGCGGGGGCAACACACTTTCGGTATGGTACATATGTATTTTTGTATACATCCGTATGTCTAAGTCTAGGTTTTAGAGTTATTATATAAATAGACTCTTGTGTAACCTTTAACATGATTATTCATTAATAAATACAACCGTCATTTGCTCCCGTAGATTCAACAACGTTAAATCTTTGTATTCATTCAATTAGTGAAGCACTGGCGCTTTATAAGGTTAGATGGCGTGAGTGAAGAAGGGCAATGCCAGGCTTTTTCATCAAGTGCACGATCATGACAAGACTCGAGGAAATCCCCTGCTAACTCCGTGTTAGCAGCCGTGGTAAGATGGGGGTAATCGTTCTTCAGAACGACCGGGAGTAAAGGGCAAGTAGGCATTGAATCGGGTTGAAAGTGAAAGTTGCCACACTTAGGGGCGTAACCACTGTAGGAAGCCCACCCCACCCCAGCTCATAATTAGTATATATAGTAATATGTTTATGATAATTACAGACATGGTGTGGGGTGGATGGTAGTAACTCGCCTCTGACTCGTCTAGTCATGGTTTCGAATACCATTCAATTCGCTTTTAAAGTTTTTTGGATTTTGCCCTACAAAATATTTGGTTTTAATATTTTATTATCTCATTACATTTTTTTATTTACTTATTTACCCATAAAATATTTGTTTTTAAATTATAAAATGAAAATAATTTCATATTTATTTGTCCCAATTTCACATCTTTCTAAGTATATTTTTTTTAAAAAATATATTGACATACATCCTTTGTAATAAAAAAAAATTCTTTTAAAAATATTTTTTTTGTAAAACTTTTCTATTTAAACTCTATATATTAATTTTAAATTCAAATTAAATGGACTATGTCGTGATAATAAAAAATTGAGAATAAAGTGGCGAGTAAAACTTATGGATATGGAGAAATATCTTATTGAACAATAGATAGCGAGTATGCAAATGGTGTGTTCATACAAAATAAATATGGAAAATAACATATTATTTTTATACAAGAACACTGTAAATTTTTTGACTCTTTTAATATAAATTATATGTATTAAATAATGTTTTTTTTTTCTTTTTTTTTTCAGTCTAGCCCACAGTTTAAAAATCCTAGCTAAGCCCCTGGCTACACTATCTTGTTATTCTTCTGATTTTGTATAATTTTATCACAAATTGTAATATAATGTCAGGACATGTATTACTTATTAAGAGTTCTGCGATTCTCACAATTCTCCTTTGGCAAAGAAAGAAGTAACTAGAGCATATCAGCATGCATGCAAATTCTTCTTCTTCATTGGCATATGCGTCAGAATATTTATATTTGTTATTGTATATTCGGATTGAATCATTTAAAATCATTCTAGTTGTTTTGCTTTTTTTTTTTAGTAGAAGACTTCAAATACGCTTTTGTATTTAATTAAAATGGATTCAAATATATTAAATATTTATGTAGTTTGAAATTTAATTTTCAATTATGTTCTCCAAATCAAATTCTTTCGTAAAGATCAAATCAATCAGGTTAAATGAAACCCGTTATGTTTAGTTTCATTCTACTTTTGTATTGGGCGGTGTTAGGGGCGATTCTACGTGGATTTGAGAGGGGCATATGCCTCACTCAAATAAAAAAAAAGTTTATTTTTTTTTAAAAAAAGTAAAAATTGCATTTTGCTCCCAAAAAATTGTTTTTTGCCTCCGGAAAATTGCATTTTGCCCCCCCCCCCCCCCAAATTCCCCTTAAAAAAATTTCTACCCTTCGTTGTTTTGTTATTGTTTTCTGCCCCTCAAATTTTAGGCTAAATTCCCCACTGGGCTGCGTGTCGGGGCCATTGAACCATTGTTGAAGTTTCCTTTCTTTGCATTTCCTTTTGGTTCCATGGATATGTTGTTTTACTTGATCATTGATGATTCAAATATAATGCCCATTAATTGCCATAATTATTTTGATTTAAAACATAGGTAATGGCACTAAGATCATCCAGTTCAAATGAAAAAAAGTAATAAGTTTGTTTTGATTCCTCAATATCGCTTATGTTGTCAATGTTAAATGGTTTATAGCTCTAAATATAGTAACTATTGACTAAGTAATACATCTTTGAAATATTAAATTTTACATAAGTATAAACTCTATACGAATGGGCGAATACACACTTCCATTAGGGTTAGTTGTCTGGTCTCCCTAAAAAATATATATATCTATATTACACTTTTTGCCCATCATATTTAAAAACCATACACTTTTGCTCCCAATAAAAATCCTACAATTTTGCCTCCCTTCAACCAAAAAGCTAGATTCGTCCCTATTTACACGTTCATGTTGGCACCTAAATTTAGGATATGCCAGGGAAATGAGTGGCATATGCTGATATGCCGAGACAATTCTTGCAAAGAATTTCTCTTCTACCACAATTATTACCATACAATTCGATATATATATATATATATATATATATATATATATATATATATATATATATCAGGACAATTTAATTTAAAAGAAGTTATTTCACGTACCCAGTAGAGGCGCATTCAACAAGAAAACATAGACTTTGAATTTAAAATATGGGTAAGTTAAGTAATTATAACCCATTGTTCTAATAATTTAGAGCCCCGCATTGTATATGTCTTCCCACTATTCCTCATTGAAAACCAATATGAAATCATCTTCCACATATACTGGATATATTATTAAATTCTTAACTTTTCCAAAATTTTCAAACATGGCGATCTAGGTTCATGTTTATAAGTCAAAAGCAAGATCGAACATGTATATAGGATCACTCGATGCACCAAACTTCAAGGTTTATTCCCAGCTCCTATATAATATACCATTTGTACGAAAAAAAGAATAAATCTTGAGACATTTTTTGTTCGAATCATATCTCACTTAACAAGCAGAGAATTTGCCAGCTTGATTCCAAGAATTATATATATATACATTTCGAACTTCAGTATTTTTTATTCAGGTAGTTAGTAATCATATGTGTACGTGGATTTCTGGGCAATTCCTCCTCTGGCAGAAGCTTAATTACTGTAAGCAATTTGGCTAACGACCAATTAGCACATTATTGCAGCAGATGAAACAAGCTTTCCGCCAAAGGAGATTTGTCCGGAAATGCATCTATGCAAACATATAAAGCTGAAAAGATATATTTGTTATAACTTAATTTGGAGTTCAATTTCATTCATATTGCACGTCGAGGTAGAGATGGCAAACGATCGGCCGCCTGGGCATGGCACGCCACGTTTCACCACAGTAAAGGACAGTGCGGTAGGCCCATTTTATTTAAAACGACAAAAAATTTGAACAATAATTTATTTTAAAAAAAAAATGAATTGGGCCGGCTGTCTTCAAATTGAAACGGATCATGCCGATATAACCTGTTTTCAAAACATGTCGGCCCGGCACGGCCGCTACAGAGCCGGGCAGTACCCACGAATTGCCATCTATAAGTCGGGGTATAATTTTGTGCTCGTCCTTAATATTCTTTTTACATACTTAAAACCAAGCTTTCAGTGTTAGCTTGTTATGATGGATAAGCATAATAAGTATTGTTAGGAGTGTATCAGCATTGGCATCGCCATATGTACTTGCAAAACAAATACAAATACACAATATACGAATATAATACTAATATCAAAAGGATATCGAGTCAGGCTCAGATCTGCTGTTTCCCCAATCTACGTCCGAGAGAATCCAAGATAAAGGCCGGAAGGTGTCGACACCACCCAACACCAAAGTTCTGTCGGAAGCACCAAGCACACAACAAGGAGCGCACACGGCCAGCACCAACCACACGGCCAGTAGCCACCAGTCACCAGAAAAGCACAAAACTCACGGCCAACACTAGTACACATACAGAATAGCACACAGCCAGCGACTCAGAAACAACGGAGCACAAAGCTTAACCGGACGATGAACCCCTCGATTATCTCGTCGAACCCAAGCGCACAAAGCACTCTGACCGGAACGAACAAGATGAATCTGAGAGTTCAAGGAAGAGGCGCACAAAGCACAAAGCACTCTGACCGAAACGAACAAGATGAATCTGAGAGTTCAAGGAAGAGAGGCACGCCAACACTGGTTCAGCAAATTTCCGTAAAATGAAGGAGGCGAACGTAATAAGTATAGGGGATAGATGGAAGCGTCCAATTATCAGACTCAATGGGTGGGGTTTTATAACAAAGAGATTAGGGTAGGTTAATTAAGGGATTAAAGTCTTAATGGACTTAACTAATTTTGGGCCACAATACCCAACAAGTATTAAAAATTCTGAATATGTTTTTTGATGATCGATTGCAGTGGACTGTCAGGCTGTCATGATATGCTAGACAACAGAACATGATTTGTTTGATACATCCTTGCAAGACGGTGTATTTGTAGGCAGGGTTTTTCTTATATGAATCGGGTTTTTACGAACACCAAAGCACATTAAAATATATGTAGATGTATGTATATTGACGTAGTGTTTGTAACACAGGGCTCATATAAGAAAAACTCTTGTAGGGCGGTTTGAAGTAACTCATGATGTTTTTCTTTTTACCATGCATGTTTTATTTAGTAAATTTATGCCCAGTAAAAAACTTTCCTTTTTGAACGTGTTAAAATCGAATTTCATATGAAAGTTATAAGAATATATGTGCTTCTCGAGTTCTTTTTATAATATTTTGGCTTAAATGCAATTAATTATAGTGAAATGTGGTTATGTTTCCATATGATTTTTCATCTTATAATGGACGTTTGTTTAAGTCGATGATTTTTTTTTGAAGAGTTTCATTGAGTTAATGTTGGCAAGGATAGTTTGGAAGGAAAATTTTTATGATGCACTTCTGAAATCACTTCCTCTTCCTGGTTAGTTTTTTTTATCTGTTACTTCGTCTACATTACGAGTACTTGCCCTAACGTTTTTTATAGATCAACAATGTGAAAAATATGTATTGTTGTCTTCCAATATTTCGTCTACATTCCTCTTCCTGATCGATTTCTTTTACTCTTCCATTTTCAACAGCGACATCTAAACGTGCATTTTCTGCTTATTACTTATGTATATTGAGAAAAACATTGCTCAAAGTTTTGAAACTGCTTCAATTGTAGATGATTTTGATCTTATCAAGAGATAGAGCATAACTTAGATAACACATCGTATCATATATTGTTAAATAAATTTGTTATAAACTTATTGTTTGAGATAAAATACAGCTACTGTCGAAACATAATTTATTATTTTTTTTTTAAAAAAAATTCGCCCCCCAAACGTTAAAATCCTGTTCCGCCCCTGATTGTTGACCCAGTTTATGTTTTTGGAGAATTTTCATGCAGGATTTTTTAAAACGTTTGGTAGAACTATCTTGTAATTTGTGATCTGGTGTGATTGTTGCATGCACAGGAAATGAAAATATCATTTATGATTCTGCTGGCAATGTAGTCAAGTGTTTTGATCTGCATATGGTGCGCTTTATGCATTGATTTGACTTGGTTTGTTGGCATGAAACTTCTCTGCAGTTGCTGTTACGAGAAAACTATATGCTGTTTCTGAAGTGAAAGAGATGAGAAAGAATTGAATTCATGATAGCTTTTATGTTTTGCTTTACTTGTGATTCGGGATCCAATACATCGTCACAGTCGCGCGCAAACCATCAGCTTTCTATCTGAAATTTTGTCTCTCCACGTTGATGTAGACAATCTTGTTATTTCTCTTGTTTATGAAACTAAATGATATGAACCTTTTGTTATAGTGATGGCATTTGCAGAATTGCAGATTGCTTTTCATTCAAAGTCATCTTTCTTTGCCTGGTTATATTCACTTGGGCTGGAATACAAATATAATCACAATGTGATTTTACCGCAGCAAGTATTTTCATACGTAAAAAAAAAAGTATATTTGGTTACAGCAGATGGGTCAGATGCTTGTGTTTATGTGGTGCACTTTTTCATATCACAACTAGCTGCTCGCTTACTTTTTGATGGGTCTTTGTCATTTCCTAGGATTGGCATCTGTTGGTCGTCGTCTTATCCTTTTTACGTGTTGTCATGTCCGGTGGTATTTGGTTGTCTTTGTATAGTAGCAGTCAAGTTTTCGGGTCGAGAGCCAGAGTTCTGCCAACCCAATAAAATTGTCTGGGCTTGATTAAAAATACGAATGATACTCATTTTGCTAAAAACTTTAGTCAGCCTTACTTTCAGCTTTTCTGTGTTTTTTGTTTGGTCCAAAGTATGCTCAAACCTCAAGGATTGTTGGTTGGGTGAGTTGAGATGTAGCAAACCCACCTGCAAATTTACTTCAAATTCCCGCAAAATGTTAAATCTTTCTATCGAGAAAACGACTTTGCTTCCATATATCTCTATCTGGATTTATAAATACATGACACCAACACCTAAACCCATATGTTATTCAATAACCCTTTCCATCTTTCGAATTCCATAACAAAGATAGCTCATACTTCGCATTGATTTCATATAAAGCAACAGGTTAGCTTTTTATCATACTTATAACGTAGCAAAACAAGAACTTGGGTTTCAATTATAGAGGAATTGTGGAAAATTACAGCAGGAGGTGAGAAGTGAAGATGATGGAGCCTGGGGTTCTTTCATGCAGCACTTGTGGTGAAAAACTGGGATTGGGTTCTAATGGTAAGTTGTTTGTGGCTTGTCACGAGTGCAACTATCCCATCTGTAGGAACTGTATTGGACTACGAAATCAAGGATGGACACAATACGTGAAAGTGGAGATCATATGAAAATGACATCACGTCTTGATCCTTAATGCTTTTGATATCCAGTTCTTCCTTTGATCCTTATGGCCCGACCCTTTCCTTAACCCATGCATAACGGGAGCTTCGTGTACCACTTTTACCCTTTATATTATCTGCTCGTTAGGTACCAGTAAGAGGGGGAACCTCCTGAGCTTGCTGCAATTGATATTTTCGTCAGCACTATTGATCCATTGAAAGAACCTCCTTTGATCACTGCAAACACTGTTCTGTCAATCCTGGCCATTTGATTATCCAGTTGATAAGGTCTCTTGCTATGTATCTGATGATGATGGTATTGGTGCCGATATGCTTACTTTTGAGTCTCTCGTTGAAACTTCCGATTTCGCAAGGAAATGGGTACCTTTCTGCAAGAAGTACTCCATTGAACCGAGAGCACCTGAGTTTACTTCTCACAGAAGATCGATTACTTGAAGGATAAATTACAACCTTCTTTTGTCAAGGAACGTTGAGCAATGAAAGTAAGTGTATCGACATCTGTTAGCCTACAAGATCTAGTTAACGATGATGATATTGTTTTTATTTGTTAATCAGATAAACGTTAGCTGATTAATCATTTAAATTGGCTTTACTGTTTCTTATTTTGGATTAAAGATGGGATTATGAAGATTAGTGTCAAGATCGATTTGTTCTTTGCTACGTCATGTGGTAGTACCCCATGTATTAGTCTAACCATCAATGTGGTATATTCTCATTCAACATTGAGAATATACCTCATGTTGGAGGACTTGATCTATCTCATGGGTAATGCTCATAGGATAGCCAAGAACATTTCGTATTGATATATTTTGATGAATCATGGAGCCATGATTATTAGTTTTCTTCATTCAATTTATTATTTTTAAATGCCCTCAATCACTAGTAATTACTTGTTTGGATGCAATTAATAATCAACTATTGACAAACAATTGACATTTTTTATGCTTCAAAAACTTGGGTATCAAGATTTATATGGAGTTGTCCCGTATTCTACTCGTAGCCATGTTCTAGTGGGGTCAAACCGTAACGTAAAATTAAACCCAAAGTCTCAAGATCTCCAAAGAAAGTGGGTTTTTAACAACCATGCAGATAATTACGAAATAGCCATGAATACAGCAAGGGGAAAGCTTATCGATCTTTACACCTTTAACGGAAAATAGCTGCTTTTACATTTCTTTAAACTCGTTTTCGTTCACATTATTAATTTTTTTCAGACGACGGGAATCCACAGCCACTATCTTGATGGTACACATCAGATAGATCATCGAGCTGATATCATGTCAACCAAATAAATCGTATTAGATTAAACCGATATGAGAGGAATATTAATTTAATTGCATGGGTCTTGGATGTTGGATCTTATATTTGACCCTTTGACTTATGTTGGATTGTAATATCTGAGGATACTGAAATTACTTTTATACCCTTTTCCTTTAATGAAATAAAAAAGGCAAGTCTTTAACCATACCGAATGATTGTTATGGAGATTGAAATTTGTGTAAATATATCAAAATCCAAGGGTTAAAAATGCCTATCCAACTGTCACAAATATATTATATTATAATATATATATATATATATATATTGCAAAGTAGTCTGCACACTCTCACGGTATACTGAATCTCAGCAAGAATGTCACTATATCCTCCACTCCTCTCCCTCCTCCTCATCCTCCTCCTCTCTTCCACCATCTCCGCCACCGCCACGGCAGCGGCCGTCTCCCCTATTTCGTCTCCGCCATCTGCTCCCTCTCCATCATCCTCCCCAGCCGCAAAACCACCATCCCCTCACCATAATTCCACTTCTACCCTTGACCCAGAACAACTAACGGCACTCGATTCCCTCAATGTCCCCACACCCAAAGACCCCTGCGCCCCGCAGTCTCACCTCTCCTTCGCCGCCACCTGCGACTCCTCCTCCCCCTTCCGCCACCTTCTCTCACTAGCACTCTCAAACTGCTCAGACGACGTCGCTTTATCCTTCACCGCCCTCAAGTCGCTCTCCACACTCACTTCTCTCAGCTTCCTCAATTGCCCCATTTCCCTCATCCGTTTCCCCACTGAGCTCGCCTTGAATCTTCGCTCATTCACTTGCATCAACAGCCTCGAGAAACTCACCGGGGTCTGGCTCAGCAGACTGGAGAATGTTACTGAGTTAACGGTTTCGAAAGTTAGTATAACTGCCAGTGGCCCTTCTATTGTACTCAACAACATGAGATTCTTGCATTCTGTTACTCTCTCACACGCAAATCTCTCCGGATTTCTCCCTAAACATTGGCATCCTAACCTTACTTTTGTCGATTTATCAGGAAACAGTCTGAAAGGAAAGATACCCCCTTCCTTAACTCGTCTTGAAAATCTTGTACACCTGAATCTTTCATCTAATTCCCTTGATGAAACAATTCCGAGCACGATAGGAGACTTGAGCGCCTTGCAAATTCTGTCTTTGGGATCAAACTCCTTATCAGGGCCCATCCCGGAATCTTTAGCTGCATTGTCAGAGCTGATTCACCTTGATCTGGGTTCTAATCAGCTCAATGGGACGATCCCGAATTTCATACGAGATATGAAGAGTTTGAAGTACTTAAATCTTGAAAGAAATAACTTTCATGGAGTATTGCCTTTCAATGCAACATTCATCAAGGGATTGGAGGTGCTCAAGATTGGTGAAAATTCCAATCTTTGTTATAACCGCTCAACATTGGGATCTAAGTTAAAGCTTGGTATTGCTCCTTGTGATAAGCACGGGTTTCCTGTGTCGTCACCGCCGGCTAAAGATTCGTCTTCAGATGATTCAAGTGATAATTCTGATGAAGAAGATTATGGTGATGTGGAGAACAATAAGCATCACCATGGACCTAGTAAGATTGTTCTTGGTGTTGCAATTGGGCTTTCTTCCATTGTCTTTCTCATTGTGTTCTTGGTTCTTTTATCTAAATGCTGCAAATGAAGTTGTGACAAAAAAATTGTTCGTTTGTTAATTTAGCTTAGGATAATTTATTGGTTAAATATGATATTTGTTCAATTCGTTCCTTTTCATGTAAAAGAATTTCAGAAAGAGACGACGGGGAAAGAAGAGGAAGATTCTTTTGAGTCTGTTTAATTTCACGTTTTGTTTTTTTTTTTGGTGTGGGGTGTATGATTTGCCACATTGCGAAAATGGTGTTATGTAGGAATATGCTTCTTGAGATGTAAGAATGTTCTCTCTCTTTTTTCTTTTTCTTTTTTTTAACACTCTTCCATGTTTTCAGACTTTGATGTTACCTTTTTGTTCTTTTTTTTTTTCTCTGAATCTGTCCTGTTGTGATTCCACCTATCCACTGTGTGTTCACATTTTGATGAATCCAAATGAATAATCAAATCGTTTATGATCATGAGTACAACTGCAGTCGATTATAATGACAGACTTTAAGGAAAGATTTAGCCTGGCATTAGATGCACAAGTGCTTGACTCTGATTGTGTGATTTATTTTGGTGATTTGCATCCTATTAAAACTCCATAACCAAAAATTAATTCTATGATGTTTTGTACCCTATTAAAACTTCATAACCAGAAAGTAATGCTCTTGTTGAGACGCAAATGTCATGATTTGGATCCTATTAAAACTTCATAACCCAAAATTAATGCTCTTGTTGAGACGTAAATGTCGTCCTATTCATGATTGTATGAATATGCTATAAGAGCTACTGATATTCAAGTGCTTGAATCTGATCACGTGTGATGATCGTGGTAATCTGATGGTTTGCATTGTAATATAGCATGCCATCATCTATACTCCAAGGATAAAAGTATTTGTTGAGATGCAAACCTCGTTACTATTCTTGATTATATGACTATGGGGCATCTGCTTAACAACTTACTAGTTCACTTAGCTTACATTAGGTTGCTACGTATCTATCCATGAAGCTGCAACTAGTTCTGTAGTTTCAGATCTTGGAAAGAGCTATTTGAGATATTGTGGGATGTATTTTGGTTCCTTTCGAATTCTTTTCCTTTTCCATGGACATGGTACCTACTAAATCTCCATGACTTTAACATGGAAGTCTCTTCAAAGGCAATTAATGATAAATTAATGGCGAGAAAGACATCATTAATAGACATGAGGCAAGAGATAAGTTATAATCGATACTTTACATGTTCAAAATCATTAATACTTATTTAGTAGGCTGGCAATTGTTGAATAGTATAATACTCACACACCTCATATGCATTAATTTTTTTTTTACCAAACTATATCTCTGATCGTGTGATTTATTTTGGTGACTTGCATCCTATTAAAACTTCACAACCAAAAAGTAATTCTATGATGTTAATTCCCTATTAAAACTTCAAAACCAAAAAGTAATGCTCTTGTTGAAACGCATATGTCATGATTTTGCATCCTTAAAACTTCATACCCCGAAATTATAGCTCTTGTCGAGACGCAAATGTCGACCTATTCATGATTGTATGATTATGCTATAAGAGCTACTGATGTTCAAGTTCTTGAACCTGATCACGTGTGATGATCGCGGTAATCTGATGGTTTGTGTTGTAATATATTGCGTGCCATCATCTCTACTCCAAGGATAAAGGTATAGTTGAGATGCAAACCTCGTTACTATTCTTGATTATATGACTATGAGGCATCTGCTTAACAACTTATTAGTTCACTTAGCTTACATAGGTTGCTACGCATCCATCCATGAAGCTCCCAACTAGTTCTGTAGTTTCAGATCTTGGAAAGAGCGATTTAAGATATTGTGGAATGTGTTTTGGTTCCTTTCGAATTCTTTTCCTTTTCCATGGACATGGTACCTACTAAATCTCCATGGTTTTAGCATGGAAGTCTCTTCAAAGGCAGTTAATGATAAATTATTCGAATTGCGAGAAAGAAAATCATTAAATACTTATTTAGTAGGCTGGCAATTGTTGAAATTGTATATTACTCGCACACCTCATATGCATTGGTATTTTGATGGTGACCTGCATCCTATTAAAACTTCATAACCAAAAAGTAATTCTCTTGTTGAGACGCAAATGTCATGATTTGCATCCTACTAAAATTTCATAACCCAAAATTAATGCTCTTGTTGAGACGCAAATGTCGTCCTATTCATGATTGTATGAATATGCTATAAGAGCTTCTGATGTGCAAGTGCTTGAATCTGATCACGTGTGATGTGATCGTGGTAATCTGATGGTTTGCATTGTAATATATTGCATGCCATCATCTCTACTCCAAGGATAAAGGTCTAGTTGAGATGCAAACCTCGTTACTATTCTTGATTATATGAGTATGAGGCATCTGCTTAACAGCTTACTAGTTCACTTAGCTTACATTAGGTTGCTACGCATGACACATCTATCCATGAAGCTGCCAACTGGTTCTATAATTTCAGAGCTTGAAAAGGGAGATTTGAGATATTGTGGGATGTGTTTTGGTTGCTTTAGAATTCTTTTCCTTTTCCATGGACATGGTACCTTGCTGGTTTTAACATGGAAGTCTCTTCAAAGGCGATTAATGATAAATTATTCGAATTGCGAGAAAGAAAATCATTAATAGACATGAGGCAAGAGATAAGTTATAATCGATACTTTTCATGATCAAAATCATAAATACTTGTTTAGCAGGCTGGTAATTGTTGAAATGGTATACACTCCTCGCACCTCATATGCATTGGTATTTTGATCTCTCAGTCTTCTTTTAGTTCATTGCTGGTGGGAGGTTGTTAGCATTAGTTACATGTAATAATGAATATTGATGACTCTCACATCTTAAGTATGGATTCATACTATAACGGCAAGAAAGTGTTATTTTTTTATTTGTTTTGAGTAAATGGGGTGGGGATTGTGGGAATGGAATCCAAGACCCCTCCCATTTTTGGGAAGGTGGTGCCACTTCACCCACGAAAGGGGTGGCATGGCAAGAAAGAAGTTGCTGACATTGATTTGCATTAACAATATCAGCAGATGATCCGTATGCTCTGGGTGACGGATTATGACCGTGTTGGTTGGGGAATTAACTTCAATTTTCTATGGATTTTAAATCCACCATCTTCAATTTTAGGTTATATTTGAATTGAATGATTTCATTTGAACAATAAATTTGAAAATTTGGATTTGAGATGACTTCAATAATTAAGAATTTGAAATATCTTATTATTGTTTAAAAAATGAAGTGAAAATGATAAATTTGAAATCCATAGATTTCAAATTTTGCCAAACAATTTGAATGGATTTGTAATAACGATTTGAAATCCATATCTATAAAATCATTACACCCAAATAGAGCCTTAATGTATTTTTTAATAATACCAAGGTATTTCAAATTCATAATTATTGAAATTATTTCAAATCCAAATTTTTAAATCCGTTGTTGAAATGAAATATTTCCATCCAGATGCAACATCATAATGTGATTAATCAAAAAATTACATATGTTTTGCACTGCAATCTACGTGATTATGTTTCTTACAATGTGACTGTCACGCCTAAAGACCGATGTCAATAACATCAACATTGATTTCCAATAACCACTTGAAAATCAATAAGTCTCGTAATACCATATTCAACGAAAACCAATCTATTATTCCATAAAAATAAATAATGTATATCTTTACAACTGAAATTAAATTACATAACCATTCCTAAAAGTATTAAAATGATATAAAATAATGGAATCATAATTACACTTGGTTATAAATTACCCAACTTCACATCCAAATTATGAAATCTCCAATAGATAAATTTTAATTTATCTACTCTATTGGGATTTTTTAATATATTTAAAATTAAACAAATTCAACAAAATATCAAAATTAATAAAACTCAATAATTAATTGAGATAACAAAATAAGCATTATCAGAATATGCACACGCAAAAACAACACCAGTGACAAGATACCGAGCGCACAATGCTGTTTCAACTGTACACTGAATCCTAAAATTCTCGCTCAATCTTTTGATAGAAAATTACAGCAATACAAAAAAAAAAAGGATTCTAACTTGGGATGCAATTGCAGAGAAACTGAAATGTTATGCCGATAACTTGCTCGGCACTTAAATTCAGTAGCAACAAGTAGAAATGAAAGAGAAGCCGATCAAAATAGAGGGAAAAAAGGTTTAAAAAACACATACAACCCCTCCATTTTGGTTCCGGCTGCTCCATCTGGGACATTTACGTTTTATCTATTCATAGACCCCATAGTTTTTGTCTGCTGCAAGCATTCTTGTCAATCACCAAACATGTAACAAAAAAAGAATCTTTCCCTTTCCAGATAGCATATGCTGCTCAAAGAACAGGTAGAAACGACTCGAAAACAGCACGTATACAGAAACGAAATGGATAATAATTAGCAGGCTGCATCCTTCCATACTTCCTCAGATCTAAAGGGATGAGGTTGGTAGGATAAATACCTCATCTTTTAGAGGTGATTTAGAACCCTTCATATTAATTAACTCATCAACGGGCGTAACTCGACAGTAATTCTTAATCTCACGTCATGCCCTCGTAGGATGCAAAAAACTGCATACCCATTTGTCTTTTCACGTGGTCGGGTATCAACTTGTTAATGAGGTCTGGTGAAGCACTAGACAGCTACAGGAAGAAGGAAAACAATAATTAGTATATCGGAATTAAAACACCACAAACTAATATATTCCCCTGACAGTGAGAATGTAACAATGATAAATATCCAGTAAAACTTAGTAAAGTTGGCTACTTAGGATATTCGTCTATGATGAACATAATATTCTCCCTGAAATTAGCAGGAGAAAGATAAATTCGGTGTAATTAAGCAAGAAAGACCACGATAAAACAAACATAGATGGCGAACAAATACTGCAAATTCTAGTATGTGTGCAGAACCAAACGTCTATTTGAATAAAATGAGGAAAAATTACCAATCAACCCACATTACCGAATTTTCAGTATTCAGAAAACCCATGAATAAAATTTTATCTAAAAAACCATTTTCTCATATAAAAAAATCCATTTGACCAACGTCTAATATTTCTTCAGAAATTTTTTTGTTAATTAAATATAATAATTTTTTAAAAAAAAATTATGAAAAAGTATAGACACAGATTTAAAAATCTTTCTATTTGTATACATTTTTTATCTTAAATATTTGAAATAAATATTTAAATAAATTAACCACAATTAAGAAAACAAATTATTTTCATCCAAGTTCAATGTAATTGATGCAATTATATTTAATTCTAAATTAAAAATTTAATGCTTTAATTAACTAATTATCGAAAGACGTTGATTCTTACAATCTTTTTAATATAAAAGAATTTCAAGCGTATTAATCAAGTAACTAAGGAAGAAAATAATAGATGTTCATCAAATGGGTTTTTTGTTACGGAAAAAATTCAGTAAAATGTATTTTTAAGAAAAAATTTATTTCATGATTTTTTTGGATATGGAAATTCATAGAATGCGTTGTTTGGTAATTCTCACATAAATGAACCACGGGGTAGCTAGAAAAATCAATTCGGCCCTTTTCAAGAGAAAGTTGAGTTCACAACAATTTTTCTTTTACATATCTGTAACAGAGATAAGAGAACAGATACCAAACCAAATGCACCTACCTCCTGTTTGAAGTTGAACAAAGGTGGTAGGGGACGACCATTTGGCAATCGAGTGTTTGGTTCTCGAAGCTCATCAAAGAAAGAATGTGCACATGCATCTAGCTGCAAGTAAAAAAACCAAGAAGATACAAATACACAAAAGCTGATTATACAGAATTAAGACGCCAATAATAGTTAAACCAGAGATTGTCGCCATAAAAATTATCATTTTAATATTCGAAAAATGGAAAGTAAAAAATACTCACTGCATTGCAACGGATATTTGGAGAGTATTGCAGCAACCTGGAGGCAAGGTCTATTGCTTCTGGAGGCATTCGTTTTTGAAAAACCTGATAGCATGGCATAGGTACGAATAAAATTGATTAACAAAAACCAATGAAAAAGATATAAACAGTATTATAATTCCATTCAAATAAAACTCAAGAAAGACAACAGTATCATAAGGTACGCAACCAATAAAATTCAAGACAGAATATTCCAACAAGGACAAATTCAACTAGGCACATTGATCGTGAAAAAATTTCTTCTATTTGTTCTTCCACTTAATTTTTTACCAATCATTTTTTTCCCAGCAAATTTCTTCCATATACCCCGGGGGGGCTTGCTGACCCTGTGTGGTTCATTATTATGGTGTAAGCCAAAATAAGGACATCCAGATGTCAGGGTATCAATATTCAAGTCTCTCTGGCCAGACATAAAGGAATGTTGTGCCACTATCTTTGTATACGAAATGTTAAAAATGGCGAAATTAAAATTGAGTATCTGTACTCAATCCTGGAAATAAACTAGGTTGTTCTCCAGTCCGAATAATCTTAAACAGAACAAACCTTCCATCACCACATTGAAACCCCATATACCTTCAAATAATTACTGCTAAGTATTTTATTTCGTATTTGTAAATGTCACTCAGCAAGTGATAAAATTGAAAAAAAAAACACTATTGAGTGAATATATAAAATTAGTGTTCTATACTTCATCTCTAACTGTTTATGCTCAGTGTTCCTATTATTAATGCATGGAAAAGCCATGATGTTTCTAGATGTACACACAGCATTCTCCAAAAGTGTTACCCAGTTCTTTTTATTTCAATCCCTCGCAATAATAGAGGCTCTTCGTTTGCTATATTATCTTTTCTTCTGGCAATTCCCCCAAACACACATGGCAGTATAAAACACTTACTCTTGAAAGTGAAAAATCAGATAAAAAAAATTGAACGAAGTTCAAAACAACAGCATAATAAAAAATGGAAAACAAAGAACAAAGACAAACTACACTCCAACATTATATAAACTTTCAAAGGTGGAAAGTATACCTTGTGCCAAGGGTGCGCCTTTATTTGTGGAAATCTAAAATCAGTATAATTTGGATTCATACACCGAATTTCCTCCCGTGTTGGAGTTCCAAGAACCTTGAAGATAAAATACATAAGGGGTTAGATAATACTTCAAATCACTTCCAAATATAAAGATGAAACAGTACCTTGATGATCTCCACAAGCTGATCCACAGCATTCTCCCCAGGAAATAAAGGCTAGACAATTCGAATTGATAAATCAGACCAATGCATGTACCCATACTTGAAAAAGAAAAAACAAGAAAGAATCTCAGTCATTCAGGGAATGCAAAAATAAGAATGCAACTCACTTGGCCCAGAAGAAGCTCAGCAAGGACACAACCAGCTGACCAAATATCAATTGATGTAGTGTATTCAGTTGCGCCAAAAATCAGTTCAGGAGCACGATAAAACCGTGAGCAGATGTATGCTATGTTTGCCTCGCCCGTCACCTATTCGAAATGAAATTTGTCAGAAACACATTAGCTGGAAATTAGAAGAAGCACCAGTGAACACCATAAAAGTGTTCCACTCCCATCACAAAAAGATCAAGAGGCAAAAAAGTACGCTTTAACAACATTAAGTTAGAAAGAGTGTCACTTACTAATGCTTTTGCACTTCCAAAATCGCATATTTTCACTTGCTGTGTTACAGGATCAACCTATAAATAAAGAAAATGAATCAAGAAGAAGAGAACAAATCCTGAAATCAAATAATAAGTCTCCAAGCAATGCTCCAATTCTGTACCAGAACATTTTGTGGCTTCAAGTCTCTATGGCACACTCCAGCAACAGAATGCATGTACGCCAACCCTCTGAAAATCTGCAAAAAGAAATATCATACTGAGTAAAGAACAATGACTCCTATACAACCCACAAAGAAATTTTTCGCTTACTTGGTAAGTATAGAGCTTCACATAAATAAGGGGCATTCTCTGATTCATGTTACTGTAATGCTTTAGAACATGAAACATGGATTCTGGAACATATTCCATAACTAAATTGAGAAATAACTCGTTTTTTATTGTGGTTGAATAGAAACAATGCTTCAGGGAAACAATATTAGGATGGTCCATTGTCCTCATTAACTGCAATTCACGGTTCTTGTATCTTCTGTCTTGTAAAACCTTCTTTATAGCCACAGTCTCCCCAGTTTCAAGGCATTTTGCCTACAGTAACATAAAAGACAGCAAAATATATTTAACAAAACAAAAAAGAAATCAACACTGAATAGCACTACTGGCGCAGAAATATGTGTACCTGAAATACTATTCCAAATGAACCTGTCCCCACAACTCGCTCTGCCATATAACTAACTGTCTGCAGATAAATTTCATGACAGCAATGAGATCTTAATATTAAGTTCTCACTCTTTGGTTGTCCAAAGATCAGATCATAAGATAAATCACACTACCCCCAGTCAACAACCATCTAACGACTCAGAAAGACGATAGCTTGTAACAATGAAAACATGGCTTGTGACAATGGAAACAAGGTCGCTGTTCAAGTTCAGCTTGATGACTACAACAAGCTTAAAAAGATGTTCCAGATAAATGACTAAACTCATTATATATGACCACATTCATCATCAGTCGACCAGCATTTCAACAAAGTAACAGTTTTACCTGCTTAGGTTCTCCATTATTGCCACCAATGGTTGTAGAAATTATGTGGCCAGCGACTGAATCTTTCCCACCCATTACAGGTGCAGACATCTCCTACATTTAGCAAACTCAGAATCATAACAAAAGCCAAGCAACAATGAATGACACATTGAAAAATGAGTTGTTAAGAAAATAAGAAATATCTCCAAACTTTAGGGTTCATCAACCATTTCGCAAGTAAGAATACTTAATTAGACCGAGTAAAAAAGATTCCTCTAGTAATAACCCAGTAAAAACTTCAAGAACTAAAACCAAAAAAATGCAACACCAACACACGAGCTACTCCGATCTCGGCCAATCCAAAATATCCATTAAAGTTGTGAAGAAGAAACAGATCAAATAAAAAAAATTAGCAAGGTTCATAACATAAAACCTTAACAGTCAGTCCCCTTTTGCCACCTACACCATTCAACGGAAACTTAGACCGATTCCAACCACAAAGAATGCCAAGAAACGTCCGAAATATAGAGAAAACAAACAAGGCCTATCATCATGAGATATTTCCCCACTTTCGTTAAAAAAAACACGTTCCACAATTCATAAGCATTGTGAAAGATCTAAACAACACAAATTTTCAAGAACTCACATGTTTGTAAAGAACAAAAAAAGCCAAACTCTTCTAAACAGAAAATAGCAACAATAATCCCAATTAATGAGTTCAAAAGTACAACAATTGACAAATCAACACACAAAACACCGGATCCAAACTAAACTAGATCTTCCATTTCTACGGCATACTCGTTCAATTAAAAAAAAAACGACGAGAATAACCACACCCTAGGTTTCAACAAATCTTTCTAGCTGCAACCATAGATTGCTGTCACAGATAACAACACAAACAAAGCAACACTTGTACCTTATCGTCGCCCATTGTACGCACTGCAGGATATGAACAGTAGAATAAGAAGTAATTTGACTAAAAAAAGTATATTCACGATTCAGAGTTCATCATTGTCGGCTGGGGAAAAGAAGGAACAAAGAGAGAAGAAAGAAAGTAAAAGTAGAAGAAAAAGGTGTGGGCAGTGCCGCAGTGGTGCAGGGCCCATCCACCAAACAGCACTCCATGTGATCACAGCTATCCCACCTTTTTCCCTTCTCTCAGATTCAATTTTCTTTCATTTGTTTTGTTTTTTTCTTTTTGCCAGCTTTGTTTACAGATAATTGGGAAAGGGACCCTGGAGTTGTGCTTTAATTACCAAGTTGTGCCAGTTAAAGCTCGGGTTTTAATTAAGACGAAATTATAAGAAGTCGTCACTTTTCTAAACATCTTTCGATTAAATCTCTAAAAAAAATTATTTACAATTAAATACAACTTGTAAGAAACTTCTTTCAAATAAGTCTATTTTTAATAAAACTTAATCTATTAAGTCTATTTTGAGTACTAAATACCCTTTCTCATTCTCACACTCAAATTCCAAATTCTCAATTGCAGATCTTTGTTCTTCGGTCTTCACAAGTCACATATCTTCAGTCTTCTCTTCGCGAAATCTCATATCCCTTGCACGATCGTCGATTCTTCACGAACATAGACTTGAAAATTATTCGCTAATTAACTTTTTCTTTTTCGGGGTGATTAACAGTACGATTTTTAATTACATATGCATGTAAAATTACCTTGTAAAAAATCAAAATTAGAAATGTCAACTGCAACCGACAATAAATAACAAGACGACTATATATATTCCAATGTAAGATCATAGAAGTTCAAGATTCAAACTATATCAAATGGCTGCCAACTTATCCAAAATTTGATCTACACAAAGAAAAGCGAACGGATCGCCGAACTTAAATGAAAATGTCAAAATTTAAAATTCAAGCTCTGTTCTCTAATTTGATCTCCCTTCCTTCCTCCAAATCATTAGTCCAGTACCTATCCAAAATGGATTCGAAATTAAAGTTTTTTTCTCAATAAAAAAACAAGAGAGGATCGGAATTACAAGGATTATTGAAATTCTTAAAATCGTCCCCGCAGCCTATAATTAATTAAGATAATCAATCAATGTAACATATATTAATGCAATGGTTAGGAGTAAAACAAAAAAAAAATTACATGCACCGCTAATTACAAGCAAGCAACACCTAATTACATGCACCGCTAGTCTATCTGTGTATGTAAATTACATGCATTGATAGACTCAAGTATTGTCTTCAACCAAAATATAGTATATTGGTGCATCACCGTCTATCGGTGCATGTAAATTACATGCACCTATAGACTCATACGGTGGTGCATGTAATGAGACTAGCAAGAAATTACCTAGCAGTACATGTAATTTACATGCACCGCTAGTCTATCGGTGCATGCAAATTACATGCACCGATAGACTTAGGTGTTGTCTTTAACCAAAAATATAGTTTATCGTTGAATTTAAATGCACTACCAAGTGATTTTACATGCACCACCAAATGAATTACATCCACCTTGTGAGATTACATGCACACCAAGTGAATTACATGCATCGTCAAGTGAATTACATTCTCATTGTGATATTGCATGCACCATCAAGTTATTTTACATGCACCACAAGTGAATTATATGCACCTTGTGATATTACATGCACCACCAAGTGATTTACATGCACTTGTCAAGTGAATTACATTCTCCTTGTGATATTGCATGCACCATCATGTTATTTTACATGCACCGCAAGTGAATTACATGCATCACCAAGTGAATTGCACGCACCTTGTGATTTTACATGCACCATGAAGTGATTTTACATGCACCGCCAAGTAAATTACATGCATCTTGTAATATTGTGATATCCCCGAAATAATTATATGCAATTTGGGCATTAATTATGTTTATGTGATTTTTATGGTGATAATTAATATATGTGTTGGAATTAATTATCTTGGTAAAATGCTTAGTCACATGGTATGCGTGACCCGGTGGTACATTTCGGGGTGCATGTTATGCATGTTGGGAAATTGGGTGTTATGATGGGTTAAATATAATGGCTAATGACTTTTTGGTGAATCATGTGCTTAATTGGGATTTTGATGTATTTGGTATAATGCTTTTGAAATATCATGTTGGGGTGTTTTATACACCATGGCATTTATGGGAGTGCAAGTAAATTTTTATAACCCACTTATACCCCCAACCCCTCTTTACCCATCACTCTTTCTATTTCCCCCAAATCTTCCACCCAAACCCTCATTCTCTTCCATTTTCGAAATTGGGCAATAAGGTGAAGAGAAATCCTTCCAAAAACTTGATTTGTGGAGTTTGTTGGGAGATTTGGAGTCCCCAAGAGGTATGGATATCCTCCTTGTTGTTTTTGTTGTGTTTGGATTGGGTTTGATAAGGTTTTGAAAGGTTTTGAAATGGGTTATTTTGGGTCGGTATTATTTTTGGTTGGGTGTTGGATTTTTGTGTTGGTTAAGGTGTATTATGTTGGTTTATTGTGTTTTTATGTTGTTGGGTTGGTGGTAGGAGTGTTGGTATGGTTTGGGATGGAATTGGTGTGCAAAAATGGTGAATTTTCGGGTTACAGACACTGGCGATCGATCGCCCGTTCCAGGCGATCGATCACGCGCGGGCAGTGCGCGTTTGGGGTGTTTGGCGATCGATCGCCACTCTTGGGCGATTGATCGGAGAGGCTGGCGATCGATCGCGCCAATTGTGGCGATCGATCGCGAAAGGCAAAATGTGGGATTTTTGAATATTTTGTGGAGTTTTTGATATTGGACTATTATTGGCTCCTAATATTGATTTGTGTGAATGTGTAGAACCATCCCAGGTGGCCACACAGCTTAGGAGATAAAGTCCATGATATCTCCACTTTTGGAACCAAGGTACGTAGTGAGACGTACGAGCATCGGACGGTAAAACGTATTTATTACGCTTTGAATTGGTTATGCATTATGGTTGCATATATGGTCTTGTTTATGCATTATGGTTGCATACATGGTTGGAATATGCATTATGGTTGCATGTAATTGTGAGTCGAGATTATATTACAGTGATGAAGAATACTTGCCGCCTTCATGTCGAAGCGATGACAGAATACTTGCCGCTGTCATATTATAGCGATGAAGAATATTTGCCGCAAACATGTCGAAGCGAAGGATAATGCCGCTGTCATGTTGATGCGAGGGATATTATGCCGCTAATATGTCGAATCGAGGGGTATTAATGCCGCTGTCATGTAAACGCGAGGGGTATTATACCACTGATATAATAAGACTGGAACTGGCCATTGGTATACATAGAATGAGTGCATGTCATGACATAAATTATTGGTATTATAATTCATTGATTATGGCTGTGGTACAGGGACAACCAAAGGGAGCTTTTAAATGTATTACATACAGGAAGTGAATCGCATTTACGATTTATGCATTTGAATTACTATCATATTATTGTGAATATGATTTATGTACATGTTAATGTTTGGGGTTGTTCCTGTAGGTACTTTTGGGCGGACGGGCTAAGGCGAGTTGGTGCGGTGAGCTAGTGAGGAGTGCTCTTGGTAGCAGGCACATTCTTTTGTATAGTATCTACTCTAGGAGTAGTGTAAAGCTATAGGATTAACTTTCATTGATCGGGAATGTAATTAATCCCTTTTGGAACTTAATTTTGGCACTGTAATCTAATAGCTCAAGGCACCAACACTACTTTTATACTCCGTTTATGCATGAAAATTTATTTACGCCTTTAATCCGCATTTAAGGAACTAGGGTCCTTACAAATATTACATGCACTAATTGTTTCAACTTAATCAGTTGATGCATATAATATGCATGCCTAATTGTTTCTATTGGTGCATGTAATATACACGCACCAATGATTGCAACTTATTAATAAAATGCAGCATATTAAGATTTTAATAAGTCGGTGCATGTAAATTGAATGCACCTTAGTCTATCAGTGCATATAATTACAAGCACCAATAGAGCAAAAGATGAAGGGAAAAGCATATCGGGCGAAGTGAATTTAGTATATACTGCTTATATGCAAAATCTTATTAAAAACATCAGCTGATTAATAGAAGTTGAATTACTTCCTTTACAGGTTATACATGAGTGTTAACCTTTCTACCTTTGTATTAGCTGAAACAAAAGCTTGTAATTGCTAGGAGTTGAATCTTCTTCCTCGCCATGTGGAAGTCTGGTTCGAAAATAGAAGGGCTAGGTATGTAGACATATGCCTCTTTCGTTTGATTCATTCGATGCATGCAAATGTAACACATGCACCAATTGAGTCTATTGGTGCATGTAAATTACATGCTCCGATAGCGGTGCATATAATTTACATGCACCAACAGAGTTAAAATATTGTCTTTGACAAGCAGTGCATATAATTTACATGTACCGTAGACTCAGAATATTATCTTTGACAAAATGTGTTGACAAATAATATACTAGCATTGTTATCATTAACACATAAATTCAGAAGGTTCGTTCAATCATACATGCGTTGACAAATAATATACTAGCTTCTGTCAAAATAATAAATTGTTGCATCCAAGCACAATCAGTAACACCATAATTTCAATAAGCTTCGGATCGACATGGGATTCAAATATTCCTTGAAAACTTGATATGACAATGTGGAAATGGAGGTGAATCTAGAGTAGTTTGTGTGATGAGTAGCATACCTTGGACGTCCATGGAAGGAGTGCTCCAGTACCCAGGTCGAACCAGTCGAGTCGGGTTCACAGAGGAATGATATCTTGTTTTGAATGCTTTTTGCGACGATTAAAACGACGAATTTGGGAAGAAATTGCGTTGATTTATAGAAGAGAAAATCACGTAAATGATGGGAGATGACAGTGCGTAGGTATTTTTGTCCATTTGTAGCAAAATAGACATAGTTGAAAGATTTTTTTTGAGTGACCCAACCAAAATATCTTTTACCTAATAGTATCACGCCGAAATTTTTCCTTTAAATAAAGCGCGTTCATAAGTAAGAGTTATGAATGGAGGTGATAGTGGACCTATGGAGTTTATGGGTCTGGACTCTATTTTGTCACACATCAATTTTTCCTATACTTGTTTTAATAAACAAACAAATATAAAAGTAAGACATCAACGATCAAGGTCATGGCCTAATGATCAGCACTATCCTTCTCTTATTAATGGTTTGAGTTCGAGTTTGTCCATCCATGAATTGTCAAAATAAAAAACAAAAAGTAAGACATCCAAATAAATAACAAAATGAACATTATTCATTAGAATATGTAAAAAAAAAACTGAACTTTTATTTACGAGTTGCAATCGCAATGAGTTTTATAATTATTATACCAATCCAGCACTTCCTAAATATTATTTGTGAAATTAATAGAGTATGTGAAAATTTTGGAAGTATAATTCAACCCCAAAAACCTATTATTTGGTTTTTAAAAAATTCAGTTAAGAAACCTTAGAGATTTAAAAGTTTACTAACATATTTGAACAACTATTCCTTTTATAAATAACCTTATCAGACTCCTTCAGTGCCACCAACATTACACACCGGAAAAAATAATAATAATAAAGGAAAGATCTGCATAGATGCAATTTTCAAATCAGATATAAGAGCAAGTGGTAGAACGAATGCATTCTATGTATGCCCTAAGGCACAATTTCTGAGACAGGCATCAATAAAATCATATTACGCGGGCATCTAGTCATTTGACATCAATGTAAAATATTCATATGGAATAATTTATCATGTCGAATGAATGATTGGATTGGGGTGGATGCGATGATCAATTAAACCGAGATAAAACATCAGAGGTTAACTCTTTTATTACGTCATTGTCACCCGTATGTTAATTGGTAGGGGACAACTTCCATTATTTTAAAAATTCTAGATACTCCTTAAATAAATGTGAACAATAATTTAAAAAAACAAAAACAAAAACAAAATTGATGACTTTGATCGGTCGATCGTACCAATGAGACATTAAACTTCAGGGGATGATTACATATAAAAATTTCATCAGTAAAACAAGAACGAGTATGCCAAGTGAATCCAAAAATAGCTGATTTATAGAGAAACAAAGTTATGAGCAGAATGATTACATTTTCATCGGTCAATTTTAAAATTTCATAAATAAAAAAGGATATAGACAAGTAACTGTATATACCCAGAAAAGCGTAAGTACCAAGTCTAAAGCAAAGTGGTTACCTTTTTTTTTTCTCGTTTACAAAGGGCATTCCAGTTGGCCTGAATCTGATATATTGCAAGACTTCACTCAAAATAAAGAACAAGAGCGTCACGGTTCTAGAGGTTCGAAGGGATTCAGTGCCCATCTATCGACTCCTCCGAATTGGTTGAGCCACGAATTGTTGTTAGTAGGCACCCACAATTTTCATGGTTTGAGAGGCCCTCATTAATACATTAACAAAGACGTTTACAAGAACGACTCGATTAAAGGAATTTAGACCTATCACATATGAATATAGCAAAAAGTATAAATAGGAAAGTTATAAAAACAAGGGACTAGATAGCTAACTGCGAACGTGTTCTTCTCTCGCACTCCTCTACATATTTTGCTCCAAATTCATCCATTTCTTAGTTATAATAAGCTCCTGAAACTTGAAACCGTTGCAAAGTTATCAATTCACGATAATGATTATATGGGTTGATACCCCGGTAGAAATATTGTTGGAAAACGTGCAATTTCAAAATGAAGTAAGTTTTTTTTGTTATGCTCGATCGATCGAGCGGACCAGAATTTTTTCTAATGTGTTGCTATAGGAGCTCGATCTATCGAGCCCTGTTTCAGATTTGTGAAATAGTTTGTCCATTGATGTTTGGGGTGCGATTTTTGGCCAAATGGTGCGTCCAAATGGTGTCATTTGGACTTGACTTTTGGACTACTATATAAACAACATAACCCCACTTGATTGAAAACAGATTTTCGAAATCATTATCAAATTTTTAGTGAAATCTGAGAGCATTTGTTGTTCATCAAATTGAGTGCTTTGAATCTTTGTGGTTTGAAGACTTGTGATTTGGAGTGCTCCTATCACAAGTCATAGTCGTTGTATCTTCGGAGACAAATTGTCATAGCAAACCGTTAGCACCATAGCGGTGCAATATTGTCTTAAGGACGAAGATTACAAATCTCGCCTCGACATAAAACTTATTTTGAAGTCATTGTTATTTTTTCCTGAGATACACTTTGATAGAAGATTTATATAACAATCTTAAGACAATATTCGAGCAATACAAATGGCTTCATCGAGTGCAACAACGACTCCTCTTCATCATGGTGAAAGGCCTGAAAAGTTCAATGGAACGATTTCAAGTGGTGGCAACAAAAGATGGTATTTTACTTGACCACATTGAGTTTGGCAAGATTCTTAACCGAGGAGCCTCCTACGGTTGAAGAATGAGAGACTGACACCCAAAAGAGGGCAGCACTGGATGCATGGAATCAATGTGACTTCATATGCAAGAACTACATCCTAAACGGGTTAAATAATAAATTATATAATGTTTATTGTCTTGTGAAAACAGCAAAGGTACTCTGGGCATCGCTGAAAAAGAAGTATAAATCCAAGGATGGCGGTATGAAGAAATTCATAGTTGGACAATTCCTGGATTTCAAGATGGTTGATACCAAGCCTGTGATGGCGCAAGTGCAAGATCTACAAGTGATCTTGCATGACATTCATGCGGAAGGAATGAGTCTAACTGATTCATTCCAAGTCGCCGTTATGATTGAGAAATTGCCTCCTATGTGAAAGGACTTCAAGAACTATCTGAAACACAAACGAAAGGAGATGAGACTTGAAGACCTTGTGATTCGATTACGAATCGAGGAAGACAACAAAGTTTCCGAGAGGAAGGCTGGTAGGTTTCAAATGGAACCACGGGCTAATCTAGTTGAACAAAGAACCAGATCAAAGCGTAAGTTTGACGGTACGACCTCCAACATTAGCAAGGCGAAAAACGTTCAAAGGAAAATGATATAAGTGTGGAAAGCTCGATCACATAGCAAAGGATTATCGTAACAAGACACTCGTGGGAAAGCAAAAGATCAAGTCAATGTGACCGAAGAATATTGTCTCTCAATTGATTTGGATGATCTAGCGCTCACTGCTTAAATTAGATTGTGTATCTTTGAAAGCTGTAAACTTCAAGAATAGAGTGATTATAAATAAATGTAATGACGATATTTGTTGAAAACAATAAAATTTATGTATTACTTCTTGTAGTAAATCTTATGGTTTGTGGCATGATTGTTAGGATCATTTAAACCATAGTTCGCAGCACAAATTGTAATGTTAAATTTATTGCTTATATGTGCACTAAGTTAACAAAATCGTCATTCTTTTGTTAGAAGAATCGTAACGTCTCTAGAGTTTACACACAATGATGTTTGTGATGGAAAGATTGTGCAAACTAGAGATGTGAGAAAATTATATTGTAACTTTATCAATATTTGCACATGATATTGTTGTGACTTTATTGCTATGAAGCAAAAACAAGGTCAGTGAGGTGTTTAAACACTTCAAGAATGAGATTGGAATAAAATTTAGTGATCGCTTTTATTTTAAATAATTAATTCCAGTGTAGCGATTTTATACCGCAAGTGCACGGTGACAAGTTTTAGTATAGTGATTTAGAAATAGGGATGTCGTACCCACATGACTAATGTATAAGTACCAAATAAAATTAGAAGAATTATATTTAGCCTACGAAATATATAAATAGTTAACTTATAAAAACTTAAAAACCGTAAATTAAATCAACTCCTTTGAAAATGCGAAGGAATTCCACTCGAGAAATTTATCAAGATGTCGGTTCACTTGTGCTATCGTCAATGATTTGTTTGTAAAAACAATTACTAACCAATTAATTCTTAAGGTGACGGATTCTCGTAAAATAATCAATACACTTTCTCAAGCTATATTGAAACTAATATTAAATTGGAACAAGTAACTCTCGTTCACTTAAACCAATTTAATATTGCATAAATCTCGATGAAAAATGTTAACTTTAAATCTTTCAATTCAAAGTGATCACATATGTGATTTAATCTCTCGATCTAAATCTTTAACATACAACATGATTTATTATAGCGTATTATAATTTTATCTCTCGATCTCAATTATAATTCACAAATCAATCAAATGTAGCAAGGCTTTGATAGCATTAAAAGTATAAATCATGCACAAAAGAATTAATCCACTCTATAAACATTCAAATCATTAACTCAATCACAAGCTTCCCTAACCTTGGTTAAAATAAACTTATTTTATGTTCAAATCAAACTAACATGATGAATAATTGTTTCTCAACCTCATAAACATCAATAAATTCGAAAATCAAAATAAATAAAGTTTAGAAGTACGATAACGTAGGAGTTGAATCGGTGCGTTGAAACGTTACTTCTTCCCTTGCTTCCTTCCTTGCACTTCAAAGGCTTTTTCTCTTAAATTGTATGGATGTGGATGATAGGAGGCTGATTTATGGTGTGTGATATTATATTGGTATTTCATGCCCTAGGTCTCTTATTTATAGAAGAGGAGGTGGATGGAAGTGTTCCCAATAGATCAAACTCAATCAAGTCTTTTTTTTTCTTTTCTGAAAATTCTGTTGCTCGATCGATCGGTTAATTGTCTCGATCGATTGAGCCCTCTAATTTCTCGTCCCTGACTTTTTCTGCCACGCTCGATCGGACGAGCATCAACTTCCGATCGATCGAGCACTCTTCAATCTCGCTTGATAAATCATTGCCATGCTCGATCGATCGAGCTTCGCTTTTTCTTGTTGGCCAAATCTCTGCCTCCTTCGATCGATCGAGCTCCGCTTCCAATCAATCGGTTACGTCAGATTCCAAATTCTTCATTTCTTGCCTTGGTTTGATCCGTTCGTCTTTCTAGCTTAATTCTTCCACTTCCCACCTAGATTCCTGAAACAAATAAATAAATACCCAAAAGCGTAACATCATCCAGGAATCAACACACAAATACATACATATCATTGCAAAAAGACACATAATATTCATCCTTATCATTTAGCAAATGAGTTTTGCTATGGGAAATTGTGAGTAGATTATACTTGTGTTATCTAAGAATTTGACGCTTAAGCTTGAATCTGCAAGACTATAAAATCTTGAATTCGAGTTTCTAAGCTTTGTACGCTTAAAACACAAGTGATAAATCGAAGCCACAAATTTTGATTAGACGTTGTAATATCTCAAATTGGTTCATTTTGAATTTCTAAGCTAGTACACTTATAAGATGAATTTGCAAGATTTAAAATCTTGAATTCAAGTTTTCTAAGTTAGTGCGCTTAAATTGCAAAATTGTGAACCGAGTTTGAGAATATTATCCAAGTTTCAACTTTTGTAAGCAAGTACGCTTAAATACGAAAGTTTCAAGAAATAAAAACTTGAATTTGGATTTGTAAGACGATAACGCTTAGAACTTGAAACACGAAAGTTTGAACGCCAGTGCACTTCGTTACTACCCGAAGTTGTGGGGGAATCAATCTTGTCGGCCAACTACATTCTAAACAAAATACCACATAAAAGTAAGGATGAAATTCCTTATGAGTTATGGAAAGGTCACAAGCCTTCCTACAAATACTTGAAAGTGTGGGGGTGCTTGGCTAAGGTAGAAGTACCAAAACCAAAGCAAGTAAAAATTGGGCCTAAAACAATAGATTGTGTATTTATTGGTTATGCTAACAATAGTAGTGCATATCAATTTTTGGTACATAAATCTGAAATAAGTGAGGTGCATGAAGGTACAATAATGGAATCAAGAAATGTGGTATTTTTGAAGAAGTATTTCCTTACAAAACTAACAAGGAAACGAGCCATAAGAAAAGGGTGTATGAAGACGCTAACCGTAACTCTATTGAGGAAGTAAAACCACGACGTAGCAAGAGAACCAAAGTGGCTAAGACATATGGTCCTGACTTCATGACATATATGTTGGACAATGAACCAAGATCGGTTAGTGACGCCTTATCTAGCCCTGATGCTCTTATGTGGAAAGAGGCTATTAATGGCGAGATAGAATCCATAATGCAAAACCACACGTGGGAATTGGTAGACCTTCCAACTTGAAGTAAACCATTAGAATGCAAATGGAATCTTAAAAGAAAATATAAGTCCGGTGGTTCAATTGATAAGTACAAGGCGTGACTCGTGGCAAAGGGATATAGACAAAAAGAAGGCATTGATTACTTTGATACATATTCACCAGTCACGAGAATTACGTCCATTAGAGTGATCATTGATATCGCTGCTCTAAACAATTTAGAGATATATCAAATGGATGTAAAAATGGCATTCCTCAATGGGGAACTTGAGGAGGAAATTTATATGAAACAACTCGAGGGGTTTGTTGTTCCCGGACAAGAGAAAAAGGTGTGTAGACTCGTTAAGTCATTGTATGGGCTTAAGCAAGCGTCAAAACAATGGCATGAAAAATTTGACAAAACTATGTTGTCAAATGGTTTCAAAATTAATGAGTGACAAATGCGTATATATGAAAAACACACCTAAAGCATATGTAATAGTATGCTTGGACGTTGATGATATGCTAATAGTGGAAAGCAACTTAGAAATCATCAACGGGACAAAGAAAATGTTAAAACATTTTGAAATGAAAGACATGGGTGAAGCTGATGTGATACTTGGAATTAAAATCTCCAAGATATCCGAAGGACGAGTATTGTCGCAGTCTCATTATGTTGAGAAAATACTCGAGAAATTTCTCGCGGATGATACGTCGTCTGTAAAAACACCCTAGGACCCGAATCTACATTTGCTTAAAACAAAGGAGACCCTGTCCTGCAATTAGAATACTCAAGGATAATTGACAGTCTCATGTATCTCATGAACTGTACACGTCCTGATATTGCATATGCGGTTGGCAAACTAAGTGGATTCACGAGCAATCCAAACAATGACCATTGGAAAGCATTGACAAGGGTACTTAAATATTTAAGATACATCCTGAACTATGGATTGTACTATACAAGATACCCTACTGTATTTGAAGGATACAGTGATGCAAATTGGATATCGGACACACAAGACTCCAAGTCGACAAGTGGTTATGTGTTTACCATTGGAGGGGCTGCAGTGTCGTGGAAATCTACCAAGCAAACTTGTGTTGTTAGATCCACTATGGAATCTGAATTCATAGCTTTGGATAAAGCGGGAGAATAAGCCGAATGGCTTAAAAGTTTCTTGGAAGAAATTTCTTGTTGGGAAAAACATGTGCCTGCAATTAAAATACACTGTGATAGCCAATCTGCTATAGGAAGGGCACAGAGTAGCATTTATAATGGTAAGTCTAGACATATACGTCGTAAACACAATACTATTAAACAGTTGATCTCAAATGGCATCATGTCCATTGACTACGTGAAGTCAAAGGAGAATATTGCGGATCCTCTCACGAAAGGCTTGCCTAGAGATCAAGTATATAGTTTATCGAGGGGAATGTGATTACAACCCTATAATCAAAAACTTGTGGTGGATACCCAACCTATTTGACTGGAGATCCCATGATCTAGTTTCAAAATGGACAACTAAACTACAAGATTGTATAAACACCTTGGAGAATTAATCTCCGGCCCATTCCTATGATAAGGGGTGTAGCCTACAAAAGGGGTACGAGGATAGGCAAAAGGCCTTTAATGATTCTTAAGACATATTAGAATATGTTGGAGTATATCGAGATACTCTTCTAGGAGATCACCTACGTAAGTGCGAAGTGTGGCCGCTTCAAAGAATGGAAAGCACTTATGAAACCAAGCGTGATCCATGGCCGAAACGGGCACAATGTAAGAAACCAATACGGAGGTTAGAATTGTTATGGTGTGAGTTCAATTGTCTTGGTTTACACCAACGACTAAATAGTTCAAGACTATAAGTTCATTATTAAGTCAAGTAAATCGGATTGAATACTACTACGGAAGATTCAAAGCCGCAAGTTATCTCTCCAGATGCCATAGTAGTTCGTCAAAGCACTCAATTGCATACACGCATTAATTTAATTCATGTGGGGAATTGTTGGAAAACGTGCATTTTCAAAATGAAATAATTTTTTTTTTTGTTATGCTCGATCGATCGAGCGGACCAGAATTTTTTCTGTTGTATTGCTACAGGAGCTCGATCGATCAAGGTCTGTTTCAGATTTGTGAAATGGTTTGTCCATTGATGTTTGGGGTGCGCTTTTTGGCCAAATGATGCCTCCAAATGGTGTCATTTGGACTTGACTTTTGGACTACTATATAAACAACATAACCTCACTTGATTGGAAACAGATTTTCGAAATAATTATCCAATTTTTATTGAAATTTGAGAGTATTTGTTGTTCATCAAATTGAGTGCTTTGAACCTTTGTGGTTTGAAGACCTGTGATTTGGAGTGGTCCTATCATAAGTCATAGTCGTTGTATCTTGGGAGACAAATTGCCATAGCAAACCGTTAGCACTAGCGGGGCAATTTGTCTTAAGAACGGAGATTACAAATCTCGCCTCGACATAAAACTTATTTTGAAGCCATTGTTATTTTTTCCTAGGATACACTTTGAGAGAAGATTTATACAACAAATATGAGTATAGCAAGACCTCAAGAGTCTGATATGGATTACAGAGAACCCGACCTGGGCTTTATCTGAGATAATGCTCACATAAAAAGGTCGAGTTAAGCGCAAATAAGGATAAAACAAGGCTCGTATATAGTACCAGACATATCTGCAATTTTACTCAAAGTTTCCCATCTGAGGTGAAGGGAATAGAGATTAAGGGTGAGCTGCTCCAAGCTCTGGCCTAGACAGGAAAAGCTGGCCAAGTCAAGGCTCTGGCAAGAGTTGCCCAGTTAGGCCTAATAGACTACTCGAGCACATAGATTGATCTAAGGACTAGAGGGAAGATTTGATGAGATCATGGGCGGAGCCAGGAATTATGGAAAGTGGCAAAAAAGTTTTAAAAAAAATTTGGACAAATTTTTTTTAAGGGGTCCAAAATTATTAAAGATGGCAAACTGCATTTTTTAGGGGTAAATACAATTCTTAGGAAATAAAAATACAATTTATTTTAAAAAACCAGGGTTAAAAAAAAATTGGCAGTTGGATACAGACGTATCAACGACCGGTTCAGATCTTGGATAGAGCAGAGCGAAAATTGCGAAGTAAAGTAATCTCATACGGAGCAACATATGATGCAGCAGTATCCTGAATTATTTTATGGTATGTTTTTATATGATTGCTTTTACTACTGGTGAGCTTTCATGTTACTGCAAGTTTTGTTGTGTTAAACATATAGTTGAGTATATGTTTATGTTATTGCATTCGTATCATGTATAGTCAATTTCGAGGACGGAATTCAATTAGTATGGGAGAATTGTAATGCCTCGATATGAATCATACACGTTTGATGTGATTAGTGTGTCCTTATGTGATAATGACGACGTGATGTAGACTCGAGTTCGAGTTGAACCGAGTATGATACGTAATGATATATTTGGAGTTGAGAACATATATCTATATATGAGTGTGTGTGAATTTTCATTCAAGATGGTGTAGGACATGAATTTGGTACCTAATAGAAGTTATGATACAAGGGACTTATGTCATCTAGTTGTAATGAAATGTGAATTTGCATTTCATAGACATTTAACATGCATGTGGGATAATGTTAGAGGCTATATGAAGAAAAACTCAGATTTCTAACACATAATACACCAAAACTCACCCACAAATATCTACACCAACACTATCCAAGCTCTCTCATCTCTTCTAAGCTTTTGCTGTGGAATCAAGATAGAAACTTGGTGAGAAGTGGAAGGAAAGCTACTTGGTAAGGAATTGATTCATTAAACATGTGGATAGTATGCTTATTATTTTCATTTCAACATATGAATGAAAGCTGATATGGTTTGAGTTGTTATAAGTTGATGAATTGAAGTAAGATGAGAGTTAATCAAAGACTTGAGTTATAATGAGATGGAAATATGTTTCTATAATGTTAGAGTTTGCATGTTTCCAGTTTTGATTTGGGTTTGGAAGCTATGGAGTTGATACCATAGTGATAAGCTTGAAAATCGCCATATTCTGAATTTTTCAGAGTCGGGCGATCGATCGCGAGCTATGTGGCGATCGATCTCGTGATCGCGACCAATCGATTGCTAGAAGGCAATTGATCGCATAAAAATATAGATAGGTCGCTAATGGCCAGAAAGTTTTGGTGATCGATCGCATAAAAAAGTGGAGATCGATCGCTAAGGTTTAACTTTTGAAAAATGTTATATTTTTGTGGAATTTGATATTGAAGCTTGACATGATACATTGTTGGTATTCATGTAGCATCATCACAGGGGACAGGACAAAGAGACGGTTAACTATTGACGCCTGAACTTATATATTTTGTATCGCACGACAGGTACGTGTTGACGTACGAGTATTGAGTTTGATTATATGATGTTGCTTATCTATATTGAGATTGAGCTATATGATTGTTGGACTCATGTTGGTATACATTCATGTTGTTGAGGTTGATGCCATGTGAGGTATGCTACTGTTGAGCATATGCTTGGGCATGAGATGTATGTTCTTGTTGAGCATATGCTTTGGCTGTTATGACATGTGAGGACGGAAATATGATATGTGCTGCTAATATGGGACGTGAAGGCTGAGCCACTAACATATTGAGCTGAGAGGCATAACATATATGCCCCGTTATAATAGGATGATGGTTGAGGCATGTCATGACATATTTGCATATTGTGATGCATGATACAGAACAAGCACAATTGAGATTTGACGATGATTATTTATCGTATGATGTTTTCTTATTGATATAGAACTGAGATGGTTGTCTATCAATACTGATGTTGTGTGATTGTTTCTGTAGGGACTCATAGACGTGGGAGGACGGGATTGTGAGTCGACTTCTGATGTGAACTGAACCACTGATTAGGGCTTGAACATATTAGCTTGTTCATCTGTGCATGTGATGTATATTATGTCACGATGTTGTAAATGATGTAATAACTGACATAGTAAAACTCTTGCTCAGTGTGTGTTAGTACTTAATCCCTACTCATAAATTATAATGATTTGATACATAATGAATTAAGTAGCGAAGACCCCACAAACCTACTTAGGCTAATACCACAAAGACAGCCTAAACTCATAACCCACACAAATCACAAAGAACATGTTCCTTAGAGTCTCACATGCAAAGACTATTATGATAAACAACCAACTGTTACAATTGTATTCACTCTTCTATTTTAGCTCACAGATACAATGAATAGAGTGAATACAAAGGCATAAATGATTCCATAATGAATCTGATATAACAAGGTAAGTGGTGCCAAAAGGTTTGGGGAGTGTTCTTCAGTTAGCATATTTTGTCTTTAAAGTTCCCCATTTGAATCCCAAATAGGTTTGCCTTTGAATGCTTGAATTGGTCTTCAATCTACTGTTATTGACCTTCCAAATCAGGTATATATATCGCCCCAAATAATGATATATATGTTAGATACAATAATATAGCCGTTGAGAGAGTTTTGGTAAGTTTCCCAAGCTTCAAACAGTCATATTCTTCTTTCTAGGCTGTTTCTGGAAATCTGTTGTTTGTTACGGTAAGGTAGTTTACTGGTCAAGTTCGCTGCTCGAAGTCCGATGGTCGACGTCTACTTGTAGCATCTACTTGATAGTATCTACTGGTAGTGCTACTTTTAGTGTCAACTTGGTAGTGTCTATTGGTAGTGTCTACTTGTCCAGTTTATTTCAACTCATTTCTTTGGTAATCATCAAGCTTCTAATTTTGATTTATTCAATGTACACTTGATGAAATATGTTAATAACACAATAATAAATTTTGTTAACATCAAAATCAAGATTATCCGGGTTTTCAGAACCCACCCAATTTTATAAATAAAAAATATCTTTTTTTATCTATTTATATATATATTTAAAATAAGTTGTCAAGACTTTGACGCGTAATAAATTTTTTATATAAATTCTGCAATCCTGGGGTTTTTTATTAAATTAATCGAAAAAACAAATTAATTTAACAAAATATCCTAATTTTAAATTCGTTTTTAAAGTAACCCAAACCGCCATCTCGGATGGCGCCTTCATGTAAAGGCGCCATCTGAGATGGCGCCTTTCGTATCTGATAAAAAAATTAATTGAAGGCGCCATCTTGGATGGCGGCTTCAAATAAAAAAATTTTTTTTTTTATGAAGGCGCCATCGAAGATGGCGCCTTCTCGGGTATAAATACCGCGGCCGAGCCCTTCATTTTTTCATACCGAAGCGAAAATCACATATCATCATAGTTTCTTATCTTATTTTTATCGTTAAAATTGTTCAATCTCCAATCTCAATTAACCACTCTCGAAGTATTTTTCAGGTAAAAATGTTGTTATATTATTGATTTTATCTTATTGTTTTTATCATATGGATTTTATAAATTTATTAATTATTTGTAATATTTTATAAATTTTTCAGATATGTCGATTCAAATATTATTATATTGTGGAGGTAATATATTACAGGATTTGGATGGGTTTTTTATTAAATTAATCGAAAAAACAAATTAATTTAACAAAATATCCTAATTTTAAATTCGTTTTTAAAGTAACCCAAACCGCCATCTCGGATGGCGCCTTCATGTAAAGGCGCCATCTGAGATGGCGCCTTTCGTATCTGATAAAAAAATTAATTGAAGGCGCCATCTTGGATGGCGGCTTCAAATAAAAAAATTTTTTTTTTTATGAAGGCGCCATCGAAGATGGCGCCTTCTCGGGTATAAATACCGCGGCCGAGCCCTTCATTTTTTCATACCGAAGCGAAAATCACATATCATCATAGTTTCTTATCTTATTTTTATCGTTAAAATTGTTCAATCTCCAATCTCAATTAACCACTCTCGAAGTATTTTTCAGGTAAAAATGTTGTTATATTATTGATTTTATCTTATTGTTTTTATCATATGGATTTTATAAATTTATTAATTATTTGTAATATTTTATAAATTTTTCAGATATGTCGATTCAAATATTATTATATTGTGGAGGTAATATATTACAGGATTTGGATACCATTAGATATGATCGTGGTCCAATAAGAGTTACCACAATATCTCGCACAATTAATTTTATGCAGTTGTTGACCGAAATATATAATATCACGGGCATCGATGGCAACCAGTTTCTTCTGAAAATACATGTAAGACATATGTTTAGAGATTATGCCGGGGTACGACAGACAATTTTGCCAATCGATAATGATTATAATTTAGCATGGCTATTGGATTCAGAACAAGGTCTTAGTTGCTTGGAACTTTACATAGAAACGGAACAAAGAAACTATGATTATATTCCAGAAAATGTAGATTGTTTGCCTGTAGTTGCAGAACGACCGACTGTCTCCGGTAGACACCACGATGACGATCCAATAGATGCTGATGTTATTGCTCCTGAGCCACTAGCAGACAGTTTCGCTGAATTGGGAAATGATATTCAGTCAGAACCAGATGATATTCCGTCCGAGGATGATGCTGATGACGATGAGGTTGACATTTGTGTCATGTCAGAAACAATTGCAGATGAAGATGAAGGGGTCCCAATCACCCAGGAAGTGTCAGTTAATGTACCGGAGACAACCACGACAACTAGTCATGTCCTTTATCCAACAATTCCATTCTTCTCAATGACACATCCTGAAGTATTTGCAGACTCAGTAGACATTCCAACAGGTAAATGGGGTAGTTATTACGATTACTCCAAAGGGGATCTGCATGTAGATATGGTCTTCAAAAATAAAGCACATCTGCAGGCAGCTGTGAAGGATTACTCTGTACGTGTTGCAAAACGAGAGTACCGCGTTGTGAAAAGTACAAAAACATTGTGGAAAGTTGTGTGCAAACACAGTACAGAAGATGCACCTTGTAGATGGTACATGCGCGCCTCGTTGAAGAAGAAAGTTGGATTATTCAAAATAAACAAATATGGAGGTTCTCACACCTGCCTTTTGAGTGAGCTGTCTATCGATCATGCAAATTTGGACAAAAACATGATTGCTAGCTTGTTAGTGGGAATTGTTCGGCGTGATCCATCTTTCGAGATAAAGTATGTAATTCAAACAGTCAAAGACAAATATGGATTTGAGATCTCTTATGCAAAAGGATGGTTTAGTTTGCGACGTGCTGTTGAGAATGTGTATGGGACATGGGAGAGCTCCGTTCAGAAACTGCCTTACTATACGGGAGCTTTGCAAAAATGGAATCCCGGCACCGTCATTGAGTGGGTTCACCTTGACAATGCCAGACCAAGAGAGAAGACATTGAATTACGTGTTCTGGGCCTTCCGACCATGTGTAGAAGGATTTCAACATTGCCGCCGGGTAATAAGCGTGGATGGAACACATCTGTATACGAAATATCAACATAAGATGTTGATTGCCGTGACAATGGACGCTAATAATCAAGTGTTACCTTTGGCATTTGCAATTGTTGACGAAGAAAAGTTTCTGTCATGGAGATGGTTTTTGGAGATGATAAGCCAGCATATTGTGAGAAGATCTGAGGGTGGTGCATGTTTGATTTCTGATCGTCATCCGGGCCTCATTGCAGCAGCCGATTGTATTCCTGACTTCAAATCACCGCGTGGAGTACATCGATTTTGTTTGAGACATGTTTGCTCAAACTTTAATAGTCGTTTCAAATCCGTTCATTTGAAAGACTTATGTTGGAGAGCGGGATCAGAAAATCAACTCACAAAATTTGATCGCACAATGGAAGAGATAAAACTTATAGAGCCAAGGGCTTTTGATTACTTGAGTCGTATCGATAAGTGTCAATGGTCTCTTGCTCATGACGGAGGCTGGCGTTGTGGTATCATGACCACAAATATGTCAGAATGCATAAATGGAGTTTTGAAAGGTGCTCGTCGGCTTCCAATCACCGCCATTGTGCAATTAACTTTTGATCGTTGTGTACATCGGAGCATACGGAGTGAATGGTGAAGGATCATACATCTGCGGCTGCGGGACATAATAACCAGTAAAAGATGTAGATGGACCTGCCCCATCTGTCGGTATAGGTGTATACGTAGATGGACCTGCCTCATCTGTCGAGAAAGGTGTATACATAGAAGGCCCTGCGATATCAGTCTGTACTGGTTCTTCATCAGGCTCGTGAACTTCTTCGTCTGGTGGGAAGTTTCTGTCTCGTCGTTCACGAGCCACTTGCATCACATCCTGCGCTATTGCCCTATGATGATCTCTCATCGACTCCATATACGTGCTAACAGATTCTCCCTCAGCAGGATAGCGGTCGCAACTAACACTTAACTGTTGCATCTGATCAAGCTGAAAAGTGAATAACAATAATTACATGTTCAATCTATAAATCCATATGACATATTCTACAAAACAAAGTTTGAATATATTTACTTACCACATGATGCCACGCTGGGCCGTCACCATGTTGGTATCCGGTCTGTACAAATTGCCTTTGATGGCCAATATATCTGCGGGTGACTCGGTCATACCACTCACTATATCCAACCACTACTGCACAATATAGTGGTCTGTCCACACATAAATCACCTGCCATCTCCCATTTCTGCACGTATCCAATATGATGTGCACTCCAATCCTTGTTCATACTTCCTCTTCGATCAACAGAATGCAATTTATCATCCCTTGATTGTGGATCTGTGGGGATGTCTTGGAGCATTCCAAATTGACGAAGAACCCTATCAGGACGGTGCATCTCAACAATTTCATAACAAATTAATGGGCCGGCATATGTCCATAACTGGTGGCTCAGATGCTCAGTACACTCATCAGGGTATGGCTGCCAATTAAACTACAAATACAAAATTGGATTAAAATAATATAAACAACATTATTAACTTTCATAACAAACACAACTAATATACTGCTTACTTGAGTTGATGGCTGCTCATCAAGAATGTCCCTAATGATACGTACAGAATGCCTCCCTGTTTCCGTGAACCTTAAATGGCATGTCCACCTGAAAAAAACACATTTACAAAATCTATAAATATATTTAAATTTAAACATATAAAATAGCACAAAACATAAAAACATTATTACCTTGCACCATATGGAGCAGCAGGTAAGATATTCTCCTCATTGATAATTATTGGGCCAGTGTCGAATCTAGCATCACCCAGTTGAGGAGTTAAACCAGGTAATCTTGACCATGCCCAAATCTAAAATATTATCAGGAATAATATCAGCTATTATGACGACAATAATATTTCAAACATTTGAAAAGTGTTAATGTAAAGTTTACCTGTACGACCTGTAATGCACCACCGATCACTTTTTTGCCTCTCATCGAGGAAGTGCATAACTCACGGTACAAATATGCCAATACGGCACTCCCCCAACTATAACTACCAACTAAATGAATATTCTCTATCATATGTAAATATAATAACTTTACAGTATTGCCGGACGAATCAGGAAACAAAATTCCACCAAACATCAATAACACACAGCCCCTAGTATAACGGACTACATCTTCTTCCGTACTGTGCTCAGTAAGAGCATTATTCACCAAATGATTGTTTATGGCAGATAAAAATAACTTTGCACCTTTAAAGTGTGCAGTATCCGGTACAAATCCCAAAAGCATATGGCAATATGCTTGCCAGTCAGGTATACTCCTATCATAATCAATACCGGATACTACATTACCATCTACTGGCAATGCCCATATAACTGCAATGTCTTGCAGTGTGATGGTCGCCTCTCCGGATCTAAGATGGAAAGTATGTGTTTCACGGCGCCATCTCTCAGCTAAAGCCGTGATGAGGTGAAAGTCAAGTGTAATTCTACCAGACCTATAAACACCATAAAAACCAAAACTGTCCAACAAACTCGCAACACGAGTATCGAGGGGGCAAAGATCCCAAAAATACTTATCAGGGTTTCTGCCTCGAAGTGTAGAATCAATATCACCTGCCCAAACAGCTTCAGATCGATGACCTGACTGCAATGATAGCAGATGACTGTCAATCGGTCCTGGTCCTCTTTGTAAATCCATCCTGAAATATTACACAATAAATATCAATATAACAAAATATCAACATGGCAACCACCACCCGCCCCTACCGGTGACAACACGGCAACCGCCGCCGCCGACGCCGCCGCCGACGCCGCCGCCGACGCCGCCGCCGCCGCCGCCGCCGCCGCCGTGTCGGAGTACAAAATTACGGCAAAAACTTAAAATTTGTAAATCATCCGACGGTTTGACATTATCTCGAAACTATAACTAATTTTTCAATAAAAACTACCAAACAACAAAATTTAAAAACAACCAACAACATATTTCAAATTTTACAACTTTCAAAAATTTAAATTCAAACTTGTAATGTTACCTGAAATTCAAAAATGTTGAACAAGCAAGCTCCAGAAATGATAAATCACGATGATTTTGTAATTTTTGCACAAAAATAAGCAAAGATCTGAGATGAGAATGAGAAATTTCAGAGAAAAGCCGATGAGAAATGAGGAAGAAGAAGAGGGGGCGGATTTATTTTTATACTGAAGGCGCCATCCAAGATGGCGCCTTCATAAAATATTAATTTTTTATATGAAGGCGCCATCCAAGATGGCGCCTTCAATTATTTTTTTTTTCAGCTACAGAAGACGCCATCGCAGATGGCGCCTTCACCTGAAGGCGCCATCTGGGATGGCGTTTTGGGTCATTTTAAAAATGATTTTCAAATTCGGATTTTTTGTTAAATGTTTTATTTTTTTCGATTAATTTAATAAAAAAGCCGCAATCCTGGGTGAGCATGTCTATTTTGTGATCGGCTAACGGTCAAAATCTAATATATTCTTGATTTCCAAGAAACAGAAGAAGCGAAAAAGCACTGTGATAGTTGAGTTGGGTTAAAATGGCCCCGTGAAAACTAAGTCAAATCTTTCTGAAATGCCCATTGCCATCTTCAAGAATAAGGATTCTTCCACTCGCCACTTGAACACAATGAAAAAAATTCAAAGAATTATAGTTTGGTAGAGTGGTTGTTGCCGATGTGATTCTTGGCCTGTATTCTTGTATGCACGCCACACAAAGGTCAGTTTTCAAATACAATTGCTTATATGTGGATACATGTTTAGATTTCTTTGATTTTACTCTCAATCCAAGCATATTATTCTTTGATGTTTCCGGTTTATCTAATGGGTGGCTTTTTTTTCCCACCCAACTTTTGATCTTTCCAAATTCCTACCTCATTCCCAGTCATGCCAAGAAGAAACGCAGACTACATGAAATTACATTGCAGTTGGCTGTTAAACGATGACTCTTACGCATAAATTTTCCAGAATCCATAGAATTTTCGTTCTTCCATTTGGATTTGGAAGATACTTTTTTGGGACAAAAGGTGTAGTTATGCACTGAAAGAAGTGTGATCTTGGTGGTATAATGGGCTGTTCTTGAGGAAGAGAGGCACACAAAAAAGTGTTCGAAAGAAATGAGGAAGTGAAGGCCTCCAAAAGTCCTTGTCTTGATGCTTTAACTTTGTGGTGTCTACGGAGTCCCAATTGAGACGGACTGAGATGCCACAAAATGGTGATCCGTCTTTAGGTAGAAGGTCGTTAGGAGGAGAGTATAATTGGGACAAACCTGGAACCGGCAAATGGTTTAAGAATGATAGAGTAAAGTATAGTGTTTGTAAGGGAGTATGGGGGGGTAAAAGGCATATGAAGTGGCTACGACGTCATATAAGGTCTATCGTGTTTACAATCATGTTGACGGTTTTTCTTTTTCTTTTGGATTCGTTAATGTCGACCGTTTTTAACCCCAAACTTTTCAAGAATATGCAAGCTCCAAGAAAATCATATGATCCAGAGGTAAAACCTGATAAACTTAGCTTGCAGGAAGTGTTACTCATATGGTATTCGAATGTTATATTTTTCTTCAGCATTGTTACTATTCAGTGTCCATTTTGACATAATACATGGTTTAGTTTTTATCTGATCCCAATGTAGTTTTCTCAGTATCGTGATCATGACTTACATTTTGGCATTATTTATGATAATACTACATGATTGTTATAGATCAGTGTACGTAACAGAGTCCCAAGGATGATGTTCTGTACTTCATTTTACATTGTCTTGGGTTCAGGGTAGAAACACCGCATACCATGACCAAGAAAAAAGTCCGGTTATGTATTTCCGGCTGTTACATATGGCATCAGTTTCGCTCGCAGAGGTGTGATTCAAGACCTAGTAAATATGACATATAATCTCTTATGTAAAAAGATTTTACTGGCAAGTTTAATCTTCGTGCTACAGAGAGAGATTGAGCAAAAAGAGTCAAATTTTTGGAAGGAACAATATCCTCAGGCTTCTATGTGGAAACCTTGGGCTGAACAACGTACATCTTTATTACTTGATTTTACTAAGATCGGCTTTTACCCTTTGATACAAAGCAACTTTTATGACTTTAACTGCTTATAGTAACCAGGGCTGTGACACTCAAGAGCCACACTGGTTATGTATTGGTTAGTGCAAATGGTGGTCTAAATCAACAGCGTGTTGCTGTAAGACTTTCTGTTATTAAATTCACTTGCTATTTGTGTTCCTTTCCAAGATAGACGCTTGGTTTTCTTTCCCTTGCTGAATTTTGATTTATGCAATGATAAAATCCTCCTTCTGGTGCTATTTACAGGTCTGCAATGCAGTTGCTATAGCATCTCTACTTAATGCAACTTTAGTAATTCCCCGATTTCTTTACAGCAATGTATGGAAGGACCCAAGGTAAATAAACCTTCCAGACTATCAAGAATTCTTTTGAATATTTCTTGTAACCTCGGTTGGTTATTACACACCCGATTTATTTATGTGGATTCTATTGTTATTGCAGCCAGTTTCATGATATTTATCAAGAGGCTGCTTTCATTAATACACTGAAGAGTAATATAAATATTGTGAAGGAGCTCCCCTCGAATTTGAAATCAATAGATTTGAAGGCAATTGGTAGTCTCGTATGTGTCCGATATAATGTTTTTTAATTAAGAACAGGTTTGGGGAGAATGTTGTAGTTTTCTATTGATGCTTTTCAGGTAACAGATTCAGAGCTTTCAAAAGAGGCAATACCTGAAGAATACATAAAGAATATACTCCCTATTTTAATTCGTAACGGAGTTGTTCACTTTCTTGGATTTGGTAATCGCCTTGGTTTCGACCAGATGCCTTCTGATGTTCAGGTAAAAAAGAAGAGATCTTCTAAGTCCCTCTAAGATATCCCTTCCAATTGATTTATGATACCTTCAAATATTTTGTAGAAACTAAGATGCAAGTGTAACTTTCATGCGTTAAAGTTTGTCCCAAGAATTCAAAAAATTGGTTCTTTATTAGTGAAGAGGATAAGAAAATATGATGGCGCAAAAAACCTTCTAGACAAAGAGCTTCTTGCAAAATACATCTCAAGTATCTCTTCAAGAAAGCAAGTTACCAGAACAAGCTCTTCCAAATACCTTGCTTTGCATTTGAGGTTCGAAGTTGATATGGTGGCATATTCTATGTGTGATTTCGGAGGCGGTGATGATGAGAAAAGGGAGCTTCAGGCCTACAGAGAAGAGCATTTTCCTATTCTCCTCGAGCGCTTGAAGAAAATAAAGTATGGTACATGAAAAACACTTGAATGTTTGATTATTCTTTACAATAATATTTTTAAAAAAATACCTTTTCAATTTAATGGCTGCAGACATATTTCTCCCACTGAATTAAGAATAATGGGAAGATGCCCATTAACACCAGAAGAAGCGGCATTAGTTCTTGCTGGGCTCGGATTTAATCGTGGAACTTACATCTATCTTGCTGGATCCAAAATCTATGGAGGAAAATCAAGGATGAAATCTATTACTGGCCTCTATCCGAATATGGTAACAAAGGAGGATCTCCTTTCTCCCAAAGAACTTGAACCTCTGCGGAACTTTTCATCTCAGGTGAACAAGATGGATTTAGCCACATGTTTTCAGCTATGCATAATATATATACATACTATTAGCAGCAACGATTGAAAAGTAGTGGTTAAGCTGTTGTTTTTGGTAAAACGGCCGATATAATAGGATATAGCTGCCACTCACAGTCATCTTTATTTTGGCACAACACGTACACTTTATGTTAGATTACACACTGCTGTGACATGTTCCCTGTATGGATGCAGCTTGCAGCTTTGGATTTTATTGCTTGTGCTGCTTCTGATGTTTTCTCCATGACTGACTCGGGGAGCCAGCTATCGTCCTTGGTGTCTGGTTTTCGTACTTATTATGGTGGGGGAAATGCTCCCATCTTGAGGCCAAGCAAGAAGAGGTTGGCCTCAATCCTTCACGAAAATAACACAATCACCTGGCAGAGTTTTGAACGTAGAATACGAAAGATGATCGAGGAAGGTCAAAGAGTAGTGCATAACACGAGTTCTAGCAAAAGCGTTTATCGACATCCAAGATGTAACGAGTGCATGTACAAGGATCGATAGGGCAGGCTTGTCTATAATTTTCTTGTTTCTGGAGTATTTTTCCAACTCACATAACACGTGCATGTGCATGTGCATAGAAATCGCATTTTTTCACTCCAAATTTACGATCTCATGATAATTGATATAACAATGGTTTATATTTTAATATAAATAAAAGAGAAATAAAGTATTATTGTCAAAAAAGGGGAAGAAAAAAGAATAACTTGGGAGATCTTTCCCACGTGGCACAATTTTTTACTCTAAGTCACATAATTCTCCTACCACTCTTCACGCACTGGCGCTCTGATTTCGCACTGACCCATTGAATGCTTGTGTGGCGCTTTAAGGAGCACTAAGTTTTATTAAGTCGCGCACTATGTATTACTAAGTCGCGCACTGACGCACTGATCATGATCTGTCTCATTGAGTACACATACGGCGCTATAGGACTAAGTTTTATTAAGTCATGTATTAAGTTTTACTAAGTCGTGAACTTAAATGTTAGACATTCACAATTCTCCGAAAATAATAAAGTCATTTCTAATAAATTCATAATATTACAAAACATGTTGAAATACATAGGTGATATTTGGTTTTATTTTTTGAATTCATTATCTTATGACCAAATATTAATAATTCATTTTCATTTTTCACTCTCTAAAATATTTTTTTCTGAGAACGATAATTTTCCCTATTAGAAGAGCAATCAATAAAATATTGAATTGCATTATAAATAATTAATGATGTAAGTTTGTCAAACATGATATGTATTAGGTATGCTTAAATTTATTTCATCAATATGTGTGTGCATTCATAATGTATATTTGTAAATAATACAATAACGATGTAAATTTGTTAAATATGATGTATATTATGTATGTTTAACTTCATTTCATCAGTGTGTATGTATATATATATATAATTATTTATTTATTTATTTTAATATGCGCATTAAGGCGCACACGCACTCAAGTTTTTGGAAAATTAACGCACCCGCGCATCCGCATCTGCACCCGCCCACGCACCGGACTTATTGACTTAGGCACTTTTACTTGATAAATTTCAACAATTGATCCATCATATCGCTCTCTCAAAGAGGTTATTGATTGCTATCTCCATTGGTACTACGAGTGCGTTTGGTTCGATGATAGAATAAGTGATTGATAGATTAAAAAGTGGATAATGGGTTGATAAGTAAACTAATGGATAAGTTGTATTGTGTTTGATTCGTATGATTGATAAAGTACGATAAGTAATATTGTGTTTGGTGTACTTGATAATTAGGTGGTATATATTAATTTTATTCGTAAAATAACAGAAGTACCCTCGAATATATTTTGCACTTATTTCAGTTATATTTAAAGTAATCAAAAAAAAATTATTTATGTAATTTAATTATTAATAAGATATTATAATTATTTATTATCAATCAAAATATCCTCAAACAGGTTTTGTATCGAACTTTTACATGAATTATGAATCAAAAATTGGTATTCGCAGCTCGTGTCTGAAACATATACTTCTATTTTGATGTCAATAAGTAAATCATTGACATGCAATTTCAAGTCATTACATACTTACAATTTCAAGTCTTTCCTGCATTTTTCAGAACACAATTGTAATTAGCCCATTAATCTTCCATAAAAGTAAAACACAATTAGGCTTTAATGTACTACAAAACTTGCTTCAATATATAACCATACTACAAAAGTTGCTTCAATACACATATATACTCTGGAGATAAAATACACATGTACAAAATGATCCAGTATCCGGTGTTCATTCACCACCTACACACCATACACATGTACAAAAGGATGCAGTATTGCTACACAAAACATTGGTAAACTAGTCATCAACAATTCCAATCTAGTACATATAACACTTCATACTATAAAACTTGACCAAAATATTCAGCTCCATCATCACAAGTTGCACAGATGTTACCAAAAGTTTCATGAGATGTTACCGAATCATACCGCGTTCAGTAACTATTATCCCTTTTGAAACATTTTTTTCTTTCAACGCGTGAATAACGACTTCCTCCTCTCGGCTACTCCATATACATCTACTCTTTTCAGATTTCTTGGTTTCCCCAGCTACTATGTTGTTACATGCTCCAACATCCATAATACACTGCAAGCATCTAACACTTAATAGATAAAACAATACATGAAGCAGGCGAACAAAAGTTTAAAAAAAATATGCGTACATGAACACATGCGCTATAGATGTTGTGTAGCTTTAATAGTTTTCTATGTTGCACAACACTCCAAAAATCACTATATGTAGTGTCATACACTGTGTGGACAAGGACACGGCAGGACATGGTGCGACACGATATAGACACGGTATGACAAGGGAAAATGATTTTTTAAATAACTTTTTTAAAAAATAATTTTTTAAAAAAATTTATAGTTTTTTTTTTTACAAAAATGTTTAAAAAATTAGAACTTTTTTTTGTATGTTTTAATTAGTGAATGAAGTGTCTACAACTTGACATCGTTGTCGATTTTATTATTCAAATATTTGATAATTAAAGTTTTTCTTGAATTTTAGTACATTAAAACATAATTGATATGTAGAATATATATAAAAAATTACAAAATTATTGTCGTATCCTAGAAGTGTCGTGTCTTGTAATTTTTGAAAATCTGTGTCCCAGTGTCCGTGTCGTGTAGTACTTGTATCCCCGTATCTGTGTCCGTGCAGCATAGATAGTTTTGGGGAATGTGGAATTTGTATACAATATTAAGGGCTTCGAGTTTAATCGTAGAGAATACGTCTTCTTTGAAGCAGGCGAACAAATAAAAAAAAAAAAAATCAGTGTTCAAAAGTTCATTCTCTTTTTTCGTAAGGAGAATACTAGGGGTGCTTATCAGACCGGGTCAATTCGAAATCGGACCGGTTAGTCCGGTCCGAAACTGGAACCAGACTAACCGGTTCTGGTTCACCCCGAAACCGGTAAGATACCGGTCCGGGGCGGTTCTACCATTCCGGAACCGGTATCTTATCGGTTCCGGGGCGAACAGATCCGGTTTCGGGTTGAACCGGAATCGAATCTGTTAATTAAAAAAAAAATTGATTTTTTTTTAACAATTTAGATAAATATATTTGAGGTTAGTTTACAAACAAAAAGGCTCATTAGATCAATTGGTTAGAGCAGAAGATAATGATCGCGTGTTCGAATCCTTCAAGCAACAATTTCCCTTGATTTTTAATAAAAAAACAAAAAAACCGGGAACCGGTCCAACCCGGATATTTTAATTGTTTAAAAATTCACACACAATTTACAAGAACTTTGAATATAATATATGCAAATTTATTCGTGTATCACATCATTATAAATGAACAATTATTCAATGCAATGTTAACAACTTCATTTATGTGGAGGATATTAAGTCAAACTCGGAGTGCCTTCTCTCTTTGTTTCTTGCTATTTCGAATATTATACAACATGACAAATAATTTTGCTAAATGTATAATACATATTACGCAATAGTAATGGTATTTTGTCGGCGCCTGAAACTTATGAGAAATGTAAAGCAAAATACTGGAGTTTGAAGATTATTAAGGTTAAATGTGTCAAAAATAAATTTCAACTCCCTATTTTTTTTGGCTTTTCAAACGATGAGAAGAACAAAGGATCAACCATAATAACTTATTAAACCTACCTTAATCATGTGAGAAGAACACATCCTTAAGGGATAACAAAATGAAAATATTTTTATCCAATAGTTTGATGTATCATTTGGGGGCAAACATAGTGGATTTGGGGCAATTTTCATATATAACTAGCTATATATCTTGTATTTGAATTTTCATAAGATGATAAATATTTCATTTTTTTTTTATTTTCATTGAAATGATAAATACTAAGTAAGTTGCTATAAAAACTGAGTCGTATGCAGATATGGTTCTTAGGTGTTCTGATTTAGGTTTTCATTCTAAATGCTTGAATATCCAAAGTGGCCATGTTACATACATGGGAAAATGAAAATTGCCCTTTAATTAACTATATTTATCCTGTATACCACAACTACATGTTTTGTTACAACATATATAAGGCGGGTTTTTTAATTATATAACCCAAAAAATAAAATGATTTATCAAACTAACATAAATTTAATTTTTTTTAGCAAAATGATCGAAGATGGCGATTTTATTTGAAGTCGTCATCTTAGATGACGACTTCTATATAAATATTTTTTTTATATAGAAGTCGACATCTCAGATAACGACTTCTATATAATTTTCTTTTTTCAATAGAAGTCGCCATCCCATCTTCTATATATATATTTTTATATATAGAAGTCGCCATCTCAGATAGCGACTTCTGTATACATTTTTTTTAAAATTTGGGAATATGGATCTTGTTTAGGTAATTGGAAATATGAATATTGTATAGGTAATTAATACTAAAAATTTTCCTTACTAATATTTGAACTTTCCTTCTTTATTATTTACTTGTGTGGTGCATTTTTCATTTATTTACTGGGTAACACACTAGTATTTGTATTTTAAATACAACAATTAAAAAGAAGCAATCGGAAAGGAAATATGTCACTCTTACTTTAATTAATTTATTTTGCTTAAAATACATATTGCCTTATTTTACTTAAAAATAATATTTGTTCGACTATATTGAGCCACTCCATCTCAAGAACCCAAATTATGATGGGTATTTTTTTTTTTTTTGAAGAACAAATGATGATGGAATTATCAAAACTTAATGTGAATATCAATATATGTATGTGTAATTAATAAAATATATGCATATTTTTTTAGCTCCCGAAAAAGACATTACCGGCTCAAGGAAAAGAAAGATACCAAAGCGTAGGACTCACAAATACACGTCAGCGAATGGGTGAATCATCACCTACTCCGCCAAATTTATTAATTTTTTTCTAGTGTTACACGTGTAATTTGACACTGTGGCAAACACTTGCATAGTGCCACTTGTTTTGTTTTGTTTCTTACAGAAAACAGACACGTTACATATAGAAAAAGAGCGAGTTCCCACCCAAAAAAACAGGACCACCGAAATACTTCTTCCATTTGCTCTTTTTTGGAGGTTATTTATTTACTCATTTCATCTTGTAAATAAATGTATGAGTAATGTATGAGTAATGTGAGAAGCCCAAATGAGAAGCTCAAATTTTGGTTAATGAGAACAAATTTGATAAGTGAATATGGAATGGCCAATTGCCCCTCGTGTGGTGTCCATTCGTCAGCAAGCGGTATCGTGCGTGTTGCTGCTGCCTGCTGTGACAACACTATCTTTATACCATACAAATTTATGAAAATTGATTTTTCACATTCTATAACTACAACTTAATTGTTGAGTTAATTAAGTGTGAGACTTAAATCTATTATTAAGTGTGAGACTTATCATCTACTCCACTAAGCACCATCATTTAATTCTTAGACCTTTGGGATGTCTACTGCTCAGCTATATATGCTGTTCTAGCTCCATTCTTCAAGCATCCGAAAATTCATTCATCATTCATACATTTCATGCACACTACAAGTTTTTGAAAGAGTCAGCTTGAAATTCTGCTTCTTTCCGAACAGATGTGATTGACTTCTACCACTCATTTGTCCAGTAGGCCAGAAGCTTATGTAGGCAGACAAATTTGAGTTTACAGGCTCACGACTTGTCGTGGCCTCGTCAATGATTGTTTTCATTTTCTTCTGAGGTGGTTGTTGTAGTATCTTGTTTGTGTATTTCGATTTGTTGTAGTATCTTGTTTGTGTATTTCGATTGTTTGTTGTTTGTTTGTTTTTTTGCATCAAAGATTGTCTAAACGGATTCAATCCGTCGAGTTTTATATAAAGTACCAACATTAAACATCGTAAATCATTGTTGTTATTAGTGAAAATTACTATTGGACTAAATTTCGTAGTTTTTCCTTTATTTTTGGAGGATTTTCTACGTATACATTATGTCTTATCCAATTTCTGCTGCATATTTATCTTGAGGTGAAACTATATGGAACAATATTAGCGCTAGTATTAGAATTTAGTAAAGAGGTTGGGCGAGGAATTGGGAACTCGAACTCGATACCTCAAACACCATATTTATTTAGAGTTGTTGCCTTGAGCCAATCGTCTAGGTCCAAATTTGTTAATTTATTATTATTGTTGTTTTTTCTCAGTAGCTTAACAAGTGGAACACAATTTCACGATATTTGATATTATTTTCCGTCATTTTACATTATTAAGTCATTATGGTAGATGAACTGTCGGCATATTTAATTAAATATAATAAAATTGAATTTTTTTTCAGAAAATAGCGTGATTTGTAAATATTTACAATACTATGGTAATTCGCATACCGGATATGCGAATTTAACTAAATTCGCATACCGGGTATGCGAATTATAAACTTTTTTTTTTTTTGCGAATTATAAATTTTTTTTTTAAAAAAAAAATTTAAATTCGCATACCGAGAATGCGAATTTAAAGAGAATTCGCACTCCCAGTATGCGAATTCTCTTCAATTCTGACAACCTGGCTTTTGATGTGATATATTTACTTTTTTGTACAGGGTTGAAATGCTTTTGATGTGATATATTTACTTTTTTGTACAGGGGACGAAATTTCTATCCCCATAAATTTAGAATGAAACTGTTTTGTATTTATATATGTATTAATTATATTTATGTTTATTTAAGTGGTTGAAATAAAGTCTCTCTTCAAGTATATTTACAAAATAATGTCTGCATATTTATCACATCAAACTTTTCAAATTTGTGGATTATAATCTTTTAAATAACATTATTTGATTACTAATTAACAGTAATCATTACAATCTTAGATTAAAATTTTACTCTTTAATGAATGAAAATGGATTTTGTTGTACTGAGTTTTCACGTAAAAAATTTGCATTAAATAAAGGAAAAATATTGTTATATTTATTATTTTTATAAATCAAATTATACGATATATATTGCATGAAATATAAACAATTATTTATTAAAAAATTACAATATTTTATTCAACTTAGGATGTGTTTGGCTCAAGGATAACATGGATTGATTCCACAACTTTCCTCATCCAGCGTTTGGTTCATGTATATTTATTCTCGATGGCGGCCGGCCCATATAAAGCATGCAGGAGATGTAATATATTGTAAGGAGTATTATTCATTGATTGTAGTCATTTATCTATCATATAATCAAAATTCTATAGAGTCAATTTTAGTATTTTATCTATTTAGGCATCAATAACCGATTTTAGGCTAAATGATATTAATATTAGTTTAATTAAAAAAAATACTAAATTATAAAGGCACAACAAGTGAATATATGAAAGGTCTAGTCTTTTTTTCTGGAATTAAGGGTGAATTGATCATGGGCAGAAAAATTGTAATTTTAGTATTGAAACTTAAGTTACTAAAATTGATTACTGAGAAATATTTACACAAAGAACCAAAAACGATACTACACTAACTGAAATTTTGCTGCAAAAAAAAAAAAACAATAGCCGTTTGTTTGTTCTCTTTGACAAATGCTTGGATTGTTCATGTCCAGAGATGTGGAAGACTAGATGACCAAATATGACTTTTGAGGCACAAATTGTACCTGATTCAACAAGGTGTATGACATGCGAGAAATATCTAGTCAAATATTTATATTTTTAAAAATAATATCCATCTTGATTCTGATTGAGATTTATTCCTTAAATATATTATATCACAATAAATATACATGAACCAAACGCTAGATGAGGAAAGTTGTGGAATCAATCCATGTTATCCTTGAGCCAAACACATCCTAAGTTGAATAAAATATTGTAATTTTTAATAAATAATTGTTTATATTTCATGCAATATATATCGTATAATTTGATTTATAAAAATAATAAATATAACAATATTTTTCCTTTATTTAATGCAAATTTTTTACGTGAAAACTCAGTACAACAAAATCCATTTTCATTCATAAAAGAGTAAAATTTTAATCTAAGATTGTAATGATTACTGTTAATTAGTAATCAAATAATGTTATTTAAAAGATTATAATCCACAAATGAAAAGTTTGATGTGATAAATATGCAGACATTAATTTGTAAATATATTTGAAGAGAGACTTTATTTCAACCATTTAAATAAACATAAATATAATTAATACATATATAAATACGAAACAGTTTCATTCTAAATTTATGGGGATAGAAATTTCGTCCCCTGTACAAAAAAGTAAATATATCACATCAAAAGCATTTCAACCCTGTACAAAAAGTAAATATATCACATCAAAAGCCAGGTTGTCATAATTGAAGAGAATTCGCATACCGGGAGTGCGAATTCTCTTTAAATTCGCATTCTCGGTATGCGAATTTAAATTTTTTTTTTTTTTAAAAAAAAAAATTTATAAGTCGCAAAAAAAAAAAAAAGTTTATAATTCGCATACCCGGTATGCGAATTACCATAGTATTGTAAATGTTTACTAATCACGCTATTTCCTGAAAAAAAATTCAATTTTATTATATTTAATTAAATATGCCATGAACTGTCACACAAAAACATAACTATAGTATAATCATAATTAATTAATTCTTAGATTGCTATATTTTACCGTTATTATAATATATTATACTAGTTAATTTATTAAAATTATAGAAATAAGGAAATAGCATCTATTATTGTCTGGATTTTATTCTTCAAACTTAAATTTGATAAGATTTCAACTCTACTTCACTAATAAAAAACACTAATTTTTAATTACATGTGAAGTTGTCAAAAATATATAATTTTTTTTTGTAAGGATAATGGGAAAATACCGTTCATACGCCGAGTGCTTAATTACACTCCACAATTAGAAACATTAAAATTTTCAATTGAACTTGTACAAATGTTGTTACTTAAGATGTCCTACAATATATATGTGTAATAGGTTTCGGTTTCGGAAACCAACACTTGTAAGCCGCCCAAGATCAGTGGATACTCTCTTGCAATTGTACTATCCTCGCTGTTAAATAAGGTCGTGGAAAATGAAACTTTTCCGGCCTTGTTGTGATAGTGGGTCTTTGTGTAGAAACTTCCACGAACAATCGTTGTTTTTTATGGTTTTTTCGCTTCTCACAGCTATTCTTTTTACACTTTCGAAATATCTGATGCCAAATTGTCGTCATTCGTTTGGTTATTTGGTTTTTGTATTTTTAATTGCCAAAAAGATGAAATAATATAATAATTTCTAATAAATTTTAATTTTGAATAGATTGATTCATATTTGTAACTAACTTTATGTATTGCACATCAATTATTAGCTGATAAAACATGTATTCATCGATTATATAATATATATATATATAAAAACATTAAATTTTGAGTATAAAATATGAAGTTTGAGACGCGTGACCCTAAAGCAGATTGTCACGTGAGTATCGTAGTTATACGGGACCGACTTCAATTATATGTATCCATTTGTACGGCTTATACATGAATGAATTAAATTAAAAAGACGACAAAAATATTGTATAATTATATGTCTAAATCATCTCCCACCACAAATTTTATTTTAACGTGATTTTTACACCAAAATATTTTAATTTTTACACTAAATACAAAATCCATATTCATCTCACCAACTTCAAACTTTACTCTATAAAGAATATTTCATAGAATATTCATTTTTATTTCATTTATAACTTTATATATTTATTTATAAATTTATGTTTAAATGATGGTGCTTGGTTGGAGAGCCAACCCTGAGCCGAAATGGCGTTGGATGCTATTTTGGCATAGGTTGGAGATGCTCTAAGACGGCTTTGTAATATATATATATATATATATATAATTTTCCTTGTTATTTAAAATTTACGATATCTTCCTCCTAAAATACTCTTATATAAATAATTATTTTTAATATTTTTTACGATATTCTTAAACATGTATTCATATAAATAAAAGATAATATGCCATATTATTTAAAATTTACAAACATACTATAATTATATATACTTATATTGTTTTATTAGTGAAAAAATAGAACAAAATTTAGATAAAGAAAAAATTACACCAACATAATATAAATATAAAAGCGAAAAATTTAATTACATAAAGTATACTTTATATTTTTATATTAAAGAAGTAACAACAAGATACGGATTAAAGATATATTTTGAAGGCTTAATTCGTATTATCTTTTTATTTTCATCAATTTAGAAGAGGTTGGAGAAGATTGATATACGTGTTTGACCCGACTTGATTCTATCAATTATTCATGTAGTATACCCTAATTTATTGAGATTAAAGGTTTAAATGTTGTTGTTTGTTTTCTTATTTTCATAAATTTATTATTAAGTTTAATACAGTTTAAGATAGAGAGAATATTTTATTGACAATCACAAGTAATGATTAAATTATATATTTATAACATTATTTTGTAAGTTAATTTTATTTGTATGAATTGAAAAGCGGCTACCGCTGTTTATTTCCAATTGTATATGAGGCAGACATTTCTTTCTTTCAATATTATAAGCCTCACAAATCAACGAAGCGACAACAATATCATTCACAAATCCAGCTCACAACCTCAAACACAGTGGCCAAATCCACCACCTTCGCCCACCACCAACATTATTTAGGCCCTTTTAACCCTTTCAAACCAAAAAACTTTTTTGCGCTCCCATGGCCGCCGCCGCCATACCGTCCACCTCCAACGCGACGAAAGTTGCGAAGCAGAAAGAAATGAGCGGACTTCTGTTAGACCGATATGAAATCGGCAAACTCCTGGGGCACGGAACATTCGCCAAAGTATATCTAGCCAGGAACGTGAAAACCGGGGAAAGCGTTGCGATTAAGGTGATAGATAAAGAGAAGATCTTGAAAGTTGGGTTGATTGGTCACATCAAGCGCGAGATCTCGATTTTGAGAAGGGTTCGGCACCCCAACATTGTGCAGTTGTTTGAGGTTATGGCAACCAAGTCTAAGATCTTCTTTGTGATGGAATATGTGAAGGGTGGTGAGTTATTCAACAAGGTTGCCAAGGGCAGGCTTAAAGAGGAAGTTGCCAGAAAGTATTTCCAGCAATTGATTTCTGCGGTGGCGTTCTGCCACGTCCGCGGCGTGTATCATCGCGATTTGAAGCCCGAAAATATTTTGCTAGATGAAGATGGGAATCTTAAAGTGTCCGATTTTGGGTTGAGTACTATATCCGAGCAGATTAAACAAGATGGTCTTTTTCATACTTTTTGCGGGACGCCAGCGTATGTTGCGCCGGAGGTGTTGGCTAGAAAGGGCTATAATGCGGAGAAGGTTGATATTTGGAGCTGCGGTGTGATACTGTTTGTTTTGATGGCGGGTTACTTACCATTCCACGATCAGAATGTTATGTCTATGTATAAGAAGATTTATAAAGGTGAATTCAGGTGTCCGAGGTGGTTTTCCCCGGGGTTGATTCGACTTTTGACGCGTTTACTCGACACGAATCCTGAAACCCGGATCACGATTCCGGAGATTATGAATAATAAATGGTTCAAGAAGGGGTTTAAGAATGTGAAATTTTATATTGATGATGATAAATTATGTACTGTTAACGACGATACAAATAATGATACTGATTGTTTATCGGATCAGTCTTTGTCGGAATCTGATTCTGAGTTGGAGACCAGAAGGAAGATCACAAGTCTTCCTAGACCTGCTAGCTTGAATGCGTTCGATATCATTTCATTTTCTCGGGGTTTTGACCTGTCAGGTTTGTTTGAAGAAGGATCAGATGGAGGGGCGAGATTTGTTTCAGGGGCACCGGTGTCGAAAATTATATCGAAATTGGAGGAAATAGCGAGAATAGTGAGTTTCACGGTTCGAAAAAACGATTGTAGAGTGAGCCTTGAGGGATCCAGGGATGGTGCAAAGGGACCCTTAACTATTGCGGCAGAGATATTCGAATTGACACCATTGTTGAGAGTGGTGGAGGTGAGAAAGAAAGGAGGGGATGGAACGGAATATGAGGATTTCTGTAACTGTGAGTTGAAGCCTGGATTGCAAAGCCTTATGCTTGGAAATGTTACTGATTCTTCTTACTTACCTTCAGATACCGAATAGATGAGGAAGAATGGAAAATAGTATGCTTTTCTTTTTCCTCATTTCTCTGACACTTCGTTGCTTTCGGATGATAAATGTTCTGTTTTTTTTATCCTTAGTACAACTCTAATCGTGTTGGTTAAATGAAGCTCAGAGTTCCCTTATGTTTTGTTGTTAGATGCACTTTTTGTGTTAAGGCAAATCCTGTAAAACCTCTAGAAGGCCAACACTCCACTGTATCAGTTTTTTGTTGAATATTTTATTATCTATCGTATCAAGTAAATAAATAAAGTTACCTTGTTATATTGATCGTGAGCCATGAACAAGTTAATTTTTTTTCATGTTATAGTCCAATTCTCGCTATGCATTTTTCTGTTGCATACTGCAAAATTGACTATCTCTAATGCTGCATAAATGCATTGGTTTACGGAAACAAATTTGCTTTTGAAGAACCCTTTTATGTTTATTAGTTAGTTGAACGACACACTATCAGGCCACTGGTTCTTGAAAACAATACAATATCAACTTGTGATTGTAAAGATAACCAGTTTAAAAGGTATCACAAATTTGTGATTGTGTGGAACAAATTTTATTAATTCGTCATTTAGAGACGCGATGGATGTCTGATTTTATAGTTGATGAGAACACCATTATTCTTCCTCATTGTCATTGTTTGGGTATTTAAAGGTTGGTGCATTTCAGTTTCCTTACCTGGTGTTGGAATACGGTGATCTAACTTCTGTTTGGTTTAGATCGAAAAGCTTATGCTGAGACAAAATTTGTTGAAAAACATATCTTGTGGGGTAAAAGTTAATGGTATGTGGTGGTAGCGGATAGACTCATTCTCAAAGCCTGATACTAACCTTGGTGGGGGTGTGAAGGTGGAATCGTAGCCTGTTTACCACTAGAGTTTTATGTTGGCCACCTATATATCTGTTTTTGTTTTCTATGATTTTAGAGAGAATATCCATCAGACACGCTTTGTAATTCTCAATTGATACTGTAAAAGTTTTCTCCTCCACCCATGTTATTTTCCAGTTTTGGGGTTTTCCATGTTTATCATTTATGCCACTGTTTAGAGTACTTTTTGTACATTCATCGCATTTGTTTTCATCGTTCCTTTCGGAATATTTCTTCGTTCCTTTTGGAATATTTCTTCGTTCCTTTTGGAATATTTCTTCACTCCTTTCCCAAAGGACATACAACGATCATATTCATATTCTTCAGCTGTTTTTTCTGCATATTACATTTACACCCCATTTGTGCTTCACTAATCATACTTTATTTATTCTCTCAGAACAATGGAGCTAATTGTATTGAACCAAAGGTTAGTCTTTGATTAGAGTTGTTAGAAATGTAACATCCACCGGCCACTTAAGGGCTAAGGCCTTGGGAAAAGATCTTGAATTACATGAAATGCCAGTGATCGCCTTAATTTGATGGAAGATATCCTATTTTTCATCCTCCTTATGCACATAACTGTTAGAAACGATATCAAGTATCCACGAAAAGTTGCCATTCTTTACTGCAAATGCATTCCTTTATTGCATGTTTGTCAAGTAATTGTGACTCATAAGTTCCGCAGTAAATCTGTTTGATAATGCATCGCTTTCTATTGGACATAAGTTCGGGGCTATTTTACCATTAAACATGCCTTTGTTATGAGAATTTCCAGGTGACGAGGTCCGATGAAGGAGGAGGTGTAACATGTTATACCATAACTCAGATATACTGACTTGATTAATCATGTTTGCAAGAAAAAGAAGGAAAAAAATGTATATGCTAATGAATTTTATTGTGTTTGAGATACAATGTATCACACCACAATCTTCAATGATGAATTTCATTTTGTAAAAACTAAATCTTGGATCAATAGCACTTTATTTTTTGAAGTCACACATTAAGTGAGTCTGAACAAACCCAATATTAAAAGGTTAAGTGTTCCCAGTAGCTGTACCAAACCACTTATCATTAGAAATGGAGCATGGGGTTACACTAGGGGTGGTTACCGGATCGAACCGGTCCGGTCCGGACCGGAACCGGCCGGTTCCGGGCCCGTTATGGGCGGAACCGGTCTCCGGTTCCACCGGTTCCGGGTTGGACCGGTTCCAACCCGGAACCGGATTTTTCTTTTTTTTTAAAAAAAAAATAAGGAAAAAATGAAAGGATTTATCGAATTTTTTTTTTTTTTTTTTAAAAAATGGATCCGGTTCCGGTTCAATCCGGAACCGAATCCGTTTGGTCCGGAACCGGTAAGACACCGGATCCGGAACGGTAGAACCGATCCGGTCCGGTATCAAACCGGTTCCGGACCGGACTAACCGGTCCGATAAGCACCCCTGGGTTACACTACATGGACCCATAATCATTATAGAATAAATTGGGTCTTCTTTTAGGTAAATCCAACCAACTGTACTTTGCCAAATAAAGGGGAAAAAATCCTAAAAAAAGCAGTGGTTCACAATGTCCTGGGAAGATCCCATTCTTTCAATGGACCCAAATTAAATTCATTTTCTGGTAGTATTACGGGTATACCAACAAAGAATATTCGTTGGCATTTACATTTTATTCTAATCCAACTAGGACTCCTTGGTTGAATAACCTATGCTACATGAACCTAATTTACCCTATATGGTGTAGTGCTGATATTACAATTGTGTCCTGAAATTCAGGAAGTCATGGTGCAACATTGCTATTGGGAGGCTAATTCAATGGCACATTATCTAGCTAAGGACGGGCTCCTTTCAGGCATAAGTAAACATTTTTTTTATTATATCGTGGATTGTGATAGACTTTGTTGTTAATAAATTTTTTTATTAAAAAAAAAAACCCATGACTTTTTTAAAGGGCCTACAAAATAATTGATATCGAGGTAATTTTGTTTTTTGAACTTCTCTCCGTAGACCATGCAGGTGATCGAACCTAGCATTAGGGTACTAACTCAATGTTAGGATCAAGGCCTCAAGACACATTTTGGACTGTTTATCCTAATATTCCAAGGGTAGGATTGAATTAACGGACTTCGCCAATATGGTAAGGATTCGTAGCAAACAGTACAATTTTTCTAAAATACTGAATAAACTAACATAATTTGTTTTTTTAAACGAGCTTCAATTTTCTATGTAGCTCCATTCCCTTTTGTATTTACCTAAAATATTTAACCCTTTTAGCTTAATTTATTAATGAATATTTTTAATATTTTAGCCATCTATAAATTAAAATTATTTTTATATAAATAAATGTTTAATGGTAAAATAGCACAAATCCTACATACTCTAAATATTGCTTCTTTTCAAATGCGATTTCTATATGCCATTAACAAAAAACCTATGAGTTATCTAATATCTGCCTGCTTTTTTTCATATTAATGGGTACTAAGGTATTTATTTGACTTGGGATTTTTTTTTTTTACATTATTTCAAACTTGGACCCTGCCTATTTTGTTAAAAAAAGTTCATTTTTTTTCCAAATTAAAATTTAATAGACCTAATTTCCTTGCCAATTTGGGGATCGGTCCCCCTTCGTATTGATTACAACTTATTTTGTGGTAGGCTTTTCTCCTTCTTTTTCATCTTTTCCGTTTCTTTTGAAAAGGATGGTGCTGGAAAGTTTTGAGATGTGACGTTTTGTTATTTAAGATGTGTTTTCAAGACCAAAACCCAATTCGACTAATTATTCGACAAAACACCAAAAATGATCAACTCCGAGGACCATCTTGACATTTTTCTATATGATCAAATGATTCAATATTGTCCGTGTTCGAGCTGATGGAGCAGAGTGAGCTCGAGACTATAAGGTAATGAGTTCGATTATCTCTTCCGACACTTTCCCTGTGTGAGCATGTCGTACCAGGTTTGCCTAATACAGTTTACCTAGTTGGCGTGGATCCTAGGCTTTTTACTGCATCAACTCAAGAGTTTACCCAATGCGCACCCTAAATGTATCGACTTTCTAATATTTGAATACTAATGAGGTCTGGATGAAGTAATCTAACCCGGGGTGAAATGAAAATCGATAGAGTATTTTAGTTTAGTAAAATGAGCTCATAAACAATATACCTATCTCCAAATTCAAGTTCTTAACAACGATAATTTAAATGAAAATTTTAGAGAAGTCTGTAAAAATGTACTAATCTACGTCAATATGAAAAAATAGAGATAATTAAAATCAACAAATCGAAATTATGGTTATATTTATTGTTAACAGCAATTAATTAACATCTCCTCCTTGTTGAGACTGCTGCTGTAAATTGTCCCCACTGGCACTACCTTGCCAACTCCACACTATATCCTTCAATGAAGGCTTCAAATCTTGATCATAGAACTTGCGATATTCCAATGTATCACCGGCAGTTTTCTTAACCTCCACCACATGAAACGACGGCGTAACCTCGAATATCTCCGCATCAATGGCTAACTGCCCTTTTCTCCCCGCTTTGCTCCCTTGCATCTTCACCATTCCATCTTCTTTTTTAATCTTGAAACTCTCCATTAACGCCACTTCCTCCAGCTTCGAAACCACGACTGATGGTGGCTTTTGTGTCGTAAACCACGCTTCCGTCTTGCGATTGTACGTATCATTTTCGAGCAATCCCGAGAGATCAAATCCCTGGGAAATATTGGATATGATGTCAAAAGCGTTGAAGCTGTGTATTCGTTTTATGGAATAGGTTGGCTGCACCTCATCTTTCTTCAGGGAGCAGGATTCTGAATCCGAATCCACGACTTCCAGAATGCTGCGGGGCGAATCCTCCTTGTTGACGTCAAAACTCGGGTATTCAACCCGCTTGAACCCTTTTCTGAACCAGTAATTTTCCATCAGGCTTGAAACGCTGATTCTTGAGTATGGGTTCGGGTCAAGGATTCTGGAAAGCAGCTTCTTGACCTCCGGGGGAAACCAGTTCGGGCACTTGAATTCCCCTCTACTGATCTTTCTATACATTTCCACGAGATTTGGATCTTGGAATGGAAGATAACCAGCCAATAAAACAAACAAAATCACCCCACATGACCAAATATCAGCCTTTTCTCCGTCGTATCCTCGCTTGCTGATGACCTCCGGAGCAACATACGCTGGTGTGCCGCACGTCGTGTGCAGAAGCCCATCCTTTCTTTTCGACTCAACCAAGGCGCTTAACCCAAAATCCGACACTTTCAAATTCCCTGATTCGTCAAGAAGTAGATTTTCTGGCTTCAGATCACGATGATACACGCCACGGCTGTGACAGAAATCGACAGCAGCGATCAGTTGCTGGAAATATTTCCTGGCGGCGTCTTCTTTGAGCCGCCCTTTAGCCACCTTGTTGAAAAGCTCGCCACCCTTGACATATTCGATCGCAAAATAAATCTTGGATTTGCTGGCCATAACCTCGTACAGCTGTACCACATTGGGGTGTCTGACGAGTCGCATAACTGAGATCTCGCGCTTAATTTGATCTATCAAACCAACCTTAACGATCTTCTCTTTGTCGATGATTTTGATCGCTACGCTCTCGCCTGTTTTCAGGTTTCTTGCGTGATGAACTTTTGCAAATGTCCCCTGGCCGAGTAATTTTCCCATCTCGAATCTGTGCATCAAAATGTTGGTTCTTTTCTCCATTTTTGGGCACCCTTTTGATAAAACTACTAATCTTGCAGAAAATCAAAGGATCCTGGTACGATTCGATAAGGCCATTTACCGTTTTTATAAATTATTAGACATTAAAACTCAATTCTTGGTAGGACAAAACTGTTGGTAGGATCGAAGATACTGGACAGAATTAAGCCTGTCAAGGTTGTTAAAACCTTGCCTTATAGGCAAGGTGAAAAAATTTCCCTACAGAAAAATAATAAAACGATTGCCGGAGGATGGAAGAGTGTAATGAGAATATCGAGGCTCCATCATCCATGCCTCTGAATCTTTGCCTAGATTAAAGGGAGGCCTAGTAAAACTTTGTAAATTACAAGAAGTAAAATAAATAATGTCCACACAGGTTTTATCTGAGCTAAATATATGCATGATAAATTAGTTAAGAATCGGAGTTGTGTGGTTGAGGAATTTGAGGGATCGTTCAAAAGGATTGTATCATTGCACTAAACAATTACGTTCCTTTCTTTCCCATATTTGCCTCCGAAATTTGTGGATAACTTGAAACTGGGCGAATTGTCGCTCTAAAATATGTGTTTTTTTTTTTCCGACTACTTATGTACGTCTTTGCAAAAACAAGTCATTCGACCATTTGCCCTCATTGCAATCCAACGGCCCCATTCATTTTGGGGTCGTAGGGTCCACACATTAGGGTGGACCCCATTGCCCCAAAATGAATTGGGGCTGTTGGATTTATCATTAGGCTAAGGGTAGGGTCGAATGACCCGTAAAAAACATACCAGCCACTGTTATGTGATAACAAGTGCACGATAAATCTGATTACAAAAATAAAAAGTTAGATGCAGTCTAAACAAAGTGGTTTCCTTGTGAGATTTTCCCACTTTCATGAACTTTTCCAATAGATAATCAAGAACGTAGGCTAGTTTCTCAGATACTCTTATATATAGTAAATTAGTAATGCTTGGTCAGAACTTACAGCATACAATATGCTAACATGGTCCTGCATACTTTTTCGATACTCTATTATATTACTTTGGGGAAACAAATCAGACAAGTAGTAAATAAGTAGCCAGATTGGGGTCGAGTTCAACTTTCCGCATTGTACAAGACAGCATGAACAAAAATGGCAGCATCGCATGAAAACAAAAGGAACCGAAACACTATTTTGGTTAAGTAACTCACTAATCATGTCAACGTTGCTGCTCAAACATTTACAACCATCCGTAGCCAAAATTTCTTCTTCGGTTTCAGTGGAATATTACTGGAGCTTTACCCTCCAGCATTCATTTTATATCCTTGAAGGTCTTTCGGAACTGTTTTTTTTTTTTTTGTGCCTTCAAAGCAAAATTATTCAAAGTGAAATGCTTAGTAACTATATCAAGTCTATGCTATATAGGCTTATAGAGTATTCAATTTTATTTCAAACAATGAATTTAAACTTGGTTTTTTGTTCAATATCTTGGAAACGTGGGTAGGATTCTGATATGTGTTTTAAACTAACTTTGACTAATAAAACTGAATTAATCTAAATCAATCTTGATGAACCTCTTGATCAATTGGGGTTATCTTGAAATTACATAATTTGCTGACTTTGAATATATCACCACCAATTAAATGAGGAAATTACACAATGGTACCAATTATAAAACAAAAATTCAAATAAGTCAAGAAAAAATTCAACATTACATAAAAATACTCAATACACAAAACACAAATCACATATGTCCATATTTTAAGTTTTTGGGTTATGTTATTTTTCAGACGAAAATAGCCCTCATATGAAATCATACCAAAATCGGTTTTTGAATTCAAATTCAATCCCCCAGAAATCCGCCGCATTGGTTATCAAGGTGCTCAAGGAACCCGAATGCGATAGCAAGAAGACGAAGAACATCAAGCACAACGGCATCTCGCGACTTCATCGAGATTTCCCAGACTACTCTAAGCGTCATACAGAGACTCTAGGGTTTGACTTTCTGTAAGTGGGCGTAGTGTTGACATCGATTGAGGAGAAATATTTCAGTGACGTCGACCTAAATCGAAAAATTTACCGAGTAAGTAGAAGATGATGAATAATTTGAAGCATAAGTTGAAGAAGAAGAGTTCGGGAGTGAATCATTTTGCGCGGATTGTATCAATTTTCTTTGTTTGTTTATTTCATTTTTTTATGCTATTATTATTATTTACAATGTTTCACTCTTCTTAGCATTCTTCGTTTCTGTTTGCTTCATGTTCTGTACGTGTAGCCATATCAATGTACCCAAGAAGTCGAGCTGGGAAAGATGAGATCTAGGTTACGGGGCAATTATGTTTTGAGGTCGAAATTCTTGAACCGTGCACCATAGTTTTTGAAATTTAAAAAATCGTGCATCACATCACTTTTTTCATTTGTGATGCACGAATATATACTTTTAGGACAAAAAAATCATGCATCATGAGTAAAAAATTGTGCATCATGTGGGAAGTTTGGAGTACGATTCACATTCAGCACTTGACAAAATTTTAAGAAATTTTGAGGCAAAAAAATGGTGCATCATGGGTAAAAATTCTGAAATTCTTCTATCGTGCATCATGGGTAAAAAAATCTTATGCAATTATGGTGCACGATTTTTCAAAAATCGTGCATCAATGTACAAAAATCTTGCACCAATGTACAAAAATCGTGCATCAATGTACACCATAATGCTAAAAATCAAGTGCACCTTAGTGTACCAAAATCGTGCATCAATGTACACAAAACATGCACCAATTTTTGAATAAAATCGTGTTTGTTTGTCGGCCAAAATTAAAACTGTAATAACTTTTGATCCAGGAGGAATTTTGCCTATTATGACCTATGCACGGAAACGTCTTCTCGAGCCCGATCTAACTCAATAGTACTTTCCCCTGACGAACCTGAAATTATTTGTTTTAGATAGGTTACGCTCAATTTTAAAAAAAATTCCATTTTATTGCTAACTTTGAGTAATTTTCATTTCCAAACTGCTTGCCACATTGAGCTCAGATTTTGTGAGTTTCATGTTCTTGTTTGAGAGAATTCTTAGAAAAAAATTCACTTAATTCTGCATGAATTGATTTTTAACCTTTGGTGCACGATTTTTTATCTTGTGGTGCACGATTTATGTAATCTTATGGTGCACGATTTTGTTAACCTTGTGATGTACTTTTTAACTTGTTGTGTTATATTTTTTAACTTTGTGGTGCACGATTTTCGAACCTTTTGGTGCACGATTTTAACGACTTTTTAACATAGTGGTGGTGGTGGACGATTTTTGACATTGGATGCACTAAAATTGGTTTTGATGCATGATTTCGGCCTGTGGTGAACGTTTTTTTGGCAAAAAAAAAAATCAGAATTTTGCGATGCACGTGCTACAGTAATTTTTGTGCACGTGCTATAGTACTTTTTGTGCACGTGCTACAGTGACCGCGCGAGGGTTGTTAATGTCATTTCAACATGAAATAGACTTAAATGAATTGCTGTTTTTTTCGTAGTATATTGAATTGTTGTCCACCAAATGATACCCGCCTTGCAAGTGCCCATTTTAAATCCTGTCTTGATTCTCTTTCATTATAATTTTTTCTCAAGTTTACCGCACAATTCTCAATTTTGTACAAGTATAAAAATGTTCAAATTTAAAATATTTGATTCAAATATCAAAATATCTTATTATTGTCAATCAATCTCGAAAAATATCACAAAAGCGATTCGAAATATTTTGAGTTGAAATTAAACAACATTTGAAAGCACAATTGGCCTAAAAAAAGCTATGAAGATGCAAAATGAACAATTATGATAATTTCAGTTCAGAGAATAATATGAATCACAAAGAATAGGGAAGGAAAGTGTCACATAGGCTTTTTTCAATCACATAAGCCACATATGAGACCAAAAATAGGGGTGAGCAAAAATTCGATTTAACCAACTGAACATAATAAATTCGAAAATTCGGTTCGGTCAATTCAAAAGTTTCGTTTTAATTTTTTAAAATATCGGTTAAATCCGTTCAATTATCTGTTTTGATTTTAAAAATATCGGTTAACCGATTTGTATTTATTTTTTATTTTTTATATTTTTTAAAAAAAATTGGTTCAGTTTATTCGATTTTGTAAAAAAAATTTGGTCGGTTCGATTTTGTAAAAAAAAAATCGCTTTTTTTGATTCGACCGGTAACCGAATTAACCGATTGCTTACTCCTATATGAGAGCATCGGCATCAAATAAGTATTATCTGGTGAGTTTAACGGCGTCCGTCGAAAAATGACAAAAAAAAAAAGGCAGTTATTGTATGAAGATTAAATTTTGACAAATACATGACTAGAATCCAAAACATGCCAACTTATTCGACTAAAATTGCAACTATCTCAATTTAATATTTTTAAACAGCAGAATATCTTCTCGTCAATCAATTTCTCGAAAAATATCACAAAGCTATTCAAAATATTTGAGTTGAAAACAACATTTGAAAGCCAAATTGGCCTGAAACTATGAAGATGCAAAATTTTGGTATAAATAAACAATTATAACCATTTCAGTTCAAAGAAAAAATAATATATATCACAAAGAATAGCAGCAGAAGGAATGAAATAGAGATCACAGCTTTTTACCAAAGCCATGATCCGAAGCAACCAAAGGTGGATATATACACACACAAATGATTATTGTTGTAAATTACAATAACGTTATTTGCATGCATGCATGAAATCAAGCAGCTTCTGCTGATAAAATCTCAAGCTCAGCCCACCAAAGAGGAGAAAGCCTTGGAGTTGCTGCTTCTGGCGAAACATCGATTTCCTTCCGCAGTTTCTGAATCACTTCCTTCATGGAAGGTCGTTTCCTTGATTCTTGTTGGATGCAGCTTTGTACTACTTCACACACCACATCGAGCTCCTCATCTTTGAATGCTTTCAGAGTTGGATCGATCAAGTTGCCATTTGTTTTCTTGTCGTTTAAGTATTGAGCGGCCTGAAAATATTTTTATGAAAATCTTTAATGTAGAAACTTTTAGAAATATACGAATATATATAATCAGTGATCGAATTTAGTATCATTATAATTGTGATTTAATTATAGGAAATATGTTCCTACCATATTAATCTGGAGATAATTTCATTTATATAACGGTTTGAGGTGGTTTGTAACATAGTTTTAGCTCTGTGGGAAGGCATTGCATATGTGGACCTTCATTGCCGAACTTACGTAAACAATATATTTCTATTAATATTCAAAATTTGACGAAACGTGGTATATGGGAAGAGATCTATAGGTGCCGTTTGGAATTTAGTAGAGGGGATGATTTCAGGGAGCCTCTAGGTTCTCCCGGGGTTGAAGAAGAGACATTAACCGAGTTGTATAGATACTAACCCAGTTTTCCAGATGTCCTTGCTCTTCAGAGTGAGGGAGCTTCCCAGAGATTATTTCAAGTAACAAGATTCCAAAACTGTGTATGTTTGTTCCGACATCGGCAGGTGGTGGCAGTAGGCAGTGCTCCATTTCGTTTTCGGCATGGTTCATTGATTTGGCAACAAGTTCTGCCCAGAAACTGATATCGGCAATCTGCAACAAAGAGATTTTCGTTTCTGGTTAAGAAAAAATCCGTGATACTTATCCTTGATGTGTTTTTATGTGTTATGCATAATGATTTGAAGAGAATGAAACCTACTTTAGCTGCATAATCATCTGTCAAAAGTATTTCACTCGAATTCAGGTTGTAATGCACTATTGGTGGTTTGAGGTCATGCATGTACTGAAGGCAATACGCAATCCCCATGATTACTCGCATCCTCGTATTCCAGTCGAGGTGTTCTACTTCTTTAACTAAATAAAGAAAGTGCAAATTCAGAACTGCTTGTAAAAGGTCAAATATGTATGCAGAAAGACTATACTTGACTATACTTGTATTACCATGCAGGTGCTCGAAAAGGGTGCCATTTGGAGCGTACTCGAAGACCATCATCCTAGTAAAGGGTTCGTCCTCCTCACAGTACCCGATTAGATTAACAAAATTCTTGTGGTTCACTCGTGATAAGCTATCAATCTTGTAGTCATGGCAGGAAAAAAAACATCAAATAATTCAGCACAGTAATGAATTGAAGACGATCATCTTGGTTTAACATTGATAACCATCTTAATGATACATAAATTTTTTCAGCTAACCTTCTTTCTGAAGGCCAATCCTGAACGCTTCGACCAGACTTTTAAAGATTGTATAACAGTCGAAACAACAGCAATCTCCACACCACTGGATAGAGTTCCCTTGTACACAATGGCGCTCCCTTCATAAGTATTAATAATGTTGCTGAAATCTTCACATGCAGTTTCAAGCTCAGCCCTGTTCAGCTTAGGGACCCCTACGAATTAATCAAATTCACCTCAGTACAGATTAAGTGTATATACATATCTTCCAATCAGTGTCAAAATATTTTCTTTTGTTAAGCGTAAAGCAAATATATATATGATCTCTTGGACATTTGGAACGATTTGCGAAAATTGCTACCCACAAAAACAAATAATTCAACGGGTAGTCACAGATCTTAAATAGAATACCACAGCATCTTAGAGTCAGAAGATCAAACAGGATAACTGGATAAGCATACCCGTAATGAAAGCTTTCTGCAATTGCCCACTCAATCCAGTCTTCCAAGGACCAATATTTCTTGCTGCTCTGCTTTTGCAGATGAAAACCAAGACAACAACCACTATGAACAAAAAAACAGCGCTTGAAATTCCAATTAGAAGCTTAAATGAAGTGTCGGATTTCCCATCAGTTAAAGACTTTTTGTTGGTTGGTTGACCAACAGAACTGGGATAAGTCGGGTCAGTCGACCTATGTTCTTGAGGTGTAGTGGGTGAGGCTATGGGAGGAGGATAAAGTTTCTTCCTGTTTGGAATAGCCGGAAATGACCCACTACTTCTGCTTGGAAGAGTGACGTTTGGATCCAACAGTGCAGGCGTTCCAATGTTGAGTTGTATTGCAGCAAGATTACTTGGCTGTTCGGCTAGTTTTCGACGTCTAATATTTACCTGGTTCTTGATATTATGGACAATACCTGGCTTATATGAACCTAGAAAGTAAAAGAATAAATACCAAGACGTTTAATAAGGGACTTGCTAATACCAAGTAGAAAAAGACTCTGTCGCTCCCTTGTTAGATCGTCACAACTGTCATCAACATGATCGTGTCGCTCTGTTTCGAACTTGAACCTTGATAAATGGAAATTCTTTTCCTTTGAGAAGATGTAAGAAAATTTATGAAAAACTAGCATAATGAGCACAAAAGATGAGTGCTTACAATGGGAACTGATTGAGGTAACGAATAATGGTCCCTTTAATTTGTAGCTGGAAGGAATCTGATTCATGCAAGTGTTTTGAAACACTCTGCCACATGCTGCTCAATACGTACATCACAACGTTCTTAAGAAAATATTCAAAAAAATGAGATCCATAAACAGGGCAGGAATCAAATACAAGTTAATAGTACAATAATATTAACCATTCTAATTATACCATAGAAATGAAAAAAGGGGATAATATTCCACATAATTAATGCTAGAGATCACGTTAGCATGACAATGTTGTCGTGAATACCAGAGCCCGATTTTTCTGTTAATACAGCCAATTCCAGAAGCAGCAAATGTAAGGTTTTCATCAAATTGTATAACAGTAAGCAAACTAAGCTTCCCAATCTCCATAGGAATGCTTCCTTCAAATTTATTATCACATAGCAACCTAGAGCAATGAATTGGTTAAGAACTTGAGATAATTAATTAGATTGAGGAAGTTAATCATAAAATGAAATCAAAAGTTTAATCTTACAAGCTTCTTAGTGAATGCAACCTTCCTAATTCTGCAGGAATGGTTCCAGTCAAGTTATTATGCCTCAAGTCCAAAATTTCAAGATCCATAAGCCTTCCAAACTCATGAGGGATCATGCCAGAGAGACGGTTCTTGGATAGGCCACTTGTGACATAGTTGGAAGACATTAACCAAGGAAATTTACAAAGTTCGAAAGAAAAAATTTAAAAGAAAGGTGATGCACTACATATTGATCTAATAAAATCATAGTAACATGGTGATTTGAAGAATAAAAGCTGACAAAGTAACTTGGTTTGTAAACGCAACAGAGTTTAAATGAAGAACCCATCCACAGTGCACATATGCAAATATGAACTCAAAGATTCGAATAATATAAGAAAAGCCAATACTAACAGGAATCTTAAATGAGTAAGACTTCCAAGATCTGGTGCCAATACGCCCTCCAAGTCATGTCCACTGAGATCTCTATTCAACAAGTAATCTTAATAAATTAAAGAACATACAAGAACCTCAATCAACATTAACAAAAGTCATCATAATGTGACTAAATTCCCTTAGACACGCATAACATTATCATGACTCACAGAGTAAACACTTTCCCATCGAGACAATGAACGCCTGACCACATGCAGGGGTCACAGTCATCAGGATTCCAATTTGTCAATGCTCCAAACGGGTCAAACTCCACCTTTGCTCGGAACTGCAACAATGCTATTCCTGCATTTTCGTTGTTTACCGAAGTTAACAAAGTCACAACCAGCTACAAACTCAAAACCAGCTATCACAGTGAGGCCAATTTCGAATAATCCCTTATTACCTTCAGAATTGGGGGACCAACATCCATGAATTTCCAAAAGAAGCACAAAAAACGCTAAAGATGTCAAATGAGTCCTATAAACAGTCCAACTAACACCCATCACTGGTCGAACCATTCGTCACAGTGGTGGAGGCAGTTTGGATTTACACCAGCAGCCAGGACTCTACACACTATGCAACACAAAATCGCCAGCTTTGTGGTGCAAATAACCCTCCGAGTAATATACGATTACTCGGACAATCTAACAGCGATACAGCACCGAAATCAAAGAAAACGGTATGTACACAGATTCCCTAGCAGGCACAAACAATATAACAAATAAAATAATATATATTAGCCCTCTTGAACCAATCAACTGAATTGGGGTCTCTCATCTTCAAGTATCTTGTAATTTACGCTACAGCACTTCCAATTGCATGAATAGTTGCAGAACCTGCCCGAACGAACTATCTCCAAGATTCAAATTTCATCTGGAAAACGCAAACACTTGTCACAAAATACGAAATTTTGGTTCTTGTACGGGTGAAATGGCATAGAAACAAGAGTATTCCACAACCCACTACAGAATCATGAAAATAAACAAAGTCTTAAAGTGAAAAAGAAAAATAAGATTCAGAAAAGAATAACCTTTCGCATAAGCAATCTCTTGAGAAAGCAAACCTGCATGCAAACGTAAAGCAACGCAAGCTAAAAACTCACCAATATTAAAAGGAGGGACAAACAGGTAGTCAATTATGACCGTTAGACAGGTTGTTTCCAAGAAAATGCAGAGGGCAGAAAAGGGTGACAAATGGTGATTACAAAGCTAATAAAATTACACGAAAAATCTGTTCTTTGGGATTCAAAATGGCAGCTTGGAAACGCTTAACAAATAAAAGAATGATTTTTTTTTTTTTGATTTACAAGGTATCCAGGCTTTCGCCTGACTAATTCTTGGGTGACGGAACTGGCCCCTCAACGCCGCCACCAGGTAAACCGAGGGATGTGCCCGAACTGACAGACATCTGTGGGAGAGGACCTACAGGCCACGACCCCAGAGCACACCCCCACGATATTTCAGCAGGGAATGCGCTCCACACCCACACAGGAATCGAACCTGGCGTCGAGGGGTTACCCTACATCATCACAGACCTTACCAACTCGGCTATGCCCCTGGGGGCAAAAAAAAAAAAAAAAGAATGATTATTAATTAATAAATCGAATGAATGAAGAAGAACTTGTATGAGGACTTGTCGACTGCCCTTTTCAGGATGATCTCAGAGGTTCAAACTCTCTTCGACCATCTTTCTCTGTAAGAAAGGTGGGAAAAACTCTGGGGGGTTGTCCTCTCTCTCTCTCTCTCTCTCTCTCTCTCTCTCTCTCTTTGTTTTCTTTTTCTTTAATTTTTTTTTTTTTTACGGCGCATAAAACGAAGATCGATATTTTTGTTTGACAAAAATAAGGAGAAATATTTTCAAAGACAATAAGACACAGTAAAAGAATATGTTAACGGCCCAAGTTGGGGAAACGAGAATTTGGCAACGGAACGCCGCCGGCGAGGTGGGCTACGGCGGTTCTTGAAATTGAGGGGCGGGATTCGCGAGGCCTGCGCTCTTTCACATTCATATTCGTTGACTGGATCGGTGGGTCCTACTCTCTCTCCTTCGTGCATGCCTGTTATCCTCATTGTTGCTATTTTTAAGGGCACTGCCATCAGGGTCATCATCCATCATCCATTTGGAATCTTTTTTTTCTTTTTAAAAAAAAATTCCAAATGAATGGTGATGATGCCCCTAAGGGTACTACCCTTAAGAGCATCATCAAACAAACCGTTATCCTCCATCGTTAATTCTTCATTAACTTTAAATGGGTTTTCTCCTTAAATTAAATCATTAACAATCAGCAACGTTAAGATTTAATAATTAATGTGACAATATAAAAATTGAAAAAGAAAATTTGACAGCTTGAAATTGAGCTCTTTAGTAATATACAGATACTTCAAACTTTCTACGTTTTTGTGCTCATGAATGTTAATTTTTTTTTTCTTTTATTACACTTGGAGTGAACATGAACTCAACATAGAATATTTATATATTTTCTATTTTTAATACTAACATTTTATTTGTAGTCCTAATTAAAAGATTTAAGAGATTGAATGACAAGGTAGTCATTTTATTGTCTATCCTTTCATTTATATTTACTTCCTGAGCTACTTCTATTAATAAAATGACAAATTCGATGTAAGAAACTCCCGCTACATTTGAGATTTCAGAAGATGTCAGACTATTTTGGGTCTAATATACATAATATTGTCCGTACATATCAAAAAAGTTTCCGTAATTCGAACCCGTGACTTCAATGTCACACGACAACAACTTTACCATTACGTCAAAGCTCACCCTTGAGCTACTTCTATTATTGCTTGAAAATTTTTATACATGCCAGTCAATATCGAAACAAGTTTGATTGATTTATTTTTTATAGAGCTTAAACAGGATATCATTAACAACTTGTGATTAGAAATCTACTATAGTTTAAAACCAAAAAAAAAAATAGAACACCTTTTTTGTGTATCATTGTGGCTCAAACAAGTCAATGTTTGGAGCTCGTGAGATTAGTCTATATGGTTAGAGCTCATCTTTCCATTCGGGAGCGACTCGAGTTCGAGTCCCGTTGAGCACGAAAAAAAATATTTTCTCCACCCCCATTAAAAAAAAAAAGTCCTTGTTTGAGCTCGATTGTTGAAGTGTAGTTGTGTACACAACTAAATGTAACGAATTGTTAAAAGAAATTTAGCTTTGTGCAATTTTTGCCGGATATATGCAACCCTGTAAATTTGGGCTTCTGGGCAGATAACATGTTTTTTATTTGGGCCCCATATTTGTCAAATATTCAGAACTTAGATATGTGATATGTTCATATATTGGTTTAAGAAAAGGCAAAGTTCAGGCCAGTACATTATACTAAAACTTTATTCATCTTAGTCTGAAAAATAAATTATGATAATTTAAGTCCACTTTAGGTTGAAATGATATAGCCCGACATGAGGTACTGATTTGGACTTTGCCACTTTTACTCAGCTCCAATCTTGCAACAACAGCTCCTAACGCCCCAAACACCAAATGCTAAACCAGCTCCATTCTCCAAAAATTGTGGTTGGCTAGGGGGAAGAGGTATCCCCAGAGATCTGAGGCCAGGTGTATCATCTCAAGAATCATTACACTGGCGTTTCTTCGAGTGCAACCCAAAAGCATAGCAACTTTCATAAAAGGCTGCACCCCAATAACCAAAACCTTTCCCCCTTTTATCAAACCCATCGTCGCCGCTTACCAAAGGTTTTTCTTCTCCAGAACTTAGAAAACCCATCTCCCAACAGAGATGCAACCCTCAAACCATCCTTCTCCTTCCCATATCTCAATGTCTTGAGCTCACGTTCCCACAGACGGCGCCAATTGTTACCTGGAATTTTGGTAGGGTAGACGTGTATTTCTTCCAAGCATAAAATAATATACAAAAAAATTAAACGAGACCAGATTTTTTACGTGAAAAACCCCAAAATATGGGGAAAAGCCACGGGACCTAGTCCAGTATAAATTACACTATAAACATGAGTGATTTACATATTTTCTTTACATGAATGAGCTAAGAAACGAAAATGGTGGAGGAGAAAGAGAGCCCCGCCGAGAGGGCTGCTGGGAAATAAGAAAAAGAGGCGACCCCTTTTAACCCTACTGATCCTTCACTATTTATATTAAGGATAAATGAGCCTACCATGGGCTAATTAAATAGTAGGATAACGGGCCTAGTAAAAGAAAAATGGACCAAGGCAAACAGATCAATGTAGGATAGTCTCTAGTGTCTATGAGACTGGGCCGAGATGTAGGTCTTCCTCGATGCCGAGCTGAGGTCATCATCGAGTCCGAGCTGGAGGTCTTCCTCGAGTGCCGACCTGGGGTGGCCGAGCTGGAGTTCTTCCTCGAGTGCCGACCTGGGGTGGCCGAGCTGGAGGTCTTCCTCGAGTGTCGACCTGGGTCGAGCCCATAGAGTTCGGGTTCGAACCACACCGGATATAGGGGTATCAAGTATAACCATTTATAAAAAAAGTACTTTTCCTTCATTATTCCAATGTTGGATTTCAAATTTTCTTTTATGTTAACAAATTATTTAAAATTTATTGCCCTCGATGGGTTCGAGAGTTTTAGGCCGTGTTCACAGCCGCCCTGGGGGTGCAGCGCGTCGACGGTGAAAACAAATGATAACTAGTACTGTATGCACATTTGCTTATTATTTGAGATATTTGCTTGTGTGGATTGTTAGGCCTGTTGTATCATATTGAATTCTTTGACACCATAAACATCACATGAATAGCCGAAGATACATCGGCTCCATTTGGAAGCTCGAGATCTAAGTTCGAGCCTCATCTCCTACCCCCGCTCAACCTTCGGGGACCTTACTCTTTTCCAAGTATAGTAGAGTTCATATGAAGACCTAGAGAATTGAGAATGTTAGATTTAGTATTCTAAAGGTAAATATAAAAAATGGTCCAATAAAAAATAATCTTTGTATTACTAGTCCTAAATCTTTAGGACTAATCAAATATAATCTCAATAAAATTATTTTTGATAAAAAATAGTCACAAACTTTTATTTTTAATCAATACTAGTCTCAAACTTTTGTTGTTAATCAAAAGTGCCACTTTTGTTAAAAATAATTTCTGTGGGACTAAATTTGTTAAAAATATTTATGCGAAAATATATTTGTTTAATAATAATTTTTATAAGACTATATTTGATTAGTACTAAAAGTTTGAAATTAATATAAAAAAAATTCATATTCTATATACCTTTTTTTATATTTACCAAAATTTAGTTATTGCTATTTTGTGTACTTACCCGGAGGGTGCGCCTCCGTAGACGTGTTTGCTATTGGTTTCCGCATGCAATTTACTCGTTATATTTTATGATACTTGTTTTCAAATAAAATAATAGCATTCACATATTTTACTTAATTATTAGGAAACAAGTTACAACTAATAACCTTACTTTAAAGAGTCGAATGATTCCAATCACATAATCTTTCCCCAATTTAAAAAGCTTTAATTTATATATACTTCTTAAATTACTCCTAATTTATTAATTTTAGTTGGTATGATTAAGTTATTTAAATATGTTGTAAAACCTAATAAATTAAATATAATTTAGTAAAAAAATGTTTTCGGAAAATTTTACTAACAGATGTGAACTTTACATTGAACTTTTGATTAAGTTATTTGCATCTTAACTAAGAAATTTCGGAAGTATAATAAATATTTTTAAAACATTTTAGTTGGAATATATTGTTAATTTTTTTAATAAATAGAAATAGTTGTTAAGATTATTAGTAGAATGGGTTTTATTAGGAAAAAAAACAAATTTCACGTTTTTTTGGATGTGAATTTTGTTTAGATGGATTTTATTTTCATTAATTTCTCAAATATTTATCATATTAAATAGATAGTTTTGCTTATATTACGAAAAATATCCAATTATATTGTATAATAGAGGCTATAATACGAATTTTTCTGCTGCTACAATACACACACAACACACACACACACACATATATATATATATATATATAGCATAGTTTAATAATTAGCTATAGACCTTGAAGTTCCGATGACGAGGCAATTATAAGGTCCTAGAGTGAATATTTAATAGAGATATAATTATCCTACCCTAGAAATAAGAGATAATTAAAAACATTTTATCTCTTATTTGACCACATGCCTCCTACGACGGTCAACAATAATAAATTAACTTCAAGATAATGATGCCAGACAGACGATTGAAATTTTAATCAGCTATTTGTACATTTGTGAAAATGTGATGCTTTTACTGTTAGTGATGCTTTTCTTGACATTTAATCCAAAAAATATAATGTATCACAATGTTTTAGAAAATATTGCACCAGGTGAACGTCACCCCGATGTATGCAGAATATACGATAGGCCCGATTCAAAATATTGGGGGTCAAACCGCATGTGAATACTACGATCCATCTTAAGTTTTTTTTTTTTAATATCTTGGGCGTGAGGAGAATTTGTTACAAACAAGACTCGAGCTCGAGTCAATCCCACTTTGGAGAAGAGTGACAACGATTAGGCTAGCTATTTGGGAACATCCATCCGAAGATTTACTCCGATATAACATAATCTCTACGATAGTGTTTTATCTCTAGTTTCATATGTTCATCACACACAGAGTTTTATGTATACATGTATTTATGTAGTGGTGTATGCAGATTTTTTGTTTAGGCGAGACAAAAAAATATTAACATAAAAAACGGAGGGCCGAAAAAGTTTAAGGGGGAAAAAATAATTCGAGGGAGAATATAATTTTTGGAAAATAAAATGTAATAATTTTTTTAAAAAATTAGGGTAATAAAAAAGAAATTTGTTTGCAAGGGGCACTTCTCCCCTTTACCCTACTTGCATTACACTTAACAACGAACACAGTCTCGATAAATACATAATCTAGGCTGGTTATCAGCCACAGTTCGCTGGTTAGAATTCATTTATCATAAGTGAACTAGTGCATTAGCATGGATGGGACCAAAATTAAAGAGGTACCTCATTCAAAATTAATAACAAATAAATACATAGAAAAAGAGGTACGTTTGTTTGCAGATAAATGGCCTCGATGTTAGAAATATATAAAGTTTATTTATTTTTTTCAGATTAAAATAACTTTTGCTTGAGAGCTGAATTTCAGCCAAGATATAACAATATCAAGGTCTAACTTATGTTGGATGTAATTAATTATGACATGTGTAATTAATCTTTTTCAGAAGAAAATACTTTCACTTCTCTCTTTTCCTCAGAAAAAGAAAACAACTATTATTATCTTCATATATCAGAATCCATAGCTGTACAAGATTTACACGTCCCAATTTAGTCCTCGTGACTCAGAATAGTAAATTACAAAAATGATCTCATAAAATTTATAATAACGATTTCAAAATTTTAGGATTAATTAAATATAGTTTTAAATTTTGTTTTTAACAAAAGTGAATCTCACCTAATTATGTTTATCAAATATAGTGCGATAAAAATTATTTTTAACAAAAATAGTCTCAACTTTTGTTAAGGAATATGAGAATATTATTGTTAACAGATAAATTCTTTGGGACTATATTTGATTATCCTTAAAAGTTAGAGACTATTATTACAAAAAAAACGCATCACAATGCGAAGGGACACACCCATTTGCACAAACTGCACATATCGCGCCCTTTTAACAAAATTTATGCAATGCCTGTTTTTACACGTCTTGATCGATCGCAGCCTCCAGAAATTCCGACGTATGAATTTCTGTGTTTGGTCTCCTATGCTTAAACTTAATTCAATAAGCAACTTTTCCAACACTATCATCTGCAAATCTATTAATAAAATTTGACATTAATTAATTATACGTGCAAACTGTTTAATTGTTAATTTAAATTTAGTTTGAGATGGACATTGTATTTAGCTTTGATAAATAAATTGCATGAGAACTTTAGTGCATTTTTTTATACAATGTATATGCTAGGTTGCACGTCAACATTCATGAAAAAAATATATATATGCTGTTAAAAAATTAATTCCTCGAAAGAATCCGATGACCTAAATCCAGGGAATGTCAACTATCCATGCAAAATAGAAGACAAGAAACAATTTTTGTTTATATATTCTTGTAGGGTTTCACATTTTTCATTTAAAAAAAATTTTAATTAAAATTTTATAATTTAAGTTTAAAAACTAAATGGCTTCAGTCCACCATTCATACTGTATTAGAAAATTCTCATTAAAATAAAATTCTGCGAGTATTCCAAAAAATTCAGTATATTAAATCCATGGTTATGTGAAATATGAACATATTTATAACAATTAATCAATGTAGAGCCAGTTGCGGATGTCCTTTTATGTCACCTAATTCTTTGAAAATTTACGGCTCTTCTTTCCAAGAACAAGAAAAATATTATTTGAAATTAAATTTCTTAATGGACATTTTCTTTACAAGGTACATTGAACATGTCTTTGATAATGGCAGGACATGTTTAGGAATTTAAATGAAATTGACGACTTAATTAGATTGACTGTATTTGTTAAATTGTAATAATTGTCCTTGTTTGGAGAGCTAGCGAAGCGTATCGTTTTAGCTGCTTTAAAGATTTGAGTTGCACCGTTTACCACTAGCTATAACTTTTTAATAAAACGGCAAACACTATATCATGTAATTGTCAGAGACAAGGCCACGTGTTTGATTATCATGAGTTGTAAGGTATGATAATTATTGGGAGGAAAATTATTGGAGTGTAATAATTGTCCATGCTTAGAGAGCGATCGAAGCGTGTCATTTGGGCTGCTCTAGGGTTTAAACATTAGAGTTATATCGTTAACACCAGTTATAACTTTTGGTAAAACGGCAAACACTTGATTCTACCGTATTGATTCTTTTTTTTTGATACGCTACAGTATTGATTCTTATTCTACTGATACTAAGAAACTAAAAAAAATTGATCAGTATAAATTCATGTTCTCTTGCATATAAATGTATTATGTATATTCATAATATTAAACATTGAAACCTGATAAAATATAAAATTAATAATTAGAAAAAGATATGTTCCGAAAATTATATTAAAAAAATAATAAATGTCAAGAGACTTTGTTCTAGTTTAATAATGTACTGTACGTATATACATGGATGTTTAGATTAAGATTTCGAGACAAAGCTCGAGTTTTCATGGAAAGTATAAATCATGACTTGAGCTGGATATTTTCAGCAGCGTAATTGAAAGGAAAATTCTTAAATTTCGTCAGTGAGTTATATATATATATATATTTTTATTTTTGTCTCCTAACTTATCAAAGTTAGTTCTTAGTATATTAATTTTATTTTTTTGTCCTATTTCACTAGAGTATTGACGTGACACCTGAAAATTACTGACGTAACACCTGAAAATTTATAATTCTAAAAAGAAAAAGTTACTACGTAATTTTGACAAGTTAGAGGATGAAAAAGGAAAATAAAATAACTTAGAAGATTAAATTGACTTTATTATTTCGTAATTGAACATATATATTTGAATGTGAAGCTAATCAAAATTTCAAAAAAGTATAGTCGAAAGAAACTGCAAGATTGTCAAAGGACAAAATCGCTCATCATCGTGGAGTCACGTAAAGAAATTAACTTTGATTTGAATGCAAAAATTCCCACAAAAAAATTGACTATGTATATTTTATTTTTTGAAGTCCATCAACAGTGAACCCTATTCAACTCCAAAACTTCTATCGTTCTGTGAAATTATATCGATGATTTGCTTACTTGTTTTCTTGTGAAACTTAATAAATTGAATTTATTTTATATTCGGACTATTATTTTACGAGTGATTTTTGGGGGTCCGTCTCACCACCCGCCATCATCTTGAACACAAATTAACAACATTTCAATATGCTAATAAAGTAAATAATGGGGACGAATAACAGCATTCATATCATATTAAGACGACCTCTCCAATTTGGTACGAGCAACCCTTTAATGAAAGAATGCTCTGTAAGCTTAAAATTTAAATATCTATAATTCGTTTCATTTTCTAACAACTAAATTCTGGAGTCTTCCAATTTATTATGAACTAAGAAAGTCATTGTTTAGGTAGGATAAGTTGTTTGAAAGGAACCCTTTTTCAATATTATTACAGGGAATATAATACCCAAAGGATAAATTTTTTAATAATGCGTAAATAAGTTGGAAGAATCTGTCGCAGAGGTCAAACTACATAATTAAAATACGGGTAAATTTAAAAAAATGGTCTCATAGAATAGAGTTTTTAGGACTAATCAAATATAGTAACATTGAAATTATCTTTAATCAATACTGGTCTTAAACTTTTATTTTTAATCAAAAGTGGTTTTAAAACCATATGGTCAATTATGAGGCCATTTTTGTTAAAAATAAATTAATGAGACTAAATTTAGCAAAAACATTGTGTGGGACTATTTGCACTAAAAACAATTTCGACGAGACTATATTTGATTAGTCCTAAAAGTTTGGATTTGTATTGAAAAAATTCATATTCCGTGATATTGTTTTTGAAATTTAACATTAAGATAATCATATGAGAAAGAGAGACATTATATATTTATCTCACATTAAATATTGAAAATTTGAGAAACACGCAGGCTTCAACATTTTGGCTAAAAAAAACCAACAGAATAGCATTAAATATTCAACTTTTAGTTAAAATACTTCAATTTCATGTACGCATTACTTTAGTATTTAAGTTTTGATATAATAATCATACTCAACAGTTTCATACCACAAATTTTACAGGGACAACTGTCAAAGGAAAGGGTTTTAAAGGGGAAAAAGAGAGTGAGAGAGGGGAAAGTTTCGGAAGTCACATGATATTCAACAGCCAATGGGGCCAGACTCATCTGTATCTATAATTCAAGAATTATTGCATTATTACGAAAAAAAGAACAAGTGGATTGCCCGACCGCCTTGAATTTCTATATTTTCTCATTAAGAAAGTGCAACCAAATGCATGAAAGTCTTGGTAAAAATATGATTAGGACGAATAATCGCATTGGAATTTAATTCCTATGAAAAAAAAATACCTCTCACAATCAATCGAGAGGCAGAAATTAAGAAATAGCCTTCTTTTCTTCCTCCTCTTATTATTCCTCATCCTCCCTTAGCTTCTTTTTATCCTCCCATTTTCTTGATCCTAGTTTTCAAGAATTGATGATGGTGTTTATTCGGCAGGGATTGAAGGTGAGAAATGATGACAGGAGAAAAACATATATTCGATCTACTATCATCATCTGGTGCCAGTAATTCATTCTTGAAAATATATTTTTACAGGGTTTGTATCTGTGATCAAAGCGCTCACTAGTTTATCCAATTCTTACAAGAACAAAACTATTTATTATCTTCATTTTTCTAGTTTTAATTTGACACCCTTCATGGTAAACTGTAGTATCTTGAAAGTTGAAACTTGTTTTATTTTATTTCCGTCTTGTGTAAGAAGTCTTGTTTGAGTTGGTCTTCAGTGGTTGTTTGATGTCTTTTTTACCAGCACATACTAAATCTGAACGAACTTGAAAATTATTTCAAGGATCGGATCCTTTAGGTTTTGATACAAGCTTCATTTTTTGTGATCGTTGCATGTCTACTTTCCAGGTACACTTTTTTTCCTCTTTTTTAGGGTTTATATGTATGGCTACACTTACCCATGCCACTGTACATATTTTTTTTTTCTTGCAAGAAAAATTGAAAAAAAAAGAAGAGGATCAACATTCAAGATTCTATATATAAACAGTCTAAGTTGGCAAGATGATCCACTTGGGATTAATATAAGATTTGGTTGTTATTTTCTGCAGGTTGGGCCTTCTTCTCTTCTCTTTTTTTAAAAAATACATAGCTCAATCATTTAACTTTTCACCTTTGAATTTTAATATTTTTTTTCCTGTATTTATTAATTAAAGAAGGGATGATTTAATTAGATTTAAAGCATCAAACTTTTTGTACATTCATTCGATTTTATGTATTCATTTTTAACTATTTCAATGATTCACAATTAATTGAACTTCATGAGTCCTTAGTATTTTCCAATTTTAACTTCTTTAAATTAAACTGCTTCGACTGTACATTTAAAATACTTTATAAAGCATTACAAATATATGAACACCAGATTGCTTGCCTTCAGCAGTTACAGTTAGGATCAACACTAAAATCCCACAACCCAGCAGTTGAAATTAATAGTGTGTATCTGTATTAGTTATCATATAATAATCAATAGCATGTGTACAAATATATATATATATATATATATATAGTTAGGTAGGTTCTTGCTAATTGTGACATCTCAGAAGGGAAGTGAAACTTCAACGACTCATAAAAGCATTAGTTTTCTCAAGAATCTTGAATTTTAATTAATATTTCGAGTATTTTGGAATATGATTTAAACCTTTTTTTCTTTCCTGATGATGACCAATTTCTTTTGGCAAACAAAATATATTATGTCTGACCATGGTTTACAATGAAATTTAAAACTATATTCACTCTTTAGGGGTGAACAATAAGCGAAGGCGTTAATGGCTGCTGAAGAAATGAACACCGGATCAAGAGATGATAATATGGAGATGATTGAACAAAACACATTGTCATCTGATTCATCAGAAAATATTTCGTCCATCGATTTAAATGAAGAAGCAGGAAGCAACATGGTTGATGATTACGTCATCGAGTTTTCCAGCAATGATGAAGAGATAAAACATGAAGACAGCTTGAAATCAGCAGAAGGGAATGAAAAGAAGTGTGCGGTTCGGCAGTATATTCGATCCAAAATGCCTAGACTACGTTGGACGCCTGATCTTCATCTCTCATTCATTCATGCTATTGAGAAGCTTGGAGGGCAGGAAAGTAAGTTTATGCTCTTAGTTACCCTAAATTTCGAATATCACATGTTATTTAATTATAAGAACTTTGATTAATCACTTTCACAACAAAATTTTATAGCGAGCACAGTTAGCCAAGTGTACCTTGTGTGCCATCACCAAGAGGTTCAGCTTTGCTGGCTTGGTTAAATGTCACTCACCCTTGAGAAAGTGTTCGAGTTCCGAGATCTGCGGAAAAAACTTTAATACCTCCCCATATTAAAAAAATAAAACACAGACTAATTTGGATCAAAATTTGATTAAAATGAAGAGATATGCGGATATTCGCTCAGTTAGAATGTCATTAAAGATGCAATTAGTGTTTGAATTTTCTCTCGTGAAGATTAATTTAGCTTTGTTTTTCAGGGGCCACTCCAAAATCAGTGCTTCAAATGATGAATGTTAGAGGACTTAGCATTTCTCATGTCAAAAGTCACTTACAGGTACAAAATTTAAACATTGAAATTATGAGTAAAAATACATTAACTCTAGTTACGATTTTTCTGATTTTTTTTCTTGGATAATGTCAGATGTATCGAGGCAAGAAACTAGATGAAACTGGGAAAGGTAAAAATCTTTCAAAAATATATAGCTATTCTTGTTAGAAACTTGAGGTTTTGGGAGAATTGATTCATTTGTAAACAAATACAATACGCATATTTATAGGTACAAAACTAATTACGTATACAACTTTGATTTTTAACAATTCTTAAGTTACTGCTTCTTCTGGTTAGGGCTTTGCTGGTAATAAATTTTATCAGTCTGATTATTCTTCAATATTAATTCCATGTGACTTGCAGTGATAGGTCAACCAAGTAGATTTTACAGCATTCCAGGAAGAAGATACCACCTTCCTGGAACAACGTTCGGAAAATTCAGCCCTCTTCATCACCTGAGAATAGCGAATGGTGGCATTGTTCTTTCCCGGGATACGCCCGATCAAGGAGATCGCCTGAGGAATTTTTCCCACAATTCACAATCCTACTATCCCTTTGAACTCAAATCTCTCACTTCCAGGTAATTTGGGGTATAATGCCATATCAACAAAATTTATAAATAAAAAAAAACTATTTCTTGATTAAAACTCAGCCTGATGCAAATTTTCTAATTGAATATTAATGCAGATTTCAGCGCTGGTCTTCTGATAATCAAGAGCCCAAAGTCAGGATTAATTCTCAAGTAATTTCGGAGGTAAAAAATCAGGAGAAGCCAATTCCAAGCTGTATTCAATCAATGGAAGAAAGGTACCGAACTGGTCCACTCAGGCCAAACAAATTTCTTGAGGAAAGAAGGTGGCCTCCGCGAGAAGAGATCCTCAAAACCCAAATTAAAGAGCCAAAAATTCCCACATCTAGCAGTTGGGCTAGTGCCGTTTCACAAAATTTTAGACCACAATCTCGCTGGAATTTCAATGACAGCAGCACTAGGATTTATCAGCAGAAATCAAGTTTCATATCTGAAAACTCCAGGCTACCACTTCATAATCATGAGCATACCTTCCAAGTTGAGGTAATACAATCATATTCATTTTAACAAGATTCGTGTCGCACATCATATTCTAATTTACAAGAGATATAGAATCTGTTGCAAAAAAAAATAACACATAAGATGCACAATCTTGTGACAAATTATTGTATAATTGCCTATATAACTGAGCTACTATATTTTTGTTATTACAGATGAACGAGGAGAAAAGGATTACGGGGACAGACAGGTTGCCTGGATCTGATTTGCAACTAAGTTTAAGCCTGAGTACAAATAATAGCAACGATCAGAAGGCTTGCATTAAGGGACGAGATTCAGATATTAACACTAGGCTTTCTCTTGCTTTGACTCCTCATTGATTCTCAACGGAATATAGAGAGAAGCCATCTTCAATACTTTTTCATTGATTATATTATTATTGGATATTGATATTAATATATACACTCAACATATTAGGATATTGAGAGGAGAGGGCCAAGTACTTTAAGATCTGACTCTATATGCTTTGGAGCATAGGAGTGAGATCTTCCAAGTACTTTGTTATTCTAAAAATACATTTAGGAGTTGTTCATGTTAGTACTATTACATATACATTTAGCTTGAAGACTTTTTTGTGTGACTAAAAGCAGAATTATTCTGGCGGGTAAAGTCTCACCCTTCCTATTTTTGGGATGTCTGGGTTTGAGATTTGTACAAAACATTTGTCCCCCTTACATAAGAAAAAAGTAAAAAAGTAAAAAGTAAATTGGAATTATCATATTATAATATTAAATAATAGATTAAAATGTGTTATTCTACACTTTTGTGATTGATTTTGTGGTTTATGTAACTTGTTTCGATGGTAAATGAAGAACAATTGCTTAATTTTTTTTACTGCAAATGATATACATATTTGCATATCATGAGAAAAAAAAAGAAATAAATATTAAAAGATTCGAAATTCTTTAAGGTTGTGTTTGGATGGATGTATTTCATTTGGATGGGTTTGATTTGAGAATGAATTTGAAACTTGGATTTGAAATGACACCCATATTATGTGCATTTCAAATCCATCACAATTACCATTACATTTATATAAATTAGTAGATATGTTGATTTGAAATTAACCTAATATAAATTCATCAAACAATTATATATTTGAAATCCATGGCTTCAAATCACTCAAAACAAATGCACCCTAACCCAATACAAGCTAAACTGATCTCATGATGAATATGTTGCTAACATCTAAAACATTGGATTATCAATTTCTTAATTCTTAACCCCAAAAAAAAAAAAAAAACACACACACACATAGAAAGAAATTCATACAACACCTTAGACAAACAACTAAGAAAGGTAAGACTGCCTCCAGGGGCATAGACAGATTGGTAAGAGCTCAGGTGATGTGGGGAGATCCCTCCGACGTCGAATGTTTGAATCCCGTGTGGGACAAATTCTCCACTGATTGTGGGGGTTTGTCCTGAGTTCAGGTCATGTTGGTCCGCTCTTTCAGAAACCTGTCATCCGTGCACATCTCTCGATTTACCTGGTGGCGGTCCTGAGGGTCGGGGTCGTCACCCAAAGCGCAAGCCTGGATACATTGTTAAACTAAAAAAAAAAAGGTAAGACTCGGTTCCACAATCCATAAAAACCCTTGAAGCCATTTTCCATTTTCAAAATACACTTCCGTACAACCTGCGCACTCAAGAATTTTTATTAGGGGATGGTTTAAATATTATGTAGTATCAAATGTTTGATGTTTTAACTAAAGTTATAGTCGGTGGTAAATGTGTATTTAAATATTTAAACCTTACAATATCTCAAGCGCTATGCTTTGATCGCTCTCCAAACGGGGACAATTATTGCAATCCAGCATATTATGTTTTTTTACATTTAAAATTTAAAAAAAAACTAAGATGAAACTTAATTAGTTTTGTAATAAATAAATATATATATATATATTTATATATATATATATATTGCCCATAATGAAAATTACATGCATATATTTATATATGATTACATATAGTACATATATGATATATATGTGTGTGTGAAATGTGTGAACCACATATTTCAAGAGTAGAACGTGACGAGGCGTTATGGGTCAATTTGTACAAATTAAATGGTCTAATTATTGTGCTGACCTCTAAAATTAAATAAAATTAATTGTTGTTTCATTATGATTTGAACTAAATATTATAATAAATCACCTAAATTCCACCAAGAAAACCCCAAATGTTAACGTTTTTTGTTTTGTTTTGTTTGGGTTCTACCAGAGAGACGGGCCCCCTTTACAATCACCTAAATATGATAGTAATGATTAATTATTGCTCATAAGTATGGCATTAATGCCTAACAGTTAGCTCTTATATTTATGTTACAAAATATTGACTCAACTGCTCTCTACATTCTTGTACATTTAAGACAACTAGCTCCATAGAACCGGTGTTTTCTTAGCGGGTGGGTTTGGCCCGACAAATCTTAGTGCATAACATACCCGAGACAACAAAAAAATCAGTTTGATGCTATCATATTATAACTAAACTATACTTAAAGAAAGTAAATTAATATGGTAAATTTAAAAAAATGGTTCCACATAAGAGAAATATTTCTCTTAAAACTTTTAGCACTAATCAAAGATAGTCCCGTAAAATTGTTTTTAATCAAAAATAATCTCAAACATTTGTTTTTAATCAATATTAGTCGCTAAGTTTTGGTTTTAATCAAAAATGGTATATAATCAACAATAAAAACAACTAAGTCTTTAATCTCAATAGTTGAGTAGGCTACATGAACTATATAAGAAATCAAGTCGGGTCGCGCACATGTGTCAGTCTTCTCCAAGTGCTTCTATCAGTCAGAATATCATCGTTGATCCATTTGGACTCCAAATATTTGTATATAACTTCGAATCATGTCTTCTTCAATCGTCCATTTGCTCTCGTGAAAGGGTCGAAATAGATGGACTCTTCTCGACGAACAGGTGCACTACTTGACATACGTCGTACGTGACTCAATCAGTGTAAACGACTTTCTTGCATCTTATCTTCTATATGAATCGCACATACTTCGGCTCGAATGTCTTCACTCCTTATTTTATCTCTTATAGTTTTACCATACATCCAACAGAACATACACATCTCTGCCACACTCATCTTTTGAAGTGATTCCTCTTTGCTTCCAGCATTGCAGGCCTAATAGCAATTCTATAAAACTTCCCCTTCAATCTCAGGAATATTAAGATCACATAAAACTCCGGTGACAATTCTCCATTTCAACCAGCCCCTTTTTTTATCATCTGGGTAACGTCGTTATCAATCTCCACATTCTTTTGGATAACAGAACCTAGGTATCAAAATTTGGTACTCATCGATACCTCTTGTCCGTTGAGCATTACAATATCAGGATCCCAAGATGTATGAACACCAAATTTGCACTCCATATATTCTGTTTTCGACCCACTTAATCTAAAACCCTATGATCCCACGGTCTCTCTTCATAACTCCAACTATGCCCTGATCTCGTCGATTAACACAACATCATCAGCAGAAAGCATGGTCCAATGTAATTTAGTATGTATGTCTTTTGTGATGTCATCAATAACTAAGCCAAACAAGAAAGAACTCAACGCAGACCCTTGGTGCAATCCAATAATGATCGAGAACTAATTTGTCACATCGCTAAATGTTCCAACATTGGATGATACTTCGTTGTACATATCCTTGATTATATTGACATATTTGATGTGAACTATTTTTTCATCAAAGCCCACCACAATATTTCACTTTTCACTTTATCATAAACCTTCTCCAAATCGATAAAGACTAGATGCATATATTTACTCCTCTCACGATATCGCTCATGAAGTTGGCGAAGTAAATTGATTGCTTTAGTTGTTGATCGCCCTGGCATGAACCTCGATTGGTTCTCCGATATTTTAATCTCCCTCCTCAACCGACTGTCAATTACTCTCTCCCAAAGCTCCATTGTGTGATATATGAGTTTAGACCACGATAGTTGAAGCAACTCTAAATGCAACTCTTATTCTTATAGAAGGGACAAGAGTTTTCTTTCTCTATTCATTTGAGATTTTATTATTCCTCCAAATCTTGTTAAATAGATCTGTTAGCCATTTTATGCCCGTCGGTCCTAAGCATCTCCATACTTCAATAGAGACTCCATCGCTTTTGTTAAAAAAATCATTTATATGGGAGAAATCTGTGAAAACATTTATGTGAGACTATTTTTGATTAAAAATAATTTTTATAGACTATATTTGATTAGTTCTAAAATTTTTGGACTACTATTGAAAATGTCCATATTATTCTATAGGACCATTTTTTAAATTTACCAATTTTTATCATGTAGATATTTTCTTTCTTATATAATGATTTGATGACTTTATTCAATAAAATGTGATGATTCCGAACTAAAATAGAATATATAAATGTTTCCATATGCATAGTTATCTTTATTTGAATCACATAATTTCTTGAACGGTGGTATATTAACCAATTTCATCCCGGATACCCTACTTAAAAAATCATTGTCAACAATATGACTTGTTCTCTTCAAGTTTTGTATATGACTTTTACCATTCAAGTTTTGTTCTCTTGAAGTTTTGTATACGGTGGAATATTAACCAATTTCAGAGCAAACGGAACAAGTACAGGCAAAGATTTTAGCTGAAACACAATACATATATTAGAGCAATTTGTTAGTTTACAATGTCGAAATGTTTCATATTTCTTATGCATATTTGTATACATCTTGACATCAGGATGGCTTCAGAAAGTGTGAGGTCACAATCCTAATTGTAAAACCCGAGAATTTGATGTCATCAAATTACTTAAGGTACCTTGTTCAAGTCAAACACTTACTAGATTAAAAATTAAGTATTTTAGTAGGATTAAAACTCTAATTAAATAGATGGATAATTAAGAATATTAGTAGGAATAAAACTCTAAATATTTGATAGATAATGACACACTTTGCAAATAATCAATGGATAAGCTTGGATTAGCAAAACCATTAGCAAATAATTAAGAATTACACATCAAAAAATTTGGACACATCATATTAGATTTTTTTAAAGGTCCAGCCTTGATTTCGAGAATTTCAAAGGCAGTAAACTTCAAATCACTCCTAAATCAGATTTGCAAAAGATTAGTGATTAAATTTTCGAAAATACAATCCTTTCTCCAGCCTTGATTTTCGAAATCTGCAACCTGTCACGCCCCAAGACCGGGATCGATAACACCGGCGTTGATTCCAAATACAATTGAAAATCAACAAGCCTCATAGTACAGAATTTAATATAACCAGTCTATTTATTCCATAAACATAAATGTTTTACAACTGAAAATAAAACCATAACTTAAATCTTAACAGAGTTTAGCGGAAGCGTAATTATGTAGAATCTTGAAATAATTGCGGTAGATCACCAACCCCAAAAGTTGTGTTGTTATGCATCTTCGGTATCTGTCTCACTTTTATCTGGGGAGGGGATGTAAGGGGTGAGTGTTCTGGTTGACACTCAGTAAGCGGGGGCCAATCGAATATGCCAAAAACATATGCTTATACAGATTTCAAAACATAAAATGATACAGATAACATAATTTTGCTCCGTTGAGCCATACTAAAAGCATCATATTAGAACACATATCATATACTTATCAAATTAGATCGATCTACATAACATAAGGATTATAGAGGCGGCTCCTACGAATTCAAGAGGTGGCTCCCGTACGTATAGCACTTTGCCCCATTGGTTCAAGAGGTGGCTCACACATACGTAGCACGTTGTTTCGCATAGCACTTATCTCCCGATATTCAGAATTTTCATGACATCATAGTTTTTAAAATAGTTCACATAGTCGACTGTATTTTACATAAGCATTCATATGTTGTCAAAACGAAAGGATAATATAACAAAAACCCACTTACTTGATTGTTTACGATGATTCTTTAAACTTGAAAGGGTATGGATCTACAACCTTCAAAAATCAACTTCTTTTCTTGCTAGAATATTTGATATTTTGAGAGTATTTTGAGAGTATTTCCTTTAAACTTTTTGTGTTTCTACTAATGAATCTAGCTTGGTATTTATAGAAGTTTTTCAAGAAAATATGTAAGCAATGACATCAAGTTAATATTATGTAATCAATGACATCAAGTTAATATTATGTAATCAATGACATCAACTTAATATTATGTAAGCAATGATGTATTTAAGGATAGTTTGATTCAATTCTTGGTACCTAAATTCAATGTATCATGTTGTGGTATCATGTTGTGGTAAGGTGGTTGCAAGTAGTTGCAAGAGTTGCAAGTGGTTGCAAGTGGTGATCATCACATTCTTCCCTCCTTATGAGGAGTTTCGTCCTCGAAACTTGAAGCAGCTTGATCTTGGAACAGATATGGATATTTTTCTCGCATTTTCTCTCCTGGTTCCCAAGTGGCTTCTCTCTCTGTATGGTTCGACCATTGAACTTTGATATATGGAATGGTCCTTCGTCTCAGTACTTGATCCTTTGAGTCTATGATTCGGATCGGAATTTCTTCATACTTCAGGGTTTCATTCAAGTTTCCTTGATCTACTAAAGGTTCTGCTTCGAGTACATGATTTGGATCAGCAATGTACTTTCTTAACTGTGATAAGAAAAATACATTATGAACTCTTGAGAGGCTTGGCGGTAGTGCTATTCTATAAGCTAGAGTTCCCACTTTCTCTAGGATTTCAAATGGTCCAACATATCTTGGTCTTAGCTTCCCTGCTTTGTCAAATCGGATGACTCCTTTCATTGGTGAGACATTTACATAAACCTTGTCGCCAATCTCGAATTCTAACGGTCTTCTTTTCGTATCAGCCCAACTTTTCTGTCGATTTTGAGCTGCCTTGAGCATATCTCTAATGATTGTGACTTTGTCGATTGTGGTTTGTATAAGCTCAGGTCCGGTGATAGCTTTCTCTCCAATTTCATCCCAATATAACGGTGATCGACATTTTCGCCCATAGAGTGCTTCGTATGGTGCCATTCCAATGCTGTTATGATAACTATTGTTGTAGGCGAACTCGATCAGAGGCAAGAGCTCACTCCAATTTGCACTGAAATCTATGGTACAAGCTCTTAACATATCCTCGAGGGTTTGGATTGTCCTCTCTGTTTGGCCATCGATTTGTGGGTGATAGGCCGTGCTAAGAGTTACCTTAGTTCCCATAGCTTGTTGAAAACTATTCCAGAAGCGTGACACTAATCTGGGATCTCTATCGGATACAATACTTATCGGGACTCCATGAAGTCGCACAATATTATCCATGTATAGGGTCGCCATTTTGTCCAAGTTATAATTCATACGGACTGGGAGGAAATGTGCAGATTTTGTGAGTCTATCCACAATTACCCATATACCGTCATGACTTTGTCGAGACTTTGGCAATCCTACTACAAAGTCCATGGAGATATAATCCCACTTCCATTCCGTAATTTCAAGAGGTTGAAGTAATCCTCCTGGTCTCTGATGTTCAGCTTTAATTTGCTGACAAACTAAGCATCTAGCGACAAATTCAGCAACGTCTTTCTTCATTCCATTCCACCAGAAGCTTTCTTTGAGGTCTTTGTACATCTTTGTGCTTTCAGGATGGATGGAGAACTTTGATTTATGTGCTGTAATCATCACTTCTCGTCTAAAGTCCTTCACGTTTGGCACACATAACCTTCTTTTCATCCATAAAGTTCCATCATTGTCTGTCGTGAAATCGGGTAATTTTCCTTCCTTAACTTGTTCTTTCAGTTTAGTTAGGCTGGGATCCTGACTTTGGTCTAACTTTATCATTTCTCGGAAGCAAGGATAAACTGAAAGGGATGCTAAAATCATCTTCCCTGTGCCCTTCCGACTTAGTGCGTCTGCGACCTTATTTGCTTTCCCTGGATGGTAGCTTATCGTAAGGTCATAGTCCTTCAATAGTTCTATACATCGTCTTTGCCTCATATTTAATTCATTCTGGGTGAACAAATACTTGAGACTCTGATTGTGAAGACCTGATATTTTGGTAACTTAACAAATAGGTATTTTAATCAACTCATAAATTTTGATGTAGAAATAATATTGATATATCTAAATATAATAGAGAATTATTATGATATTATCTTACCGCCTAGCTAGATAGAATTTGATTGATTCCGGGAGACTTCATGACACCAAAAACACACTTAATTAATATTATATATTAGATAGATAATAATGTAAGTTACAAAATAATTAATGGTTAAGCATGAATTAACAAGGTATTTAATTACTAATTAAGTGTAGCAAACATTAAAGCCATAAAATACATCAGCCAAGTATATTTGTTCCAAAATAATGTAAGTTACAAAATAATTAATGGTTAAGTATAAATTAACAAGGTATTTATTGACTAATTAAGTGTAGTAAACTTTAAAGCTATAAAATACATTAGCCGAGGATATTTGTTACAGCCATTGAACCCCAAACCATTAAATTTGATAGGTTCAAGCCTTTAAATTTGAGTTTCCAGCCTAGTCTTCAAACAATTAAATATTGTATCTTAATTGTAGTAAGTCTGCACCGGAAATTCAGTCCATTAATCTGAAAGTTTTTCACACATTAAACACACAATTTCACACAGTACAAGTCGAACATTTTTAGCATTAAGGAGGAGGATTTCATTGTGTTTTTACAACCTAATTCAACCGTTAAAATCAGGTAAGTGGGCTTTTGTTATGATATTTCGTTTCATTTTTTAAAAATCATATGTATGTTTTGAAACTACAATCGATTATGTGAATTATGTTGAAACTATACAATTATGTTATATGGCTCGATGTGAGCAATTATGTTATATGGCTCGATGGGAGCAATTATATTGAATTATGCTATATGGCTCGATGGGAGCAGTTATATTAAATTATGTTATATGGCTCGATGGGAGCAGTTATATTAAATTATGTCATGATGTATTCATACCAGTTTATGACCTGATTATGATATACGTTTTGGGAAAATTATGAAAATATATGATATTGTCACATCGATTGGCCCCCACTTGCTGAGTGTTTAACAAAACACTCACCCCTTACTATCCCTCCCCAGATAAGAATGAGGAGGAAGTCGAAGATGATGAACAACAACAGTTTTGGGGTTGGTGATCTGCTAACGTTTTCAAGACTCAAGATATTAGTTTATTATTTTATGCTTCCGCTATCCTTTAGAATATTGAACAATTTATCATATTTATATTTCAAGTTGTAAAGACACCTTTGATTATTTGTTTATGGAATAATAGACTGGTTTTACGTTGAATACGATATTACGAGGCTTATTGATTTCAAATTGTTATTTGGAAATCAATGCCGGTGTTATCGACCCCGGTCTCGGGGCGTGACATTTTAGTGGTATCAGAGCGAACCAGGTTCCATATCCCATTGGGAAAAAGCTCTCGTTGATAAAAATACCAGTAGTATAAAACCCAGTTAAAACAGACCAACTGATAGAATCCAAACAATGGCAAACCAAAAGGAGCAACTCTAACAGGAATACGATACGGGTCGTGCATGGCTCTCGAGATGCAAAACGAGGAACTCATGGAGACGAACCATGGGTTGTTGCACGATCTCGAAGAGCTGCATGGGGCCCTCAACAACGTGCAAGAGGAGGAAGATCCTGATGAAGACCCAATAGAGGAAGATGACGATGAGGAATTAGGAGATGGGAAAATAATCGATTAGTTTAAAAAGAAATATGTTAATAAAATGATATATATTTCAATTTAATAAGAATATTAGGAGCCCTTGGTGAATTGGTATTTCAGTTTCATTTTATATCATTGTGAACACTATTCAGCTATCAACAAAATTTCTTTATTTCACCCAATGTTGTCTCCAATATGTTTTTTGTTTTTTTTCCGAGCATATTCTCGTTTATACTCCTGCGCAACAATCTTAGAAATATACAAATATGTAGGAGATGGCTGGACGACCTATTCCTAACAACCAAAATCCCAACTACGCATCCGTTCATGACACTAATGAGGAAAGAATGGGAGGAGACCAGAATCCTCCATCTCCACAGCCCCCGAGGGTGGGTCTGAGCCGCGAAGATTTGATGGCAATAACCAGCCACAATCTCAGCCAGCCCAACCTCTACAAGGGATCAAGTATCATTATGAATCCCTCCGCAAGAACAGGGCTCCGACCTTTGATGGAAACCCAGATCCCGAAACAGCTTAGAATTGGCTTAAAGAGACAGAAAATCACCACAGACTGCTTGAAGTGCCTCAAAACATCAAAGTTGAAGTCACAACATCATTTCTAGTTGGCAAAGCGAGTAAATGGTGGGAAAACGTGTCACCCCCAATGGCAGAAACGGGACCAATCACTTGGCAAAGGTTCCGCGATGCATTCCTAAAGCAATATTTTCCAGTAGCCGTACAGATCCAGAAGCTGAATGATTCGAGCACTTGATACAGACTCCCGGCATGTCAGTGGTGGAATATACCTCAAAGTTCCACACTCTGGGAACTTATGCACCAACTATTATGGCTGATGAGGCACTGAAATTACATCGCTTTAGAAATGGATTGAGCAGTCGTATCCAATCTGCCCTTGCAATCTATGAAACCGCAAACTTTGGAGACTTAATGGGAGCAGCCATCAGGGCCGAAGCTGATATACAACGTCGTGAAGAGGAATTTAAGCGCAAACGACCTCCCCCTAGTCAACACGACGTCAATAGCCAAAATTACAAACGGCCTAATATGTCCTTTAATCAACAAAAAGAACCCACGCCTATCCCAACTTACCAGAGATTCCCAAAATGCCAGACTTGTGGCCTTGCACATACTGGGGAATGTCTTAGGAAAAGGGGGGCATGCTTCCGATGTGGGAAGTTTGGACATAGGATTGCAGAATGCTCTGAACCCGAAGTAAAAGGGACATTTACAAATAATGGTGGCCCTTCAAACAAACCAATGGAGAATAAACCAAATGCACGGGTCTTTGCCATAACACAAGAGGAGGCAGAGAACGCGAACGAAGTCGTGGCAGGTACCATTTTATTAAACAAATTACCTGCATATGTATTGTTTGATTGTGGTGCCACGCATTCATTTATATCCAAAAGGTTTGCTAAGAAATTAACTCTTAAACCAGAATTACTTAGTAGACCATACAGTGTAGCGACACCCGCTAATAAAACTTTAATAGCACATATTATACACCGAGATTGCAATCTCGATATAAATGAAAGAGTGTTTAGCGCCGACTTAATTCAACTCAACATGGTAGAATTTGATGTTATACTGGGAATGGATTGGTTAGCTAAAAATCATGCGGTACTTGACTGCCGCAACAAAAATATCAAACTAAGAGCCCTAGACCACGAAGAGATCGTGTACCATGGCAAGACCAAGGAACGAAAATTCTTATTATTTGCAGCACAAACTTGGAAAGCCATAAAGAATGGTGAAGAAGTTTACCTAGCAACAATAATCGATGTAAAGGAAGAAGCCCAACTCAGGATAGAAGATATTGCGGTAGTACAAGAATTTTCGGATGTCTTTCCTGAAGAGCTGCCAGGATCAGTCCCAAACCGTGAACTGGAATTTGAAATCAATTTGGTACCTGGCACTGCACCAGTTTCAAAGGCACCGTACTGAATGGCTCCAGCTGAATTGAAAGAACTCAAGGAGCAACTTCAGGAGCTCTTAGACAAGAAACAAATCAGACCAAGTGTATCCCCATGGGGAGCTCCAGTATTATTTGTAAAGAAGAAAGACGGGAGCATGAGATTGTGTATTGATAACAGAGAATTGAATAAGATCACAATCAAGAACAAATACCCTCGCCCTAGGATAGATGATCTGTTTGATCAGCTGAAAGGAGCTAAAGTCTTTTCTAAGCTCGATCTAAGATCAGGCTACCATCAACTCAAGATAAAGGCAGATGATATTCCAAAAACGGCATTCAGAACGAGATATGGGCATTACGAATTCATTGTGATGCCATTTGGCTTGACTAATGCTCCAGCAGTATTCATGGATTTGATGATTAGAGTATTCAAGCCATTCCTGGATAACTTCGTGGTCGTGTTCATCGACGACATTCTCATATATTCGTCGAACAAGGAAGAACACGAACAACATCTTCGCCTTACTCTCCAGACATTAAGAGAGAATGAACTCTACGCCAAATTCAGGAAATGCAAATTTTGGCTAGAGAGCGTCGCTTTCTTAGGACACATTATATCAGAAACAGGTGTGTCCGTAGATCCTAAGAAGGTAGAGGCAATTTTGGAATGGCAAAGGCCAACGACCGTGACAGAAATTCGAAGCTTCTTAGGACTAGCTGGTTATTATCGAAAGTTTGTTGAAGGATTTTCTTCAATAGCCGTACCCCTTACAAGGCTCACACAAAAAAACTCTAAATTTATCTGGAGTGAAGAGTGTGAGAAAAGTTTTGAAACTTTGAAGAAAAAGTTGTCATCTACACCTGTATTGGTACTGCCTACTGAAGGCATGAATTTTACCATTTACAGTGATGCATCGAAAGAAGGACTAGGATGTGTACTCATGCAGGAAGGAAGGGTAATAGCATATGCCTCAAGGCAACTCAAGCCACACGAGCAGAATTACCCTACGCATGATCTCGAATTAGCCGCTGTGGTCTTCGCCTTAAAAATTTGGAGACACTATCTTTATGGTGCCAAGTGTGAGGTCTTCACGGACCATCAAAGCCTCAAATATTTATTTACTCAAAAAGAATTGAATATGAGGCAAAGACGATGGATTGAACTCCTGAAAGATTATGATATAACGATCAATTACCATCCTGGTAAGGCAAATAAAGTAGCTGATGCATTGAGCCGGAAGGGCAAAGGAAAAATGATTCTAGCTTCGCTCTCAGCCCAACCTTGTCTCCGAGAGACCATCAAATTAAGGCAGGATCGAGACTCTAGTCTGGCAAAGTTAAAAGAACAAGTCAAAGAGGGAAAAATCAATGACTTCGAGACTGATAATGACGGAATTTTGTGGATGAAGGGACGATTGTGTGTACCAAATGTGGATAACATTAGACAAGAGGTAATGTCCGAAGCACATAAATCAAAATTTTCAATTCACCCTGGGAGTACAAAAATGTACAAAGATTTGAAGGAAAGCTTCTGGTGGAATGCAATGAAAAAAGATGTTGCAGAATTCGTCAGCCGATGTTTAGTATGTCAACAAGTTAAGGCTGAGCACCAACGACCCGGAGGACTTCTTCAACCTCTGGAAATTCCAGAATGGAAATGGGAACACATCTCCATGGATTTCGTGGTAGGTTTACCAAAATCACGACAGAGCCATGACGGAATATGGGTAATCGTGGATAGGCTAACTAAATCCGCGCATTTTCTACCTGTCCGCATGAACTATAACTTGGACAAGTTAGCAACTCTATAAATGGACAATATTGTGAGATTACATGGTGTACCAGTGAGTATCTTGTCTGACAGAGATCCTAGGTTCGTATCACGTTTTTGGAAAAGTTTCCAGCAGGCTATGGGACGCAAGGTAACTCTTAGTACGGCCTATCACCCACAAACCGATGGCCAGACAGAGAGAACTATCCAAACTCTCGAGGATATGCTAAGGGCTTGTACCATGGATTTCAGTGCAAATTGGAGTGAATTTTTGCCTTTAGTTGAGTTTGCTTATAACAACAGCTACCATAGTAGTATGGGATGGCGCCGTACGAAGCACTATATGGACGCAAATGTCGATCACCTTTATACTGGGATGAGGTAGGAGAAAAAGCTATCACTGGACCTGAATTAGTACAAGCTACTACTGATAAGATATCTATCATCAGAGACAGACTCAAGGCAGCCCAGGATCGACAGAAAAGTTGGGCTGATATGAAGAGGAGACCGATGGATTTTGAGATTGGTGAAAAAGTGTATGTGAAAATTTCACCAATGAAAGGAATTATTAGATTCGATAAAGGGGGGAAGTTGAGTCCGAGATATGTTGGACCATTCGAAGTTCTAGAAAAGGTGGGAGCGCTAGCTTACAAAATAGCACTACCACCAAGCTTGTCAAGAATTCATAATGTCTTCCACGTATCACAACTGCGAAAATACATTGCTGATCCAAATCATGTACTTGAAGCTGAACCTCTAGTGGCTCAAGGAAACCTGGACGAGACTTTAAAGTATGAAGAAATTCCCATCCGTATTGTGGATTCCAAGGACCAAGTACTGAGACGAAGAACTATTCCATATGTCAAAGTCCAATGGACAAACCATACGGAGAAAGAAGCTACATGGGAAGTAGAAGAAAAGATGCGAGAGAAATACCCCTACCTTTTCCAAGGTCGAGCTAACTCAAGTTTCGAGGACGAAACTTCCAATAGGGAGAGAAGGATGTGAAGACCTGATATTTTGGTAACTTAACAAATAGGTATTTTAATCAACTCATAAATTTTGATGTAGAAATAATATTGATATATCTAAATATAATAGAGAATTATTATGATATCTTACCGCCTAGCTAGATAGAATTTGATTGATTCCGGGAGACTTCATGACACCAAAAACACACTTAATTAATATTATATATTAGATAGATAATAATGTAAGTTACAAAATAATTAATGGTTAAGCATGAATTAACAAGGTATTTAATTACTAATTAAGTGTAGCAAACATTAAAGCCATAAAATACATCAGCCAAGTATATTTGTTCCAAAATAATGTAAGTTACAAAATAATTAATGGTTAAGTATAAATTAACAAGGTATTTATTGACTAATTAAGTGTAGTAAACTTTAAAGCTATAAAATACATTAGCCGAGGATATTTGTTACAGCCATTGAACCCCAAACCATTAAATTTGATAGGTTCAAGCCTTTAAATTTGAGTTTCCAGCCTAGTCTTCAAACAATTAAATATTGTATCTTAATTGTAGTAAGTCTGCACCGGAAATTCAGTCCATTAATCTGAAAGTTTTTCACACATTAAACACACAATTTCACACAGTACAAGTCGAACATTTTTAGCATTAAGGAGGAGGATTTCATTGTGTTTTTACAACCTAATTCAACCGTTAAAATCAGGTAAGTGGGCTTTTGTTATGATATTTCGTTTCATTTTTTAAAAATCATATGTATGTTTTGAAACTACAATCGATTATGTGAATTATGTTGAAACTATACAATTATGTTATATGGCTCGATGTGAGCAATTATGTTATATGGCTCGATGGGAGCAATTATATTGAATTATGCTATATGGCTCGATGGGAGCAGTTATATTAAATTATGTTATATGGCTCGATGGGAGCAGTTATATTAAATTATGTTATGATGTATTCATACCAGTTTATGACCTGATTATGATATACGTTTTGGGAAAATTATGAAAATATATGATATTGTCACATCGATTGGCCCCCACTTGCTGAGTGTTTAACAAAACACTCACCCCTTACTATCCCTCCCCAGATAAGAATGAAGAGGAAGTCGAAGATGATGAACAACAACAGTTTTGGGGTTGGTGATCTGCTAACGTTTTCAAGACTCAAGATATTAGTTTATTATTTTATGCTTCCGCTATCCTTTAGAATATTGAACAATTTATCATATTTATATTTCAAGTTGTAAAGACACCTTTGATTATTTGTTTATGGAATAATAGACTGGTTTTACGTTGAATACGATATTACGAGGCTTATTGATTTCAAATTGTTATTTGGAAATCAATGCCGGTGTTATCGACCCCGGTCTCGGGGCGTGACACTGATGATCCGTGAAAATTTCACACTTGGCACCGTAAAGGTAATGCCTCCATATTTTCAAGGCAAAAACTACGGCTGCTAACTCAAGGTCATGCGTAGGGTAGTTTTGTTCATACGGTTTGAGTTGCCTTGATGCATAGGCAGTCACTCTCCCTTCTTGCATGAGCACACATCCTAGACCTTCTTTTGATGCATCGCTGTAGATGGTAAAACCCATATTCTCAGTTGGCAATATCAATACAGGTGTAGATGCAAACTCTCCTCAGACTCCTTACTCCATATGAATTTGGAGTTCTTTTGTGTGAGTTTTGTAAGGGGTATGGCTATCGAGGAAAATCCTTCAACAAATTTTCGATAATAGCCAGCTAGCCCTAAGAAACTTCGAATTTCAGTAACAGTCTTTGGTCTTGGCCAGTCCATAATCGCTTCCACTTTCTTAGGATCTACGGACACGCCTGCTTCAGAGATGATATGCCCTAAGAATGCAACGTTGTCTACCCAAAATTCGCATTTCTTGAACTTGGCAAAGAGTTCTTTCTCTCTTAAGGTCTGTAGAGTAAGACGAAGATGTTCCTCGTGTTTCTCTTTACTTGGTGAATAGACCAGAATGTCATCGATGAACACTACCACGAACTTGTCCAGGAATGGCTTGAATACTCGATTCATCAAGTCCATGAATGCGGCTGGAGCATTCGTCAAACCAAATGGCATCACTATGAACTCGTAATGCTCATATCTTGTTCGGAAGGCAGTCTTCGAAATATCTCCTGCCTTAATCTTGAGCTGATGATAGCCCGATCTTAGATCAAGTTTAGAAAATACTTTAGCTCTCTTGAGTTGATCGAATAGGTCGTCTATTCTTGGGAGAGGATATCTATTTTTGATTGTGATCTTATTTAATTCTCTGTAATCGATACACAATCTCATACTCCCGTCTTTCTTTTTTACAAATAGTACTGGAGCTCCCCATGGAGATGTACTTGGTCTGACGTGCTTCTTGTCCAAGAGTTCTTGCAGATGTTCTTTTAGCTCTTTCAATTCAGCTGGAGCCATTCGATATGGTGCCTTCGAAATGGATGCAGCGCTTGGCATCAAGTTAATCTCAAACTCTATTTCATGATCCGGGACTAATCCGGGGAGATCATCTGGAAAAACATCCGGAAAATCTTGTGCTACCGGAATATCTTCTAGTCTGAGTTCAGCTCCTTCCGTGACTTTGTTTATCATGGCTAGGTAAATTCTATCACCGCTTTTCATGGCTTTCCAAGTTTGAGAAGCAGATAAAAGAACTTTACGCTCTTTTGTATTGCCACAATATAAGATTTCTTCTTGGTCTGGTGCTCGTAGTTTGACTTTCTTATTATGGCAGTCAACTAAGGCGTGGTGTTTAGATAACCAATCCATTCCTAGGATAGCATCAAATTCCACCATGTTGAGTTGAATCAGATCGGTGTTGAACTTTTTGTCACTTATATGAATGTCGCAACCTCGATGAATACTATGTGTTTCCAAGGTTTTGTTAGCAAGAGTTGCTACTCTATATGGTTCACTAAGTATGTCAGGAATAAATTTTAACTTCTTAGCGAACCTCTTAGATATAAATGAGTGCGTAGCACCACAATCAAACAGCACATAAGCAGGCAATTTGTTGATTAAGACAGTAGCTGCCACAACGTCATTGGCATTATTCGCCTCATTCTGTGTCATGGCGAACACCCTGGCATTGGGTTTGTTTGGAGGGATTCCATTGCCTGCTCCAGTCCCCTTCTTCTCAGTCTCAGGGCAATTAGCAATTCTATATCCAAACTTCCCACATCGGAAGCAAGCACCACTTTGTCTACGACATTCCCCAGTATGTGCAAGATTACAGATTGGGCACTTTGGGAATTCTTTGTTGTTTGGGGTAGATGTAGATCCCCTTTGTTGATTATGAAACTGATTTGGCCGTTTGAACTTCTGGCCATTGTTAGAGGGCTGATGAGGGAGAGGTCGTTTGCGCTTGAACTCTTCTTCTCGGCGGTGTATGTCAGACTCGGCCTTGATAGCTGCTCCCATCACATCCTCAAAGTTGATGGTTTCCAACACTGCTAATGCTGATTGGATCCGACTGTTCAGACCCTTCTTGAAACGGTGTAGCTTTAAGTCATCATCTGCCATAATGGTTGGGGCGTAAGTCCCAAGAGAATGGAATTTTGAGGAATACTCTACCACTGACATTCCTGGAGTTTGTGTCAGGTTATCAAATTCTTCCAACTTTTGGAGTTTAATGGCTGCTGTGAAGTATTGTTTTAGAAATGCACCACGGAAACTTTGCCAAGTGATTGGTCCGGTCACTTCCATCGAGGGTGACATACTATCCCACCACTTATTTGCATCGTCAACAAGAAATGGCGATGTAACTTCCACTTTGATTTCTTGAGGCACTTACAGTAGTCTATGATGTTTCTCTACTTCTTTCAGCCAATGCTGGGCCACTTCTGGTTTTGAGTTACCATCGAATGTTGACATTCGATTCTTGCAAAGAGAGTCATAATGATATTTTATCCCATGCGGCTGAGGCTGAGGCTGTGGTTGTGCCTGATTAGCAGTTGGGTTAATAATCCCCTGAAGAGTAGTGGCTACTATGGTAGCTATGGCCATGAAGTCTTCACGACTTAAACCCGTTTTTGGAGATTGTGGTGGATATTGGCTTCCTCCAGCTTCATTGTCATTATTGCGTGGAAATGCATATCGTGGGTTGCGGTTGTTACGGTCGTCCAGCCATGTCCTACAAATTCACACATTTGTAATTTTGTTCCAAAAGTAATTCTCCCACATCGAGTCATTCATCGATCCAAGCCTCAATGTTATTATAAATAATGGCTTGATGCTGAGTTGAAAATCACACCTCTAAAATCTTCTTTGTTATCATTTAGTGTTTGGTTTCAGTAATAACTACTGAGACTGAACTTTGTAGTCTAAAGTTTGGCTAGAAGCAAGGGTGGTTCATCTGGACGAGGGCGAGCTTCAAGACATGTCTGAAGAAACCCCGATGTTTATAATTTTGTATTTTATTTTTCAGTTTATTATGTTTTCATGTATGTTGGTGATGTCGTTTGGAAATTTAATTTTATTTATCATGAGTTTATTTCTTTTTGTATTGTGGATCAGATATGTAATATTTGAATTAAATATTCAGTTTGTAATGGTAATTATATAAAAGAAATGAAGGTTCCACACCGCTAATATTGCAGTTATAAATTACACTCCTCTAAATTTATGTTAATACAGATTGTCGATTTGCAAAACGTTTATACTTTAAAAATATTGAAGAAAATTGCAAAGTCTAAGGTCATTCTTACAAGCGAAATTATATGGTCATCATATAGATTTGTCAATGAGAAATGAGTTTAAAAATAAATTTGTGGAGAGAATAAGCTAAAAGAAAGTTTTGAAGAGACATATAACATTAATATCTAAAAAGTTTAGTTTATTCTTATTAACCAAAAATTTATATAAAACAGAACATAATCTTGGTGTATTTAAAAAAAAAAATTTATGTTTAAGTGATTGAGAAATCGAATGATAAATTTCAAGCTTTTTATAGGCTAATGGGTGCAAAAATTACGATTCTAAATTCTGTCAATCCGGATCTGGAAATTCAAAATTGGCCAAGGGATTTTAATGAGCATTATATGGGTATCATAAACCCAGAATTAATTTGAAAATGGTGTTCGAATTTGAGAGAAATCGAAGCTCAAAGTTTTCAAAATTTAAGGGTTCTACAGCGTGAACTTTGATTCAAAATTGAGCATGTTACTTTGTTTGTGAGAAAGATATGACAGAGAGCTTTTATTGCCCATACCATGGCGAATATAAACACGAAGTTAATTAAAATTTGGCGTTCGAATGGTCGAGCAATTTATCAAATAAATTTTCACCAGCTAGGGTTAGGGTTCTTCAATGCTCGGTTTCGATCGATCAATTGGACATCTTCTGGTAGTTGGAACTTGGAAATTGTAGAGGGCTTTCGTACTAGAGTTGATTCCGGTTTCAGTGATATGCCCGATTGGACCATCGGTGGTCGGAGACGGCGCATCGGAAAAATGACGTCTTTTTCATGCGCGAGTTGTAATCGGCGATTTGGCCGAGAAATCGTAGTCCGTTCGGTTCGATTCTTGTTGTAGCGTCTTCGTCTCGTTGAGGCGTTCATGGTGACGGGTCTACTTTCAGGTAAGGAGCGGCGGCGGAGATATGGAATAGGCAGTAGGCAATTTCAGTTTTTTTTTTATTCAGACTGTCATTTTGATCCCCCAAACTGATTTTTTAGATTTAATCAGTTGGTCTATTGGATCCGGGATTCATATTCCGATTAATTTGTATCAACCAGAAATGTTTTCCCAGCACGATTATGGAACCTGGTTTAGCTCTGATACCACTTAAATGTCACGCCCCGAGACCGGGATCGATAACACCGGCGTTGATTCCAAATACAGAATTTAATACAACCAATCTATTTATTCCATAAACATAAATGTTTTACAACTGAAAATAAAACCATAACTTAAATCTTAACAGAGTTTAGCGGAAGCGTAATTATGTAGAATCTTGAAATAATTGCGGTAGATCACCAACCCCAAAAGTTGTGTTGTTCTGCATCTTCGGTATCTGTCTCACTTTTATCTGGGGAGTGGATGTAAGGGGTGAGTGTTCTGGTTGACACTCAGTAAGCGGGGGCCAATCGAATATGCCAAAAACATATGCTTATACAGATTTCAAAACAGATTTCAAAACATAAACTGATACAGATAACATAATTTTGCTCCGTTGAGCCATACTAAAAGTATCATATTAGAACACATATCATATACTTATCAAATTAGATCGATCTACATAACATAAGGATTATAGAGGTGGCTCCTACGAATTCAAGAGGTGGCTCCCGTACGTATAGCACTTTGCCCCATTGGTTCAAGAGGTGGCTCACACATACGTAGCACGTTGTTTCGCATAGCACTTATCTCCCGATATTCAGAATTTTCATGACATCATAGTTTTTAAAATAGTTCACATATTCGACTGTATTTTTCATAAGCATTCATATGTTGTCAAAACGAAAGGATAATATAACAAAAGCCCACTTACTTGATTGTTTACGATGATTCTTTAAACTTGAAAGAGTATGGATCTACAACCTTCAAAAATCAACTTCTTTTCTTGCTAGAATATTTGATATTTTGAGAGTATTTTGAGAGTATTTCCTTTAAACTTTTTGTGTTTCTACTAATGAATCTAGCTTGGTATTTATAGAAGTTTTTCAAGAAAATATGTAAGCAATGACATCAAGTTAATATTATGTAATCAATGACATCAAGTTAATATTATGTAATCAATGACATCAACTTAATATTATGTAAGCAATGATGTATTTAAGGATAGTTTGATTCAATTCTTGGTACCTAAATTCAATGTATCATGTTGTGGTATCATGTTGTGGTAAGGTGGTTGCAAGTAGTTGCAAGAGTTGCAAGTGGTTGCAAGTGGTGATCATCACACAACCTACTTAAATTAAGAGCTTGAGTCACTATCATCAAAAAAAAAAAAAAAGAAGCAAACTTCCAGCCTTGTTCCAGCCTATAAATTACCGAAAGCTTCAACTTTATTCTGCAGAATTTTCGAAAGTTAATTGTTAAATACCAAAGAGTTGAACCAATCAAAATTCTTCTCCATTCAACATAGAGTCTCGAAACTTGACATTGAATTGTCAAAGTATTCCAACCTTTATTCTTCAAAGTTTAGCCATCAAAATTCCTCCAAGTCACCAACATAGTCATCAAAGCTTTGACTTTTAATTTTCATAAAATTGCCACATTTCTCATCAAGAATTTCAGCAAGCAATTTGTTCGAAAATCACACACAGTGCACACACACTGAAGGTGTTCGAACACTGTTCATATTAGGAGGAAAGAATTCGTTGTTGTCGCACCCTAAATCGTTCAAACACGTCTACAATCGCTGTAAGTGTGTTTTTGTTATTTATTCCTTTCATTTTTGAAAAAAACTATAGTATGTTTTGAAATCTCGATCGATATGAATTATGTTGAAATTATGTAAGTATTAATTTGTAAACACTTTAAACTTTGAAATCTGATTGGAAAGGATTCCTTTATGACCCTGATGCGGTGGGAAATAACCGTTTACATGACCTTATACGATGGTTAACCGTTGTTTCTGGAGTTTCCAGACCCTTTATTCGTGGGTAAGCCGATGCATGACCTCTTCTCTAGGAGGGATAATCTAGAGACTGTTATCAATACCAAGAGGAAACAAGATGATTTATTGTGCTTAATGTATAAGAAAATTATGAATGATATGATATGTTATGTTATGGCTCGATGGAGCAATCATGTTAAGATGCATTCATATCAAGATTACGTTTGAAATATGTTTTGGAAAATTATGAAAAGTATTATATTATCATATCGATTGGCCCCCACTTGCTGAGTGTTTTCCAAAGCACTCAACCCCTTACTCTACATCCCCAGATAAAGCTGAGGAAGAAGTTGAAGCCGAAGAAGATCACAAATTTTGGGGTTGGTGATATATCCGCTGCGTATTTCTTAGAATTAAGATCCCTAGACTTTATTTAAGTACGATTTTACTATTTAAGATGTTAAGTTTTAATTTATCGTTTTTAATTCATTTGTAAAGATAATTATTTCTTTATTTATGGAATATAGACTGGTTTTTGTTTATTACGATATTACGAGGCTTATTGATTTCAAGTTGTTTATGGAAATCAATGCCGGTGTTATTGACACCGGTCTCGGGGCGTGACACTAATTGAGTGATTAATGATCACACAATGATAATTATAGCGTAAACACGGAAAATTTGTTTAACATTTATTAACATGTGACCCTTAAAAATTTCGGCATGACCTCATCACACGAGGAACATACCGCCAATATCAATAGACATATACTGAAAATATATAGATATATACTATCAATTCTTATCCGCCAACATAAGCCAGCATACACAAATCAAACTAGTAAACGTTTATCCATACTTGGAAATAAACTAAATATATATCAACTCCTCACACTCCAGAGACACACCCCTGGTACATATACAACTGGGATAAGTAAGAAAATAAACCTCTCAAGTGTGGCTCCCATCGGATGTACCTTGTCTGGGATCCTGACCACCTGTCATTGTCCACACACAAAGACAACAACAGTCCCATTGGGGATGAGCCAAAGCCCAATATGGAACGATCATAGAATATACAACATATATCTATAAAATGTGATATATGATATAATGCAATGCAATGCAATGATTGTCGTGTTGGTATCGGGTCAATCATCCATCCACTGGGTATATTAGAATCAATCAAATCATAGTAGCTCGAGCCTGCCAAACATAAGGGATAATCAGTGATGCGTCGTCAAAGCGTCATCACATCCAAAGTCTTGACATAGTCAGGGACATACACGCGGGATGACATCAACAAGGTGCCACCAATCCCTCGTCAAAACAAATCATAGTAATAAGAGGAGACCACGATTCCCTATACCTTTCAGGCCATTTAATGCTGGTCATAATATCGCGGTACCAATCTCCAATGGTTATCCCAGAGTCCAAAAATAAACAGGGTGTTGAAGGATCATAGCTCAACGTGCATGTCATGCATCGATGTATGTCTAAAAATGATGTGTGTTAACAAAATATTTATTTTCATACACCGATATACCAATCTAAATGCCATGAATGCCAAATAATTTAAATTAAATCACGTAGCCATATAATTTCACACAATTCACATAAGTCAACAAACATACATCAAATAATACAGATACATGTCGTATGTTACTGATTACAACATACCTTTCTTTCTCGATCTAGAAGGGTTCTTGAGCTTGTAGGGTCGAAGTAGTCAGTGTTTATCAATATAATTCACAATTCAGAAAACTATACTTTAGTCACAGCTTAACCAATTTAGGGTAATTAAATTGATGTGATTACCACTTAATTAATTTGGTAAATTATTTTTTAACAATTATAGTCCAAATTAACTGGTAATTATCGAAACAAAGTCGGAAAAATCCGACGTCAAATTTTACCCAAATTCCCACATAGTTCACGAACGGATTTCTTCCGATTCCGGCGACCTCCGGCGGCGGTAGAGCCGGTGGCTGGTGTAGAAAGTTTTGTCCAGGTTCAAGGAAAAGATTTGGTGCCTTGGCTTCGTCCAATTCGTGGTAGATTCGAAGAAGTCGAACCAAAAGTGCTCAAACTCTAGTCTGCCCGAGTTTCATCATTCCAGGGTAAAATTGAACACCTTTTCAAAACTTAAATCTTGATTATCTGGTATGGAAAGATTCGCCTCTGAGTTAGGAACACAGTGGTAGGTCAGCCTCGACGAGAGATGGTTTTAAGACGGCGAACGGAGCGGATATGTACACGGTGGTCGGTGGTCGCACGAGAAGTGTGTGTTTTCGCATGTTTTAGTGTGTGTCCGCGATTCAATGTGTTTTTGCATGTGTTTTACTGTGTGTTTTACGTCCTATACCGATATATATTAATTCCCGATCAATTATGAACATCGGCGTGTCACCGGTGTACTGGTGCATGTACATTACATGTACAGTCCACACCTGACTTCGTGTCCTTATTTCAAACACAAAAATTAAATCTTTCAATTTAGTACAAATTTTATATTTATTAAATTATTTTAACAAAATTTCGTTGTAATTCAAATATTTCAAAAATACACTATGTTCTGACCCGACTGTCGATTGACATGTACAAGGTCGATTTCCACTCATTAATTATATTATACTCTCATTAATTAACTTCTAATTAATTAACAAATTAATGTACAAAATATACTTAATTATCATTATCATATCTCGGGACATCACATTTACAATGATGTCGAGCTGCTATCAAATATAATATTCCTCATGTTCATTCTCAACCATATGGTTAACATAAGATAAATCACATAATTGTTGAGAAGTTAGACATAATTTCTGATAATACGGTACAAGGACCTTACAGAAAGCTTACAAAGAAGGGTTTTACAGCCATCACATCTCATGACATACCTCCATTCCTAGAATTGGGTTTCTGTATGTGTGCAAAGCTCCATAATATGCCCCCACCCCCGGAAAAAAAAAAACTGGTTTGTAAAATTAGCAGTACTGGAAAAATCTTGCAGTTGTATATGTGGATGAGGATATTTGGAAGCCTCATGGGATTTCTTCTTTTTTATGATTTGTTTCGTCGGTCAGGAGCATGGGGCATAATTTCCTGTCAAGATTCAAGAACAAAATAGAAACTATAATGCAAAATTCAATAAATACTTTAGAGGAAAAAGTTCAGGAGACAACAAGAGGTTACCTCTGAATATCGGACATGATTTTGTCGTAGGTTAGAAGTTTTTACGATAGTTTCCCACTTGGAATCAGTATTGGAACTTTTCAGATCAAGTTTCTTGCAGTGAAATCGGGATGTACGATATGGACTGGAAAATGGATTGCCTAAAGAAACAGAAGGCAGTGTACGCCAGAGCCACGATTCAGCAGGTGATTTTGGTAAAGGTGGAGGTAAGGGAGACTTCAAACAAGCAGGATCAAATTCTCTTTGATCATCTGATTCTTGATTATTCTCAATTTTCGTGTAAAAATTGGCATCAAATAACACTTCTGTGCATTCCAGGGGCCTGACATCTTTATCAGAACCAGCTACATATCCAGGCATTGACCTGTGAGGGTATAGAGTTTCATGAACAGAAGATTTAAATGCAGTATCTTTTACCATTTGATTTCTGCCAGCCAAAAACTTCGACCTCGCACCAGAGGTATTCACCGGCACCTCTGCCTTTGTACAAGAGAAATTTGAAACAGGGAGATCCGTTTTATTTACAAAATCCATGCACAGAGTCTTCTCAGTAGCATTGCCTAGTGGATCTGGTCCACGGTTGTCTATTTGTTTCTTTGACACATCTTGTAAAGCTTTAAACAATTTACGGGACGATGCTATTTTCTTAGCATTTGAATTCTCACTGTTATTGGGAATACCAAGAAACCCAACACCTTCACGAAATGGAGACTTCGGAGATTCATTTCGATAGGGAGATATGTTACCACTTCTGTTCGGTCTTAATGGAGACAATCCTGATTCATGAAAGTCGTAGGAATTCAAGAAATAATTTGAACCACTAGATAATTTCTTCTCAGATTTCAGCAATTCCCCGGGCAGCAATCCAGAATGACATTTTTTTGTACGGGGAACATGACAAGAGTTCTGCAAGGATTCAATAGTTCAATGAGTAATTACAATTTTTTAGCACCCTTGTAAAATTTTAAAAGTGAGACTTGAAAACTACCTTGTCCAGGGGTCCACTGAATGCTTTCCCAGTCAGTTTCCTAATATCACCGGCAGAAAATGACGAAGTACAACTTTTCAAATTCATTACAGCCAATGGACTAAACAGGCACAAAGAATTCTTGACACGAAACCGAGGAAGAATCCCCCACAATTTCCTCGATTTTTTTGCCAGAATTGAACGGTCCTCTTCATCTTCATTTTCCACACTATAAGTACACTTCTTGTAATATGGAATGGAACCATATTGCTCGAGTAAAAGCTTTCTTTCCCCCGAAACCACCTTCTTTACTGGTTCTTCTTGTTGCTCATTAATGACAAATGGCTTCTTCACAACATACTGTGGCGTCTCTACAATAGCGGCCTTAGCTGCAGGCAAGAATCTATCCATCATTAAATCTCTCGTTTTATCATCGACAGAAAAAGTTCTAGATAGTGTGAAGGATGATGATGTCCTCGATAGTGTGTCAAGTGCATAAGAATACCCATCGTCCCCATTATCTGTGTCAGATTCATCTATAAGATTTAAACTCTCATTTAATGTCTCCAGAAGACTAGCATGGTCACTAAAGGAAAATGCTTCCATCTGTGGCTTGTAAATATTCTGATCAACAAATCTTTCACCAGAGTTATACCGGGAGGGAACTGATACCCTTCCAGGGGGCAGCCTTTGATATTCACCTGAATTACGTCTGATGGTGTTTGAAGGTCCCTCTAGAGTGTGAATCTGGCTTTGCACTTCACCTTTCGGTTTTCCAGGGGATTGTTCCCAGTGAAAAGGAATGGAACCTGGTTTTGTCACCTCCTCGATTTCCCAATCAGATTTCTTCGAAATAAGAGATTGCTGTCGAGTGGGCATTGGCTTTTCGATCACCTTCCATTTTGTTAACTCTGAAGAGTTTGAAGGTGATGAAAATCTCCTTAAAGATAGCAGAGGTGCGTTAAAATCTATTTGCCTTTTCTCCATCAGCTCCCTGAAGTATGGGCTCTGATATCAACATTATGAAACAAGCACAATAAAGCAAAAGCTTTGAATTAGTAGAGGTACTTAATACACAGAAACCATACATCGATGAAAGAATAATGAAATGGGACAAACCAACAGAGTACTGGGTTATGACTACAAATGTTGTTCTTGAAACGTCTCTTCAGGAAAATAAGCATTTAGGATATCAAAATGCTGATGTTTCAGCCCCGATTATTGGCACGATACAGAGACAGGCGGAAATCATAAATAGAAATTTATTTTCTTCACAGTATGCATGCATAACTCGGAAAATGAATTCTCCAACATTTATATGCCGATACCTATGTGACAGTATTAACACTTGACCCTCACAAAATCACTCCAAACTAATGGACTTATAAGCTTCAATGAAAGAATCATCTCACAATTAATAGATATGGATGAAAAGCTAACAACTAAATAAAATACATTCGATAATCAACCAAGATTTCGGCGGTTCAATGGATTTGCAAGTAAAACTTGTATTTTAAAACAATATTAAACATAAACTTTGGAAAAAAAAATGGTTTGAGGAGGGGATCCGCCCCCCAATGGGTCGGTCCTGATTATGAATATTAACATAACTTTTCCAATAAAAACAGCAAAATCATTTATCAGAGGACAAACTAAATTAAAGGACTGCATCTCAGAGAAAAAATACAGTGAAAACATTTCGTCTCTGACCTTTTTTCATCAACCAAGCACAACGTTATCAAATTTTAATAGAGTTCTACACCAAAACTCGCCTTTACCGAGCCATTGTTCGAGGGGGCACTCTTATAATTTGTCACTTCTCTGTTTTATATGAGTGTGCACGCCTACATTTATTCTCCAAAACTGAGAAAATCTATTCAGAAATGGAACAAAATCTCTAGCCAGTTTCTTGAATCCCAACAAATCTTGACCTAAAAAGCAGTCAAGACATTACATTTCCCAGAAAAGAAAATAATTTACGCACTGAACAGAGTAATAGTTAATGCCATAATCTCACAAGTTTATCTCCCAAATAAATCAAGAGAAACTTCAAGAAACCTGATTCTTAAAGAATGAAAAGTGTCAAATTCCTAGAACTTAAAGGTAGATTACGATATACATTACAAAATATCCCGAAGGGGTCACCAAAATTCCGCGAAAAATCCAAGAATACACAAAACCAAATAAACCCATTATTTTTACTTACCTGAAACTGAGAGTGAAAAAGGAGACGGTTGCCTTCCTTGATTGATGGCAAGAAAATAGGAGCAAAAGGCGTGAAAATAACGAAAGAGAGAGGGACATGCAGAGATTTAAAAGGTTTAAGGGAAGTCCTCGCTTGTGCTTTTAAAGTGGGAGCATTTAGTAGGGAGGTGGAGCACTAGTAATTATTGACTGTTTCATGCATGTGGATTTAGTTTAAGAGTGTGGTTGGCATGAAATTCCAAAAAAGTTAGTTCAATTTTCTTAATTCTTCACCCAACATGTATATGCATAAACAAGAAATTCATATATATTTTTAATCAACTTCCATTTTAATTTTATAAAGAAATTGGGTGTTTAGTTTTGAAACACAGCAAATGAGAATGTTGAAATATAAATACAATGAGATTATCGGGAAATTTGTACTTGGTTCTAAGGCTAGATCCAATAGCTCGATTATCGGGTCCACATATAAGTTGTAGACCTCACGCTCCCAAATACAATCGGAATCATTGATCATGTTCTCACTCTAGGGTCGAATTTCCCCCATAAGTTTTTTTTGTCAAAAAATTTATTTCATACATAGCCAAAATGAGATTTTTTTTTTTGTGAAATTTAAATTTTATCTTTTGAAAATGTAAATATCTCAAAGTCTATTTAGCTTGAATGTCAAATTCTGCATATCCTAATAAGAAGGGAAGAGACACACGTCGACACAGGCATACTTTTAGACGGTTGAGGTGTTAAAGCAATTGCCAGAAAATTACAAGAAGTTATCACCTACAATAATTTCTTTCAACTAAATAACCCAAAATATCTTCTTTTCAACTAACTTTTAAAAAACGTCTTTTAGCTAAGTCTATTATATCAAATCTACACCTTCATCCCAAACATTTGCCTTCCACATTTTTATCGATCCCATCTCCCTTACCATTCGCGTCGCCCTCCTCCGCCACCCTCCCTCCAACAACAGCAAGTCTCGTGTCCCCTTTCCCTGATCATTTACTGTTCGAAATCATTGAATTCATTAGATCTAACTGCATTGAGAATCAGAAGAATGATTGTCTATTGCAAATGAAGTTATGGATATATTTTGTCCATGTATATATATGTCAAACAACTCGAAATTTCCCCAAGGCATGCCGGTGCCTTATTCGACCCATAAATTTCCGCATATATGAATTTTCAATTGAGGTTGGAATATGTGAATGGAGATTGCCTGAAGCACAAGCCTGTGCAACTGTGTGCAGGTATATCTAAATATTTGAATACATTTATTCTGCATGAGAGGTGGTGCTATACATGAATGGCAAACTGTTACTACTTGTGGCTCGTTATGGCAATGGGCAGTCGGGTAAAAATAGAAATATATCGAATGCTAAAGAGTCAAAAAGGCAGAAATGCATTCATGAGCTATTTCACGAACAAGCTTCTGCAAAGGCAACATCCGGATAAAGAGCTTGGTACTCTTTTGTTGCTTGCGAATTGAATAGGATGGGATAATGAGCTATTTATGCCTTTATCTCCACTGGTTCTTGGTGTGGGATTGTGATTCATCCAAAAATTGACTCATACGATGTAGGTAAAATTGACTCATACGGTGCATGTAAAATTGACTCACTCGGTGCATGCAAAAATTTACTCATGTGGTGCATGTAAAATTCACATGCGGTGTATGTAAAAATTGACTCATGCGGTATATGTAAAATTGACTCGTGCGGTACATGTAAGTCGGTGCGTGTACAAATTGACTCATGCGGTGCATGTACAAATTACTCATGTGGTGCATGTAAATTGACTCATGCAGTGTATGTAAAAACTTACTCATTTGGTGCATGTAAAAATTACTCATGCGGTGCATGTCAAAATTTACTCATGCGGTGTGCATGTAAAAATTACTCATGTGGTGCATGTAAAAAATTACTCATGCGGTGCATGTAAAATTGAGTCATGCGGAGCATGTAAAATTAATCATGCGGTGCATGTAAAATTGAGTTATGTGGTGCATGTAAAAACTGACTCACATGTAAAATTTGATTCATGTTGTGCATGTAAAATCTACGCATGCGGTACATGTAAAAAATTTACTCAAGCTGTGCATGTAAAAATTAATCATGCGGTGCATGTGAAAATGGGTCATGCGGTGCATGTAAAAATTATTCATACGGTGAATGTAAAAATTACTCATACGGTTGCAGAGTGTTTTCATAAGTGTGGTTTGTTTGGTCATTGTATTAAAAGATAGACTTAGTTGAAAAAACTTTTTTTGGATGACTAGGTTGAAAAATCTTTTACCTAATGATATCGACCCGAAATTTAACCTAATTTTTATGTGTTTTGACCACTTTCGAAGGATGATTTAATGGGCCAACCGTCAAGAAGGCCCCTGAATTAATTTCATACCAGTAGTTATGTAAAATATGTATCTTATATTAAAAACAATTAAATTGATTAGCATTTATCCATTTTGAATTTACCACCAGAAATTAACCACCCATTTTATTAATTTTTTCATCCTGACACTTAGTTTTCAATGTAAAGATATCTTAACATGATCAGCGTGACAAATAAAGACATAGGAGAAATACTCTATAAATTTAGTAGAGAGTGATTTTTTACTAGTATTTTATGATTTTTTTTAAAATTGCATATAATATTTTCGAGCATAAAAACTTATGTTCCCTTGAAAATAGCTTTTGGCGCATGATATCACCATATTTTCCGGCAGATATCTGCGCTAGTCGCTCCTCACCATCGGTTTCTTGTATCATTTCCTGTAACCTTGAGGCTGGGCCATGGTTTTCTTCTGGACAAAGCTCTCTCCATCGTTGGATATGGGTTTTTCGCTGCAGATGTGGTCTTTTCTCCTTTTCACTGTAGTGGCTAGGGGGTCCTTTAAGATCTCGTAGGTAAGGGTAGGTCCGTCCGTAAACGTCGACATGCTGCTTTTTCGGCAGCTATGATTCGGCTGTTGCTTGCTGTTGGTGAGGGTTTTGTACCACTCACATCATGCATGCATGATATCCCTAGTTCTGGAGGCCCAATAGGTCTTGGGGATCCGAACTTTATTTGGGCCCGGTCAGCGGGGGACCCGTTTACAGCCCAACAAGGGAAGTCGTTCGGGCCGATACCGTGCTGTCCTCTTCAAGCTCGTCGCCCGATCCGGGTTGGTACCGGGCGCGATCACCTCTGGCTAGCTGTCGTGATCTTTTCCGAGCAGGGCCCTATTTAGCGCTCCTTGGCCACAATCCTCGGAGCAGCCTCCGAGCTAAGGCGGCGAGAAAGTACATCAAGAGGTCGGGACGGGCAGCCATTGGCCAGGACATGCGAGCTGCGGCGAGAAAGTACATCAAGAGGTCGGGACGGGCAGCCATTGGCCAGGACATGCGAGCTGAGGCGAGAAAGTACATCAAGAGGTCGGGACGGGTAGCCATTGCCAGGGCAGGCGAGCTGAGGCGAGAAAGTACATCAAGAGGTCGGGATGGGGCGTCATGGGCCAGGACAGCCGAGCTGAGGCGAGGAGTTATGTGAATAGGTCGGGACGGTCCGTCATCGGCCAGATCAGCCGAGCTGAGGCCGAAAGGGTCAGTGACACACCTAGGGTGGTCCTGTATACCAAGACTGGGATTACAGGAATCGGACACCTATTAAAGCAAATGCTAGGCCTACTAGCCAATCAAAGGATGGTCAAGCACTGTGGGTACGAAAAGCATATTCCCGGATGCAGAGAATCGCAAAAGCAGAAGGGTCGTACGAGGTAGGTAACAGATGTAGGTGGTCCCCAGTCTGTGGTTCTCCCCCCAGTTTCAGACATTGTCTCCAAAATCCCCGGCAAGGCGGAACCATTGGCTTCCCCCCCTATAAAAAGGAGAATTGTTGGAAGAAGAGCTCGGGCTCCCCCTGAAAAAAATCAGTTTTGATCATCGGAGATTCTGAACGAGAAGAGGATCTTCCCGGACTCCGGCCTAACCTGTGATTTCACGAAATAGCTCATCATTTCCCCTATAAATTCATTTGTTATCGAAGCGAACCAAAAAGAGAGGTAACAATGCATATATCATAGTTCATCATAAAAGATTTTTACTAGGGAGAATTCAGACTGATATCAGTTGAAAAAATATTTTTCCACCCAATCCACAAAAAACTTGCTTTTATATAAGTCAATTTCTTGTTAATGTGATAAAAATAACCCTACATAGTTACTTGAAGCGCCTACAAGTGCACGTGGGTATTCCGTACACCACCTACCTACCGATGCACGTAGGTTTTATGTGCATCGTCTACCGATTTGCTTGTATATCAACCCAATTACAGAAGTCATCGATCTAAAAACCCTATAAGAAAACTAACCAGCAACAAATTAATCAATTTGCTTGTATATCAACCCAATCACAAAAAATCATATGCAAAACTAAACAGAATCCATTTTCGGCATCAAAGGCACAAAAGTCTTACGAGGTCATTCATCTCCCCGCTTCGAACCAGATCGCCACCATTTCGAGACACCTCCGTTTGCATATGTCTGTAATATATCAGAGTCCAGAGTGAGCAAGCATTATCCCGCAAAACCCTAAATTCATGTCACGCAATTGAATCGTGTATCTTCCACCTCCAAAGCTGGAGGCCAGTTCAGCTACATAATAAAGCCTTGGATTGTGATTCACTCAACCCATTTCCCACTAGCAAGCGTCCCTGCCTCTCCGACTGAGCCACCTCGTTTTCCATCGATGCCATTCTTGATATGTCCAAGGTCAGGGCGGAGATGCGACAGAGAAGGAAGACGGCGTTGGTGATGGTGGAGGGGAATTGCTGCTGTGGGGGAGGAGGAGAGTGAAGTGATGGAAGGGGGTTGATTCTCAGGTCCTAGACCGAAGGAAAATTCGAATCACCTGACGTAAAGTAACGCCGTTTACCAATGACGATGCTGCCGAAATCGCGTGACCGTCGTCAACACGTCACCATCCCTATCCTCTTATTTTCCCCACATACATTTTCTTCTTCCGCCGTTCCCCTCCGTGGCATTTACTTTCAATTATTTTTTTTCTTTTCGGAGCTAATAGTACGATTCGTACCGAATTATTGGTTACCTTTTTCGTATCTTAATCTTGATCTATGGGCGACTTGACGGAAACGTCGACTCCTCAGGCTCCGCCGGCACGGCAAGTTCCCTTCCGCGAGGACTGCTGGACGGAGGAAGCAACTTCCACGCTTGTTGATGTCTGGGGACGCCGATTCCTGGAGCTGAATCGTGGTAATTTGTGCCAGAAGGATTGGCAGGAGGTGGCGGACGCCGTTAACGCGCATCACGGGCATACGAAGAAGACTCGCCGCACAGATGTTCAGTGCAAGAATCGGATCGATACTCTCAAGAAGAAGTTTAAGGTAGAGAAAACGAAGATCACCGAATCTGATGGAACCTTAACGTCATCATGGCCGTTTTTCTCTCGCCTTCAACATTTAATCGGAAGCGATCTCATCAATCAGAACAATAAACTCGCGCCATCGCCAACCCCATTGACGTTTTATCAAACTACGCCGCCTCTATCTCTAACGCCGCCGCCTATGGCCGTACCGTTGCAGTACCGAAGTACTCTGCCCTCAGCAATGTTTGCGCCAGCAATTTTACCTCACAAACGCCCACCACCAACCCGAGCTGTGGACGAATTCAGGAGGAATTATTCTGCCTTGGCTGCTGCTGCGGCAGCGGAGGATGCACTAGAAGGGGAGGAAGACGAGGAAAAATCAGGGGAGGAAAGAGAGGTAAGCGAGATAGAGGTGTGGAGGAAGGGATGAGAAAATTGGCGAATGTCATTGAAAGGTTTGGAGAGAGATATGAGAAGGTGGAGGGTATGAAGCAGAGGCAGATGGTGGAGTTGGAGAAGCAAAGGATGCAGTTTGCTAAAGATTTGGTGGCACGGAGGATGCAGTTGCTTATGGATACTCAGGTACACTTGGTGAAGAGGAAGCAGGCCAAGCAATTTGGATCATTTGAGGGTAGGATGGCGAAGTCTTTTTGTTAACTTTTCTGTCAATTTGAGCTTTTACTCTAAAAAAAGGTTGCATTTTTGGGATTTATTTGGTTTGTAGTTTGGCATGTGATTTATGTGAGGAAAAAATGTGTTAACTGAAAAGGGTTGGGTAGTTGCGTGAGGGATAGCAATCCTTGGATTTCCATTCATATTGGGCGATAATATTCTGGTATGGGATAGCAATCCTTAGATTTTCATTCATATTTGATGAGAATATTCTGATCCAATTGTTGATCTGCATATAGTCAACCAAACCTGAAATGGGCTTATGTGGGTTACTTTATTTCCAAATGCTGGGCTTATGTGGATTACTTTATTTCCAAATGTTTGCGCTGATCTTTTGTTGCTGCACTGAAAGTGTTCTCTTGCAGGTTAAAGCGTAAAACTGCTTAGTTCATCGACTATATATAGTCAGTTGTGCTTTGAGAATCATGTGTCTCGAGGGAAAACTAGAAGGGCCCTTCATGGTAGGATCTCTTAGAACCAATAAAGGTTGAATCTTGGAATGTGAAAGCATGTGCATTATGAGATTTAAGGAATCTATGGTTGTTTTTAGTTTGATGGACAATGTAACTTCGAGGAATTTCGATTGTTGCTTGGCATCCTAAAATGTTGAGGTTTTCTACAGCCAATTGGAATTATTTTCCCTTTCGACTATAACCTATGCACCTGTGTCATTACAGCTTGTGAGAATTGCATTGCCTTGACGTTAGTTAGTACTGATCTGTAGCTTTATTTACTTTCAATCATGTCTTGGCAGAAGCTGTAGAATGTGTTGCAACTTGCAAGAAACTCTGCAATCTGCATATCATAGTTCAGCAAATATGATGGTACATGATACAGAATCCTAATAGGCCTTCATGTTCTGCGGTAACATCTCTTTGAAATCACTGTGAGATTTGAGGATAATGAAATTGCTGTGGAAGTTTAATTGAACCATCACATTACCTACTGAGGTTCACTTTTGTCTTCACTTTCTCCACTATGGTAACAATTCTAGTAGCTAAAGGCATCTTCCCTGTCAGTCGTGTGATTGGGTTAAATTTTAGGTAATTCTTTGGTTTGATTTTGAGCATTCTGCTACCTTTTAATTCCATTTTTTTCGGTCTTCCCTTATTATATATTTTATTCATGCTACTAACTCCACCAGTTGTTACAAACCTTAATTTATGGATGCCATCATAATTCACAGTGAGCAAGGTATAGGACAGTGCATATTCTTTTGTAAAAGCCCATTGAAGATTAGAGAATCATAGAAGAGATCGAGACCGAACTGAAACATACCATGACTCATTACTAATTATTAAATAACTAATCAATTATAGTTTAATTGATTGATTTATTTATCAATAGGCCCCCCGTTTGGGGGATTCCATCCCATGTTTTTCTAGATTTTTAATAAAAATTATCACACCATATTTATATCATTCTAATCCAACTTCACAACAAAATGACATAAATATCCCTTCTCGTCTTTTATCATTTTCTCAAAATTTGAAATTCCCGTCAAAATTACAATTTATTTCCTACAAATTTATTATTATATTTGTATTGTTATTTCATTGTTAATACTATTATTATTAATATTATTTTATTAATATTATTATAATTATATTATTATTATAGTATATGTGTATATATATATCTATATATATAGATTACTATACACACATCAAACCTCCCAATGACTATCTTCGTCAAGACCAAAAATGAACTTTTTATCCATGTTTTAACTTATATTTTCCAACAATTATTTTTCATCAATCACAAAAACACTCGGCATAATCAAACCCTAACTAAATATCATATTACTCTATCCAGGATAAATAAACATGGCTGTGGTTCAACATGAGAGCAAATCATTGTCAAGAATCAAGCTATTCGGCGCTACGATTTCTTTGAAACAGAGATCAGACGATCACGAAGAGGCCAAAAGAACTGATTTAACGGACGAAAAGCGGCCAGACAAGATCATACCATGTCCAAGATGCAAGGGCATGGAAACCAAGTTCTGTTACTTCAACAACTATAATGTTAATCAGCCCAGACACTTCTGTAAGGGATGTAAAAGATACTGGACCGCCGGAGGAGCCCTCCGTAACGTCTCCGTCGGTGCTCGCCGCAGGAAAACCAAGTCACCGTGTGGGGGACTGAAGGGGTTGTCGGAGGGCTGCTTGTTCGATGCAACAGCTGGATTTCGACGAGATGGTGGAGGAGTGGCGGGTGGCAGAACACGGCGGTTTACGGCATCTTTTTCCGGCGAAGTGGAGGAGATTCCCCTCGAATAGTCGAAGCTATTAATGTTTCTTCCAGTTTGTCATGTAGTTTCCAAGAAGAAAACAAAGTATTAAAAAAAGATATTGCTAGTTGTTTAAGTAGCTTCTTCTTGTACATACAACCTATCCTAGCTTACAATTTAATTAATATTTATGCTAAACCCTTTATCCTAATTATTTATTATTGGACTTAACCTCATTTTAATAAAAGATTAAAATAATATTTATTGAAAGTAACATTATAGCGCGAGTCCCATGCGATAATAAAAAAACAACAACTAACATTAATTAAATGATAAAATTAAATTAAGAGTAATTATTTAAAGTAAGGAGGGATTATTAAATCGATGAAATTTGACGAAAGAATACAATTGTAAAAAATAATTGCAATAGAACAAAGTGGTTGATCTTGGGAATGTAATTAATCAGAGATTATGAAAAATTAACAATTGGACTCAAGAAGCACATACTAAAAGATACTTCATACATCTGATCTGACTTGTGGTAAAATGTAATTTTTCAATCTGAGACATAAAAAATATTTAAATTGATTGATCACCTAAGGAAACGTTTTAAAATAAAACTTATAAGGTGTGGCGTAATTTATTATAATTAATTATTAAACCATGTAATGAGATCTGATCCAAAAAGCATAAAGAGATGTATAACAAGAAGCGCATACTAAGAGACACTTCAATCCGTTCGCCCAATTTGCACCGCTTATTGGATCATCCAATGTTGGGCTATGTAAATAATTATGCATTGTGGACTGCCGTAAAGTTTAACCCATAAAAATGATCTAATAATATTTCAAATTATTAGGGTTTTAATGTATTTGATAAGGGTGTCAGCCTTTGCTGTGTAGACCTTTAGTTTTTCAATCATTCTATACTGCTCCCATCGGCAGTTAGAGAGCGGATGAGAGAAACTAAAGGTCTCTCAAGGCTAACAGTGTTGATCTGGAAGGTCAATGACTCAGATCTACAGTCATATTATCTACTATGGATTAAGGTAAGCTTCCGCTTACAGATCTATTGATTCTTAATGATTTAGCATGAGTTTCTGAGTTTTCAAGATGAGTTATCATCGTAAGGTTAATTTTCTAACAAGTGGTATCAGAGCCGCTCATGTTGAATCATATTGAATTTGTGTTTGTTAATAAATTTTCATGAATTTCGTAAAAGATTTACCATTTAGATTCAGAAATTTATGGTTTTGGGCCGCCGGATTATGGTACAATTGGCCGATCTATGGCTGATTTTCGTCAGCATAAGGTGACCCATAAAGATTGCCACCAAGGGACGACCACAACATGACCGATGGATGCCGGAAATCGCAGCAAAGATAGCCAAGCAAACGCGAGTTTTGTCACGGAATTTTCTTCTTGATTTTGATCGATTTCGTTCAATTTTTGGCAAAATTAGACCATGGTTAGATGCGAAAAAGTCGATTAGGTTGCATTCCATGCAGGGGAGAATTTACGTTGTTGCATATCCTCTGTTGAAAATATGGATATGGAAAGGTGGGAGAAATCAAAGTGCATGTAAAAGATAATCATGAAGAAAGCCATCCAGAAATATTCCGAGCACTATGTCTGAAAATATAGTTACCGCTAAAGATTTCCTTAAAGATATTGAAATGAGATTTGTCAAGAATGAAAAAGGTGAAATTGGTACGTTCTTGACAAGTTTAATTTCAATAATGCATAAAGATAAATGAAATAAAATAAATAAGGATAAATAAACTGCAGATACAGTACCTCAACGAAATAACAAAAGAATCCGAATAAATCAGAATATAGTAGTTGTTTCCTATGTGGAGCTGGATGACATAACAAGAAGTATTACATTGGCTATCATGCATAACGTGCTTCTTAATTTGGTTTATTCTGAGGCAAATTTATCTTTGATGCATAGACACACGTGGTGGATAGATTCTGGTACAACAACTCACATGATTGTGTCTATGTATGATTGTATGGATTGCCGAAAGCCAAATGATGATGAAAGACTCGTCAATGTGGGCTATGGCAAGACAGTTGAAGTTGAAGAAATTTTCATTATTGTTAAGGACTTGATTTTATTTGGATCTGAATGAAACATTTAATGTACCATCTTTTATATAGTATTTGCTTTTCATTTCTGATTTGGACAAATCCGGTTTCTCTTGTTCATTTGGAAATGTAAAATTTAGTTTGTTTCATGATTCAAAATTGGTTAGATTTGGCTATTTATTAGGTTAAAATAATCTTTACACAATTGATACGATTGCGTCATCTAATATTAGAATCCATGGAATCGAGTTCAAAAGGCGTCAACCTTTCTCTGGCGGTGGTTAAGCGGCAACCCCACCGTTTGCCATGAAGTTCTTTTGGTGGAATGCGTGGGTTTGGGAACTGGCATGTGCATTCTTTTGCCTCCGAATGACTGGTCATGCTAGTTCTCTCCTTTTGCTTAGAGTATACCCTTATTACTTTTATATTTGTTTTATGTTTATGCTGCTTGGTAGCTATATTTTTGTATGTGATTGTACTAGGATATGGGTGTACATCTATCTCTCTTAATGGCCTTGGTTAGGCGATCTCTACACTGGTCATATCGCTCCTTTTTTTATCAAGCTTGGTTTACTTTTATCGTGCTCCTTTTTGGTTGTGCTTGTGGTCGTTTTTTGGATTTATCTCACATTGTGGGCATACTTTGGCTATGAATCCGGAGCATATCGATTTCGTGCGCCATCCGGTGGAGTTCACTGGTTGACGGTTCTCCGTTGGGAATTTGGAAATGAGAGTCTGCTAGTATGTTGACATTATATCAGTTTTTAGCTCTCATTGTTCCATTCTTGCATCTTTCGTGGAAGACAGCTCCCTTTTTCGACCTAATACTCGGCTGTTTGGTTTGAGGGGATTTGATGTCGCTCGGGTTGTTGGCTTCTGCTAGCCTCGCTGTTCTACTTCTGCAGTGAACCACTTTATTTCTCGACCTATGTTGTTTGGTTGTGTTTGGCTTGTTCCCTTCAATGGGCATTTGTATCTCTTGTACTTGTGTTTTCTGTTTATATAATTCCAGTTTTAAGGTAAAAAAAAAATATCTATTGGCTGAAAGTGTCGTCTTGTTAAAGAGTGCTAAGCAGTCAAACTCTATAGCCTCGTTTATCATGACAAAAGATTTTATAGCATTTTATAAGACATCCAGTTGTGGAATATGACTGTGAAATTTTGTCATAGGACTGCATACAGTGGACAGTATTGAAATACCACTTAAATTATTTTGTGACAATAAGTCAACAGTTTTATATTCTAGTAGCAACAAGAACTCGATATAGTTAAGGGATATATTAATCAAGTTCCTTGTTCTTAAAGAAAGAGTTCAGAGTGGACAATGTTTACAAAGCACATCAGTGCAAACTCTGTTATTGTCGATCCACTTACTAAGGTAACACCACCCATGAACACACGGCTAGTTTGTGCGTTGTTTCAGTTAAGGTTATTCGATTTTTTGTGGTAGATTGTAATTTTAAATGCTTGTATAAACATTTATGATTTATTTGGCTTATGGATATTTAAGGTTATTTTCTACAGAAATAAAGTTTTTGGTTCATTTACACTCTGACTCTGTTATGATTTGATCTCACTAAGGTTTAAGGGAGGAACAGTTGGAAATATGTATGTTAAGATCACACTACATAAAATTTCCATGCTACGCATCCACATCATAATACCTGTCATTCAGATATATTGGTATATGTGACCATTGATGGGTCGAGTTACGATATCTGTAACAAAGGTCGCTTTGATCCTATGATTGATGGACAAGATTAGTTATAGATACATTTCGGTAATGGCAGCAAAGTTGAGCTCATTCGGTTAATTTTTTACAATTCATAATTATATGGTCTCACATATAGCCCAAGTGGGAGATTGTTCGTCATTAGTCCAACGTTGGACTTAATGTATCTGATAAGGGTGTCGACATTTAATGTATAGAGACAAGTGAGCTTTTCTATTTGATTGATATGCTTAAATAAAAACCCAAATATATATGTATACAAGGGGGCATGGTCCACAGGTCACACAATAGTTTTTTCGGTCAGTCTATACTGCTCCCGTCGACAGTTAAAGAGCGAATGAGAGAAACTAAAGGACTCTCAATGCTAATCATGTTAATCTGGAAGACCAACGACTCAGATCTATCATCTACTATGGATTAATGTACACTTTCACTTACAGATCTATTGATTCTTAATGATTTAACATGAGTTTCAAGGTTTTCAAGATGAATTATCATCATAAGGTTAATTTTCTAAGATCGCTCGCTTATGTGAATTTCGTATCAAATAAAAAGATGATTAGTTAAATAATTTGAAAAGATTAATTTATATTGTTCGTAATGAATTAAAATGACTTCTTTAATAGATTCTTTTAGTTTTATTTCACATGTAAATTAGCTTTGCGCAACATGTAAAACTAACCGTCCAGACCAACTAAATAAATCAATGGGATTGAAATGAAAGAATGCAAATTAAATTGTGCATTCGACGTCTCAGATTAAATTTTGTTTTGATCCCGTTGGATGAGCCAATCAAGTTGTTGGATGAGCCAATCAAGTCGTCCCCACCCAAACCAACCCACGTACACACAACGATAAAAAAAAATAAAAAATTAGAAAGAAAGACATGGCAAGGGAGTGGGATTTCAAAAAGTCTGGTGGGCGGAAGAGTTTATTGATGTAGAAGAGAAGGATCAAGATGGAAGAGAGAGTCTATCGCCATAGAAAACATGCAGAACCAATAGAGATGACCACATCCAAAACAAACAACGTCAGGAAGAGACTAGTTTGATAAAGACTTTGTGTGTAGTAGGCAGGGGCGGCCGTACATGAAGACTTACTCTCCCTCGAAAATTAATATTTTTTATATTATCTCCTAAAATTACATTTCCCTCCTAAAATTACATTCCCCTAGAAATATTCTCCCACATTTTTAATGTTTTTTTATATCCCTCAACCTAAATTCTAAATCCGTCCCTAGTAGCAAGGGTACACATCAACAAAACATTTGGAAGGAAAACGTGAATGAGGATGTAAGGGACGAGATGTTTCCTTAATAATCATGTACACTATCGTTTCCTTCCATTTTCACCGACTACAGGAGAACCTGAAATATAATATGGAGTCATTGGTTGGTGAATAATGATGAATGTTGTTGTGAAAATCCTACTATAAATATAGGATTAATCTCACTTTCTCACAGAAGAGTAAAGTACTGTATTCTCTCTTCCTCTCAATAAATCTAATAATAAAAATTCATCCAAATAGGTCTATTTACAAGGTAATATGATCGGGATAGACTTTCCTAATCTTGACACTTGTTTTTAGCTTAAAATGTGCAAGTATGATGCTAGAAAATGGCTACGAAAATTAATAATTAAATTTTAGTTTTTGTGCATTTAGAACTACTTTTTAAACACATTTCATGAATATATATATATATATATATAATGTAATTTTATGTATTATAAATATATTTAAAAAATAATATAAAATTTATAACAAAATATTTGCAGATAAATTTTCAGCTACCAAGTTTTATAACAAAAATTATTATGAAGCAGCACTCAACTGAGAATAAGGAAAGACTCGGTGTAAATGTAACAATTGCATAAAACTGAAGTCCTCCACGTAATATTGGCAAATTCTGAATAGGTAGGTACACAGTGCTAAGACAAAGGTGTGTCCTGGTTTTAGATGGGAGAAACCACATCCTCATGAAAAGACCAACATCACAATAACCACAACAAAATAACACAAAAACAGTAGGATGAGATGAGGCCCTCACCTCACCCTTTTTAGGAGGGCCGTAGGATCCAGAATGCAACAGTCCCCAGAGCCGAATATGAAGCAGCGTCTTCCATTTAAATGTCGAAATCATGCAACAAATAATAATCACTGCAAAGAAAAAAAAATTAAGTTCATTATACTAATCAATCAAGTAAAGGAGTAGAGAATTTCAAATGGTCAGAAATAAAAGGTGCCAAATATGGACTAGACAACCCACCTCTGCATCTTCGCCGCCAGCTCTTGCAAGCCCATCCGCCTTTTGGCCCTCTTCTGATGAGAATGAAATAAGTAAAGCTAATATATAAGAGCATCAAACAAATTTGAGAGCCTCTTTTATGACGACACAAGAACGAAAAATTACAAGCAAAATCAGAACATTTGAATCCAGAATTTAATTAGTATATGAGCCAGCATGCCCTGGCAGATTCAAGTTTCTTTTGAAATTAACCACATCGAATCCAAATTTGAACACGCAGGAATTGGTGCTATCCTTAAAATAGACCACACAAGAAATGTATGGTGTATTACCCCAACAATTCCACAACTTTTAACCATGATTCAGAACCGTCTTTGTGTAATAAAGAGTGGCTCATATCTTTTATGATGACACAAGAACGAAAAATTACAAGCAAAATCAGAACATTTGAATCCAGAATTTAATTAGTATATGAGCCAGCATGCGCTGGCAGATTCAAGTTTCTTTTGAAATAAACACATCAAATCCAACTTTGAACATGCGTGAATTGGTGCTATCCTTAAAACAGACCACACAAAAGTTGTGTGGTGTATTATCCCAACAATTCCACAACTTTTAACCATGATTCAGAACCGTCTTTGTGTAATAAAGAGTGGTGTTTTAATCTGCATGTCATAAGAAGTTGACTCAAGCGTAAACAATGAAACACTAGATCAGACAACTAAATATTACCCTCCCTCCTCTGTAATGTCGGAAGTCCACAAGGTAAGGTTGTCTCTCAGCAGCTGCATAATTAATGTACTATCTTTGTATGATTCTTCACTCAACGTATCCAACTCCGAGATAGCTTCATCAAATACCTGTTTAGCAAGGTGGCAGGCCCTGTGATACAAGTTTACATGTCAAATTACAAGTGACAATTTCCCATGGCACGGAAAGATTAATTCATGCACCATTTCAAATACCTTTCTGGAGAGTTCAAAATTTCATAGTAGAAGACAGAGAAGTTCAAAGCCAAACCCAATCGAATGGGATGTGTAGGAGACAGATCGGACTCCGCTGCATTAGTGGCGGCCTGCAAGTAAATGATCATATTACTTCCAGTATGAAATGTCACTAAGATCAGTCATTTCTTCAGCATCAAACTATAAATTAATCCTAAACAAATGAAAATTAACAGATTTTTCAATCAGAAACGGGATAACATTTGTGAAAACTAAAATGTGTCAGTTGTGATTGCTAGATCAAAAAATTTTCATGCAGTTAGTCATTCCATATCATTATTCTGAGACCAGCTTTTGGAACAAAGGTTCAAAAAAAAAATTATAGGCATATCAGAAAGACAGTAAAAGCCCAAAACACAAATGTCATCATCATGGAAAATACCATACACAAATACCATTGCAGCAGAAACATGTTCAAAAACCCCTTAATACACAACAAATAAAAATGAACTCGATGTGTAGGATAGCATGAAAACTGATCAGATCTTCTACAAACAAAATCAAGATGAGCCAAAACTAAATGATCTTTTTTATTTTCACTTACAGTTGTGATGTAGTACATTCAATGCCATCAAATGTTTAACTAAATGAATAATGATGTATACAAAAATTAAATGGACTCTAGCTCGGTCTTAGAAAGTTTAAAATATGTGAGATTAATGTATTAAATAAGAGCACTTTTGAGAAATGTCACCCCAAAAAGATCACTCGAAGTGTTCTTGGTTAATATGTAATACAGATACATAAGCTAGGTGGTATATCTTGTCTTAAGTCTCACCTGATAGGCCTTCATTGATTCATCAGCTGCCTCCTTCCGCTCACTGCCTGTCGTAAACTCTGCCAGGTATCGATTGTAATCTCCTTTCCTACAATTATATATTTTACAAGGAATAAGAAATCTAAAATTGATGAACAAGAGTGGAACACACAAAACACCACATGGAAGAAAATAGGAAACGATGATACACTTACATCTTGTAGAAAAAGACAGTGGATTCAACACCTGATGAGGAAGGGATCAAATGCTCATCAATCACAGTCATGATGTCACGACAAATAGTGGACAACTCTGACTCAACTTTTTGCCTGTACTCCTTGATTCTTTTCACATTTAGTTCATGTCCCTTTGCCTCTTCTTTTTGTTCAATCGATGATAAAATCCTCCATGAAGCCCTTTGAGCTCCAATCACATTTTTATAACCAACAGAGAGCAAGTTCCGCTCTTCAACCGTCAATTCAACATCAAGCTTTGCAAGATTTTTCATGGCGTCCACCATTTCTTCAGAGTAACAAATAGAATCAATGGAGCACAAAATTGTCAGTAGTCTTAAAAATGTTTTAAGAGCGTGTGAGATATTCAAATGAATTTTAAGGAGCTTATGAAATCAAAGGTACAATGTAAAAACTTATGTCACCTAAAAACTAGAATGAACTTAACCTTTCGAAAAGATTGAACTACCTCTAATTCTTTACCGCGTAACTGACAAGCTTACCACTACCAGTAAAGCATCTCATAAGTTATTGGAATTCTTCATCGAAACAAATCGATAACACATTCTGCTATACATTCAGGCATCGGTTGGCTCGTGGGGTGAGATAATGAAAGGATCTTTAATATGAGGATAATAAATTGAAAGATATGGATAACATAACTATTTGTAACTCCAATTATTTAAGAACTCGAGCCAAACACCGGATGAAACGAGGATGTGGGTCTTATTCATCGCACCAAATGGTGTTTCATATGATATTCTCACTCAACGTCTGTCTCATTTCTACATGCCAACAGGTTGGATAATTTTTCTTTTCTTAACATTGTCAAGAAAATATTTCGATATAAGACTCTTTACATTTCAAATTAAATTATAACTTTCTTCCTAACAACAATTAATTTCCTAGCATTATTTTCTCAACGCATTCCATACTAATTTCAGAAAATCATATATTACTTGGACTTTCGGAATACCTAAGGGGTAGTGTCTATAATTCATTGTGTCACATTAATGTTTTCCTTCCATCACAGCTCTAGTTTCACATTGTAATAAGATTTTTCATCAGTCCTATTTTGTGAATTTTATCAGTGCGGTTTTATTGCCTAATAAACAAAATTGTAGTTGTTTTTCATCGATAAAACTATTGACTAGGGAATTGCATAGGACAATAACAAGTCCTAATAAAAAAGCACACCATTTGATGTTGTTATTAAGACAATAACAAGTCTTAATAAAAAAACACACCATTTGATGAGTATAAAGCCTAATCAAACGCCTACTAACTCACTAAGTATTATTTCAAGAATCAGAAAACAGATATACACTCTGACGAGTGCAGCTATATACCAACATCATGAAGTAAAAATAAGCTGAAACCACTTCACTCTAAAAATCTTTATACTCCAATGAAGCAATGCTTGATAATTTTCTCCAGGTTAAATTTGATGCACTAAAATGCGGCACCTATTTGCCAACAAGTAGATTTGATACATCCACCTCATCAGCACAAAAATGGAGAGTATATATATATATATATATATATATATATATATATATATATATATATATATAAAGTAAAACCATTTTTTGACACTATTTCAAGAATTACAGTACTCCAACCGGGTTCTCAAATCTAAGTAGTACAATGTAGCATGTACTGCAAAGATCGCATGTTGAACATTTTTACATCATGATATGCATCTGAAACTACTTTTGCCAAAAGTAATTCAGAAAATTATAGACTTGAATTAACGGATCTAAAATAATATTATTAAAATAAAAAAGAATTAACAAACCAGAGATTATACCATCGTAACGTTCGGCTTGCTCTGCAAGTTTGGCGATGTAGACAAAGTTTTCACGATCCTTAGAGCTAGCCATTTTTCCACTTATCCCTTCCTGGTGAGGGTTTTCGCTTTTCGATCTCAGAACTAGGTTACCTTCCCACTTACGGTGGACCTTTTTCTCTACTAGATCCCTATCCTTCAAACAATGTGCGTGTGTGTGTCTATATGTATATTCTGACGTGGAATCAAGAAAACTTAGCTGGCAATAATAATTTCTTATCAAACGTGCTGGCTAATTTAATTAAATAAAATAAAAAAAAATTCAAAAATAAAGTTAAAAAAAAAAGTTATCCAAAACTAAGGTAAAACGCGAACTCGGTTTGCGATTTTTACTGTTCACGTGTTTTTTTTTTTACAAATTATTCAATTTTTTGTAAAAAAAAAAAAATTGATGCTCAAAAAATTGAAGTCCAATAACGAATCCCCTAACCCGGATTACTGTTTATATCTCTTTAACGACCTTATGAATAATTCTCTCGGATGAGGTAAAGTGAACGATGTACGTCATTTTAGACTTTTCTACGATTATTTGAATTTACGTTTAGTAAGTTCTTGGTGCTTGGTAGTTATAAGAAAAGTGGTCCGATCGGACCACGTTTCTTAAGAGGCATTTTTTTTTTTGTATGTTGAAGAAACGTGGTCTCGGACCACGTTTCTTATCCCGTTTCTTAAGAAACGTGGTCTTGGACCGTGTTTCTTAAGAAACGCGATCTGAGACCGCGTTTCACGCTACTTAAAAAAAAAATTAAATGTTATTTTTTGAATTTTTTTTACTTTTTATAATATTTTGTTAATTTAGCCGAGAAAATAGTGTAAGAAACACAAATAATATTTTTATTAAATTTTTTCTCCCACATAAATTTTAATAATAAATTAAATCAATGAGCAATTAAATATCCATAGTATAGAATCTAACAAAGAGGAAAGAAATACATAAGAGATTAAAATTTTAACTAAAGTCAACATTAAATATTAATTAAATAAAATATTATTTTTATTGGTTGTATCGTAATATCGAGTTGATAAATTCATTAGTATGATATTTTATATCACTTAGTTATGATAATTTTAGTTTGATGATTAGTTGTCATTATGTTTGCTCCATTCATTATGATTTAAGCTTTAGTAAAATCTATTATTATGTTATAGTTTACTTTCATTTATATTACGTGCTTCAATGGATAAAGATTTTTAATTAATTTGTCTCGATTCATGTTGTGTTTGTATGTTATTCTTATTATCAATGTTTTTAATTCTATTATATCTAATTTGTGTTTACCTGCGACACGGACACATACTTTATGCTAGTTTCATTAAACCGGGTTTGTTTGATGATATCCTTAAGGGTAGTGCCTTTAGGGGCATCATCACCATTCATTTGGAATCTTTTTTTAAAAAAGAAAAAAAAGTTTTCAAATGGATGGTGGATGATGTCCCTTAGAGCAATGCCCTTAAGGGCAGCAACAATAAAACCATTAAACCGGTACATACAGAAACACCATGTGCAATATGTCATATACAGAAAAACTCAATTTATATTATCAGCTAGATTACAGGATAGTAGACTTCAATTTATATCCCTCTGCAATGGTGCAACCTCATGTAACCATCTTCACCCCAAGAAATCCCCCATGAATTCTTGATCATCCAATATTTCAACAGTCTGCCTCCTTTTTCTTGTCACAAGTTCCTTTTTCATCTCTAGGAGGATAGTTTCTTTCAGTTGTGAGACCCTTATTTTTTATGAACTCGAAAGCCTCCGTCACAGCCTTCTCCAAATCCAGTGCAGTCCACTATTTCTTGTACTGATAAATAATAGAGTTTTCCACCTGTGATCTTGGTGATTCCTGCCACAGTGTCTAACAGAAGGAAAGTTCCAGGCTCATGTATCATTAATTCTTAGTTTAGTTCATTACTCCGTTAAAATCTTACAATCACATATCAGAATGTTAAAGAAACTATTCTTCGATCTTGATTGTATATCAGTACCACATGTTTCACCTCGAATTGAAGTGACAGCTCCTTCCTTTCTCCAGTCTAACATCTGTGGACTTTTCATACGAAAGCAGTTGCAGAAGGAGATTTAGCTCTGTTGTGGTTTATAAGCCATGTAAGTTTTCCTGATCTCCTCATTTGTTACGAGTGCAAACTGATTATCTTTTCTCTTTCTCTGTATCATCCTTATACTTGCGTCCATATTTATCCATCCACAGCGCATGTCTCTCCCGGATAGATGTGTCTGGATCACGGGAGACGTGAACTTGGGAACCGATGCACTGATGATGAGCAAAATGGTTAACCTGTAACTTTTGCGACATATAAATACCATTGTTAACGAAATGTGATGGAAATATGGCTCTGAGGAAATTTGGATATATGGACAAAATATAGGCAGCAGCACTCGTTGCTTTCATAAATAGTACTAATCTACCTAGCTTTTGCGGCAATTCACTTTTTCTTGTATTAATGATCTCTTTTTACCGACCACAGGTTTAAAAGTCCGAAACAAAATCATCATGGGAATCAAGAATTACCTAAAGTATCCCATGTAGCTAGAATATTACTTTTTTTGTTTGGTTTTAGTTCTTGGGTTTACGATTTAACATTGACTCTTTACTGCATAGATATCCTAAAGTTATTAGTTATTTCGCAATTATTTATACGGTCAATCTAAAACGAAGCATTGCCTACGTTTTAAAATGTCAGCACTCATAGCAACCCACTCTGGATTGCATATAATCATTTCAGATGTTACTCTCTGTTTTGTGTTGATTTTCATTGAGCGTATCAATTTTAGATTGTAATTGTGAAATGAGAGCCAAGCCAGAAATCCTAAACTTCTCGAGAGGAAAGTCATTTAAGTTCATTAGCCAGTCTATATTTTCTCGTGAAGTCGACGTAGTATGTAAGAAATTGGGTAGTACATAACAAATTAATTTTAAAGTATATCTATAACAAGAAGGAAAAAAATGTTGTTTAGACAAAAATACAGCAGCGTCCACGGCAATTTTGAGTTTCCCTATCATTTGCAACTTACCGGCCATTCCAGGGACTTTGATCAGATCTTTGTCGCATTCAAACTACTGATTCGATGCAATCTTTCAAGAAGGATGAGCTCAACTAATTCTATAAGTACCTCGCATCTCTTGAATGGATTCACAGCACTTCACAATACTAATACACTAACAAAAAGTTTTCCATTCATATATGCTTTGGTCGCGAGAATTAATGGCCTTGACAACCTCTTTGAAACACATCGTTGCTGCAGTTGTCGTTTTGGGGATATGGGTTTCTCAATCCACAGCCCGCACACTTCCCGATGAGTCGATGGTTGCGAGACACGAGACGTGGATGACACGTTATGGACGTGTGTATAAAGACGAGGCGGAGAAGGTGAAAAGATTCAATATATTCAAGGAGAACGTGGAATACATCGAGTCTTTTAACGAAGCAGGGGCTCGGCCTTACAAACTTGCTATAAACCAGTTTGCTGATTTGGCAAACCCGGAGTTTCAATCGTCCCGGAATGGATATAAAATGGGGTTTCGACAGAACTCATATAAAGTTTCTTCATTTATATATTCGAACGTGACTTCAGTTCCACTGAGCATAGACTGGAGAAACAAGGGAGCTGTTACAGGTGTTAAGGACCAAGGCCAATGTGGTAACTCAAATGAACCATTCAAAGTTTTTGATACTTAAATTCTTTTCTCAATAGAATCATGTATATATTTTTTGAAGCTGAGATTTATTAAAAAGAACAATACAGGATGTTGCTGGGCATTTTCAGCCGTTGCAGCAACAGAAGGAATCAACCAGATCAAAACCAAGAAACTAGTTTCATTATCGGAACAACAACTAGTAGATTGTGACACAAGCGAAGATCAAGGCTGCAATGGTGGTCTAATGGACTATGCATTTGAGTACATAATCCAAAACCACGGCCTCACAACCGAATCCAACTACCCATATGAGGGAGTAGACGGAACGTGCAACTCTAAGAAAGAATCCTCTCATTCTGTCAAGATTACAGGTTACGAAGATGTCCCACAAAACAGCGAGTCGTCGTTGCTAAAAGCTGTGGCTAACCAGCCGGTATCTGTTGCCATCGATGCTGGTGGATCCGATTTCCAATTCTATTCGAGTGGAGTTTTTACAGGCGAGTGCGGAACGGATCTAGACCATGGTGTAACTGCAGTTGGTTATGGGAAAACTAGCAATGGAACCAAGTATTGGTTGGTTAAGAATTCGTGGGGAAGTAGCTGGGGTGAGGATGGATATATTAGAATGGAAAGGGACATTGGTGCTGCAGAAGGGATGTGCGGCATTGCCATGCAACCTTCCTATCCGACTCTTTCATGATTGTTGAAGCTCAGATAAATTTGTTTATAAGGTTTCTTAACTGGGAGATTTCCTTAATTCTGTGAGTCATATGTGCTGTTCAGATGGATGTATATGTAAATCTTGAATTCTGTGAGTCATATGTGCTGTTCAGATGGATGTTTATGTAAATCTTGTTATGAAAAAAGTCCGTGGTCCAAGAATTAATCTGTTTAAATTTCCCTTAAAATGTTGAAATGTAAACAATTTGAAAAGAAGATACTCCACTGGTTATGGCTTGAATTGCTCTCTTTTTCACCCCATGATAATACTTGAGCTTGACCCGAGTAGTTCCATGTTGCAAATTGTCTCCAACAATGAATCATATAATGTACATAAATAGTATAGACACTGAGACACATAAAACCACATGTCCGTCAATAATAATTGGGGTGAACACTGGGTAAACCACCGGGCTGACGCATTAGCCTGCAAACCACGTTAACCAGGTAAAAGGCAAGCCCGATGCGACAGGCTTAGACCGATAAAGTGTTAGCAAGGGGAATCGAACTCATGACCTTATGGTCCCGAGCTCACTCTGCTACCCCAACTCGACACCCTACTAGTTATCTCATTTGATCCAGCACGAGATAACCCTTCCAAGTTTGTCGGATACTAGGTTTTAGAGTTATTTTTGTTTAGGATTATTTGTCTTAGAAACATAAATAGTTTTCATTCTCAAAAGAAAAGAAAAAAACATAAATTTTTTTGACTTTATTATTGCCATTTGTCGTTAGACAAATGCACATTCTTCCTCCTACATAGTCATAGCTCCGGATCTGATGTCTAATCTGCGTAATCTTTAGGACATAATCCAAGAAAATACCCTCAATGGATAATTCTCTTTGAAAACCCGAATTCTTTGTCCTATCCATATCTTAACAAACTTGTGGAGCTCTTTTATCTCCTTGTGACTCGTTCAATTTATCATTTAACAGGCGATTTGATCTCTATAAATACCGTAGCTTAATTCCTATATGCATCCATTCTCATTCTACAAAAGCAATATATTTCAGTCACAATGGCTTCAAAATTTGACACAAGAATCTGTCTCACACTAGTGTTAATTCTTGGGATGTATTCATCATTAGCAACATGTCGAAGCAGTCTAGACCGAACCAATGTGGCCGCGAGACACGAGCGGTGGATGCATAAGTATGGACGTGTTTACAAAGACGAAGACGAAAAGACCAAAAGATTCAAGATATTCAAGAAGAATGTGGAGTTTATTGAATATTGGAATAGCGCAGGAACTAGGACTTATAAGCTTGGTATAAATTCATTTACTGACTTGGAAAACCACGAATTCCGTGCCACTCGGAATGGATACAAGAAGTTCCCTCACAAGAGATCATCGACATCCTTTAGATACGAAGGTGTAAAAGATGTTCCCGAGAGCATGGATTGGAGAGAAAAAGGAGCTGTAACTGGAGTCAAGAATCAAGGCCAATGTGGTAAACAAATTAATGTTTCATTAAATTAACAGTAAAATTTGAAATCTCCAAGTCACATTTGTAAAATAGTTTAAAATCTTGTTTGTACAGGGTCCTGCTGGGCATTTTCAACAGTTGCAGCAATGGAAGGTATCAACCAGATTTCAACAGGCAAACTAACCTCATTATCCGAACAAGAACTCATGGACTGTGACAAAACGAGCGACAATCAGGGCTGCAATGGAGGTTTAATGGATGCTGCATTCAAATTCATAGTAAAGAACAAAGGTCTCACCACAGAATCCGACTACCCATATCAAGGAATCTCTGGCACATGCGACAGCCAAAAGGAAGCCTCGAGTGCAGCAACGATCATCGGCTACGAAGACGTTCCAGCCAACGACGAATCAGCCTTATTAAAAGCTGTGGCAAACCAACCTATATCAGTGTCCATTGATGCAAGTGGACCATCTTTCCAGTTTTACTCGACTGGCGTGCTTACAGGCAATTGTGGGACAAGTTTAGATCATGGTGTTACGGCGGTTGGATACGGTAAGACAGAAAATGGGACGAAATATTGGCTGGTTAAGAATTCTTGGGGATCAGATTGGGGTGAGGGGGGGTATGTAAGACTTGAGAAAGATGTCGAGTCTAAGGAAGGGATGTGTGGGATTGCCATGCAAGCTTCTTATCCGACTGCTTGAGAAATGCTTCTTGTTTTTCGAACCTGTGTTAACAAGCCGAGACGAGGGCCGAATCTGTGACTATTTTACTTTTTTTTTTGAAGTTGTGTGGAGTGTGCATAATAATAATGATGCATGTGCCAATTAGCAAACACATTCATCAATAGACACACAGATAACCCAATCATGCAGGCATTAGTATGTTTATTCGCACGATGGTCCACAACTTTTCAACCCTTATAAATTGAACCCCAACAATTCATTTTCTACAGTATTCGGTCCAAATCCTTTATTTTCTTCATACTTTCATTTCTGTCCTATATTTTTTTTTTCAAAAAAAAAAAATATAGGACAGATTAGATTTTCTATAACATGAAATGTTAATCTTGAATTTTTAAGATCATGAGCGCTTAAATCCAAAAGTAAGATAAATCTAAATATATTTATAGTGTTAAATCAACCCGGAGAAGGAACTAGACAACTTGTTGTTGATATATAGAATACGAGATTTATAGTATTATTGTCTCGTAATAAAGATCGTTGTCGTTTGGGAGACGAACTTACTAAAACCATGATAATCATGGTTAAACAATATCGATTTACGGACAAAAAGATCAACTCTTATTTCAACCAATCAATTATATTGTTACTTTTATAAAAAAAACTTGGCTAATTTAATTTAATATAATAAAAAAGAAAAAAAATTCAAAAAATAACGTTAATTAAAAAAATTTAACATTCTATTGTAATTCGCGATCTCGGTATGCGAATTCAACTGTTCTAAAGTTGCAATCTCGGTAAGCGAATTTAACTGTTCTAAAGTTGCAATCTCGGTATGCGAATTTAACTGTTTTAAAATTACACTCGCGAATTTAACTATTTTAAATTTTAAACAAATAATTTTTTATAAAGTTTCAATTCAATATACAATTTCTAATTAGAATGCATCAAATATATTTGTGTTTAAAACATTAGGGACTGGACTGGGTCCTAAAATATTAAGGAATAAAAATAATAATTTTTTTGTAATGTTGCATTTCAATATACAATTTTTAATTATAATGTATCAAATATATTTGTATTTAATTACAATTATTTTATCCCTAATATTTTCAGGACTGGTTCAGTCCACAATGTTTTAAACCACATAAATAGTTGAAATATGAATTGATGATCTGAAATAGTACACATAAAAATAAATATATTATTATTTATATTGAACTCTAAATATTTCATCCGGTCCCACAAGCACGTCTATGTATCTCTCGTTGTCTTCTAGATGACTCAGCTTCCTCTACATTACGTGTTTGTTATTGAGGATGTCTAATCTTAGCGCTGGACTCACCAATATCATGATATTGTGGAGTCAAGTCGGAGAATATAACAGGTGAGAGATCAAAATGTGGACGTGGATATGTAGAACCGGGTACCTCATTTACGGATCTTCTGCTTCGTGTACCCGGTCCTACACAGTCACACCCACATTTTGATATTTCATATGTTACATTCTCCGACTTGACTCCATAATATCATGATATTGATGAGTAGGATTAGACCTCCTCAATCACAAACGCGGAATGTAGAGGAAGCTGAGCCATCTAGAAGACCACAACGAGAGATATATAGACGTGCTTGTGGGACCGGAAGAAATATTTAGAGTTCAATGTAAAGTCATATATTTATTTCTGTGTGTACTATTTCAGATCATCTATTCATATTTCAACTATTTATGTGGTTTAAAACATTATGGACTGAACCGGCCTGAAAATATTAGGGATTAAAAAAAATTATAATTAAATACAAATATATTTGACACGTTCTAATTAAAAATTGTATATTGAAATGCAACTTTACAAAATAAATTATTATTTTTATTCCTTAATATTTTCAGGACCCGATCCAGTCCCTAATGTTTTAAACACAAATATCTGATCATTCTAATTAGAAATTGTATATTGAATTGAAACTTTATAAAAAATTATTTGTTTAAAATTTAAAATAGTTAAATTCGCGAGTGTAATTTTAAAATAGTTAAATTCGCATACCGAGATTGCAACTTTAAAACAGTTAAATTCGCATACCGAGATTGCAACTTTAGAACAGTTGAATTCGCATACCGAGATCGCGAATTACAATAAAATGTTAAATTTTTTTAATTAACGTTATTTTTTGAATTTTTTTTCTTTTTTATTATATTAAATTAAATTTTGTAGCCATTTTCGTTCGTTTCCCAAAACTAATTATTTATTTAACAAACAGTTGGTTACGATTAAGAAATAGTTAATAACTAATAATTCATTTGATTTGAAGGAAAGTATTAGAAATCTAACCATTTGTAATTCATGAATTTGAAATGACATGTAGTTGGTTGTCATTTCAAATCCCCAAAATACAAAGGAAAATGCATTGCAAAAAGAAGAGGAAATTGAAATACACACTTCAAATTTTTACCCAAACACAAATAATGGATTTGAAAGATAAATTTAAAATTCACTCATTTCAAATCCTTCAGTCGAAACATTACATAAATTCTTACTTCTTTGAAAATCATAGATTTTCTCATTGCGGGGCAATAATTTTCAATGAATTTATCACAAATTGGATTAGCATTGTCGTAAAAGGAAGACAACCCTTGAGCTAGAGGGTCATAAACTTAGCCTGAGGAGGACCAGCCGTGCTGGCTTGCCCAACCTATTCGAGATGTCAAGAACTCATCCAAGGTGTTGTCAACAAAAAAATTTTAAATCTCTAATTTATAAATAGTTGTATCACAAGTACAAGAGATGCCTGTGTATGTAACATTCTAAGGCCACAAAACAGTTAACGTCCCCAAAGTTAGATGTATATTTAGCATATTTCTTAAGCAACTAAACAATACCAACATAGAGAGGACATGCACTCTATAATTAGTTGCGGTGGATCTCTCTGTGAATGCTCTCGAGCATGTAAAATATTAGTTCCCAATCCATTATCGTATTTAAATTAATAGATTCATTTTATCTCCGACCGATGTTTAGATTTCTTTACAACAAAAAAACTGGTAGGCACATAGCATATCTGAAGGAGATTGCTAGAAAGCAGCAGAGGAAGACCTGCAGACAAGTTTCTGCTGATTATGGCACTGGATATTGCACGATCGAGCTTTATCCCTCAATTCTTGAAATGCTTTCATAGTTTCCACATCAAACCCACTCGCAAACTAGGTTACAAGAGAAAAATCAGAACACCTTATGAACAAAAAACACTATCCAGGTCCAAAAGATTGTGAAATATCACCTGGTGTACTCTAAATGCAAATTTGACGCCTTGAACTATAAGTTCTTCTTCTTCAGGACCACCACCACCACCACCTACTAGTTCAAGCTCAACCAGTACCCTCTTCATGTACTTCATGGCCAATTTCACAGATGCCAGTTTGATCTGCAATGCATAAAGGTGATGGGTGGGCCACCAGCACTATAAATACAAGTCCTTTGGTTTATATATCCACAGTTACTAAAAATCTTTGCTCCAATCTTTCTGAAATTAGCTCAGGACATGGCGAACTTAAAGTTACTTTAACAAATGATACCAAAATGGAAGGTCGTGCAATGAAGTAGATTGTTTTAGTACAATTTCCCCAGTTGGTCCATATCAGTTTCTTGCTTTGTTTTGTAGACACAAATTGTCCCTCGAAATGCATGAATCAGTGGTCATATTAAGAGACAAACACTTAGATGGAACCAAAATTTACGTGAAAACCCAGATCAGAGAAAAAAACACAGAAAGAGGAGAAATACATTAAGTTGTATGGACTGTGCGCGCGGCTATTAACTTTCTTCCCTATATTTGTCACCCCACGAACTTTTCAAATTGGTCCAAAACAGAACCAAGATGACCATACTCTAACACATGGGAATCGCAAATTCAGCTAAAATGAGATTACACATTTCCGTAGGGCACCATTTTTATCAGATTATTGTTTTTTCAAAGTGAACTGGTAAACAAATAAAGCACATCAGATCTAGAAACAAGACATGGGAAAATCTCTATGAAGCTTGCATTAAATGCTTCTATCACACGTCATCGATAAAAGTATAACGATGAGTATCTTAACCTCTAACAAATGTAAACAAGTTGACTTAAATAATTCATAGCTAGGAAGAGAAGTCAATTCCAAGAACCAAAATATTCTTGACGGGTTTCCTAGAACATTAAAAAAAAGGTAAATGTAACACAGACTCATAGAAATCTGAAACTTCACATGTGCGAACCCATAGAATTGGGCGATGAGGCAAATTCTTCTCGTAGTTTTTGTCTTGTAGTTAACTACTATCAATAATATAGTATGACACTTGGCGGATGAAGCAATGCAACTTTCTTTGCCCTGGGGACCATAACAAAAACCATATAATCAATGAATTGTTCACTATTTAATTAACTATTTAATAAGTCAAGGTTGTGGCATCTCTTTCCAAGATTCATTCCCCTCTATTAGGGGCGGGCAAAGTAACATCTCAGAACTAATCAGTGTCTCAATGGTAAGAAATTCAGAGAAATGTCAATGTCGTCATAACTAACAAAAGCCAGCTCTCCAAACTAAACAGGGAGATCTAATGATACTAAATTTAGAGCATACTTAGAAGACTTGTGGATACAAAGCACAATTTTTGTCGGTTCCAACTGGTCAAGTGCTGTAACAACTACCTTTTTATATATAATTATAGAAACAAAAACGCAATTTATTACTGAGACTGAAGGTTTTTTCAACAAGTTACGCTAAGATTATTCATGGTAATTGTAACTCATATAGGAGCTAGGAGGGCAATGGTTTTTGTACGGTAGCTGGTCAAATGGGTGCCTCACTCTTATTTGCTCCCAGACATCTTTGACCATTGGATATGTGTAATACCGCCTCGCATGTTGACCTTAGTGATCAAACGAATTGCATGTGCCACAACAAGAAGAACTAAAACATTCAAATCACAAGGAAAAAACTATGGCTTGTGCATCCATCTATTGCACAAATTATAGAAAAAAAAAACGATCAAATTCTCAATGCCATCGGAGCCAGGAATTTGGAATTACATGTGGGCCAAGTCTTCTCTTTCGATGTTCTGAATGCCAACTAGGTGAATCTTGGGCACCAAATGTGTATCTAGGTATTTCTTGTAGGATAGAGCGGCGAATGTTGCGAAAAGAGATAATATGTATGCGCTTATGAAAAGAAGTATACCTGGATTACAAAACCAGAATCCAGCATCCAATTTATTGGAATTTGAAACACTTTGTACCGCTTGGTGGCAGATTCCCTCATTCTTGAAAGATTATAAGCACCATGTTCCAATCTTCTCCAAACCAAGTAGTATAATTGGGAAAAAAGGAAATTTTTAAGTTTGATAACCATTTGAAAATGATACAAAAAGACTTCAAAACTTAGTAAACAATTCATACTTATCAAACAAGGACTGCATTTTCTTGAGAGCATGAAAACAAGGCTGTCTCGGATCATCACGAAAAGACGAGGCTTCAGATTCCATTTTCTTTAAATCACAATAACCAAAGGCTGCTTCTCTTAACGAATCAGCCTTGTGTTCAGGCCAGTCGAAGTGCTTTAACACCGCCCTTTCATCAACCTATATAATTCTTGAATTCATTTTTTCCTATAATATACTGAAAAACTAAAATGGATTGAATGAAATAAACTTTTTTCGGGTTACCAGGTAAGAGAGCTCGTCATCAAGCCATTTCACAAACGGCACGACATCTTCAATGTCAGCAAATGCTGAACATTCAACTTCTTTAATTAAGAACCTAATGAAATCTCCTTGTGTTTCTACATCTGTCTTAATCTGTAATTAAGATGATCCAGAACCAGTCAATCATTAACAGATCGAATTCCTGATGTCGTATAGATTAAACATAAGATACGTGGTCAGCTATAAAAAAAAGTATAATGCATACGTGTAGAATTTACACTGAAAAAACCATCAAACATGATAGAGAACTCTTCAGAACGATATTAAGATTATCTTTCATATCATATTATAAAATTGCAAAGTTACATCATACATATGCAAAAAATTATTTTCCCGACCACAACACGAGTATAATAACTATTAGTTCACAAATATTAAGGATATTTTTAGTCAATCTCAGAGAAAATTGGCACCGGCTGATGCTTTGAAAAATGGACATTAACATCGAACCTGATAAGATTACTATGTTTACTCAAACTTCATGAACAATAATGTGGGTATCCCCTGTGACGGGAAATTGTTTATGGACCGAAAATTCTTCAATGGATTGGCCTGTCATACATCACAGATATATCTATATATATGTAATAAAATTAGCCTGGTAAAAGTAGCACGACGGGTAATTGACTTAAATGCCCACATGGTTTCCTTCAATTTACAACCCTCAACATTACCAATTTGGATTACGAATCGAGAACCTGTATATAAATTCCAAGAAAAAGGGTATCAAGGGTAGAAAAAGACAAAAGAGCCATACAATTTCAATTTCTGCGACAGGTTGGCAAAAACTGTGTGGTAATATCTGTAAATAAATCCTCAAACCAGGACCAAAAAGGAATAAAAAGGAAACTTACAGCAAGCAAGTGGGCAGACCGGTTTTCAATCTCTCCTATCATATCCTTCGTCGTAGCCCCCGCCGACAACCCATCAGCGGCACCACTTCCAGCATCCCGACGTGTGTTCGAATCCCTCCGCATCAGCGAGTGGTAAAACTCCACAACCTCCGGAACTCGCCTCACCTTCTCGGACACCTTCTTCAGACCCCTGGAAGGCGGAGGTGGAGGAGGCGGTGGCACCGCTTTATAACGAATCGGAGGCGGGGGAGGAGCAGGAGGAGCTTTGATTTTCATCGGCGGAGGGGGTGGAGGAGGAATGTACGAAATCTCTGCCAATGCTCGCTCCGCTGAATCAGATAAAGAGTAGTCAGTAGGGGAAGACACAGATGACGATATCGGTGAAGTGGACGTTGAAGATAACGACGACAAAAGTGCAGCGGACGGCCTAGGCGGCGGCTTAGGAACCCGCGGACCACGAGATCTTGAACCCATTAATCCATCCGAAGTGTCTGGGATTTCCTCGGAGTTAAACCGGTAAATTCTCGGCCTTTCAGTACTCTCCTCTACCACACCAACAAATTCATTTTTCTTTACAATTTCAGTCTCAAAATTCGCATGCATACCCATTCCACTTTCGAAAAAATTGCCCAATATTTGATTTTGTGTCGTGCATTTTCTCAATGACTTTACGGTAGCACACGATTTGTAATTATGTGTTACATCAATAAGTTTAGAAGCGGTCGATGAAAACGACGCCTCCTCTTGCTCTCGTTGGCCCTCTGCAACAGCTAGCTTTATATCAGCTAACTCAGCCTGCATGTGTTTGATTTTTTCTGTATACTTTTGATTCTGTTTCGCAAGCTCCATGTGTAAAAACTCATTCTCGTCTCTTAGCCTATCGTTTTCCGATTCCAAGCATTCGATCTTCGTTTTCGCCCGTCCGATTTCCGAATCCTTACTGGAAATCTCGTTCTCAAGTACAGGAACAATGGCGACGGACTCCTTAAGCAGTTTCTGCTCCAATATTTTTGTTCTCAAACGGGACTCTTTCTCTCGTAGCTCTTCGATGAGGCGGAGGAGCTCGTCTACATCAGGTGGTCGGGGTTGGACTTGGGCGGAGGCGCGTGGGAAATAAACACCGAAAGATCGTGAGAACCCAGCGCCGCCTATCACTGATCCTTTCTGCGATTGCTGCTTGTTAGCTGAACTTGGTGCTGATAACAATGGCGATTTGTGCGACAAATCTGGCTTTGGCTTTGAGTTTGGTGGCAAACCCATCGCCATTTTCACTTTCCCAGCTACCATTATAGAGATTTCAAGGGAAAAAAAACTCAACTCTCCTTAACGTTCATCAAACCATTTACGGTTTATCGTTCCCGAAACTGGATGGAGAAAAGACGAGTCCACAATCTACATGGGTCGCTCCCACTTTATCTATATGATCAGACTGAATAGAAAGATTTGTTCAGACTTCAGAGTAAAATATACAGTTCGTGTCTTTGAGCTTTTGGGGGGTTCAAGGCACCCATATCGAGGAACGGCCTCCGTTCTTGGATCCACTCTGACATAACGAGGATAAATTCACTCTCACATACACTCTATTTTATAAATATCAACATATATATAAATATAATTTTTATAAACATTCGATTTATATAAATATTTTTCATAAATTCATAATCTTGGAATTTTTTTATTTTTAGATTATATGTTTCTCTAAATTAGTCTTATCAGTGTCTATAAATATATACATTTGCGTGTAATTAATTATTTTGACAATAGTGAAAACAAAATTAAATAGTTATATATATCTTTCTCACCTCGAAAATTTGTAGATATATGAAGACAATTTTTTATTATATATTATTATAAGAGAGACGAAATTCTCTATTTTGCAGATATGATTAAATGGTACCTTCCACCCTTTTGAATGTTATATTTGTTTTATTATTGTTAACCAAAAACTGTTATTTCCAAAATATAATAAAGAGTAATAGGAAATTATAAAAATCGGACTAATAAAATATGTGAATTTATAATAATAATCTCAAATTTTTAGAACTAAATAAATATAATTATTACAGATATTATATTTTAACAAAAATAATTTTATATAAATAATTTTAACAAATATAATTGAATAAAATTTATTTTTTAACAAATATAGTCCCGATTTTACTGAATACAAACCAAAATTTGCATAGTCTGATCTTGGAAATACAATTGTTTGGGACAAAAGGAGTACATTTTTAAGGAGAGAAGTAGGTAAAATACATTGTTTGGAGAGGTTTCACTTCTTATTATTCTGTTTTATTTAAATCTTCTGTTTCATAATATCTTGAGATCCAAATTACAATATTTGTATTGTTTGGAAAAAAAAATATGTAAAACATATATAATTTAAGTATACTCGTAATTCATAAAATATGAATACGATGATATCTAAAGCATTAGAGCAAAACCATATGATTTCCCTCGGGTTATACAATCTATATGCCACATGATGTGGAGGGGACATCGGGTCACCTCGACCAAACCAATTCGGCCTCATACAAACGAACTACTTAACCATATCATGGTTGAGGTGGAATGGCACCACCTCAGTTCAGATTACCTCAGTCCACTCGACCAGCAATTTAAAATATATAGTATGAGAAGAAAAAGTTTATTTTTTAAACTAGGGGAAAAATTCGTAATTTTTTAAATAAGAATGAGTTTATATCTAATTCACCTAGAAATCATAAATGGCAATGTCTTACATAATTCCTTGAAATTTACTTGGAAAAAGTTTGGGATACGTGAATTTGTTATAATTTATTGAGTGGGTAAGGAAGGGTCCGACGAGAAATTAATGAAAACATATAAAATTTTAATCCACACAAATATTTTAATACTAATGATCATCATCCCATTATCTAATAGAGAACCTTTTTCCACACGTTTCTCAATGAGACTTTAATTCCATTTTGCACTTTATTAGTTATCAACGTTTAGAATTTAATTTTGAAATTATTGGATCGTCTCAAATGCCCTCACCGAAATCAAACCACAAAATTATACTTTTCTTGGCATTAAACTCCATAAATTCCTTTGTTGAAAGTTTTCCCAACAATTTTTACAAGCTGTTTTATAAGACACATGAGTTACTCCACTCATTATCAATTGGTTAGTTGAAACTTCATGTATTCTTAACATGAAATCAAAGCCAGATTTTCACGTGATTGTCTATTTCGTCCGCATGCTCACTGTTACCCACGTTATCAATCCACGTGTTTGACTTATATAATATCACACGTGAGGGGACGTGTTGAAAGTTATCACACATTAAGAATTTAAAAGCCATGTTAATTATTTATAAGATATATGAGTTACTATACTTATTATCAATTGATTTTGAGTTGGAACCATATATATTCTTAATATAATTCATCTAAAATTCGACTATTTCAGAATAATCTTTAGAAATGTACACGACTCTTTGAAAATAAACCTATGACATAGTTTTATTTTAATTAATTTTTCCAAAGTTATCAATGCTAATTTTTACTAATGTCGTAATATATCGCTATCTAACAATGATTAAGCAAGATTAAACATGAAATATGAATAAAACACAATGATTCGGCAAAAAGCGTGAAAATAACAATCAAATCCATAGTTGGCCACATTCAATGAGCTTAATACTTAATAAACTTTAGGACTTTTCGTTTCAACATTAATATTATAATAATTTAATATTTATTTTATAAAGTAAATTATTTACACTTTCATATTGACTTGAAACAATTTCAAATTCGATCATTATTCTTCGAATGAAAATGATTTTTGTTTCGCGTAACATAGAAAACGAGTTAAATGAAGAAGAAAGTAGAAGTCCAACAAAACATTACATAATATTTAAATTTTTTTAGTATTTTATATAATTATAGAAAACTATTAATATTTAAGATTTTATATGTTATTGAAAATTTATAAATATTTTTGGATATTATAAAATTTTTTGGATCATTACCCAAACTCGAACGAGTCAGTCCAAAAGAGACAATAAATTTTTTACCATCTGGCTAGGCAAGAAGTTTCAGAACCTTACTGTTTTGACATACTAATTTGTAAGAATTACATATTCATCGTAACATGCACAAACAACATATGATTTTATTATATCGAACTTCAACTGGATTGATATATGTTGATCATTTTAACAAAATGGTAAAGTTTCCCTATCCTCTTCATTTCCCCACCAAAATTTATCCCAATTTAGTGAGAAAAGGTTATTAACCTTTTATATGATTTTCTTGAGCAGTAAGCAAAAATTCACCAACTTTTTATGCACAAAAGTTGTAACTCAGTTAAAATTTACCTTCTTTTTTTTTTTGTTGAAATTAGAATTAATTATTAGGTTGGGGTGGGGTGGGGGTCGGGGTTGGGGAAGGGGGGTTGTTCTATTAAATTTCGTGGCTGACATATCACTTTCAAATGTTAGCAGCTAAACAACACGAATGTGACCAGTAACTAATCATTTTTCCATCATATAATATTTTATTTGTTTATGTTTTTAATTTAAAACACAAATAAGGAAATAAAAATATAAATGGCAAATATTTTAGAATTGATATGTTGTAGAATATAAGTAAGAGTTCAAAAACAAAGGGAAAGATACATTAAACAAACACCCTATTGCTGGTTAGTGGAGAAGTCGATGCGTCAGCCTCTTTTAATTGTAGGAACTTGGACGGATCGAGATGGTGGGAATCGATGTTATATGGGTTGTTTATGATCGTGCTTTTTTAAGTCGATTTTAGCTTGAATTTTAATTTGGTTTGATTTGAACCCGTGATATTGTCTCTCATAGTATGGACAATTATTGATTCCCAATAATTTTCCATCACAATAATTGTTCTACTCTTAATCACATAATCCTCCCATCCCATGCACGTATTGGGCATCGATTGCGATCTGGCGCATTGAGTGCACGTGCGACGTTTTAAGACACACTAAGTTTTACTAAGTCGTTCACAAAATTTCACTAAGTCGCAAAACAATGTTAAACCTCTTAATTCTCCGACTTAATTCTCTGTTCTTTTTAGACTTTTTGAGCTCAAATGAATTTTCATAGCTCCTCCCTGCTTCGGGCTGGGATGAAAATTCTATTAGATGGTAACTAGATACATAGTACACACTATTCTGTAATGATTTCATGAAAAAAACATATTAATATATAAAATATTCAAATATTTGATGATTCTGTAATATTTTTAGAGTGAAAATTTGATAAATGAGTTTTTTTGTATGAAAATTAATAGAATGAACTTTATAAATATAATTTTTATTTTTATTAAATTAATTTTGTTATTTATATTATTTATTACATAAGATAATAATATAATTCTCCGAAAATAATATAAGTCATTGTAAATAAATTCATATTATTATCCTACATGCTGAACCACAGAGGTATTCGACTTCATTTTTCGAATACATTATCTTAAAATAAAATTAAATATTAATAATTCATTTTCATTTTTAATTCTAAAATATATTTTCGTAGAATAATAATTGTCCCTAATAGAATATCGGTATAAGATTAGAATTGCATTAGTATCACTGGTTATAACTTTTTTGCAAAATTGTGAACGCTATATATAAAAAAAAATTAATAGGCACATTAAAACACATCATCACTTAATTATTTTATGAAAATTGACGCACTCGTACATCTGATCGCGCACTTGTTCTATGTGACTTAGGTTCTGCCTTACAACTTATAGGAATCGAGCACGTAATATTGAGTGATGTCAATTGTATAATCAAATGTTTCCGATTTATCAAAAAATATAGCTGATAGTAATAATGTAACTCAAATCTTTAAAATCTTAAAGCAGTACAAAGCAACAACATTTTAATTACTCTCCCAATAATGATAATTATTATTTTCCAAAAAAAAAAAAAAACCAAATTGTGACAAATTACATGTTATAGAGGTACTACAATAGACACGAGGCCATACAATTAAAATATTGGTATATACAATTTTAATTTTATATACCAATACAATAGCTATGACTCGAATTAAATGTTTAAATATTAAAAGTAAAATTGCACTTCGAGTGGACTGGTTAGTTGACTATAATAATTTAATTTCTCATTTGAATTTAAAAAATGGGATCAGATTCTCTAAGATTTCACGAAAATATACTACTAAATATCATGTATGGGGTGGGTCTCAACTTTTTTGCGTAAAGATCCTACCTAATAAGATTTAGTTGGACGTCATTTGGATCTCATGCTTCCTCAAATCCCCTTAAGAAACAAGCAACAATAATATCAGATATCTACTAACTGTGTGTTAACAATTGTTTATCCAAATCATTCTACGTTGTTTTTATTTAGAATTGGAAAAAATTGATTTTAAACAACACTTGAGTGTTTGCTATTAAAGGAAAATGTATCTTAATGGATTTCAATTAATTATAAAATTGACACCGTTAAGCTTAAAGAAGCCAAAAGCATATTCGGACTTACTTCTCTACTTCTGCTTTTACATGCTATTTTTTAGAGAATCAATAGGAAAAATATGTAAATCAAACACCAAAAAGCTACTTTTTAGTCTGAAAATAAAAAAACATTTATGATAAGCATTTACAGACACTCACTAAATTTTTTATCTAGTCATATTAAACTAGAAAATATTTCAATAATATTTATATTTATATTTTCTGAGAAAATTGGAAAAGAAAAACAAAATAAGGAAATAACATGAGGGGATGTGTGTGTGTGAATGGCATGAAAAGAATGTGACATGGAGAGAAAAAAAATGAACTACCTAGTTTACAGTGACACACATAACATCAACATTTATTCTTACACACCAAATTATTGTCTTTCTCCATCCACTGATTACCCGTGAAAGAATTTCATTAACCTCCCTATTGTTTGTTATGTATTTTGTACAAAATAAATTATATATTTGTCTGTAACTTTCGAGAAATGAAAAATGTTTCCCAAAACTATAATCAAACCTCCCCTGTCCTTCGAACTTACAAACGTGATTGTTTATTATATATTGAAAATAACCCACAAAGGACGGTTGTAAGATTTTCGACAACTAAATTCTAACGTATCGCCGTCCTATACATAAATATATAGAAGACGATACTTGTTGATATATGAATACTAAAGGATACCAAATAGAACCAAGGTCACATGTTGCATCGGCATATACACTTTGATATACGTGGAGTAAATCATTATCCAATATCAAATATAGTTAGACTTTACATTTTTTGGTGTCCGAGAATTATAGAATCCAGAATAATCTGAACGACAACTTAGGGTTTAGAGCATCACTTTTTTTTCTTTACCTTGATTAATGTAATAGTTGTCGGACAGATATGGGGTTTTTTAATAATTTAACCCAAAAAAAAAAAAAATCTATTTAACAAAATAAGCTAAAAAATTTTTTTTTTATTAAAATGACTGATGTCGCCATCTCAGATGGCGACTTCAGTACAATTTTTTTTTTGTTACTGAAGTCGCCATCTCAGATGGCGACTTCAATATAAAATTAATTTTTTTTTGAAGTCGCCATTAATTTTTTTTTGAAGTCGCCATCTGAGATGGCGACTTCAATATAATTTTTTTTTTTAATGTGGAAGTCGCCATCTGAGATGGCGACTTCCATTTATATATATATATATATATTATTTATTTATATAGAAGTTGCCATATCAAATATCATCTTATATATATATGACAACTTCTATATATGTTAAGTAATTATATCAATTATGGAATGCTAAATAAAATATATGTTTAATATTAGTGTACGTTTATATAATTTGGACATAAAAAAATTAATTTACGGAGTTTTAGATAATTTTACACTTTCTTATTCTCTTTTTCTTTTTGTTTTGGGATGCAATTTCGTTGTCTACTTATTAAATATTATACAAAGATTTAAAAAAATACATATTTCAACTTTCACAAAAGGATCGTGCATTCCTATGATGCACGGACACTGATATTAAATTTGAATTAATATAGTGTGTTATCTATTATTATTATTATTATAACTATCATTGTTTTAGTAATTTATAAAATACACATTATTATTATTATTATCTATTATGAATTTGAATATCAGATGACGACTTCCTTATAAAAAACTGATAGCTATAATAATAATATGCTTATAAATTTGAATCTCATATGACGACTTCCTTATTAAAAAAAATGAAAATAATAATAGATAACAAACTATATTAATTCAAATTAAATATCACATTATACTAAAAAAAAAACAATAGATATAATTTAATAACATTGTACATCCAACTTCCATTATATATATTTTTATCGTGATTTATCATTATATTATTATTTTAACTAGCTTTTATAAATGTTATTATTAATTAATTTATTTATTATATTAGTATAATATGGTATTATTATTATTATTATTATTTTAAAGAAATAATATGATATTATTATTATTATTATTAAAAAAATTAGTTTACATAGTATAAAGTGAATCGTGTCGTGTCAGTGTCGCCCTATCAGTGTCTGTGCATCATAGGAATGCACGATCCTTTTGTGAAAGTTGAAATATGTATTTTTTTAAATCTTTGTATAATATTGAATAAGTAGACAACGAAATTGCATCCCAAAACAAAAAGAAAAAGAGAATAAGAAAGTGTAAAATTATCTAATACTCCGTAAATTAATATTTTTATGTCCAAATTATATAAACATATACTTATATTAAAAATAGATTTTATTTAGCCTTCCATAATTGATATCATTACTTAACATATATAGAAGTTGTCATATATTTGGAAGATGATATTTGATATGGCAACTTCTATATAAATAAATAATATATATATATATATATATATATTGAAGTCGCCATATCAGATGACGACTTCAAAAAAAAATTAATTTTATATTGACTTCAGTAAAAAAAAAAAATTGTACTGAAGTCACCATCTGAGATGGCGACTTTGGTCATTTTGATAAAAAAAAAAAATTTTAGGTTATTTTGTTAAATAAATTTTTTTTTCGGGTTAAATTATTAAATAACCCGACAGATATGTGCTGTTTTTCTATTTTCTAATATAATATTAGCCAAATTCTTGGAACCTTATCATATTTTAAATATGGGAAAATTTTGGGCCGGTATCATTAGGTAAAAGGTTTTTCGGCCCAATCACCCAATAAAAAAGTTCTTTCAACTAAGTCCATTTTTGAATAAAATGACCAAACTAACCCCACTTATGAAAACACTCTACACCGCATAATTAATTTTACATGCACCGCAAGAATAATTTTACATGCACCACATGACTCATTTTCACATGCACCGAGTGAATAATTTTACATGCACCGCATGAGTCAATTTTTACATGCACCGCTCAATTTTACATGCAACATATGAGTAATTTTACATGCACCGTATGAGTAATTTTTACATGCACCGCTCAATTTTACATGCACTGTACTAGTAATTTTACATGCACCGCATGAGTCGATTTTCACATGCACCGAGTAAGTAATTTTACATGCACCGCATGACTCATTTTCACATGCACCGAGTGAGTAATTTTACATGCACCGCATGAGTCAATTTTTACATGCACCGCTCAATTTTACATGCACCATATGAGTAATTTTACATGCACCATATGAGTAATTTTACATGCACCGCATGAGTAATTTTTACATGCACCGCTCAATTTTACATGCACTGTACTAGTAATTTTACATGCACCGCATGAGTCGATTTTAACATGCACCGCATGAGTCGATTTTAGCATGCACCGCTCAATTTTACATGCACCACATGAGTAATTTTACATGCACCACATGAGTAATTTTACATGCACCGCATTAGTAATTTACATGCATCTCATTACTCAATTTTACATGCATCGCATGTGTAATTTTACATGCACCGCTCAATTTTTACATACACTGCTCAATTTTTACATGTACCGCAAGAGCCAATTTTTACATGCACCGCATGAGTCAATTTTTACACGAACCGCTCAATTTACATGCACCGCTCAAAAATATATAGATATATATCTGATTTTCGAAAGTTTCACATGGTTCGAAGAAACAATCTGCACATTTCGAAAGTTTCAATGATGAATCAACCACCAAATCGTTCTTGTATCAAATGACCGATTCAACAATATAAGCAACGAGAATGCAAACCGAATGCACGAATTGGAAAGAAATTCAAAACAACGAGAATGAGGATAAATGAATAATTTCCTCAATTTTTTTAGATTCACGTTTTCTGCCCAAAATTGAGCGTTCAACTTAAGAAAATTAATCCAAAATTCAACGAAAAAGAATTCAATGATTTTAGAAAATCACGATCGAAGAACGCGATGCTAGAACAACTGAAATTCGATCAGAAGTTAGTCTCTAAACCAGAATTCAAGCAAACACCCAGAGAATTAGAAACAATTCATTGAGAGGGAACAAGGAATCAACAACAATCACAACACAAATTGTAAATACGATCACACAACACAACCTAATAAAGTGATTCCAAATGAAATTATCTCAATTTGTTCGAAGAATCCTTTGCAGAATTGCGGAAAACAAAAATCAGAAACAAATCAGAAGCTTCAGAGGGCGACACGAATGGTGGAAAGTGGGAAAAGGGTTGGGGATGAAGGTGTAGAGCAAGGATATTTTAATCATAATTAATGGACTAATTATATTAGGGTTTGATAAAATGGACTTATTTGAAATAAATTTTCTAAAAGATGTATTTAGTTGAAAGGAGATTTTTTGGGGAGATTTAGTTGAAAGATGTTTTGAAAAGTGATACATTCTTATAATTTCCTCTTTAAATATTTGTTATTTTGCATAGTGTCTTCATGCATTTTCACTTTGAAAATGGAGAACAATTTTTTTTTTCGTTCTTAAGAAGAGGAAAATACATTAAAAGAAGTGGGCTCTGTGCTAGACATGGGCCGGAAATAAGGGCCTTGCTATGGCCCGCCCACCTACACACCATTTCTTCCCACAATAATATGACAAGAAGAATGTGAGGATATGCTTAGTTTTGTTTTATGTTATTTTATATGACTATTTTGAAAATATAAGTTATTATATATATTGGATAAAATGCTAGCGTGTTGTTCGAATGAAAGGAATAATTTATTGTAACAGTAAATCGTAAAAAAAAAAAAGGTTTTGACATAACTTAGCTATTCACCTGAGATAGCTAGAGCTGTTAATTTGGGTCAACACGATCCAATCGGCTCAAACCCGTGATCAAACGGGCCTACCAATTTAGTTCCGCATCTAGATGGGTTAAAAAGTAAATAAATAATAAAAAGCACTTCAAAATTCATCAACCATTAATATTATATAATATCTTCTATTTCTTCTCCAGCTCTTTCATTTTATTTCAGCAAAAAAAGCTCTAGATTATTTGATCACTCATATGATAAAGTTGTTCTTAATACTTGGATAATATATATATAAAATATTAGGTCTAACTTCTCAGCTTAACCCGCGGGCAAACCCGACACAAACCATCCCATCCCATAAGCGAAACAGGTTAACCCATTTTAACCCACTTTCAAATGGGTTTGAAAAATGTTAATTCAACTCACCTATTTTTTTATGTGCTGAGTTGGATCAAACCCAAATTGTCAGCTCTGCAGATAGCATCAGATTGTATTGGCCTAAGAATGGAGATTTTTGAAAATAAATATTTAAACACATTAATTAATACTTTTATGATATCCCATGAACACTACTCATTAGAGATAGCAACTCTTATATGTATATCTTTCACCCAATACCCATTCAAGAATTATGATACCCCATGAGATAGTACTCATTGGATAATCAAGAATATTTCCTTTAATTCATATTTACTTATACTCATTTAGCAGGTCAACATGCGGCTGGGTCCAGAAATGAGTACCGCTTCTGGTCAAGGAGTCAAAGCTTTTCGATTGGAATTTCATAATGGCAAAGGAAATCAATTTGCCAAAAAACTTCAGAGTATATAAGTGAAAGTTCGATTTGCATCTTCGTCATGTGTTCGTTCTTGCCCAAGCGAGGCAAACATGTATGTTGCGGTATTTCGTTTGTTTTGTTATAGCTTTTGGCCTTTAGCTGACTCTTCATTTGACATCTTGTTACTTAATATAATACCAGTTTATGCTCAACAAATTTTTTACTAGAGGTATAAAAGGGATTTGGTTGGTGCCCAACTACATCGGGTTATGATCTGGTACCAGACTATAACCCGACCCATGTCCACCCTTACTATCTCTCATTAACTAAAAATACTGGTCTGTAACGTGATATCAAGGCCATAAGTCTCATTCAAGAACTCACCAAGCACAATTTCACATATTTCATCAAGGTTGTTATTTTTTAGCATCGGGGAGGGGATTTGTTTTACAAGTGGATCTCAAATCGATTTCATCCCAATAAATAAGATAAATGGTGTCACTAGGTCAAGATATCCTGGCTTTCATCAAGTTGCTTTTGAATGATGATTTATTACTTAATATTGGACCAACATACACACGTTATCCAAAAGCTCCAAACTAATTCTCAACCATTTACGAAATGCCGATGCAGGGAAAACCTCCATGACCCGTCATTTAAAGTCAACAAAATATTGTACAGATTCGATTTTTCAACTGTTTCATCACTTGCTCGATAATGTATCTTGGACCACAAGTAGGGAACAAGTTGGGATAACCGTTTTTATTCTGAAGAACGATATAACCATATTTGATTTTATATCCTAGATGTACAATGATCTGAAATAATCATTAATCTTAGGTTGTGTTTGTATGAATATATTTTATTTGAATGGACGGATTTGATTTGAGAATGAATTTGATACCTGAATTTGAAATGACAACTATCTTATGTGCATTTCAAATCCATGATAATTACTATTATATTTACATAAATTAATAAAGATATGGATTTGAAATAGAAGGTGTGATAAATTCATCCAAGCAATTAAATGAATTTGAAATCCATGGCTTCAAATCCCTCGATCCAAATGCACCATTATATTGTACTTAGAAAGAAACTTTGCTCACCAACTTAAATCATCACTACACATGAATTTTAGTATTGATTAAAATAATTATATTTTAATGAAAGTTAGACTTTGTGATTTCATGTGATATCAGAAACTAACATATTATAAGAGTTGATAGTGATATCGGAGTTTACTCGGTTTCTATTCACAGTTCGAAGAAAATAATATTTGGGTTTAATTATTTTTAAGAGAACAATGGATATTTTTGGATTTTATTTAGGGGAAATTACATGGAAGTCCACTTTTGTGACACAAAATCTACTTAAGTTTTGGGAAAAATCTTAGTGCATAAAAAGCCAAATTGGAAACAATTTTGTTGAAATAGGTCCACTTTTCAAATTTTCAAATCAATTGGGTGTTTTATGATGACTCTTTTACCCCTCAATAGTTTGATATATTGTATTCTATCCTTTAGGCTATTGTTTAAATTACAAAGAAGTCCATATATAATATTTAATTATCTTTATATCCTTATATTTATAAAAAGCAACATTTAACATCGTCTTTTTACAAGTCCCCGGTTTTTGCGATCCTTGGCAAAAATTGGTATCAGAGCCTAGGTTTATTCTGGAAATACTATGATAATATCTTGAATATTAATTTGTAACCTATACGGAGTAGACGATTCAAGAAAAATATGGACCCAAACGAATGTTCGAAGTGTCATTCTTACAGGTGGTATTTTCAGAAATTGGAAAAACTAAATCAGAAGCATATGGCAGAAGCTCAACGTTTCAGCCATAAATGGAAACTTTTACGAGGAACATGTTTAGACACACCCGGTATAAACCACTACAAGAAACTCGAAAGGATGGTTAAGAGGCTCCATCAAGTGAACCTCAAACTACAGTTCGAGTTAGCAGAACTTCAGGAAGACGATCATCCTGAACATGAAGATGTGGTTCCAGCCGCCAATGATCCTGTGATATCCCCGAAATGATTATGTGGGTAATCATGCAATTAAGGGTTGCTAATTATGAACCTATGTGTTAAAGGCGTTTTGTATGTGGGAGTGATTTATTTAATTTGATGATGTGGTTTAGGGAGCATGTTAGGTGTTTTTAAATTGTTGTGTTGATGTGGTAAAATAATAAAATATCTAGGAAAGATATTTTTATACATCGTATGAAATACCGGGACACAATTAAACACCACAAAACCACCCTACATGCAACCACCCCACCCCCACTTGTTGAACCCACGCCCCTCCCCTGTTTTTCTGGGAAAGCAGATGACTAAGCAAGCCACTTTACATGAAGATATTTTCATTGTGCCTCTTCCAAAAAGCTCTCTTCTTCTTTCCTTCATTTTGTCTGCAACTTGGTCGGTTTCTAGGAGGAAAGTGATCGGATTTCATTCATCATTTCATATAGAAAATCGAAGGGCAAAAGTGGTGAGGAGTCACATATTCTTCCCAGTTTTTTAAATTCCTAGCATGCTTGTTCTTGGTAGCAGATTCGGCATGCTAGTGTAGGGTTTAAAGAAATATTGTTATGAGTACTTTTATGTGATGTTTATGAGGCTCTCTGTATTTTTCCTTGAGCATGTTGCATGTTTTATGTAGAGGATTAAAGCATGTGAAGTATAGTGTTCGAAAATCTGGGTAAGGAATATGCCCTGTTTTTCTGTGTGAGGAGTGATTTTGAGGAGGTGATATCATGCACGTTAGCTTAGGTTTTTGGTAAACCTTTGATGTGAAAATATGCATGGTAGTTTTGTGAAGCCCTTGGCATGTTTGTTCGAGCATGCTTTATGTTATGTGTGGTAGATATAATAGCATGAAGTGAAGTACTCAAAAATCTGGTAATGAAATATGTTGTTCTGTTTCCGGAAAAGTTGGTTGAGTACTTATGTAAATGATCGACGTTTATGCATGTGGGCTTATGTTTGGGGTGTAAATTTGGTATGAATACACTCGGAGTAGTGTATTGTAATTGCTAGCATAATTGTTCAAACATGTGGTGTATGTTATATGCTAGATCGAAGGGTGTGAATATAGGTGTTCGAGAATTCTGGGTTGGTATTTCTCGAACAGGGCATCTCGATCGATCGACATTTTTTCTCGATCGATCGAGCGAGGCAGAATCTTGGTTTTAATTTTAGGCGTCTTCTCGATCGATCGGGAAGAGGGGCCGATCGATCGAGAGACCCAGAATGTTGAAAAATATAAATTGTTATATTTTGTTAAAGTTTTGATATTGGATTGTAATGAGACATCTAATATCGTGTTGTACACTGGTGTAGAGCCTTCACAGGTAGCTACACAGCGCAGGGGATAGAGTCCTGCAACACACCACATTTTGGAAAGGTACGTAAGCGACGTACGGGCATCCCAACGGTAACATGTACTTATGTTTGTCTGTGTGACACATGATGAATGCAATGTGATGCATTAAGGTTATGATACATGTTATTATGCATTGTGTTGCATATTATGCATTGTTGTTGCATATTGTGATGTGGAATAAAGTGGTGTATTCCACGAGTCAGGGCGATCACAGTTAAGGTTTTAATGCTTATGCTTTACCGCTGAAAATGTGGAGCGGGAGGGGGGAGGCTCGCTTGCACATGGAGGCGAGGTATACCATACTGAGCGAGGAAGAGATACCGCTAGTATGAAGAAGCGAGTATGCGATACCGCTTGTTTTGAGATTATGAAAGCATTAAAATAACTGATGATGACTGACTCAAGAAAAAGAGGAAATGTCATGACATTCATTTGTAAAGCCATACATTCATATAATGTGTTTTATTATGAATTATGGTACAGGGACAACCAATGGGCGTTATAAATGCAGGAAATACAGGAAGTGCTTGTGTTTAGGATTGTGCATTTATGCCTTACTTTCATATTATGTTGAATATGAATTGTTTTATGCTCACGTGATGGGGGTTGTCTTTGTAGGTGCTTTTGTTGACGAGAACCAGGGTCGGGGTTGAAATTCTGAGCTGTAAGGAGTGCTACAGGATTAGCATGTTAGAGAAAATTTTGTATAGCTTCTACTGAGTAGAGTAAGACTATAATGTAGTGCCTTGGTAGGAATTGTGTTATTCCTTTTTGAAACATTTTGGTACTGTAATCTCTAAAGCTCAGGTTAATCAACACGATACGTTACTCTGATATATTCTCATGAATGTTTAAACTCTCCAAATTGCACCTTAGTAACTTGATGTGATAACGGGGTCTCACATTTAGTGGTATCAGAGCAGTGGTTAGATAACCAGGGAAGAGTGAAGGGTAGCCTTTAGAGACAAGTTGGCTAGGTATTCATTTGGGCATGCTTATGCATGTGATGCATATGGTTGTATAAGTGTTATACTAACATGCTTTGAATATGATACTCTTGTTATCTAACGGCTTATATTATGAACTGCTTTTGGTATTGTTGTTAACTCCTGTATTACAGCATGGCTGAGATTAATCCGGAGAACCCCAATGAGGAGATAGGGGATATGGACAGTAGGAATGCCAGTATCGCTTAGCTGAATCCTTTACCACCACCTGCTGTAGGCGTGGAGCCCAGTGTACAGATGTTACTGCCAGGGAGCTCAATTTGAAGCAGTTTCTGAGTTTCCATCCGCCCATGTTTGAGGGAATTGAGTCTGGTGAAGTAGCTGAGGAATGGTTGGAACGTATAGAGCAGATACTTGTGACTGCACCCTGTGCACGCACGGCATGGCTAAGGTTAGCCGAGTTTCAGATGGCTAAGAAGCCTGCTATGTGGTGGAAGACCACCGTTATGGAGCTGAGAGCTCTAGGTATGGCAGTTGACTGGACTGTATTCCGGACCCGGTTCCTTAACCGGTATTTCTCTGCAGCTGCCAGACAATTAAAAGAGGATGAGTTCAACAGTTTGAAGCAGGGTAGCATGTCAGTGTCGGACTATGCTATGCAGTATTCCTCACTGCTGAGGTATGTACCTCATATTGCTGTCAGCAGCCATGCAAAGATGAGGAACTTTCTGAAGGGATTGAGGCCAGAACTATTTGATAGGGTTATATCCAACAACCCCAGTTCATTTGATGACGCCCTGACACGGGCAGAGTTAGCGGAGATTGAGGTGGGCGCGTACAAGGATGTTGTACCCCCTTCTGTACCACCACAGAGGCCTGCTGCTGATAGTCTGAGGCCACGAGGGGATCAGTTCAAGGCTCGTGGGGCCTCATCATCTTCCAAATTTAGCGGGAAGAAGTCTCAGGGTCAGAAACAGAACAATAAGGGACCCACACAGGGGAGCAAGACAGTGGGAAGCAAGTGTAGCAACTGTGGAGGATGGCACTTGTCACGGGACTGTCAGGGTTGCTATATCTGTGGCAAGGTGGGCCACTTTGCTCGAGGTTGCCCCAATCGGGCAGGTCAGACAGACTCAGGGCCGAATAGGCCGAGGTTTGATGCTGGGAGGGCACCACAGAGACAGCAGTTTGCACCACGACCACAGGGAGGTCAGATGGCAGGACCGCCGCAGGGACAGGTGTATGCACTGACCAGGGAGCAGGCTGAGGCAGCCACAGAGGAGGTCATTGCTGGTACGTGCCATTTATTTACGTACCCTGCACTTATATTGATAGATACAGGTGCTTCTCATTCTTTTGTATCTACTGCTTTTGTGGAGGGACACCACTTGTGCTCGTCTCTGTTACCCACGCCTCTCATGGTCTCGACACCCACGGGAAAGCATGTGATTGCGGATCGGCTGTTATCTGATTGCCTCATTATTTTGAGGGCAATGATCTGAGGGCCAATTTGATTCAGTTAGAGATGGTAGACTTTGACTGCATTATCGGCATTGATGTGTTGAGCAGATACCGAGCTGTGGTAGACTGCCGACAGAGGATAGTATGTTTTCTGTCTGATCAGGGGTTCCAGTGGACCTTTTATGGGGACGGCTCTCGTCCAAAGATTCCGGTAATATCAGCGGTTAAGATGGCGCGATTATTGAAGCGCGGCCACACAGGTTACATCATTTATGCTGTGGATGTATCTGAGGAAAAGGAAGTGAGAGCCGAGGACATTCGGTTGTGGCGGAGTTCATTGATGTGTTCCCAGATGAGATTCCGGGATTTCCGCATGTCAGGGATGTGGAGTTTGCTATAGAGCTGCTGCCAGGGACATCGGCCATTTCTCGCGCCCCATACAGGATGGCACCGGCAGAGCTGAGGAACTGAAGGTACAGTTACAGGAGCTCCTCGACAAGGGATACATCCGTCCTAGTGTATCGCCTTGGGGTGCACCAGTCTTGTTCGTGAAAAAGAAGGATGGATCAATGCATCTGTGCATTGACTATAGGCAATTGAACAAGGCTACAGTGAAGAACAGATATCCGCTTCCGAGGATCGATGATCTATTCGACCAGCTTCAGGGTACAGAGGTGTACTCCAAGATAGATTTGAGGTCAGGCTATCACCAGGTACGGGTTAGAGCTGGTGATGTCCAAAAGACGGCTTTTAGAACTCGGTATGGGCACTATGAGTTCTTGGTGATGCCATTCGGGGTGACGAATGCCCCTGCTACATTTATGAGCCTGATGAACAGAGATTTCAGGAGTACCTCGATCAGTTTGTGATCGTGTTCATTGATGACATCCTGGTCTATTCAAGGAATGAGAAGGATCATGCCGATCATCTGAGGATAGTGCTCCAGATCCTCAGAGATCATCAGTTGTACGCCAAACTCAGCAAGTGTGAGTTTTGGCTGAGCAGTGTAGCCTTCTTGGGCCATATCAAATCACGAGAGGGGACATCAGTAGACCCGAGGAAGATAGAGGCAATTATGGATTGGTCTGCCCCTACTTCAGTCAGTGAGATTCGAAGTTTTCTTGGTCTGGCTGGCTATTATCGACGTTTTGTCGAGGGTTTCTCAAAGATCGCCAAGCCACTTACACAGCTGACTCAGAAGGGAGTCCCATTCTGTTGGACAGAGGCTTGTGAGCAGAGTTTCAGGGAATTAAAGCACAGACTGACTACTGCACCAGTTCTAGTGATTCCCAAGGAGAACAAAGGATTTGTTCTTTATACCGACGCATCGCTACAGGGATTAGGGTGCGTACTGATGCAGGACAGACATGTAGTGGCTTATGCTTCGAGACAGTTGAAGCCACACGAGACGAGGTATCCAGTCCATGATCTGGAGTTGGCAGCTATAGTGTTCGCCTTGAAGATATGGCGACACTATTTATACGGTACCTCATTTACCATCTTCACTGATCACAAGAGCCTGAAGTTCTTGTTTACACAGGCTGAGCTGAACATGAGGCAGAGGAGATGGATGGACCTGCTGAAGGATTATGATTGTGAAATCCTATACCATCCCGGGAAAGCAAATCTGACAGCCGACGCCCTGAGTCGGAAGGTGCGGAGCACTGCAGAGGATGCCATGTGTTTATCAGCTATGTTGGGCTCCTACTGCCATTTGGGATTTGATTATGATGTGTCTGCTTCACCGGTTCAGGTTTTGACTTTGTTAGCTGAACCTGTTATTTATGATCACATCAGGAAGGCTCAGGGGACCGATGTAGAGGTTCAGAGATGGATATTAGTGGTTCATTCAGGTCAGCCATCGAGATTCAGAGTGGCTGAGGACGGTTCTCTGAGACTTGGCGACAGATGGGTGGTTCCAGATGCACCTGAGTTGCGTCAGGGTTTATTACAGCGAGCTCATTGCAGCAGGATGAGTGTCCACCCTGGAGGGAAGAAGATGTATAAGGATCTACGCAGCCAGTTCTGGTGGAGGCGTATGAAACAAGATGTCACCTCATTTGTTAAGCGCTGTTTGATTTGTCAGCAGGTGAAGGCTGAGAGGCAGAGGCCTGGAGGTGAACTAAGGAGTTTGGAGATACCCGAGTGGAAGTGGCAGCACGTGTCTATGGATTTCGTGACCCACTTACCGAGGACTATTTCGAGTTTTGATGCCATCTGGGTAGTCGTGGACAGATTGACTAAAGTGGCTCATTTCATTCCCTACTGTATGACATATACGCACTTGAGGATGGCACAGTTATATGTCAGAGATGTGGTGAGACTGCACGGGATCCCTGTTTCGATAGTGTCCGATCGAGATCCGTGGTTCACATCTCACTTCTGGGAGGGTCTGCAGACAGCTCTAGGTACAGAGTTGAGGCTGAGCACAGCCTATCACCCTCAGACGGACGGACAGACCGAGTGTACGATACAGACGCTCGAGGATATGTTGAGAGCTTGTGTGCTAGAGTTCGACATATCATGGCAGGACTCGATAGCCTTAGTGGAGTTCTCTTACAACAACAGCTACCAGACAAGTATACAGATGGCTCCTTTCGAGGCCCTCTATGGTAGGCGTTGTAGGTCACCCTTGTGTTGGGATGACTTGGACCGTAAGTCGGTTGGAGGACCAGAGTTGGTTCAGAAAATGGAAGAGAAAGTTAAGGTTATCAAGAGAAAGATGAAGGCAGCTCAGGACAGACAGGCAGCATATGCCAATCAGCGGCGTAGGCCGTTGGAGTTTCAGTTAGGCGACAGAGTTTTTCTGAAGATCTCACCTTTCAGAGGCGTAGTACGGTTTGGTATGCGGGGGAAGTTGTCTCCTAGATACGTGGGGCCGTATGAGATCTTACAGCGTGTGGGTACTCTGGCGTACCGTTTGGCTTTACCGCCTTCTCTGTCGGGTATACACGACGTATTTCATCTGTCTATGCTGAGGAAGTATGAGCCGGATCCTTCACATGTGTTGCGGCCTTCAGAGGTGCAGATTGAGTCCGATGTTTCTTATGAGGAGCGGCCTATCAGGATTTTGGATAGGGCTGACCGCAGACTTCGGAACAAGGTTATTCATATGATCAAGGTTCAGTGGGATCGTAGGGGTGTCGAGGAGGCCACGTGGGAGACAGAGCGACACATGGTGCAATACTATCCAGAGCTGTTTTCTGGTATGCGTTTATGTATTGTTTTATATCTTGTTAGCAGCATGTTTGATTTCGGGGACAAAATCTTATAAGTAGGGGAGTATTGTGATATCCCCGAAATGGTTATGTGGGTAATCATGCAATTAAGGGTTGCTAATTATGAATCTATGTGTTAAAGGCGTTTTGTATGTGGGAGTGATTTATTTAATTTGATGATGTGGTTTAGGGAGCATGTTATGTGTTTTTAAATTGTTGTGTTGATGTGGTAAAATAATAAAATATCTAGGAAATATATTTTTATACATCGTATGAAATACTGGGACACAATTAAACACCACAAAACCACCCTACATGCAACCACCCCACCCCCACTTGTTGAACCCACGCCCCTCCCCTGTTTTTCTGGTAAAACAGATGACTAAGCAAGCCACTTTACATGAAGATATTTTCATTGTGCCTCTTCCAAAAAGCTCTCTTCTTCTTTCCTTCATTTTGTCTGCAACTTGGTCGGTTTCTAGGAGGAAAGTGATCGGATTTCATTCATCATTTCATAGAAAATCGAAGGGCAAAAGTGGTGAGGAGTCACATATTCTTCCCAGTTTTTTAAATTCCTAGCATGCTTGTTCTTGGTAGCAGATTCGGCATGCTAGTGTAGGGTTTAAAGAAATATTGTTATGAGTACTTTTATGTGATGTTTATGAGGCTCTCTGTATTTTTCCTTGAGCATGTTGCATGTTTTATGTAGAGGATTAAAGCATGTGAAGTATAGTGTTCGAAAATCTGGGTAAGGAATATGCCCTGTTTTTCTGGAAAAATATGTGTGAGGAGTGATTTTGAGGAGGTGATATCATGCACGTTAGCTTAGGTTTTTGGTAAACCTTTGATGTGAAAATATGCATGGTAGTTTTGTGAAGCCCTTGGCATGTTTGTTCGAGCATGCTTTATGTTATGTGTGGTAGATATAATAGCATGAAGTGAAGTACTCAAAAATCTGGTAATGAAATATGTTGTTCTGTTTCCGGAAAAGTTGGTTGAGTACTTATGTAAATGATCGACGTTTATGCATGTGGGCTTATGTTTGGGGTGTAAATTTGGTATGAATACACTCGGAGTAGTGTATTGTAATTGCTAGCATAATTGTTCAAACATGTGGTGTATGTTATATGCTAGATCGAAGGGTGTGAATATAGGTGTTCGAGAATTCTGGGTTGGTATTTCTCGAACAGGGCATCTCGATCGATCGACATTTCTTCTCGATCGATCGAGCGAGGCAGAATCTTGGTTTTAATTTTAGGCGTCTTCTCGATCGATCGGGAAGAGGGGCCGATCGATCGAGAGACCCAGAATGTTGAAAAATATAAATTGTTATATTTTGTTAAAGTTTTGATATTGGATTGTAATGAGACATCTAATATTGTGTTGTACACTGGTGTAGAGCCTTCACAGGTAGCTACACAGCGCAGGGGATAGAGTCCTGCAACACACCACATTTTGGAAAGGTACGTAAGCGACGTACGGGCATCCCAACGGTAACATGCACTTATGTTTGTCTGTGTGACACATGATGAATGCAATGTGATGCATTAAGGTTATGATACATGTTATTATGCATTGTGTTGCATATTATGCATTGTTGTTGCATATTGTGATGTGGAATAAAGTGGTGTATTCCACGAGTCAGGGCGATCACAGTTAAGGTTTTAATGCTTATGCTTTACCGCTGAAAATGTGGAGCGGGAGGGGGGAGGCTCGCTTGCACATGGAGGCGAGGTATACCATACTGAGCGAGGAAGAGATACCGCTAGTATGAAGAAGCGAGTATGTGATACCGCTTGTTTTGAGATTATGAAAGCATTAAAATAACTGATGATGACTGACTCAAGAAAAAGAGGAAATGTCATGACATTCATTTGTAAAGCCATACATTCATATAATGTGTTTTATTATGAATTATGGTACAGGGACAACCAATGGGCGTTATAAATGCAGGAAATACAGGAAGTGCTTGTGTTTAGGATTGTGCATTTATGCCTTACTTTCATATTATGTTGAATATGAATTGTTTTATGCTCACGTGATTGGGGTTGTCTTTGTAGGTGCTTTTGTTGACGAGAACCAGGGTCGGTTGAAATTCTGAGCTGTAAGGAGTGCTACAGGATTAGCATGTTAGAGAAAATTTTGTATAGCTTCTACTGAGTAGAGTAAGACTATAATGTAGTGCCTTGGTAGGAATTGTGTTATTCCTTTTTGAAACATTTTGGTACTGTAATCTCTAAAGCTCAGGTTAATCAACACGATACGTTACTCTGATATATTCTCATGAATGTTTAAACTCTCTAAATTGCACCTTAGTAACTTGATGTGATAACGGGGTCTCACAGATCCAACAGGGTCTGGACCAGACGAATAGGATGGGATAACCAACCTTTCGAGAAATCGAGCCTGATTCTTCTAAGATATCCCAAGATCTTAGAGAGATTCAGAAGACAGTGCAGCGCTATGGTTACCTCCAATACCATGTCCCTGCACAGATCCATCAGATTCAGAGTCAGATGGAGATTATGATTAAACATCAGAAGGAGATTCTTGAAAACCTTCAAGATGTTCAATCTCGAGTGAAGGAATTGGAGCCAAGGCCAAGTCCAACAGGAAAAAGGAACAGAGGTTGGATGCCACCATCTTACGGAACAGAACCCCTTTTACACCAAAAAGGGAAAGCAGCTGAGGTCCGGAGGCCTTTGACGGAGACTAAAAAATGATTGCAGTCCTACGAGGAGAACTATTACATCCCACAAAGTAATGGAAAGAATCAACCTGGAAGATCTACGTGATCTTGCTGATTCATTTGCGGGATTAAATCTCGTAGAATTCAAGACAGGAGAACTTGTACAAAAACCTCCACCACAAGATAGTTTTGGGTCACACAACCCACCCGAAGGTGATCAAAGTATGCCACAGAGGGAGGATTTCACCTCATCAACTTTGGATCCCCCAGTTGGAGCAAGGAACCGTTCCCGAAGGCCCGATATACATCAGACGCCCTACGGGAAATCTCAGTTAGATCAAATCCATCCATATGGACTCATGCTCAACATGGATATCTTGGATTTCAAAAACAGAGAAGTTCTTATTGATGAATGGGCTTCAGCAATGAGAATAGCAGCAGGAACACTTCACTTAAACAAAGAATGATTCATTTTACTTCTTAAAATGAGTCTGGAAGGATCAGTCAAGATTGTCTGGGATATGGGAGATCCAGGTACCAAGGAAGAAGTTTTAGCCGGAGAGTCCCTGAAAGAAATCGTAGACAAGATGTCAAAATTCTTCAAAATCTGTTTCATTGGAGTGAGCTACTTCGAAGGAATGGAGGAAGAGAAGGCTAAGAAATACAGACAATCTCTAATTAGCCTAGAACTACATGACATCTGCTATGTAGACGAATACATCAAACTCTCTACAGAGTATCGATGGAAGTCGAAGATAGCGGAAAATGATGCAGCATAACTGTTCTTTGCCAAAATTCCAAGCCCATGGAGAGAAATGCTTATCCAGTAGTATACACTACATGCAATCGAGACGGTGTCCAGGAGAATGTCATTTCTTAAAGTTAAGCTTGCGGAGTGGTGCTACCAAGCAAAGCTCCAAAAGAATTTCAAGAAGCTCAGAGGAATCAACAAAATGGCTCATCTTTGTTGTACGGGAAATGATATCCCTACAATCATTGAGAACTACCCACAAAGGCGAAAGATGAAGAAGTACATAAGTCATCCATATGCCCGAGGAGGTAGTTCAAGAAGAAGTAGGTCTTCATGGAGACCTAGAAAGTTCTGGTCAAAGCAGAAAGCCCGAAGCTACAGGTCGGGGCAAAGATCAGGACCAACAAAGAGTAGAATCTCGTCGACAGGTTCTAATCAAGCTAGTTCTAGCAGAGCACCAACGAAGAGGACTTTCAGACGCACACCTACCCGTGCAAATGAGAGTTTCAGAGATTGTAACTGCTGGACATGCGGAGCAAAAGGATATATCTCTACAGATTGTCCAGAAAACCAAAGTCGTTGAGTAAGACAGTTCGAGCATACCAAGGAATTTGAGGATGCTGTCTATTTTCAGGATTTGGTGCATGTGTATCAATTTGAGGATATTCCCTCAGATGAAAGCATCTACGAAAAAGATATCTATTCTGAGGATGGAGGTGAATCTAGCTCAGAATCAGAGTGAAGGAGAGTTCCTTCAGCACGTGATCAGAGAAAAACCGTCAGGATTTTTCTCTCATACCACTGTTTCTCATAAAACTCTTATGAGGATCATGAAAGAAGAACCAAAGCTTCAGATGTACGATGGATTTACAATTGGAGCAATGAAAAAAGCCATGGATATGATTGGTCTTCGAAGCAGGAAGCATCAGATTATCCATAGAGTAACAACAGGTGAATTTGCGAGACCAGTGAAATTCACGGGAAACCAGATTGAGATGCAGTTAATCCCCTACAGAGAAATCCAGGAGATTAAGAACAAGGTCAAAAGAGAAGTTGCTAACACTCTCATGGATTCATATTGGAGCCATTAGAGTAATCATCAAGGCAACTTTCAAAGAAGGAATTGATTCGCCCCTCAACCTGGCGATCTTTGACAAAAGAATCCCGAACCTCAAAGATTCTTGTTTGGGAGCAGTGACAAGAAATCTGTATGCATGAAAGATGGCCTTCAACATCTATCCGAGGATTGCATACAATTTAGGAGATCGAGACTTCAACAAAGTTCTCACTTTTCATCAAGATTTTAAAAGAGAAGATTTGATGAAAGAAGTGAACATGCCTTACTCGATCACCTACAAGGTGTCATACACACTCTCGAATACTCATCATTCCGAGGTATTCTTGAGAAAGGAATTCATCGAAGTCCTCAGAATCTTCGAAGACTTCGCCAAAGCGGTATTGCCGGATATTATTGATACTCCGACAATAGGGGAGATCGACATAAGGATACATGATCAACATGTTCTAAACAGAAGCAGAAGCCTTATGATCGAGCCAAGAAGGATGTCTTTCCAACAGGATAGGTTAATCAGCAACTATCCGGGGAAAAAACAGAAGGCAGTCTCGATCAGAATTCAGAAAATCCCTGATGTATTCAAAACAACAGGAAAACTGAAATGCCCAGAAGGCTGGAGAGAAGTGCAGATAATTTTTGACATTACCGAAAAAGAGAATATCTTCCCTTGTGATGTCCTCTACTATTTGCAACAACCTACAGTTGGCAAGTATCAAGAAAACCTTCAAATTAGCGAAATTGATCTAACAATTGAAGGAACTGCAGGAAGAATCCCAGAACAACTCATTTTAGGGATTGAATTTCTCGAGGAACATAAACCTTGGGAAAGATTGCATGATGGAATGGAGTTCACGGTGGAAGGGAAAAGATATCGAATCAGATGACCACCAGTCCATTCTCCATATACATCTCCGTCGGGATGTTATATGAAAAATATCGGACAGAATATTTTGCAGCTTACATTGACTCAGGAGCTGGAATATGCACTGCCCGGCGAGAAATCTTCCCCAAAGAAGTTGGTGAAAAACTACCAGCCATTGCCGGAAGAAACTTTTCCAAACGGATCCTTATTCTCAATGAAGGAATCCAAGGAGCGGAAATCATTATCGGCGGAGCAGGCGGTACCCCATGGTACAAAGTCAAAACTCCACCTATTTATTTCCATGATACAGGCGCAGATATACTGTTAGGAAACAATTTCCTACAGACATTCAAGCGGTTCACACAGGAGAACGAGACCCGGATACTTATTTTCACAACCCTTTGTGATCATAAGATTATTGTGCAGAGACTATGGGAGGCGTTTCACAAAAAATTCCCTATTAGTTTTCACAACAAGCGTGGTGATGAAGGAAAACTTTGACACCCAAAGATGAAAGATCAGCGGAAATTTGGAGATGCAATTCTTCAGTTCCGACAACAAGGTCCTAGTGAAAAGGATTCTCAAACTTTTGACTGGGTTAATATCATGTCTTTTAGAGAGCAGGATGAGGAAAGAGTAACTCCAGAAACCCTGTTGCTACTGAAAAATGCTTTACGAGAAGAAGTTCCACAACCTGAAACTACCCTCGAAGAGCGAATCACTCTAGAGGATGTAGAACGGAAGATTCGTAGGAACTACAACGAGGATCCACTTGCATGGTGGAACAAAAATGAGCTCAGAGCTACTTTAAAAGTGAAAACTGGAAAAGAAAATGAGTTTGTTAGGTACAGGCCGATCCCCATGAATCAGGAAGATCGAAAGGATATGCAGATCATACTTAAGGAACATCTTGACCTTAAGTTAATCTCAGCAGGTATTTCTCCATACAGGCCGAGGACATCTTTGAAAAGAAGAGGCAAATATTATGGGATAACAAGATTCCGACGACCAAAGAAACTAGCCGAAAGTTCTGCAACATGGCTCATGTGGGAAGATGGCAAGACTACATCTGCCCGAGCTGCCCAGAGCAAAAAGAGCCACTGTTCGGGAAAGGATTCCCTGTCAAAAGGGACCAAAAGAAAGAGGACAAAGCAGGACCGGGCAACGTGGAAGATTCCCATGCGGACTGCAAAAACCAAATTTCTAGGGACCAAAGGGAGACAAGAGTCATGTGACTCTGACGATGACCACTATCATTATAAAAAGAAAACAAAATGGCAGGACAGCCTCTTCGGTCGAAAGTCGAAGGGACCACACGATACCAAACAAGAAAGAGGATGCATGCAATGCCGTCTGATGATAAACAAGAGTTGAAGTCCGGATTTCACATCCACATCCAGACTTCTATAAATACCAAGCCATTCAGGAAGCTAAGGACATCGAAAATTCTCCATAGTTTTCTGAAAATAAATATTGTAGTCTCCAAGCTTTTTAATCTTCAGCTTTCTTTGGTAATATTTCTTTTCTTTCTTTAATTTCATAAGTGTCTGTAATATTGTTATGTTTGTTACAAGTGTATGTGTTCTCGAGTCAAGCCTCATCTATATGAGAGGCTAAACAAGCCCGTCTCCTCCCAAAAGGAGATGTTTTAATGTAATAGATGTTATAAGTATTCCAGAATAAAAATAAGGCTTTTGCCCAGCTATCTCCCAGATTTCTTTAAATATTTTTTATATCTTGATTATACCTTACGCCCTAAGGTAGGAAACGAATTAGGGTTGTGCTGTGCGGTTTCTGAAGGAGTCGGATAACTGGCAGACTAACCTCGCCCGTGAGCGAGGTTGGATGGTGAGGAGCCATTCGTAAAACAGTCTGGAGGCAGTAAGTTTTTGACTGGTGGCGTTGCGACCCACCTCACTCGGTGCCGTTATGGTCAAAATGGTATATTCAGTTTGTTAAAATTTTATTGTAATACGGAACCATGTTGGGCCTTTTATTTATTTTTAACATGAACTTCAAATCGGGTTTTGAATTATAATTAGACGAACGTTATATAAACTGTGAGTCCTTTGCAAAAGTATGCTCTTGGGTTTCATCTCGAGATGACAGAAACTGAAGGATCTCATGTGCATATAATGTTTCTGTTTGGTAAATATTAGGATGAAAACGATGATGAATAGTATATTATGGCATATTTTGTTCTTTAAACATTTTCTAAGGGCTAAGAATGCAATTTTATTAAAGACTGGTTGGACCGCGTGGACCACTTGGACCATATGGACGACATGGTGTTATTATTGTCATTTCAACCAAGAATGGACTTTGATCAACTAATGTTTTTTCACTGGACTAGGTTAGATTATGTTTTATGAAAGTGTACCGGCCCGTAATTTTCCCTTTTATTTACTGGAATGAATGTCTGTTACAATATCAACTTGCCTATTTATACATTTGCTAAACTACAAGAAAGCTAATTAACAAAACATGATTTCTAGCTAATAACAAAGAAACGTTTCTTTAAACTTCCTCATAAGCTTGGAACAGATTTATTACACCAAGCTTGTAACATAAATAGCTATGTTGACTTCTTCAAAATGCCTTTATAAAAATATCAACTGGTTGTTCATGTGTTCCAATATGTAAAGTTTTTAAGAATTTTTTTTGTATCTTTTCTCGGACCAAATGACAGCCAATTTCTATATGCTTTTTTCTTTAGTGATAAATTAGATTAGCTACATCACAATAAACTGTCAAACTGATCGGCATTTGTGAGACAAAAGAATTCCCAGTCCTAGAGTGCTTTATGGTACCATTTTTATTTGTGACACCTCCAATTTAAAAAGTTCTTGAAAACATATAATTTCTAACGATTTTTATTTTTACGTCTTTAATCTAACAAGATTTTTAAAACTTCTATACAATATAACGCAATCTCATTAACATTTATCTCCATTAACGGAGAAGGGATTGTTGGAGTGTAACCCATAGGCCAATATCTTAAAGGTATATCTATCATAATGATAAACTGCTTATCTCCTCGTCACCTTCTCTTAAATTATCAAAAGTTATGTCCCTCCATCACCATAAGTCACTGTCTCGCCATTGGATTTCAGCGCGGGTATTGCCTCACCCGGGGAAGAGGGGCTGTTGACCACCAGATAACGTCTACTTCAGGTTATATATTTTTCAAAAAAGAATGCCAAGTCAAAATAATTATATTCTTGTTGTAAAAAAAATTAATTATATTATTAAATTAAAAAGAAAGCCCTACAGTTACTTATGAGTGATGATTACCCCTGCTTATAAATTAGAGACCTAGTCCACAACCAAGAACGCAGCAAAGCAAACCCTCCCTTTCTACACTTCAGTAATACTCTGAAAAAATATTTGCTGGTGAATTATCCGAAAATGGAAAACCATGAAAAATATGGTCGTTTCTCGAGCTGCAGAGGCGTGGCTTTCGAAATAAAACCCCATGCAGATTTATTCGCCATTCCTGCTCCGCCAAGAAACCTACCTCACAACAGCAGTAGCAGCAGATCTTGGCTTCCATGGGGAAGCTTGTCTAGAGTTTTTCCATCCACACGTATCATGGAGAGGTCCATAAGCCGAACCAGTAGCCATTTCTGTGATCTTGAGGATGAGGAAGTTGACGATGCTGACACTCTTGCTGATATTGAAGAAGGTCATGAAGAAGAGAAAGTAGTGCTGGAGCCGCTTCCTCTTCCACCAGCCCTAAGCAAACGGGAGAAACCACCAACGAAATCCGAAGCTGCTGCGAAGAAACAGGCCCCGACTTCGAGGCTCTCTGTTATACTTCTTGATCAAGGGCTTTTCACTGTATACAAACGGCTATTTGTCGTTTGCTTGGTTTTGAATATAACCGGCCTTGTTCTAGCAGCCACTGGTAAATTCCCATATGCAAGAAACAAGGCCGCTTTATTCTCGATCGCTAATATATTTGCCTTGACTCTATGCCGAAGCGAAATGTTTTTGAGGATTGTATTTTGGCTGGCAGTTAACGTTTTAGGGTGGTCTTTTGTTCCTTTACGAATCAAGACTATTACAACTTCTTTACTACAATCTGTTGGAGGAATACACAGTAGCTGTGGAGTTTCCTCGATTGCATGGCTGATTTATGCTTTAGTTCTCACTCTCAAAGACAGGGAAAACACATCCCCGGAAATCACCTGTGTCTCTTCCGCCATTCTTACGCTTCTATGCATGTCTGCTTTGGCAGCGTTCCCCCTCGTCCGCCACCTCCACCACAACGTATTTGAACGAACTCACCGGCTTGCGGGTTGGACTTCTTTAGTCCTCTTGTGGCTATTTATCATCCTCACAATTTCTTACGACCCGGAATCCAAATCCTACAGAAAAGAGATGGGATCCAGGATGATAAAAAGCCAGGAATTTTGGTTCACTGTCGCGATCGCTATTTTAATCATCGTCCCCTGGTTAACTGTAAGACGTGTGCCTGTTCGGGTTTCTTCCCCATCCGGCCACGCCTCGATAATCAAATTCGACGGTGGTGTTAAAGCTGGATTATTAGGCAGGATTAGCCCATCTCCCCTCTCGGAATGGCACGCGTTTGGAATCATCTCGGATAATAAAAAAGAACACATGATGCTTGCCGGAGCAGTCGGAGACTACACAAAATCTCTAGTCTCAAATCCACCGACTCACTTGTGGGTTCGACAGTTGCATTTCGCAGGGTTGCCCTATTTAACAAACATGTACAGTAGGGTTCTTTTAGTTGCCACGGGTTCCGGAATCTGCGTGTTTCTTTCCTTTCTTATGCAGCCATGCAAAGCTGACGTTTGCGTACTGTGGGTGACGAAAAACGTCGAACAAAATTTCGGAAAGGAGATTAAAGAATGGATGAGTGGACACCCTAAAGAGAAGGTCATTGTACACGACACGGCGGTACTTGGCCGCCCTAATGTTTCACAATTGAGTGTTGATACGGCGAGGAATTGGAGGGCGGAGGTGGTGCTGGTGACGAGTAATCCAGAGGGAAGCAGGGACATCGTTGATGCATGCAAGGCTAATGGGATTGCTGCATTTGGCCCTATTTGGGATTCTTGATTTATTATTACTAAATAATTAATCTTCTGCTTTTTTATTTATGTTGTGTGATCAGTGTGTTTTATTCTACTTCAATAAATATTCATATGATTAACTATCTTATTTACTTGCCATGACTAATTTTTAATAATCACAGGCTCAGTAATCATTACATAAAATATTGTTTACAATTCATAAATAATCTTATAAAAATGGTGGAATAATTAATATTTACTTTGGAATGTTTGGTGGAAAGATAAAAACACTTATATACCCTTATTATTAATATTAATAATAATAAATTTTATAAAAGTTATAATTAGTTTAATTATAACTATTTCAATCAGAATTTTTATAAATAATATTAAAAATAATGAAATTTATAATAAAAAATAAAAAATAATATAATTAACAAAGATCGGGGAACAAGCCAATAATTCATCATCTAATCAGATTTACACTCTCAATCTTAATCATTTGAAGTAAACATATTCTTATATATCCATCATTTGCCAGCCCTTTTCCTTTTGCGCAGTGAGGTGCCGTCACCCCCGCTCTCTTCTGATTGAAGGATGACTACCGGGGCAACCCGGGGAGCAGAAGGGGCGAGGAGGCTCGCTCTTCAACTCGGGACTTAGGAGCAGCCCTCCCTTTCCCTTTCTTCTGAGAAACCATGGAGGGGAACATCTGGTTAAACGACATGTCACCTGCATAGAAACGAAAGGCATAAATAAAGGGGCAAAGGAACGAATAGAAATTGAGCTCAGGTTAGTAAGGACGTACCGGGAGGAGGACTAGCTGGGTAAGAGCTTAGCCTATAGCGCCTGAATACGCCGTCTCGGATCAGGATGGTTGTGTCAAATTGTCGATCCCCGATGGCTGACATAACCCTCTGGTAGAATATATCTTCTTTGTATCGATGCGGGAGGGGGCGACCTCGGGGAGAGAATCTCTCCAGGCCATGGGGCAAGACCAAGGTCGGGGTGGTTTAACAAAGAAGTATGTTTCTTTCCATCATTTGTCAGAACTTGAGATTTTCTCCAAGAACTTACACGGCGGCCTGGACCCAAAGTAGAACAGACCAGGAAATGTGGTGTTCTTGATATGAAAAAAATAATGCAGAAAAGGAGGAGAGAAGGGGAGATTTAGAGATTGAAACAAGGCGGCAGCGGCGGCCATGCGCTGGTAGGAGTTTGGACTGAGCTGACTAAGGGAGACACATAAATAGTTAGAAAGATCTTGGTACAAAGAAAGAATAGGGAAGCGCAGTCCACTCCTAATTTGTTCAACGAAGGAATGAAAAAATCCCACGGGGGGAACATGGGGGCGGTCACCCGACCTAGGTATTCGTACCTCGTGGTCAGGACGAATGAAGTGTGAACGGAGAAGAGTCTCAGCCTCAGCCGAAACATGGGAACTAAGGACCTCGTACAACGGTAGTCCAACTCGAACCAGATCTCGAGGACCAACCTCATAGTTCTGGGGGGATGGTTCACGGCTGGGACGAGGAGGGGCTTGAAGAAGGGGGACGTCGGTAACAATATTCCCCACGGGACCACTACGGGTCGGAGAGCAAAGAAAGCCCCGACCCCGAGGCATCTGTAGCCGATCCCCTGAGGGCGGCCCCGGAAGTGGAAGAAGTTGAATCTGACATAAAAGAAAATTAAGCAGAGTCGAACTTACAGAAGGTCGGAGTGTACAAGAAGAGCAGGAGGTGATACCCCGATATCCGGTGCGGTTCAGACCCGAACTTTATGGGCTCGACCCGATCTTGTAAGAAAATAGAGATCATCCTATCAGGGATACTGGTGTTACCCTGGTGAAAGTATGTACTCTCCAAGACCTGACTTGGGCAAGACCTCCACCTCGGCCACCCCAGGTCGGCACTCGAGGATGACCTCCAGCTCGGTCACCCTAGCTCGGCCTGGAGGAAGACCTCCATCTCGGCCCAGTCTCATAAGACACTAGAGACTATCTGGTAGCGTTTATCGCGTACGCCCAAATTAACCCTCTCAAGTTAATAACAGTTATGAATGGTAGCGTTTATCACGTACGCCCAAATTAACCCTCTCAAGTTAATAACAGTTATGAATGCAATATCGTGAGTATGTGTAATGCCTCGATTTGTTGTATACACGTGTGATATGATTATGGTGTAATTAGATCAATTGGCGGTATAATATTGGGGGTTCGGGTGGAACCGAGTGATGATCGAGGTAATAAAAGAATGAATTACTATGAGGTAACATAAACAAGAAACATAGGAGATATGTGAGTTGTGAACAAAGATATGTAAATGATTTTATATGCAAGAGAAGGAAGAGATATGAATTGTGTAGTGGAATATGAACTTGGAGTACATTAGTATGCATTTGAAGGTGCATTATGCATGTGAATTTCATTTGAGTTACATGTGACAATTTGGTTATATATTAAAATAATCAGATTTAATTCACACAATACACCATAAGTCACCTAGTAATCTCTACACATTTTCTCTCATCCTCTTGGAGTTTGTTGTGGGAGTTGGCTTGGCAAGAACATCAAGCAAAGATATACTTTGGTAAGGAAAGTAGAAGTTCATGCTTTGGTATCATAATTGATAGATATATGTGTTTCATATATCAAACTTGAAGTATGTGAGTTGGTGAAAGAAAGATGGAATTGATATGAGTTATAGTGCAAAGAATTGAGTTGTATGTTGATAAAAACATGTTTATATGATAATTGAGATTTCATGAAACATGTTTAAATGTTTATTTTCGAGTTATAGAAGAAGAAACATGGAGATAAGCTCAAAATTACCTTTGTTCAGAAATTCTGTTGTCCACCGATCGATCGCTAGACGTGTACCGATCGATCGCTGAAAGCGACCGATCGATCGGTGAAATGCCGTAGCATTTTGAGAAATTCAAACATTTAAGCGATCGATCGCTAGCTTTTGACCGACCGATCGCTAGGGTTACTTGTTTGGACCGATCGTCGCTAGAGAGACCGATCGATCGGTAGACTTCAAATGTTATATTTTTGTAGCTTTTGATATTGAAGCCTCTTATAACATGGTCTATTGTTTATGTGCTTGTAGCATCATCACAGGGGACAGGGCAAAGAGGCAATTAGCCATCAACGCCTGATTTATCGCTTTTGTGTCGAAGTACAGGTACGTGTTGACGTACGGAGTATAGATATGATGTGATGATGATGTTATGGTTTTAATATCATATGATTTATGTTATCTTTGTGTCATATGATTAGTAGTATCATATGCATGTGCATACATGGATTTCATATGATTGAGTTGGATGCCTTGATAGATATGTGTATATGCTTTGGTGAGATCATTGCCTTGATATATATGCCCGGGTTGGTATATGCTTTGGCTGGGATCGTTGCCACGATAGATATACTACATATGCTTTGGCTTGAGAGATATACGCCTGGTTTGGGTATATGCTCTGGCTATTATCACAGATGAGTACGGTACTATGATATGTGCTGCTAATATGAAGATGTGATGTGGTTCCACTGACATATTGAGCTGAATAGGCATATCATATGGGGCTCGTGATAATAGGGTGATTGTTGAGACATGTCATGACATAGTGCATTTGTTGATGCATGATACAGAGCATTCACTATTGATGATTTTATTGTGCTTTATCATTGATGTTATTGTGTTTTGATATCGCACTGAGATAGTTGTTTATCTTTACTCACGTTTTGTGAATGTTTCTGTAGGATTTCATAGACGTGGGAATCGTGAGTTTTATTCCGCTGCGAGGTGAACCACTGCATAAAAGTTGTACTGGCTTAGGTTGTTAATTTTACATGTGATGTATATGTAGAAAAAGTTAGTTGATTTTTGTACTAGTGGTTGGGTACATCTGTAACAACTTAATTAGTAAGATACTCTTAATCAGTGTATGTTATTACTTAATTCAGACTCACATATGTATGTTAATATGATACATAATGGATTAAGTAACGAGGACCCTACATTAGGGATCGATCCCACAGGGAAGAGAGTATTTTTGTGCTAACAAGAATCAAAATAGGGGGTTTTCGAAATTCTTTAACTCTAAATTAATTAAGCTAAAGCAAGCAAATCACTAGTTTATCAAGATTAAAAAGCAATTCTTGGTTTTTGGTCAACTTTACCTTTGAAAATTATTCACTTGATCATCAAATCACTTAAACATTTGAATTCATTCAATTATTCATCAATTAAAAACTTAATTCCTCCCTCACCTTAATCGTAGTCAAATAGAAAGCAGCATTTAATTTGACTCTTATCAAATCTTTAACCAAAACTACAGCCGTTAAGATTAAATCAATGATAGTTTCAAAACTAGTAAGTTTGATGAATCTAATCAATAAAAACTACAGCCGTTAGAATTAATCATCCAATCGTTTTTCCTAAGAATTCAATAACACCAACAACGGGTAATTATCAATCTTAGTTGCTTCTTAATTAGCATTAGATAGTGTATGTGATTACTAGGTGATCAATCTATGAATCAAACACAACAATCATAAGAATAATAATCTGAAAAACAAATTGAAATTGAATTAAAAATTCAACAATCAAACCAAAATTTTCACAAGTATTTTTATTCCAAAGGCAAGTATCCCTCAACCAAGAATTAAAGTGTTTAGCTACTCATAATTTGATCTAAAAAACCAACGAAAATTGTATCTAAACATCAAACAATCAATAGAAAAGAAAGTTACTAAAGCGAAGCACGATTTCGGATTGTTGATTCCGGCTTCGTTCTTTGAGCGTTCTTCACAAAAATTGAAAGAAAAATATTCTAAAAATTTAAAACTATGTTCTAAGGTCTGAATCATGTCTTCAAGAGGCTGATATCTCGAGTATATAGGCTTGGGGGCTGATGGAGTAGGTTAGAATCCAAGTGGAAAGGAAAGAAATCAAGTCTCCAAACTTTCCAAAATACTTCAGCCGATGGATCGAGCTTTTCCTTCCGATCGATCGCCAATTCCCGGTCTCTCTCGATCTATCGATCTCATCATTCAGATCGATCGAGCTCTCACAAAATCTGTTGCTTAAATTTTCTGTCTCGGTCGATCGATCGAGCTCCTTCTTCCGATCGATCGAGCACCTTGTATAAATTTTATGCATTTTTCTTGGTCTACTTTAATCCCTTGTCAACTCCAATGCATTTCTTGATCTTTATTCGCCTTAGTTAGCTCGATTTCTTCGATTCCACCTACAATTACACAAATATACGATTAGGTAGGATATGCATCAATTATCCATCAAACATACCAAATTGTAAATAATTAAACTCAATAGATGTGTCTATTTCTAGTCACATCACTATCCTACCTTGGCCTGTTTGTCTTGGTCCATTTTCCTTTTACTAGGCCCGTTATCATTCTATTTAATTAGCCCATTAGAGGCCCATTTATCCTTAAATTGTGAAGGAACAGTAGGGTTAAGGGGGGTCGCCTCTTTTTCTTTTCTTCCAGTAGCCTTCTCGGCGGTGCTTCCTTCCCCCTCCACCATTTTCGTTTATTAGTTCATTTTTGTATATTGTTTTGTGCTTGGAAGAAATACACGTCTACCCTACCAAAATTCCAGGTAACAATTGTGAATATTACTGCACTTCGAACCAAGTCAGTTTTGACATAGAAATTAACTGGAAAAAAAAAAAGAATTTGTGTTCTGAATGCGAGTTAGATACTAATTAAATTCAATGGAGGAAGGTCAGAGAATTAAATTTGAAAACAACAAAAAAATGATTGTTGCTAAGCTTTGGGTCATTGTTCAACTGTTGGGAAAATAGACTGCAATTATAATTGGACGAAAGCTTAAACAACGTAAGTTGAATTAGTCGTTTTAGTATCCAAATTAAGGGAAAAGTATGTTGAAATGCCGTAGGCGAAGTAGGACTTGGTCACATAAAAATACTTTTTCAATGAGAATTTATTAAAACTCCAAAATTAGGCTCTTTTTAGAATTCTAAAACTTATAATACATGAAAGTTATAAAAATGGCAGAATATAATATAGTCATTTGCAATATAGACAAAAAATAATAATTTTTTTTAACAAAATAAGTGTCACAAAAATGCTTTATACGAAAATTATTTTGACAAAAGTGGTCCCTAAACCCTTAACAAAACTTGTAACTATTTTTGTCAAAAAATAATTTATGTGAAACTATATTTGATAAAATATTTATGTTGGACTGCTTTGTTAAACAATATTTTTTTGATTATATTTATTAGTACACAAGTTTGAGATTACTGTTTAAAATAATTTACCCGATCAAAGTATTTATTAAGTCACCCATCCGAGACTTTTGAATCAAAACTTTAGGACCAAGGAGATAAGCATAGACTCGGCGAGGCAGTTGGAAAAAGAGAATGTCATCATATATTTAAAAGGATTTTGAAATTTCTTTCAAAGTTTCTATGACCGAGTTGTTATTTGGTTGGATATATAAGTCAAAATTTGAATTTCCGAGGGTGATGGCAAAAGTTGTTGGATCCAAACAGGCCCTAGAGCAGTTATTGAACTTGTCGGCTCCGCCGCCACAAAATGCGGTGGGAAACCCCCGTGTCCGGATTTTATAATTAGCCTACGGAAAATTTGATGACACACACTTTGCTCTTTAAGTTGTGTAAAGTACATCAATATACGTGTGTGTGTGTGTTTGAGTGGTAATATATAACTAGTCTAATCGAATATATTCTCGTCATCGTGTTTTTTTTATCTCTATTACAACTACAATGTTTTTAGGAAAAGAAACTTGATCCTCGTCAATGTGAGACGAGTTATGTGACGAACCACCAAGCTATTCATGTGTTGTCTCACCTCATATTCCATGTCTACGTTAAAAGTGTTTTTGATCCGGGAAGGAGTAGAACATAACGGACAATTGTCGCTTTTTTTCCTCGACAAAACGAAAAATCCGAAACAATTTTTTTTAAATACTGCTCTATTCTTTCTGCTGACATGATGGGATAAATTTGCATATAGCACTCTTATGAAATATGAAATATGGTGAAAACACATGGGCGAAATCAGGGGTGGCTAACCATTGTACTTTACATCGATTTTTTTATACGAGCCCATGATTTTTGTGCATTTATATGTTTTTTTTTACAACTAAAGCCGACTGATGATGCAAAATATCATTGAATGGACAAATTATACGGAAAAAAAAACCAAACATTATTTATCTTTTTATTTATCTATTTTGGGGTATATACTATGTTGCACGGATACAAATACGTGGTTACGCAGATACGGGTACGATTACACGGGATTTTTGAAATTTGTAGGATACGATACGTTTGGATACGTCAAGTTTTATTTATTTATTTATATATATAAATATATATAATTAATAATATTTGTAAGAAATTAAGTTTTAAGCATATAATCAATATTAAACACATTAGAAATCAGAATAAAGTTGCAAAGTCAACAAATTCACGACAAATGGTAGAATATTAATCCAGGACATCTAAAAATTTCAAGCATATAATCGACATTAAACACATTAAGATGGTTAGGAAATAGGGATTAAGTTAAATAATTTAATTTTAATTACAGTTTCAACGCTATTTTTTAAAAAAATTCTGAAAGTTCCCGTATCTAATCCATGTCGGATACGGCCACCAGCGTATCTTGATCGTATCCAAAAGTATCCGAAATAAAAACTTAATTTTTGTCCCTGGATACGCCACGTGGCGTATCCGATACGTATCGATGTCGTATCTGCGCGTATCCGTATTCCAGAAGTATCCGATATTTGACCGTGAAATTTTTTGGAGTATCGGTGCAATATAGTGTATATAACATTTGTTGAGGCTTTAGTAAAAAAATAGTTTAATAAATGTGCAAACTCATTTGTTGATATAAAATTTTAATGATCTAAAAACACACGATGTATTTTAATCCATCATAAGCACATTTTAAAATTCAGAGGGATATTGTATAGAATTTACCCCAACATTAAGAAATAACACTTTAGCCTCATAAATATTTCAGAGAACATATCACCATCTTATTATTATGACTCCGCTGGCTCCACAAGAAATTGTGCAACCATACTTGATTCTCAATGGTGCTGAGGATCTGGTCCTTCGGGAGCCTCTCTGCGCGTGCCTACCATTACCCTCCGTCCATTTATTCGCTTCGAATTTCTGAATTTTAACTTCAATTCCTGCAATATTTTCCGGGTATCGATTCCTTTTTGCATGGTTTCAAGCCCTCCTTGACTCGCAGCTATTAAAATACCAGAACTTGATAAGATTATGAAAGCCAACAATATCAACGTAGAGATTGATCTTGTGGAACATGAAGCAGCCATTTATGGATGATTTAAGAATTTATAGTTATAATGAAGTATAAGCCATGATATATATAGTGAGGTATGTGTGACAGCAAAACTACAAGAATTTCAAATACATGCAAAATTGTTGGCGTGTGCAGCTCATTACATTCCATTAAATTCTTGTCTGTTTATTACAAATGGAATTGCTTTATTTTTCTTAAACACCCTCTTTGGTTTCCTACATGATTTTGTCCTTAAATACGCATAAAATTGGGATTACGAGTTGTTGTCTAGTCATCTTTATGTTAATTTATGAGGGTGTACGTACATATCCAAAAACAAATCTTAAATAGACATGGATAGAGGACTTATCAAAAGATTTGGTGGTGATGGGGGCCAAGGATTTGAATGGATAAGATTTAACATATTTCGGACAATCAAATTTAGATTTTTTTTTAAAACAGTAAATGCAAAATTTTACTTTGGTTGTCACCTTATCCGGTTTTGGCTGTGCTCAGGGGCGGAACCAGGGGGCCAGGGGGGTGCGCAGGGGGGCTGCCGCACCCCCTACTAAAGTGGTTTTATACATGTTCTATGCTACTCATACACAAAAAAGCATTGTGGAGTAGTGGTTGGCAGGGTTCTTTGTCCTTGAGTGACCCGAGCTCGACACCTTTACACTACATTTATGTAACATTTATATTTTCCTATTTTAATCCTTTTATGAAAATTTGATTGCCATAAATATATGAGAGATGTAGTATTGAATACTTTAATAACATATTTTATTACTCTTATTTTTAGATAATTTATTTTATATTATATTTTTTATTCTACTAAATTAATTTTATTTTTATAATCATTTTTATTAAAATATATGTATAAATATAATATTGATTGTTAATTTTTACATCTATGTCAATTAAATATTTATATATTCTTTGATAATTAATTATTTGAAAATGTTAATTTTGCCCCCTCTAAATTATTTTCCTGGTTCCGCCCCTGGCTGTGCTCGTGAGATCAATTTTTTTGTTTCAAATAGGAAAAAGAAAAAAAAATACTTGAAATTATTTCCAACTATATATCATTTCCAGACAATTACTTTAAAAAATGTTATATTGGCTCATTTCACATCATCTTTCAAATTTAATTCGTCCAAGTGCAACCTATGTAACTTGACTATATATATAATGGATCTGGACTAGGGTGTAAACGAATCGAACATATTCACGAACTTTTCGAGCCGGCTCGAAAAATATTTGATTTTTATTCGAAATTCTCGAATTCGAGCAGAACTCGAACATGTTCAAACATTTTTTCGAGCCGAACTCGAGCACAAATTACTTTGTTTGATAGCTCGCGAACTTTAATATTTTATTAATATAATATAATTATATATTAAATAAATACCTTTCGTACCTTTCGGGTATTTACTTTGAAGCAATAGTTCGAATAGCTCGCGAACATGTTCGAATATTTTTTAGCCGAACTCGAATTCGAACTTTGATTCAAGCTGAACTCGAGCTAATTTTTTAAAACTATTCGAACTTCAAATCGAACTCGAGCTCGAATATAACCATTTCGAGCTGAATTCGAACCTTAAATTTTTCTACATATTCGGCTCGATTCGGTTCGTTTACACCCCTAATCTGGACCCTAGTTGTATACGTTGTTGGTCACTGGTTCGCTCTTCCCCTCACTCCGGGCGCAGGCGGCTGCTGAGGACATCATCTCTCCCATTGATCTGGTCGGTAAGGGGAGAATGGTACGAAAACATTGTTCCTGTATTTTCTCGATTTCTTTTGTTTGCTTGCAGGTTGTTTAGTCTTTTAACCATCGAGGGCGTGTAGGTTTGTATGGTGGTTTGAGTGTCTTTTTGTGTTTGATATTGTCTTGGTTTTGTCTTTGTAGCCCTAGACATTCATGCCCTTTTGTTTACGACTCACGCATATCTTGTTCGGTTCTCTACTGTTATGGGCTATTGTCTGTGTTTTTTGTGTGGCGATACTATTTGGCCCCTTTGGTGGAGTTTTATCAGTGTTGTTTAACTGTTGGGGATTTGCTTGGTTTTGACTACTGGACCTTTCGGTTTCATTCCAGTGATGTTTTTTTGTCAATGAATTTCAGTTAAAGATTTGGATACGAGAGCATACACGTTTAGTTGTCTTTTATCAGTTTCTGTCCCCCCCATTTATCATCATTTGTACTTTCAGATTTCATGAAAAGCAGTCCCATTGTTCGACCACATCCTGGGTTACATTGTTTGAGGGGACCTGATTGGCTCTAGTGGTCCCTGCACTCTCTATGTCATGTTATTGCGCTTATGATGTCATTCACTCTACCAACGGACGTTTCTTTTGCATCTTTATTATGTGTCAGTTATTGTCCAAGCTACGCAAATGTCTCTGTTGTCGTCTTTGGCTTGTTTTATTATATATTTTGGCATTCTGCTGGATATTTATTGTACCTATCTATTATATAATGAAGTAGGCGATTGGATGTCCGTGATTCACTAAATTCGTCCTAAACAATCAGGACAAAACAAAACATAGGGGCACTTTCTGCATATATTTATAATAATGGTATATATATGTATATATTTGGCCGTCCTGGGCATTAGACTCGAATCGCCACGTCAAATTTGACTCCCAAACAACATTAAAATCTCCTACACTTTCACATTCTTAAAAGAAGATGGCCTTTTGTATTCTTGTTTGGGCAAATATTGTTGCCCTTTCCCTGAATGCGTTTGTCTAGCCAGATATGATCCAAAAGTAGATAATTAATTTTAATAAAAATATATTTAATTTTTCCTAATATTCAAATTCTATTTCCTCCAAAAAATATCTTATATAAATTACCCTTTATATAATTTCTAGACTTATTATTTAACAAACAAATTCAACCAAACTATATTGAGTCTCTTTCCAAGATTAAAAGTGTTATTGGACAAAAGGGAGTAAAGCAAATTACAGTTAGTGGAGATGGAGGCCTAATCAAATTATTCTTCGAAGAAATTAAAATAAAATTGAAGATAACTTTCATTTTTAGGGTTCAACGTTGCAGAGACCTAATCTTACATGTCATGTTTTAGTATCAAACACTTACAACTAGACCAAAAGTTATAGTTGTTAGCAGAAGCACAATTTTATTTCCTCATATAATAGTAGCATATCGCCTCATTCTAAGCGACTCGTGGACATAAGAGCTGCACCACGTGGGTGACAATAGATCAGACTTGTTATGCAATAGACGATGCAGAGCTACCCGCCTACGAGTGTTCCATAAATCGCTTCTTGGACGGTACGAACTCATGACCTCGCTGTGATACCAATGTTAGGCTCAAACGCTTAACACTAGGCCAAAAATTATAGATGTTAGCGATGCGCAACTTTATTTTATTATAAAGTGGCAGCGCAAATACTCGTATTAAAAGACATGTTGATATGAATGATGCACCACGTGGATGCCAATGAGTCAGGCTTGTTATGACATAGACGTTGCAGAGTTATCCATTTACGAGTGCACATACTCTTCAATATCATATTTATAAAGGTTTAAGCACACCAATAACTTTAAGCCCTATATCTTTCGCCAATCGAATTTAAATGTTTCAAATTTCAATGTAATTAGATGAAGTTTTTTTTTTTTTTTAAGGCTGGAATACGAGAAATACTACGAATCGATCTTTCGAGTCCATATTCGTTTGGCATTAATCGCAAAGCCAATCGAATCATAATGCAATTACTTATTGATTGGATTGTATCGAATTTCGATTATGTGTGCTGCCGCTTTGCGATTGTATTGAATGATCGGGGTTATTGGAAACGAACAGATTACACTCATATGATTTGAATAAGATATGTATTTTACCCATGTGTTTTTTAAATAGGCAGTTTACCCCTGTGATTTGAAAATAGTTAGTTTACCCTATGTGGTTTGTGAAAATATGACGTTTACCTCATGTAGTTTGTGAATATGTGTAAACATAACATGTCTATTTTGAAAACCAAAGTGAGTAAACTGTCTATTTATAAATCATATATGGTAAAGTGTTTATTATCAATACCATATGAAGGGTGTCACCTACTCTGCATGATCTTATGTACGTAATTGTGTAGTATTTGTTTCATTATTGGGATCGAGTTAACCTTATCTAATGTTTTTAAGAATTTACAGTGAAGTTATATACTTCATTGCAAGTTAGTCATCTAGTTATTTTTATCCCAAAAAAAGCCCCCAATATGATTTACCTTGTTGCATCCATGGTTTAAAAGCATATAACGTAAAGGCTAGAGAGAAAATAAAAAGAACAGTTTTTATTTTCGAGGTACAATTACCATTGATCTACTGGCCAACACAAAGATCTTTGTTTACAATGGAGACAAGCTTTCTAAAAAACCAAAATGGCAATTACATTTTTCTTTGGATCATTTCTTGGTGTTGGCAGTTTCAAGATCAATCGCGTTTAAAATGATGGTGCGGATCCGGTCCTCCGGGGCTCACTCTTTCAGGCCATTCATTGTAACGATGTGGATTCCCCTTTTCCCTTTCAAATTGAATCTCCAGTGATCGTCTTGCCATGGCTATATTCTTAACAGGACGACCTCCTATTACTGCAGATGAAGTCAAGATTAACCAAATTATAACTAGGCGCATCGAAAAGTTCAAACCCGACATTATAAATTTTCTCATGTATCTTAAGTTAAGTGATGTAAAGACAGCAGACCCTTTTATTTATACAGTGTATTGATCTCAGTAGTGATCAAAGCACTCGGATTCAAAGCCAACAATTGTTTGTCCTTTTATCAATGCGTTTCTTCGTTTGTAAAAAAACTACCTCATTTGCCTTTGAAAAGAGCAAACTACTCATCACCAACCAGTCATGTTCGAGGATGAGGTGTCCGTCCATTAAGCTAAAAATGCAGTGTAAAGATACCAACTGGCGAAAGGCCACAAGATCCAAATTAACTTTCCATGCTGATGATAAAATCAAATAATCAAAACTACAGCAATAGGAGATCTAGTAGATGACGATGCAGAAAAAGGAACTCATTGGGCTAGACGGCATCTACTTATCAACTCAGTTTTACATGTAATTTCGATGCATGATCAGCGAACAGATCAACTTTAGCCAAAGTATACTGAAAAGATATAAAATACACCTCAGCAACTTTTAAACCATATTAAGATCAGCGATTAGGTTTTGGATATAGATGAAGTTACTTTATAGTCGTTTAGATGATCTCAGAACCAAATGCAATATCGATCATTGCAGATTGCTACCCTTTATATAAGAAGCCATTGAAGATGTCCCATTAATTGTGTTGGAAATTAACGAGTTATGTATGGCAGAAACCTTATTCCTTATATGATCATCATGTATACGGTTAAATATTGTATAGTAAGGAGAGTGAGCTTTATTAAGTACTGATAAATACATAGTGATCATATGTTAATGTGTGATGTCCCCAAAGCGGGTGAGTTGGATATGTGGTTAGGGTGAATCTAGAACTTTTATTTTGGTATCTTCTCGTCCTCTATCTTATTTGTTAGAATCGAACATATGAAATTCTTATGAAGCAAAGGACTCAAACATTTTTTTCCACAACAGGAGCTGTATCAGAGATTGAGTAAGTTATAGCGGTCTCTGTTTATGCTTCGGAAGCTTCGCATTAGAATAGATCGACCCCGTTCCCATTCTTTTCCGATGCAAAAAATAATAACATAGAAAGTGGTGGTAAAAAATACAATTTTTTTATGACAAAATGTAATTTTTTTTTAAAAAATAATTCTTTGGTGGGGTAGCTACCCCACACACATTACATAAATTAGGCCCTGAATATGGTCATCTCCGATCTGATCTCAAGGCTCTTGTCTTACCTTGAATTCTATGCTTAAACAAACGTCAAATTTAAATCCGAATAATAATAGAGGTCTCGCAATTCACTCGATTGAGGTGATAATTAAAACTAAGTACAGCTATAACAACAAACAACTAAACTTTTAATCTCAATGGATTGTGGTATGCTACATATGAAACGAATTCGACCGGAGATAAGCATTCGGATTCGTTACGTCGGGTTCCTGAGGGTGAGGAATCCTTTGTAGCCTACTTGTGACATTATAAAATGAATTAACTCACTTAGTAGGTAATCTCAACTCCTATATAAGATTTGAACCATATAAGAAATGAAGTCGGGTCGCGCACATATGTCAGTGTCCTCCAAGTGCTTCTATCGGTTAAAATATCATTGTAGATTCCTTTGGACTCCAAATCTTTATACAAAACTTTGAGACATCTCTTCTTCGGTCGTTCAGTTGCTCTCGTGAAATGGCCGAAATCCATGATCTATACTCAACGAACGTGTGCATTATTGGCATAAGTCGTACGTGACCAAATTAGAGTACATACACCTAAAAAACATAAAAATAAAAATTAAAAACAATAAACATATTTTATAATACTAAACTAATAGTTCTAAGTGTTGACCGATCTCCCAGCCTCCAACTCTCGAGTCTTCACCTTTTGTATGCCACCGATTTCTTTTTGCCGTGGGTTTGTCTTGGGTGCACCCGGTGTTTGGTGCACGGGTGCATCAAACATCGGGTGCACCCAAGACAAACCCATTTGCCGTGTAGCACTGAGGTCAACTTCTGACTTCTCAAGCTCTTAACTAGTCCTCTGAGTACCTGTCTTATCTAAGATTTCACAATAATTTTAGGCCAACTCCTGACTATATATGTGGAAAAGATGTTTACCCCTTGGTGATATCTTGCATGCATCTTCCAAATAAGGGGACATTTGAAACAGTAACCTAGGTCAAATATGATTTAAGAAAAATGATTTCCATCTAGTCAATCTAGCTAAAAACATATTGTCCAACCTTTAGTACTATTCATATTTTAACAAATAAAGGTCATTTTTTTGGATTCATATTTGTTCAAGTCTATTTCCGTTGATTCCCCACAAAACATAAGTAGTTTCCCCAATATTTTCAAATGGATTGAGAGTTTTTTGTGTCTTGATACAATATTAATACAAAATATGGCCAATCCATGATTTTGAATCATGAGAAGAAAAAACTTTTCACTGTTGTGTGATGTTTTTTTTATACAGCGTGAATGAGTTATAAAAATAATTTTAGCTCTGCTTTTTTAAAAGATCAATGTTTTTTCAACTACATATGGGTCTCGGAATGTGGAGTATCCCAACAAATAATTCGTACTCCGAGCTGTAACGTTTTTTTTTCATTAACTGATTCCATGAAATTCTTAACTAAACTTGATCTTAGATTCACTGGATGGAGCAAGACATGACTTACTATTTGAACTTCAACAATTAAGCTGTCAAATTTCTTACAGGTCTTCATATAATTGCCAACTATCAAGCTTACAACGGCCACAAAAATTTCTCAAAAATCATTAAAAATGGGGGGAAAATTCTTTTAGGTAGTATCTGAGTGCATCGTCGTACGCTAAATCCCCGGTTAAGTCTACCTAAAATGCTTTTTCAGAGCAACGACACTCGAATTCTTCGGTAAGGAAACATATGGAACAAACCCAGCTCCTCTATAGCGATTCTGCGCTTGGTAAATCAAACACTTGCGAAGGAAAAGAGGAGAAGAAGCGGCAGACGATAATGGGTTTGCCTGTAAAGAAGGCAAACGTTCTGGGTGGAGTTGATTAGTGATATCTTGCAGCGGCGTCCTAAATTTTCTCTTCTTGTTACGAGAAATTTCCGGAAATGTAGCCCTTTGGGAAGAACTCGGTGTGTTCTCCTTGCCATTATTTCCACAAAGAGATAAGACTGCCATTAGTATCTGCTGCTTTTGTGTGTTTTGAAAGAGATTGCTTTAGTGGGTGTGGGGAAGTATTTGTAGTGAGGATTGAAGGTGGGAAAAGTAGGCATTTGGAGGCAATCGAAATTCAACAATTCGGAAATCCAACTGTTAGGGTTCGATGTTTTTTTTAGTTTTGGAGGGAAGAGGTTTGTGAAATTGATAAGAGCCCTCCTGTGATTGCTTAACGAATCGGGTCAATCATGACCCATCCCGAAATCGAACCAATTAGTCCGGTTCAAAATCAAAATTGGGCTAATCGATTACGAACCGGTAGTCTACCAGTCCATATCGGTTCTTCTGTTCCGGGATCGGTGGACTGCCGATCCGAACCCCGGTTCTGGTTAAAATCGGAACCGGTTGATTAACCTGGTTCTGGTTAAAATCGGAACCGGTATATATATATAATTAGTATACTTGTCAATTTCATATGTAATTAGTATCATAATTGTAAATGTTTAATGTCAATATCATTTGCAGTTAGTACCAAAGTTGTATAAGTTTCATATCAATTTCATAAGTAATTAATACCAAAATTGTAAATATTTCATATCAATCTCTTTTGCAATTAGTACCAAAATTGTATATGTTTCATACCAATTTTCTTATGTAATTAGTAACATAATTCATACCAATATCATTTGTAATTAGTATCAAAGTTGTATATTGTTCATACCAATTTCATATGTAATTAGTATCATAATTGTAAATGTTTCATACCAAACTCTTTTGCAATTAGAACCAAAGTTGTATAGGTTTCATACAAATTTCATATGTAATTAATATCATAATTGTAAATGTTTCGTACCAATATCATTTGTAATGAGTATCAAAATTATATATGTTTCATACCAATTTCATGTGAAGCCTCGGAATTTGCCTAATCATTTGCCTTTCCAAATCATGAGAGTCATTCATTGACTTGCTAAAGTCATAACACTAGTCATTCAAGGTCATGCAATTGTATCACTCAATCATGCCACCATTTAATCTCATTCAACCCTATCAAATGCTATCATTCAATCTCATTAATGACATTTAGTACATTGCTCAAATTGTGTCATTAAAGGGCAAAAATTTTGGTATTGATCAACTATTTTTCCTACAATAAACACCCAAAATCATTTATTCACTTTGTCTCGTTTAATTGACTCATTCAAATGCCTTGCCCAAATCATGGTATCCATTTAGTTGCATGATCAAATTTGACATTAGCCATTTTATTAGCCTTTGATAACATCCATTTATTACTTTGATGTCACCAAACCATTAGTTGGCTCAAATCATGTCACTAATGGCCTAAACCCATTCTTTTTCCTTATCAATCATGACATTGATGATTATTCAATTGTAATGGCCAAAGTTTAGGAATTTAATTAATTTCTCATACTTTTAAAACACCTCAAATCCCACTCAAAGAAAGGGCTATTCTTCCAAGAATCAACACCTTTGATAACCACAACATATCATGCCAAGAAAATCTTATTCTACACTTAGCAATGTTTCAAAAATTCACCTTCTCACATACACAAGAATTCGAAAGCTTCAAGGCAAGAGAGGAGATGATTCGCACCACCTTTGTAATCCGGGATCCATTCTACCATGCTTTGTATATCCGACGGTAAGTGGGTTTTTGCTATCATTCTATTCGTTTTCAAACCTTATGTATGTTTTAAATTTCGATTGAACAACATTATGAAAAGTATGTTTTTAAATCTAAACAAGTATGTGACATGATCATGAATGAAAAGACCTTGCGGAGCAAAGTGCTTCGTGTGTATGAGACATCACTTGATTCGATGGGGCAAAGTGCTACATGATGTGGACGTGCCACATGCATGGGAGCCACATCTTGATCCTTAAGAGCAAAGTGTTATACCATGGGAGCCACCTCTTGAATCCAATAAGTTGATATGTGGATATGTGGAGATACGTGTTTATGTGTTTATGTGCCAAGATCTATGGATTTGATAAAGAAATGTTTAAAATGATTTCTGCTATGAAAATATATGTATTTTTACTATGTTCAATCGGCCCCTACTTGCTGAGTATGTTTCCAAATACTCACCCCTTACCTCCCCTCCCAGACAAAGACGAAAAGTAGAGATCGAGGAAGAATTACAAGAACAATTTTGGAGATGATGATCCACGAAGAACCTTCAAGAATTTATTAGTTTTATTTACGCTTCCGCATATTTGATTTAATCCGAGACTATTGTATTTTGTGATATCAATTGTAAAAGACGATTATTATTCTCTATGGAATAAATAGACTGGTTTTTATCATAGATCTGTACACGAGGCTTGTTGATTTTGAATTAATGTTTGGAATCAACGCCGGTGTTATTGACCCCGGTCTCGGGGCGTGACATTTCAAATGTAAGTAGTATCGTTAGATAATCAGATTCAATCAATTAAAATGACATTTTCTTATTTGTGGTCTCATCGAGTTTGATGAAACAATGGGGTAAGTTTTGTAAGATTGATGGCATGGGATCTAGAAAATTTCCACTAGATATACCCGCACGTTAAACTCAACATAGAAATTGCTAAATGATTCATATGAATATAGAGAGTTAATGACTCTCTCATTCCCGTTACATTTCCTTTGTTCTTTTTTATGATTATTTTATAGAAAGTTTTAAATTGTTTAAATAAAATTTTAGTTTTAACTTTTTTTAATTTAAAAAATATAAGGGTCGAACCGTAATCGTAACCGATGGTTAACTGTAATCATAACCGTAACCGGCGGTTCACGAACCGTAATCGAAACCGTCTATGAAGGTTAAGGTCAAGGATCGAGCTCTTTTAAACCGTCGAACCGACAATTTCGAATCGTCAACCGACGGTTCACGAACCATGTCTATGTGAATCACATTAAAATAGAAATGAATGAGAAACGGAGCAAGGAAATCTAACCTTATCCTAAGTCAATTCTGTCAAACCAGTGGCGGCCAAAGTTGAAGAGACACTCTTTAGCAAAACCACAAATTGCAAAACATGGCGGGGCTATTGGGAATTTCTTCCACTGCAGCAATCTTTAACTCCTCCAAGACCTCCTCTTTCTTTCTACCCCCTGCACCAGGTGAGAACCCTTCTCTAATTTTCGTCGAATTCGGTGGTGAAGTGATGGTGTTGTGTTTTAACGTTAATTTGGTGGTGAAAACTTGTTCCATTGTTCACTGTGCTTAAATTTCGAAGTTTATTGATTTTAGGGCGAGAATGAACAAGAAGTGTTATGGGTTGTGGCCTGTGGGTTGTTGATATAAAGTTTCTTGATTTCTTTAATTTGCTGCAGGTTTGAGTTCGGGGAGGAAATTTTTTGGTGGGACTAGAGTTCCTCTCAAGAAAAGGCGTTGTCAGTCTTCTGTCTCAATTTCTAATGTTGCTACTGAGATTAGTCCTGATCAAGAACAGGTACCAATTGTTTTACTTGTTACCGACAATTAATAAGGTTAATGTTTAATAAGGTTAATGTGGATAAAAATTCTTCTGATGTGTGAATGTACGGTGCAGAAGCGTGCTGCTTCAAAGGAGCGCCAGAGGCCAGTTTACCCGTTCTCAGCTATAGTAGGGCAAGAAGAGATGAAACTCTGCCTTCTGCTGAATGTGATTGACCCAAAGATAGGAGGTGTGATGATAATGGGTGACAGAGGAACAGGCAAGTCCACCACGGTTCGATCATTGATAGATTTACTTCCAGAAATCAGTGTCATTGCTGGCGACGCTTTTAATTCGGATCCAGAGGACCCTGAGGTGCAGGGTCCTGAAGCACAAGAGAAAATTAATAAAGGCGAAAAACTCACTGTTGTGTCGGTCAAAATCAATATGGTTGATTTGCCATTGGGTGCCACAGAAGATAGAGTTTGTGGTACAATTGACATTGAAAAAGCCCTAACAGAAGGTGTGAAAGCATTTGAGCCCGGCCTTCTTGCTAAAGCAAACCGAGGAATCCTCTATGTGGATGAAGTGAATCTTTTGGACGACCATTTAGTGGACGTTCTTCTTGATTCTGCTGCCTCGGGTTGGAACACAGTGGAACGGGAAGGAATCTCGATATCACACCCTGCCAGGTTCATACTCATCGGCTCCGGAAATCCAGAAGAGGGAGAGCTTAGACCACAGCTACTTGATCGATTTGGGATGCACGCTCAAGTGGGGACGGTGAAGGATGCAGAGCTCAGGGTGAAAATCGTCGAGGAGAGGGCCCGATTTGATAGAAATCCTAAAGAATTCCGTGATTCTTACAAGGCAGAGCAAGATAAGCTTCAAAAGCAAATTTCCTCTGCTCGTAATTCACTTTCTTCTGTCACAATTGATCACGAAGATAGGGTTAAAATCTCTAAGGTCTGTGCTGAGCTGAATGTTGATGGGTTGAGAGGTGACATAGTGACCAATAGGGCAGCACGAGCTTTAGCTGCTCTTAAAGGAAGGGATAAAGTAACTGCAGAAGATATTGCTACTGTCATCCCGAATTGCTTGAGACATCGTCTTAGGAAGGACCCTTTGGAGTCAATTGACTCGGGATTACTCGTGATCGAGAAATTCTATGAGATTTTTAGCTGAGATATGTACAATTTTTTGCTTCCGTCTCAGTTTTTAGCAAGAAATTGTAATACAAACTGATTTAACTTTTCGGTATTGAATTCAGTAGTTAGAGCTAAACAAAACATGAGTTGATCAGCAAGAGTTGTAGGTGGGGTGACAATATAGTGATATGTTATGTGCTCCAAGCTTAGTTCATCTTTCAGTTGGATAATTACTCGTTTTGAGAAAAATAAGACGAATGTTGTCATAGGTTGGCTGTTGATCTCGCAGGTGGTGTTGAATTAGAGCTTCGAATATTTTGTTATCCGAATCATGGTGGAATAAAGAGGTAAAGAAGGTTATCCAAATCAAGATGGATGCTTACAGAAAGCTTGAAAAGAACAATAATGGGGCAACCTTCGAAATGTATAAGCTTGCCAAAAAAGAAGCGAAGACATCGGTTAGATACGCTAGAGCTAAAGTCTACGAAGAAATGTATGATAAATTGGATATCGAGGAGGCAGAAAAAGATATCAACAGGATTGCCCGAGCGAGGGAGATGAAGACAAAAGACTTATTTGCAGTGAAATACATAAAAGATGAGAACCATAAAGTCTTGGTTAGAGATGGAGATATCAAAACAAGATGGAAGAATTTTAACAGCCTGTTCAATGGTGACTTTAGCCAAGATTTAGGTGATCTTAACATCCATCAACATGATGTTAACGAAGCTTTGAACAAAACTAAAGCACGGTGAGCTGTTGGTCTTGATGGATCCTTATTGAAGTATGAAGATGTTTAGGACCGACGGGGATAAAGTGGCTAAAAGATCTATTTAACAAGATTTGGAGGAGTAACAAAATTTCAAATGAATAGAGAAAGAATACTCACATCCCTATCTATAAGAACAAGGGTGACATTCAAAACTGCACCAACTATCGTGATATAAAACTCATGTGTCACACAATGAAGTTTTGGGAGAGGATAATTGAATGTCGTTTAAGGAGGGAGGTTAAGATATCGGAGAACCAATTTGGGTTCATGCTACGACGGTCAACTATTCAAGCTATCCATTTACTTCGTCAACTTGTTGAGAGCTATCGTGAGAGGAGTAAATATCTGCATATGATCTTTATAGACTTGGAGAAGGCCTACGATAAAGTATCAAGGGAGATATTATTGCGGGCTTTTTGATGAAGAAGAAAGTTCACATCAAGTATGTCAATATAATCAAAGATATGTACGACGAAGTAGCATCCATTGTGAGAACGTGCAGTGGGTGACAAGTGAATTCTCGATAACTATTGGATTGCATCAAGGGTATGCATTGAGTCATTTCCTGTTCGCCCTAGGGATGGATGAGATAACAAAAGAAATGCAGACTGAATTACCTTGGAACATACTTTTTTGCTGACGTTGTTGTGTTAATCGACGAGACAATAGCAGGGGTAAATGCCAAATTGGAGTTGGAATCAAAGAGTTTTAGATTAAATAGGTCTAAAACGAAATATATTGAGTGCTGATTTAGTGGTCGCTCGTTTTGGGATTCCAGTGTTGTAGCACTCGGTGGTCAAGAGGTATCGATGAGCAGCAAGTTTCGATACCTAAGTTCAGTTATCGAAAAGGATGGAGAGATTGACATTGACGTTAACCACAGGATTCAGGCTGGCTGGTTGCAATGGAGAAACGCCATCGGAGTTCTATGCGATCGTAATATCCCGCTAAAATTAAAGGGAAAGTTTTATAGAACCGCCGTTAGCCCTGCTATGTTGTATGTGTGGAATGCTGGGCACCAAGAGGAATCACATCCAAAAGATGAGTGTGACAGAGATGCGTATCTTTCATTGGATGTGCGGTAAGACCAAAAGAGATACAATAAGGAACGAAGAAATTCGAGCTAAAGTAGATGTAGCTTGTATAGAAGAAAAGATGCAAGAAAGCCGAAACTTTTTTATCCCTTTAAGTATTATATAAAAAAAAAAAATTCACCCCCAAGATTTTTTTTCTAGGTCGGCCCCTGCATGGAGTGCAAGGGGATTACATAAGATGTGTTGACCTATAGAAGCATTTGGAGAAGACTGACGCATGTGTCCGACCCGACTTGATTCTCTATATTGTTCATATAGTCTACCACAATTCACTGGGAATAAATATTTAGTTGTTGGTGTTGTTATAATCACATTTTATGATGATGTTGAACCTTTCGGTGAATGTAATTTACACTCCAAAATTTTTGAAATTGAAGCTTGGAACATCCAAGGATGGTTGGTGTTGGGATGTTGGAATATTGTGGACTCATGTTACCTAATGGTTAATTTTCTTTTATTTTAACATTATATTCGAATTTTAATTATTTTCTCAAATGAAATTAAGTGAGTATAGACTTATGCATACTGGGATCTCTTTGTCAAAGAAAGTTGAACAATTTGGAGTCGTTGGAGGGTTGGAACTAATTTGAAATCACTAGCGTGGGAGATGATGGTATATCTATCGAATTCGAGGAAGGAAAAGAATTCTAAATTTGTTATAGTACTAATAACATATTAATTTGCCGAAGAAAAAAAGGTCCCGTAGCTCAGTTGGTTAGAGCGTTGGTCTTATGAGCCGAAGGTCGCGGGTTCGAGCCCCGCCGGGACCAACAAATTTCGGCTTATATTCGCTATTTTGGGTCTCTTCCGTCTGTTTATCTTTTAATTATGACGCGGCGATGACAGGAGCATGACATATGCAAGTAATAGATAAATTGTGAAATATAACAATATTTCTTTAATACTAAAAAATAATAATATTCATAATCAAATATGTTTCACATATTTATTTTAATTATTAGAAATTTTTTTTATCAAAGATAAATTTAAAACTTCAATATTTTTAGTTTCTAGAAGGTTAAAAAAAATACGAAAGATTGATTTTGAAAGTTATTCCTGCATAAAATTTATAAAGAAAAAATAATATTATATTCTAGTTTTAAAAAAAAAATCTTGTTCCATAATTTATCTGTAATATTACTAATATTTTTTTAAAACAAAATAACATAAATAAATGTTATTGCAGTATTTATTTTTCTATGTTTTAAATAAGGGAAAATTTCGGGCCGGTACTACTTAGTAAAAGATTTTTCGGCCCAGTCACCCCAAAAAAAATTCTTTCAACTAGGTCCAATCTTGGTCAAAATGACCAAAATAGTCTTCTGCCTTCCTTCGATCACCCCCTTCAACATCAAAACTCTAGTCTCCAACCCTCACATCTCTTTCATTTCAGAATTATTCATCAGTTTCGTTTCTTCACCTGCGCTTATTTTCTTCAGTTTCCATCGTTGTCTGCTTCGTCTCCCTCGCCTTTTCTTCTCCCAACATTTAACCGATAACTTTTGTTCCTTCATCTGCCTACATCTATAACTGATATGAATCAACCACTCTATTTAGTAGCCTACAACAAGAATCCGGTTACAAATCAAATGTTTGATGAAAAATTTTCAAAAGAAAATTTTCAGACTTCGTAAAATTCCGATTTTTAGCTTCGAAAATTCTCCAAATCAGAGCTGTAGCGCACGTCTGGGAGGAAATCGGGATTTGAAGTAAAATATATTTGAATTGTTCGATCAATTGTTTGATGAAAAATTTATATTTATTATGAATTTCAATTTTATTGTAATGATTGTTTGTAGATTTTTAATGTAAAACTCAAAATTATAATGTATTTGAGATGTTCGATCAATTGTTTGAATGAAAATTTTGAGAATGTAATGATATTGAAACCATTGGTGCATGTAATTTACATGCACCGGCAGTTCATGAGTCTATCGGTGCATGTAATTTACATGCACCGATAGACTCATTGGTGCATGCAATTTACATGCACCGGCAGTTCATGAGTCTATCGGTGCATGTAATTCACATGCACCGATAGACTCATTGGTGCATGTAACTTACATGCATATTTAGACTTAGGTTTTGCTTTCTTATTCAGTTTGTTATTTCACATCTCAAGCCTTCTATTACAGTTTGCTATTAAATTAAAAAAAATTAATGAGGAAAAATGTTACATATTCAAAATTATATATAAAAAAGGCTATGTTTAGTTAAATATAGTATAAGTCTATATGTGCATGTAATTTACATGCACCAAAATAGACTTAACGGTGCATGTAATTCACATGCACCGACTTGCTAAAATCTATCGATGCATGTAATTTACATGCACCGATAGGCGGAGATGCACTAATATACGATTTTTTTTATCTAATTACTAAATAACAATGAACAAATCAAAAAATTGTGAATTAATTTTTCATTCTATAATTTTTACAATTGATCTTATAACAAATTAAAGATACAATATATTACTTTAGAAATTAAATTTAATTATGGATGAGTATATACTATATGATAAATTATTGCATAATCTCATAAAAAAATTCTATTATTTTTCAAATGATAATATATTACACAAACATGTATTAATTTTAAGTGTTATTTGTGATCGTCTTTAACACTTACTATATGATACTTATTTATTATGTAATGTGAGAACCAATGCAAATGTTGAGTCTACCGATGCATGTAATTTACATGCATCGGTAGACTATCGGAGCATGTAAATTACATGCACCGATAAAAATATTGAGTCTACCGATGCATGTAATTTACATGCATCGGTAGACTATCGGTGCATGTAAATTACATGCACCGATAGACTAGAGGTGCATGTAATTACATGCACCGATAAACTAGGGCGCATGTAATTTACATGCACCACATGAATACATTTTTTTAATTTAATGAAATTTGTTTCATATTTTAATTTGATTCAATCTTGTTGCCTTTGCAGATTACAGTTCTGAAAGTGAACAGCATGGTTTAGTGCTAGTTTTCGATCAGAATTACGCTTTTGGTTTTGTTTGTGTTGTTTTACAGGAATCCAGGTAATTACATGTTTTGTGGACTAAAAGGGTGCAAATGGCGGAAAGAAATGATGAATTGAAGTAAAAAAAATCTAAACTTCAATCAAAGGAACAGGCGTAATTACGCCTGTTTTGAGGCGTAAAGACGCCTAAGCCACGGCAAATCAATATTTGAAGAAATTCATGAGGCGTAATTACGCCTCATTTAGGCGTAGCTACGCCTAAGCTACGGATTTTGTGATTTTATTCAGGCGTAAAGACGCCGTTTTGTAGGCGTAGGCGTAATTACGCCAGTCACGCGGGAAGCCACATTCTTAACACATCAACAGGCGTAGTTACGCCTATTTTGAGGCGTAATTACGCCACTCGAATTTTGGAAATTTTGGAAAGCAGCGCATCATAATTTTTTTTTAAAGAAGGAAACATGCAAGAATTCTTGTTTTTTCTGTTGAAAATTAGTTGCAGCCAGAGGTTGAAAACCCTATCACCATAAAAGAGAAGGTAGAAATTATTTGATATGTAATTTGAGAGCCAATGTAAATGTTGAGTCTACCGATGCATGTAATTTACATGCACCGATAGACTATCGGTGCATGTAAATTACATGCATCGGTAGACTAGCGGTGCATGTAATTACATGCACCTATAGACTAGCGGTGCATGTAATTACATGCACCGATAAACTAGAGCGCATGTAATTTACATGCATCTTTATATGTTGCTTGCTTGTTGATCTTGTAACAAATTAAATATACAATATATTATTTTATAAATTAAATTTTTATTATGGATAAATTAATTTTTTATTATGGATGAGTATATAATATATGATAAATTATTGAATAATCAAATAACAAAAGTATATTATTTTTCAAATGATAATATATTACACCAACATATCTTAATTTTTAAGTGTTATTTGTGACCGTCTTTAACAATTATTGTATGATACTTATTTATTATGTAATTTGAGAACTAATGCAATTATTGAGTCTACCGGTGTATGTAAATTACATGCACCAGTAGACTAGAGGTGCATGTAATTACATGCACCGGTAAACTAGGGCGCTTAATTACATGCACCACATGAATACATTTTTTTAATTTAATGAAATTTGTTTCATATTTTAATTTGATTCAATCTTGTTGCCTTTGCAGATTACAGTTCTGAAAGTGAACAGCATGTGTTGCAGATCATATAAGAAGAAACTGAAGAAAGAATTACTAAAACTTGATGGTAATTGGTACGGATTACAATTTTAATTTCATCCATTTTTACTCATAACAAAATTATATTATTTTTCAAATGATAATATATTACACAAACATGTATTAATTTTAAGTGTTATTTGTGATCGTCTTTAACACTTACTATATGATACTTATTTATTATGTAATGTGAGAGCCAATGCAAATGGTGAGTCTACCGATGCATGTAATTTACATGCATCGGTAGACTATCGGTGCATGTAAATTACATGCACCGATAAATGTTGAGTCTACCGATGCATGTAATTTACATGCATCGGTAGACTATCGGTGCATGTAATTACATGCACCGATAGACTAGAGGTGCATGTAATTACATGCACCGGTAAACTAGGGCGCATGTAATTACATGCACCACATGAATACATTTTTTTAATTTAATGAAATTTGTTTCATATTTTAATTTGATTCAATCTTGTTGCCTTTGCAGATTACAGTTTTGAAAGTGAACAGCATGTGTTGCAGATCATATAAGAAGAAACTGAAGAAAGAATTACTAAAACTTGATGGTAATTGGTACGAATTACAATTTTAATTTCATCCATTTTTATCAATGATTTAATTTTTATTCAAACTTTTTTCTACAGGGGTTTGTCGATCTCCATTGATCTAGAAAATGATCATGTTTCAGTCAGAGGCAGAGTTGATTCAAATTTGTTGCTGAGAACAATTGAGAAACTGGAAAAAATGCAGATTCTCCACTTCAATCGAAACTCCACAAACTGCAAATCGCATACTTACGAAGAATTCAAACCCTACAGAAACGTGACTGGTAAATGCCCACACGACACCAAAAATCGTGCTTGAAAAAGAAGAAGAAGAGCATAAATGCGAAGACTACGTTCCTCTACAAATCGATGAAAGAATTTGCAGAGATTATTGGTGCAAAGAGCATAAACAGAGAGCCATTTTTCACGATAAAGTGCCTGAGAGTGCGAGTACCGGAATTTTCGGGTATCCATTTCATAATTCAGCAGCACCTTTTCATTTCTCGAATAATCCATGGCAGCAGCATGGCCGCCGCCCTAGATACCATCAGAGGCCGCCGCCGCCGCCGCCGCCTGCAGCGTATGGCTTCAGTTCTATGCCTGGGTCCGGGTTTTATGATTAATGAATATGGGTTTCTTGTAAATTCGAAATTTGGAATTTGATATTAAGAGATACAACCAATCGAACAATCTGCCATTGAGAAAATGGATTAATTAGATTATGGGTGTTTAAGTCATAAAAATGGATTAATTAGATTAGGGTTCCATAAAATAGACTTATGTGAAAGATATTTTTTAAAAGATGTATTTAGTTGAAAGAAGAGTTTTTAGGGTGATTTAGTTGAAAGATGTTTTAAAAAGTGGTACCTTCTTGTAATTTCCTCTTTAAATAATCAGAAATCCAGCTTTGGGCGGTTCTTAAGTAAGCAAAACTTAAAAAGATAAAGTTCCAATAAGATACTGTTGAAGCCAAGAGTAAAAGCAATGAATGCAAAATGGCTACAATGTAGGGTGGGAATTAGGTCGGGTAATCTGGTCTTATGATAATCTTGAATATCTCAAAATTTACACTCGGACCTGAATAAATTGGGTACCCAAAACCTGAATTACTGTTTTAAAATACATTAAATTTGAATACAAATCATTTACAAACAATATAATATATATGATTCGATATTTTATGGACCAAAATGTATTAAAGAAACAATTCAATAAGTCATTCAATTTCTTTCCTTCTTGTAGAACCCAGTAGGAGTGAGAATCAGGTACATTCGAATAATTAAAATTCAAGTATCCCATATTCATCCCAATCTGAATATCAGGGTTGGGTCGGACCAGAATCTGACTCCCATACCCACAAGAATGTAATTGTACATAATGAATGTCAAGACTAAGTAAAATTAGATCATAAAACATATTTCTAAAAGATAAATTAATCTTTTAAAAAAATATATATATATATAAAATTTCAAAACTAAAAAAATCTTACTTTATGTTGAATCATTCAAAGTTTGAGTTTTAGCTGCAAGAGGCCCAAATTGGTGTAGGCCCACTAGTCGAAAGCCCATATTTGCAGATTGAAGGATCTCCCAACGGTTATTTAACGGGGAAAAAACAACCTTAATTATCCCAACTAATACAGGTAGACCGAGATTGTTGGCGCAGCCACCGGCATTCAAACTCACAAGATCCCAGCGCAATTGTCATAATAATCCAAGACAATGGATGGCTACGATCCCCAACGAATGATCATGAACGATACTGCTGATGGAGGCTATTAGTTATAATTCGGTTCACATGTTCTCACTCCTCAGAAGAACCTCATTTTCCGTAATATCCTCTGTCAAATCTTGCCAAGCCCATTTATTACCATCATCCAAATCATATCCTTTGACCAGGATCGTTATTATGGATTCTGGCAATTTTGGGCCTTCTCAAAGGCTTTTGTCCTTGGCCCAACAATTGCGCTTGTACAAGCCGCCGCCGCCGGAGGATGATGATGAGGAGGAGCAGAGGATTGAGGACAGTGCAGGGAAAGTGGTTTCCCAAGTGGGTTTTGCCGAATCGGTTACTTCGGTGGCCCAACAGCCAGCAGAGAGGTTCACGCCTAAAAGAGCTGCGGTTCTCGTCTGTCTTTTTATAGGGGATGATGGGGAATTTAGAGTGATTCTTACGAAAAGATCGTCCAGGCTGTCCTCTCACTCTGGTAAATTTGATTACATTTACTTGAAACCTTGATTAATTTTGAGGTTTCGTGTTATTACTTTTCTGTTTGTTGTTTATTTTTATTATTTAGTAATTGATTTCTTGGGGCAAGACTCAAACCGTTTGATATAGTTGTTAGCGTTAGAGTTGATCGAGATAGGTTTGGATTCTACTGATGATTGATCAAAACCTTTTCTTTAACTGATGAAAGGTGAATCAATTCTGTACTGGTGTGTCAGATTAAATTAGTGGCATTTTAAGAAGGTGATGTGTAAGGGGTTTTGTTTTGATTAACAATTTGATTCTTGAGAGGATATTCGTTAATATGCCAATTGGATTCCAAAATATCTTATTTGCTACAGTTATTAGGAATCTAAATCTTGGTCTTCAAATTCCAATTTTTCATGCTTCGGAAATCTGAAAAAAGAATTGTATTTCTAAAGAAATGCTGGTAGTCTGTTGGTGCTTGATTAATGCTGACTGCATGTAACTGAGGTTGCTTTGTGCATGTTCGCTGTTGCCTCTTACAAGGTTTTTGTGAGTTATTTTCATTATTTTTAACTAGTATATTATGCGGATTATAGGTGAAGTTTCATTGCCTGGAGGGAAGGCTGAGGAGGCAGATGCCAACGATGCTGAGACAGCGACAAGGGAAGCAAAGGAGGAGATAGGGTTGGATCCTTCACTTGTAAATGTTGTCACTTGCCTTGAACCATTCTTGTCCAAGGTATGCCAATGTCGTTCACCAATCTCCTCCACTTTTATCTGTTCAGAAATTTTTTATTCATTGAGGATGTTCCTTGTATGAATATGTTACTGTTTAGATGTTCTTGGGATATGGACACTTGGTTCATTGGGTGACAATTTTCTTTGCTCGAACTAATCTACTCAGCAGTTGTCGAAGGAAGCTCTTAAAGTTTGACTTAAACTGCAGAGAGCTGAATTCAAAAGAAGGCCATCTTTGTCTTGATTAACAGGTAGAAAATTTAACCTGTCACGCCACACCCCAGAACTACGAACCTACTCAAACAAGGCTCTATACAGTGGGGCTTCACTAGCATCTCCTCAATACATCCTCGTTTTATAAAAAAGCGATCAACAAAAGTTACGTTATTCGTATAAACTATTATAAACTTGTCTCTCTAACCAATATGGGACATGAGTATTACAAAAACGTGGAGAGTTTCTCAGAAGCCTTTTTTATGAAAAGATAGGACAAAGCAGATTGAGAATAGGATATTTTATGGGACATTTTGTTGGGGCACAAATATTGTTTCATGTTTAGTTCATATCTTAAAATAGGTTTGCATCTTCTTTTGACTCAATTCAAACTCTACAGCTTAAAGACTCGTGAAGGACACAAAAAGGTATGGAAAAACATCTTGAGTGTTGTCTCAGAAAACTATCCAGGATATAAAATCCAGAGCTGGTCTTACATATAATTGAAACTTCTGCTCCTCTATAAAACCATGAGTTGCTTTCAGCTGCAACTCTGAGCATTATTATGGAAATTTGTAGCTTTGATTTCTATTTGCAGTCATGAAGCATTATGGCTTGTCCAGATACATGATGAATTTGCTTCACCAATGAAGAATATAAATTGTTGATACATATATATATATATATATATATATATATATATGTTCCCCTTGCTATATTGTTTGAGTATTTATGTGGCACAATGATGAAAACATGGAACTTGAGTTACCATCTTATTTAAAAATTTTAAGTAACCACCACCTATAAAAATTTTGATTTGGCGGCCAGCACTCGATATTACATTTGGTGTATTGGGTGGAGATTGTCCAGGAGTAAGAATTGCTTGTTGTTATGGGTGCCTATTTATAAGATATAATGATTTAAACATGAGGTACCATCAGATTTATACTTTGTCATACCGACACGAGTTTTGTCCCACATGAAAAAAACATTAAGACTAGGGCAAAGACCTTCACAGTTTTTTTTTTTTTTTTGGAGGGGAGATGCACTGTTCTTTTGCAATAACTACATTAAAAGGAAAAAGAAATTAATCGTAAATACTATAGTTCAGCCTTTATGTTTTGGACTCTTAAGGATTTTCACAAATGATTGAGCATATTCTGCTTTACACATCACCTAACTTAGTAGTATCTGCGCAGCACCTCCTCCGAGTGATCCCTGTTATTGGCATTCTTTCCAACAAGGAAGATTTCAACCCCTCTCCTAATGCTGCTGAAGTGGAAGCTGTATTTGATGCTCCTTTGGCAATGTTTCTCAAGGTATTTTCACAAACTTTTCCTTTACTTACACTGTTCTGGCCTCCTTATACATCTGCTATATTCATGAAATGTACGTTTATGTGTTCAGGATGAGAATAGAAAATGGGAAAAAAGGGAGTGGATGGGCGTCGAGTATCTGCTGCATTTTTTCGACTATGAAATGAATGGAAAGAAGTACTTGATATGGGGTTTGACTGCCGGAATCTTGATTAGAGCTGCATCAGTTGTTTATCAGAAGCCACCTGCTTTTCTAGAGCAAAGCCCCAAGTTCAAAGTTCCTAGAGTTGTGCTTAAAGATACTACTATGACTTAAGATGGACCATTTTTTCCCCACTTTCTATTGTTTGTACTGTGATCCATGTTTCAATTCAGGTAATATTCATTTGTAAACTGTAATTGTCATGTAAATGAAACATATATTTAGTCACTCAACTGGTAAGTAAAATTGCAAGTTTATGTATATGAATATCCAATGTTTATGTATGTTTTCATTGATATATTCAGTCACTAAATATATGGTTGTATGGCTGTACTAGGGAGGTTATGACCTAGTTCCCCTCCCCGGCACGTTATATATATATATATATGTATGTGGCCCAAAATGGCCCACCCTTCCTGGACCTTACGCATAGTTTTCTAACACTTGAGGATTTGAGTCGGTTATCGGTTAATAACCAAACCAAACTTTACTAAAACAGATAAAACCGAAATTATTTTTAATAAACGAACCGAATTTTTCAAAAATAGCAGATTTAACTGAATCGATAAGAACATCGATTATATTCGTCGATAACTGATACAACCGAATTTTTTTATATAAAAAAATTTCAGAATCGATTCAACATTTTGCCTGTGCAGAATTCTTGCATTCACTTTTATGCTTGTTTTTTTTTTTAGGGGAGGGGAGGTGGAAGGAGTTGGACTAGAACCGTCGGGACACCGCTCTGTTGTCACTTTTATGCTTCTTGTGGGTTAAGGGATGATTATATTAGGATTTAAGAGTAATGAAATCACCATAGTGATTTTGTGCTTACTGCTTGTGGCAGGTAAAATGGATTAAAGGAAGGAAGATCGGTACATGGTTTTCTTCTTAAGTCTTTTAACTCTTCTGTAGTTTTCTACAGGGACGATCACTTCCAATAAAGGAAAAAAAAACAAGATTTTGCTCAGTTTGTAAGGACGGAAGGGGCGAAGGGCTCATTTAGGGTAAGGTCCAGTAAGCATAGTGGCCCAAATCCAATATTTTTTATAATCGTAGTCGAATCAATATAACTGAATTATTTTGTAAAATACTGAACTTGTGAACTAACCGCATCGAGCTTTCGAAATATTATTGTTGGGTCGATTTGTTCGGTTAAATCAAACTTTTGTTTATGCCTACTTGAAAACCAAATTCATGTGCAAGAAGCAATACAGAAAACATTGCCATGGATTCCAACAGTTTTGGAAAATCAGAAACCCTAGTCCGATTAGCCCAACGGCTCCGCCTTGTCAGACCCAATCACAATATCCACATCTCCAATTATACTACCAACGCACAATATTCAAATATCCAAAATTCTGCTAGTGAATCGGTTCCTCAAGAAATCAACCTCAATATAGCTGCGGTTTTGATCTGTTTGTTTGAAGATGAAAAGGGTGATCTTCGAGTAATTCTCACCAGAAGATCTTCAACAATGTCCTCTCATTCGGGTAACATCCTGTTGCTGTAACCAAAATTGCGTTTTTAAGTATAGGGATCGTATATTTTATGGGATAATTTCAGGTGAAGTCGCATTTCCGGGAGGGAGGAGGGAAGCACGTGATTCGAGTAATTCTGAGACAGCTTTAAGGGAAGCTAAGGAGGAAATTGGACTGGATCCCTCCATTGTAGAAGTTGTTACTGTTCTTGAACCTTTCCACACAAGGGTAAATTGGGCTCTCGATTTGCTTAAAATTTTTTCTATGGTGTTATTTTTTTATCCCCTATATCTTTGTTTAACTTATCGATTTTTCAAGCAAAAATCTTGAATTTCCCAGTCCTTCCGCAGAAAAATATTACAGTGTTTCCAGTAATTGGAATATTGTGGGACAAGAATGGCTTCAAACCAGTCCCAAATGCCGATGAAGTGGAATCTATATTTGACGTTCCTTTGGAAATGTTTTTAAAGGTCGATTTCTTGCAATTCACTCATTTCGAGTCTCGAGCTGGCAATAGGTTTGAATTTTTTGCTGTGTTAATTTATGGCATGATCAGGATGAAAATAGAAGAGCAGAGGAGAGGGAATTGATGGGCTATAAATATTTGCTGCATTTCTTTGATCACCAATGGGAGAACAAATCCTACGTAATATGGGCTCTTACAGCTGGAATCTTAATCAAAGTCGCAACAATTGTGTACCAGAAACCACCTGCTTTTGAAGAACGTAGGCCTAAATTCTGGAATGGGACGACCAATGAAGATGATGTTGCAGGACAACTCCGGCATTCTTAAAATCTTGGACGCATGGAGAAAGTTTGAATTTGGTCCAATGTTCATCGATCTTCAATTACTTTGATCTTGAAATTCGAACTTTGCGATTACTGTTACTCTAAATTGGTTCTTGGTGACTGTTATCTTCTCATTTATTGTGGGGATCGAGTCCATGAACCTTAAAGCACGCGGCAAAAATTTATTTAGTAGTTAAAAAAATTCCGTTGCCGGGACTTGAACCCGGGTCTCTCGGGTGAGAGCCGAGTATCCTAACCAACTAGACTACAACGGATATGTAGACCCTTACGGTAAAATGTTTTATATATTTCTACTTCCGAACAGAAGGGAGGATAGGAGGAAATTTCATAATGAAAATTACATATAAAGCATTAATTATTTCAACTTACAACAGTACAGGAAAAAAAAAATCACACAACTAATGCTCAATGTTATCGAATATTTGGGAAATACTACCATGACCGGGTGTGAAATTTTTTTTCTCAAAACTATATTATTACAACTTTTATAGCTAGTGGCAAATAACCCCTTGTGGTTTGCCAAATAGGCAAATTACCCCCATGTGGTTTGAAAATATGCATTTTACCTCCCGTGATTTACAAAATGGGCAGGTTACCCTCCGTGGTTTGAAAATAGACATTTTACCCCTTGTGGTTTGTGAAAATAGGCATTTTATCCCCTTGTAGTTTGTGAATATGTGTGAAATACACTCTACACATAGGGGGTAAACTGACTATTTTGTAAACCACATGATGGTAAAATGCATATTTTCACAAATCACAGGGGGTAAAATATCTATTTTCAAACCAATGAGGGAGGTAAACTGCCTATTTTGTATACCATCGGGGGGTAAAATGCATATTTTCAAACTACAGGGAGGTAATTCGCCTATTTGGGGAACCATAGGGGGGTAATCTGCCAAAAACTCCAACTTTTACAATATTTTCTTATAGTTGTGCGGACTGGTCTCGTTATATTTTTAATTAATACATATGAATACACATAACCGAGATGCTTGCAGGAGATGTATATAAAGCAAAGACCTAAAATCAATTCCCCAGGGAAAAGACCATCAGGTTCTATTAATGGATGTATCCGTGTTTTGCGGATCATTACAGATTGCATTTCTTCTTATTATTTTGTTAATTAAAATGGATACATGGATTTATGCTATCGAGAAGATAAAATTCAGACATATATAAATCTTGAAGATTATTTAATGCCCTTAACTAGTCGCGACGTCATATTTTTTTATTCTTGATTTTTTTTAAAAAAAAATAGATATTCTTACCTAATTCTCGAGTTTTTAATTTAGATATTCTTACAATTGTTCCCTTTTTTCTTAGCGTCACGATCAGTATTATAAAAAGAAATGTATATTAGATAAATATATTCGGTTTAATTAGGTAAAAAAAGATGCTAAATGTCTCGAATCTCAATTCCAAAGGAATTTCGATGCTAGATAGCATCAATGGTCCAAAATAACTTTGGGATATATGGATCCCACACTAAATGTATCGGATGATTGTAGACCATGGAGATGCCTTTAGTAAATTCCCCAATACTAAACCGACAAGCATAACAAAAGTTAACATATATTAGTATCTACATAACCAAAAAAAAACATATATTAGCATCTTAATAAATATATCTTTGTTATAAAATAATAATATTATATTATATAAAGAACAATTTAGAAAAATAAATTAGAGAGTTTTTCATCTCTCTTTCATTTCACTTTAAGCCTCTATTTATAGGCTTAAAATTATGAGTTACATGAGGGCGGAATGTGGAAGGTAAATCGACATCCAATATTCGTTTCATAACAAATATTACGTTTCACAACAATTTCATTAATACATGCATTAACACATACATTTATGAAACATATTTATAACAATCTTCTTATATTGCATTTATTATTTACTTTCTTTGTGTAAATGTGTTTAATACAATTATGTCAGCCGGCGGCTACCATAAACAATGTTAGGTTGGGCAATATGTGCAACTAACATGTTAAAAGTAACCGAGGGAAAAATGAAACACCCCAAAAGGCCTAACCCAACCGACAAATAGCAATCGAGAAGAACCTAAATCAGATATGGAGACCAAAACAAAGAACCACCCTCAACAAAATCGGAAGAATAACACATTTTCTGCTATATTTTCTAAAAAATATCAGATGGTGACGGAATGTATTCTAAAACAGTTAGTATAGTTTTATCTTTCCAAATATTCTCCCTAAAAAACACAAAACATCCGGAAAAAATGACAACAACAGAAAACGAATTGGAAATAAGCTAAAACCGATAAGCATTTTTCACGATCCTAACTTTAAAGCACATAACACTATAGCAGACACATCTAAAACAAATCATAAGCAACATAAGAAGCAAGGGGATCAACCAAGCAAATGCACTCGATGACATTGAGCACCACCATAAAAGCCACAATGCACACAGAACAGAGTAAAACACTCATTTGTTGTAAAAAAAATTCCAAATAAATAAAAATAAAAAATCACTAAAACACACCAACCAGAACAATTTCATTTTCTGTTCCAAAAAACAAAAGTTCTGAGACGTTAATAAAGGTGCCCAAGATAACAATGGCGATCGAGCTTCTTAAACACGAAAAAGGAAAATTAAACACTAAATTCACAACTCAATCGTATCAAGCTCCAGAAACAACCCAAAAAATGAACATTAAAAAATATTAATTATCATTCAGCAAACTTTAATTCAAGTTTTAGTAAAAATAATAATTATCAGTTAGCATAGCTCCTGCAATGCAATTTCTAACAAACATATTTCTACATAATCCACAATATCCATCGAAGAACAAAAAGTAAAGATTTTGTTTGTTTGGCAGTTTGATGTGGATATTCACTGCAGTCGAAATGAATGACTATTTGGTTTTACGAACTTTGAAGGGTAACTTTCATCTACTTTCAAACTAACTTGCATCAGAATTGCTACATCAGTCTCCTATAGCAGAGTTTCAAACTTCGATATATCACATCACATATACAAAAAAGAAAAGAAAAGAAAGAAGTATCATGGACATCATCAAAAACTGAACCTTCATCTAACCATCATACTTGTATCCAATTATATTTGAACAATTTAACTAAGAAACATTGTCAGTGACTCCGTGTTGTACTGAGCAAACATCATAATACTTGGAAAATAATACATATAAATATACAAGAATTAATAGGAAACACTTAGAATAAGATATGCATTCGCCCAATTCTATGAAACATACGTAGACTTTCAATAATTATTTTTTACATGTCTATCGAACCAAGAAGAAACAGAGAGAAGAGCAATACCTTTGAAGACAATATATATATAGGGAAAAACCAAGAGTACAACTCACACAACAAGTAATTAACAACCAACAAGACGAGTAAAACCTACAAAATAAAAGCTGAACAAAAGGAAGACTACTCACCCAAACATCCCTTCAGCAGTGACCGATTGCGTAAAAAGAGACGCAAACGCATGCTAAGACCCATCATCCACACAAATCCCTGGAAAAAACCAACACAACAACCAAGAAGAACGATGATATTCTAAATCCGTAAATTAAAACCCATAAAATAAATAACCGAGGAACAAAATAATGAAGAAGAGCAAACCCACAAATAAAAAGTTGCGGAACCGAGGAACAAAACAAGGAAATTGATATTATATTGAATATAACTCATTCGATCTTTATATGAATTGTCATAATCTCAATTTTCTTAAAAATCTTAGATCGTATGAACTTAAATATATAACATAATTTTTTTTAAAAAATTTAACCACGCTTTCATACACCTTAGATATTGTTAAATATCATATAAATCGTTTAAATAGCTACAAAATTAGCCAACCAAGATTCCACAAAATACCAATTGGATGGAGTTTTGATTTTCACGTTATGGAGGCGATTTCGCTTTTCTTTAGAGTAATACCCTACGAAACACTTAGAGAGAAGAAAATTACATAGAAAACAGCTATTATCATTCGATTCCAAAAATAACAAAACAATTATTAGTAAATTACAAAACAATAAATAATAAATAAGTCATTTATAAAAGAAAATATTAAAACAAAAGGAAAAAGGAAAAAGTGGGTTGGAAGAAGTGAGGAGCGATTACTGTTCAGCGCTACAGTGATCGTTCCTCACTTATATATATGTGTGTATATATACAACTAATGTACTAATGAAGTATTAAACATGAAATAAACTTACACATAATACGGAGAGTCAAAGACGTACAATAAACTACACATAATTCGGAGAGTCAAGATTTACCTAATGTATCAGAGTCTAAATAACTAAGGAAATCCTTGTATGGACCGAGTCCTGTCGTATACCAACACATAAATATGTATATATATATATATATGTGTGTGTTGGTGTATGGCAGGACATTCCATACTAGAATTTCCCATCAAAGCGGATAGCGGTTATAGTCCCATCATATTAGGGTCAAAAAACAAGAACAAAGTTTGGAATGCAAGTCGTTGAGAAGGCACCATCTGAAATAGATAATAGGTAATCTCAGCGAAGGGAGTGACAACTCGATCTGCTGCTTCTATTGAATCTACGTTTGTGAACGGTGAACTAAACAACATACGCGAGACCATTAATGATCCAAGTTGGGTTGATGCTATGCTACAGAAACTTAATCAGTATGAGCGGAACATAGGGTAAAAGCTATTTCCTGAACCATAGCATCAACCATAAATCAGAACAAGATGGAGATGTACAGTATCCTAGAACAACACGAATTGATGGCTCAAGGATTCTCACAATAGGACAAGGATTCTCACAATAGGTTTGACTTTGATGAGACATTTATCTCATTAACAAGACTTGAAGCCATTAGTATTTTTCTTGTCTTTATCGCCTACAAAGATTTTACTATTTTTCAAATAGATGTAAGTGTGCCTTTTTTGAATGTCCAGCTCCAGAACATGGAAAACTATAGAGCATTATGTTTTTTTTTTTTTTATAAGAGGGAGGGGAATTTTGTATATATTTGTGGGCTACTGCCCGGACTCGAACCCGAGTTATCCCAAAGGAGAACATGATCATTTGTCATTCGGCTAAGGCCACGCTTCAATACAACACATGCAAAAGTGTTAGTGATTTTTCGAGTTGAAAATTCACCCAAAATTGGAAAACACAATTTTGCCTTGTTCTAAACATCGAAGTGGTTCTTGGATTATGCAAACATAATACAACTTATCGTGATTGTATTCGATGCTTAGATCAACGAAAAAGGTCCATAACAACGACGTAAAAGTTTTTTCGATCCAACAAACAAACGAATTAGTATCATTTATATTCCACATTTTGTATTTATCGAATTCTTTCAAAGAAATTATACGATGAATGAAAATAAAACATTTTAATTATTAACAAAATAAAGTTTTTGAGATATGATTATAAAATAAATCAAAATGATATTATATTTGATAAACTATATTATGTAATAAAAATACTGTAAGCTGATGAACTCACAAGAAATAAAATCAATGTTCATCCATTTCTTTCGTAAACAATCAGTTCGAATGCATCACTTCCCCAAAATTTCCGGCGTCGCGAGAATTTTTGACATCTGGTCTCAACATTTTACTCGTATACTGTTAATATTTTTTCTGCAATTGTAAAAACTCTTATTTCATGTGCAAAAGATTAATCAGTGCATTAAACCGTGTCCACTTTGCATTTACTGAGAGCACCTCTGCACTAAGTGAAGTGTGTAAGCGCATTTCACGCAAGACATACATACCTACACCAGTGAAATGCGTTTTATAATTGCATCATTCATTAATCGGACGGTGCATACTTAGTCTAGCAGCCAAATTTAAAGCAAGAATGGCGCGCCCTGAAAATCAGGGTTTGTCTCTCAAAAATTGTATTTGCTCCCACCTAAAGTTATATTTTAACCACCTAAATTTTTTTATGTTAATATTTTTCGCCCACTAAATAAAAATGTTGTATCCGCCAAGGACCTTTCAACACTTTTTTGGTGTGGTTGTAAGATCGACAGAGAGTCAAACGCTTATTCTAAGGTATCGAATTAGACCAATGAAATTATGTCTGCTAGATTTAGAATAAATAAAGTGCTTCTGAATTCATCTCATCTTATTAAGAATTTTTCATTTTTCGTTATGAAATTCCAATATGAGATATAGATCTTACACAATTTACTAGATCTGGTAATAAATTAACATAGAAATTATATAATTATTATATTTATATTATTTAATCATGATTTTCTCAATATATTTTTGGAACTCGCATCTTCCATCAAACTCATCTACAATTTACAATATATTTTCATCTATCTAACAATTCAGTGGCGTGATCGAGAGTTTAAAATCAAGTGGGTAAAAATTTAAATAATAGTTTTGTGTGGGTGAATATATAATATTTTTATTAAAATTTAATTAATTTTATGATAAAATAAAAATTGTATAAGAAATTGATATTTAAAAAGTTTTTGCCGAGCAAAAGCCCATACGCGCCCTTGCTAACAAGTTTGATAACTTTAATTTTGTTGTTAAATTATCTCTTTCTTTCTCTCTCGTTTCCCTAATATTATCTATATGTTTTGGATTTCATGATAAAAAATATTTTAAGAAAATGATGAAATTTAAATTGGGAAAATACTTGTTTAGACCTAGTTTGAACTCAATTTATGTATTAACTCAATATGACAGGTCTACTAAATCGGATATGTATAAGTATTTCTCTTTAAATTAAGGCTGATAAAAGGAAACACAAAATATGTCACCGCAAATTATTTGAGTATTTATATGATGTTATGATATAGTCAGGACAATTATTATTACTATATGAAAATTATTCCGACAACAACAATAATTATTATGGCAATAATTTTTTTTATTAAATTGCTTGCACGATACAAATTGTTAAATAGGTCTACATGTAGCTCACCATATGTGTACACTCTTATGGTAATAATGAAAACCAACAATAGGGGTAAAAAAGCGTTAGGGAATTGTGAATAATGAAACTTGTTAAAACCCAAAACCACCATTTATGTTGCAGACAAAATGAAATGAAAGGGAGAAGCAAACGCCATGGAAAAGGTAATAGAAATTATTCAATAAATAAATATCACCACCAAAAGTACAAGAACCATTCTTTTTCTTGAAGATCCCGCCACGATTGAACTCCAGTTCACGCACGTTCAATCAGGACTGTGTATTGGGATTAAATTCTTGATTTTATTTCATTGTGGAAAAATTAAAAGATGAAATAGGAGTGGGAGTTTAAGTTTAACTACTACCATATCCAGCATTTGCTCATGGGTCTACCTCAGAACTGAGAGACGTTTGATGGGATTGTGCGTTTTGTCCCTTTTCCATGATATTTCATTGTCCATCTGCTCTGCAGAATATAAACCTTTTTGACTCCAAATTAAATATTTTTAGTCATAAAAATCATGTTGGTACTAATTACTTTTATTCAGTTTTCACGTATGTATATATTCAAGGCAACAGTTTTTATATCAGTGATTGGTAATTACATATAGACCTCGTCGGGTTTTAATATTTTTATTTTAGCTCTTTTTGGTTTAACAAATAACGTCTATATGGTGAATTTTGAACTAGATCTCAGAAGTCATAATAAATTTGAGATAACATTAATTTTCCCAAAATATAAACTAAAAACATGAAAAGTTATTCTCTAAAATGCCTCAAGCTATTGGCTGGATGAATTGCCACAAGTAAGAAATTGATGGAAAAAACAATGTTAAAAATTTATGTAACAGACTCTCCATTGTTTTGAGTATGAAGCTTTGCTTGTCGGGATCAGACGAACACAGCGAAGACTAAGCAATTACTCTCCTTTATAAAGTGCATTGGGAGTTGCAATTAGCAAATTACAAGTTCTTTTACACACATTGTTGAGATCATATTGATAGAGCAAAAAAGATCGGGAAAATCAAACCCAATGCGGCCACATCTTTCTTGCCGAGGATTATTTACGACCTTCAAACTTCCCTTGACGCCAAAAAATTCTCTTTCCATGGAGTCAAACGTTGCCATTAATATATTCATGATCTTGAAAATCATATTCATACTATGTTCGAGGTCTGCATTTTACATAATAAGTCTATGCTGCAGTGAATAAAAAATATCCATAACATTACATGAATTAAAATTCTTTTTTTTTTATTCACCGCTGCCGCGTGACTCCAACACGAGTCGAGAAATGAACTTTTAGCAAGCGGACTAGGTCCAAGCTCAAAATTCCTTTCAGATCATTGAATATTAAATAATTCAATTATATATACTACGTATATATGGAAGCATCTTATCCAATATAGCATTAATGTACCTCATTTTTTTTATAAGCCAAAATTTATTAAGACGAGGATTAAGGGAGCTCAAACTCGAGATGATACAATGTTACGTTATGGATCAAAATCCATAAAAAGAGATAAATCTCAAGAAAATTATTTACAACCACCTACTACATGCTAAGACAAACAATCAGATCTCAAAACCAATCTGCCGGAACGAGTGATTGCTTTTATTCTTAACTGGAATACAATGCTACGATCGAAACTTCACCAACCAAGTCACAAAACACTCTTTTTATTATTTTGTCAAATACTCCAACTCACACATTCCCAAATAGCAAATCATTCATTTTTTTTAACCTTTGAACTATTCAAAATTCTCAAATGTTGCCAAAAAATTATAACAGGATCCTCATAAAGCACAAAATCTATGTTGAATCATCTATAGCATTATTTCCAATATAAATTGTCATTGTATATCAAATTAATTATAAATATCTTTTTTGGAAAATATACTAAACTAAACATCGTCGAGAAAAACGTTTCTAATGATATGAGGTGTGATGAAGGCTTAATATATATTTTGTTTTCCGAAATTGAATATATATATATATATATATATATATATAATGGAGACTTTTTTGGCATTTCAATTTTCATATGACAAACAAAAACCGAGGATGAATAAAAGAATGGTAATTGATATAAAAAAAAAAACCACTCAGTAAATGTTGATGTCAGCAAATCCATACGGCACTTACTTCCCAAACCTTGTACCCTTTTCTTGACTTTCAAACACACTTTTATTTAATTCCTGCAACTACCTCTTCGAATTAGAATAATTTTATAAATAATATATACGTAATCCCATGTTCACCGGCTAATTTTAAAAAATAATGTCAAATAAAAAATTAATTTAAAATAATGTTTTTTTTACGTTTATAAGGTGAAACGTGAACTCGGTCCGCGATTCTTAATATCCAATTTTATTTTTTACAAATTATTCAATTTGTTTTTTTTTTAAAAAATTGATGCTCGAAAAACTTAAGTTCAAAAAAAAATTGATGCTCGAATAACTTTAGTAAGTTCTTGGTACTTGTAGCTATAAGAACATAACTATGTCCAGTATTCCAAAGAGTTACATATAGTAGGTGTAATTTTTATTTTTTGGTGATATCATATATTATTTTTTATGTGGGGATTATGAATTCTATTTTTTTAAAATAAAAAGTACTCTTAATCAAGCATTTTTTATGGCTTGTTGTATAGTTTAATTACAAATATTTTTTCTGAATTCTATTTTTTTAAGTGCGAATTCTACACTCATGGATGAATTTTAGAAGAGAAATATATTTTTGTGGACTAAAAGATTCTCTTTTCTTCATGATAATTGTCGTTTAAATACAAGATAATGGAAATAATCCCACCTTTACCAGTTATTGGGACATGCCTTCCTATTATTATTCAACTAACTATATAATAGAAATAATCCAACTGATCTACTCGACCAAAAGTAATATATCAAGTCTCTCATGTATCGATAGAAATGTTGAACACGCATTATTTATTTATTTAAAAGATGTTGGACAAGGCAAGCGAGAAATGAAATGATTAACATGAAGAACGTTGATGGAGAATTTTGCCTTAATCTTGTGTTTGATTCTCGAGAATCTTATCTTAATTTGTTCAGATGTTGTTCATTTTATTTTAGCCGAAGTAGTATCATCAAAAAACATCATTCAAGAGTATCCCATCATTAAAAACGCAACCTTACAGCTTTCACTTTGCCTCCTTCGAACGAATTATTCATAAGGTCATTAAAGAGACATAAACAGCAATCCGAATTATGGATTCTTTGATGGCCTTAAGTTTTTCTAGCATCAATTTTTTTTAAACAACTGAATAATTTGTATGAAAAAAAAGAATGTACAGTAAGAATCGTGAATCGAGTTCGTGATTCTTATTGTGAATAGTAATTGCGAACGTAAACAAAAAAAAACATTATTTTTAATTTTTTTTTTGGCCTTATGTTTTTAAATTAGACCATGTTCACCATCCATTTCTTCTCTTCCACCATTAATACTCTTGATCTTCTGGTAAACAGAAGCCCTCCTCACAATCACACAAACTCACATCAAAGACACAAATTAATAAGCATTAAATAAAAAAAAACAATCTCTCTCTCTGTTTGAGTTTGTGAGTGTGTGTGTGTGGGTACAGTTCAGTTCTGCGGCACCATCCCACCCTCGTGCATTAAGGCTGCATCTGTCAACTTTGATGAAGATTCTAATATAAGCCCCGGCATATGTTTCTTTCAATGTTCTCTTTGCTTCACGTCCGTGGATATTTGCTTGCATGATGTTTAACAAACTAGTATTCTAATATTTAATGCATATTTGTAAGGAAGGGTATGGGGCTGTACTATCTTCCTCACTTTATATTTAATTCCTTTTCTTTTTTAGTTTGCGATTTTGCAGGCGATTCTTGTTCTGGGTTTTGTCTTTTTTATTCCATCTTATCACTCTCTTGATAATTACAAACCTTAATTCAGCATAAATTAAGTGCTGTTAGTCTTAATTATTTTATTTCATCCCTTTATATATGACTGTTTATCTATTGCTGATGAACTAAAACACAGGAGTAGGTGATTTGAAAAAGGCTATAAAGAGAAGATTCAGTCAGTGAAAGACTAGCAAGAACTAGGAGACTTGTGATTTGTATTCTCTTCGGTTGGCTGCTTTTTAATATTTCTTGAACTGTATTTACAGCTTTAAGATAGCATCGAAACCCCAATAATGGCATCATCAAACAGACATTGGCCTAGCTTGTTTAAATCAAAACCCTGCAACGCTACTCATCTCCAATGGCAACAGCATGACTTATCTGCTGGTTACCATAGAACCTCGTACACAACAGGTATATAAATTTCACGTAATTGGAATTTATTCTTTAATGGTTTTTTTAATGATATCTAGCATGGCGACTTACTGCTTTTTCTTGGAAAAAAAGGAAAAAGAAGTTAAAAAATTGATATTTATGATATTGGGTTTTTTGATCCAACAGTTCCTGGATGTGAAGAAAGAAGTCTTGAACCCAAACCAAGATGGAACCCTAGACCAGAGCAAATTCGCATACTTGAAACGATATTCAATTCAGGGATGGTGAATCCTCCAAGGGATGAGATAAGAAAGATTAGGGCACAACTGCAAGAATATGGCCAAGTTGGAGATGCCAATGTTTTTTACTGGTTCCAGAATAGGAAATCAAGAAGCAAACACAAGCACCGCCAACTCCATAACATCCCCAAATCCAAGCCTCAAACCACCGCCCCTCCGCCTCCCATATCCACTGTTATCGCCACCACTGTCACGCTTCCAACATCTTCATCTTCTTCTTCTGATAAAACTTCTCTCAATAATAGATCAGCAGGAAAAGTTCCTGTGATCGACTTGCTTAATTCTCCAACTGCTTCAGTGAACCAATCCTTTTTCCAAGCTCCTAGAGAGTTCTTGAGCGAACACTTCTTCTTCCCTGGACAACAAGACAATGGAGGATCAACTGCTGCTCCTGGTTTTGCACAAGGGTTTTCCTTTCCAGATTTATCCACTGTTATAAATCAGGGTATTGGAAACTGCCCAAGTCTCCCGCTTAGTGAACTCATGCTGATGAATGATTCTGTTTCAAAGATGCCTGAAGATGACAAGATTAGACTGCAACAGGAGATCAGTTACGCCATGGCTACTGCACCAAATAGCACTGTTCCCGCCATTTTTACTCCATGTCTCTCTATTACATCCCCCACCGATTGCATGCTTCAAGGTATCTGTAAAGATCATTTCAGTTCTTTTCTCATGGTTTTTTATTTTATTTATTTTAATGATGAAGAAATATTATTAAACAATAGGGTTTGTTACTTGATAACACGTACAGTCGAATCTCTTCCATAATTTCCTCTATATATATATATTTTGAACAAACATGAATATATCACATATCCGAAGATGGTTTCTTGAATGAAAATCAACAAGCCTATCCAGTATTCTGGCCTATATTTCCGCATGTGTGAGTAAAGTCATTATTGTAATTAGTGACTGATGATATTGTTCACTCGTTTTGGCATTTGATACGTTTTGTATTGATGGACATATATGTCATATTTGGTAAGAGATAAGGTAAATTTGTCTTTGGCCCCTAATTCTTGTCCACTGTCCCTTCATGTGTCTGCACTGTTTGACGGGAAATTCTACAACGGACCCGGGTTTGAAAACTCCATTCACATATAATTTGTATGTATTTGTATGTTATTTTCAAACACTGGGTTCCACCATAGAATTTCCCCACATTTGACTTGACCAATCTCTCTTCCTAATCTCTAAATAACTATCTTACAACACTAAAGTTCAGACCATACAACGGATTGATTTCATGTTTTTTCATATAAATTTTATTTATTAAAAATATTAAAGTTAGAACGAATTCGAGGAAAATTAACACGATGGTGGTGACTTGATTTGATCTATGATGTTGCAGGTGTAGGAGAAATGGTCCCAACAAAATCGACAGCGTTCATCAACGATGTTTGCTTGGAAGTGGGATCGGGGCCATTTAACGTGAGAGAGGCATTTGGTAATGATGCAGTGCTTGTACAGTCATCGGGGCAGCCAGTTATCACTAATGAGTGGGGGGTTACAGTGCAGCCCCTTCACCATGGCGAATTTTACTATCTGCTTCGCCCATTCACGCCTTCTGATGATGACAGGACCATTCGTTTGGTGATTAATTGACACACATACACACACCAATTCTTCTATTTTCTTTTATTTATAGTTTTTAAAGAGATTTATTATAATTTGGTTTTTTGATGATTATACAGATTTAATTTGGAGAATCGCTGAAGCTGGAGAAGAGAAGTGTTTGCTGCATGGATCTATATCTAGTTTTGTAACGTTGTTTTGGTATTAATCAAGATTTTACATCTATCTAAATATTTATCAGTACGTTGGATTAACATGAAGTGTCTTGGTTAATTTGTGTTTCTGCTACATGGGATTATGTCAAGATCAGTGTAGTTCAATTATGTATTAGTACTTGCATTTCTTTTCAAATTAAATTTGTAGTGGGTGCGGAGCTGCCTTTAGTACTTTGTTCTGCAAATATTCTTCCTATTCAAGTTTCAGGTAGTGGTAATGGCCGAAGTTAATGGGTGCAAAGGTTAAAATTGCTTAATTAATGTCTAATAATTCAACTCTCATGTATAAAGCAATAGCAATGCAATAAGGTTAAAGGGGTTCATGCGTAACAGCATAAGCAATAAGCATGGCCTCAAAATGTAGACAACTGTACATAGGATGGACGCAGTGTGTTGTCATTCCAAAGAAATTCCAGCTTTGGCATTTTCTTGCAATAGATTATTAGATTCCATTTGGTTCCACTTTATTTTTCTCATATATATACACATCAGCTGGTCATAAGGCTGCACGTACACAATGCATTTATATGAAATATTGATTTTTTAAATATATTTTTTCATAAAGCATGTTTTTTTAAAAAAAGTAACCTTAAGAAAAATGAAGATTAAACTTGGATGACAGGCACATAAGCATGGTTTACTATATCGGTATCGGAACGGTCATTCCAAAGTTCCACATTGTAAAGAATGTTGCTTTGGAAGAGCGTTCTATAATCGAAAATCGCCGAGTTATCGGTGACTTAGATCTGAAAAGGCGGAATGGAACGACGCGGAACGGATTCGATTTATATTGTAATTAAATGATGTGTTGTTATTTATGAAATCGATTGGCTTTAGGATGAAAAATGAATATGGATCCCTCTTTGTTGCAATTTTACAAATAATTCTAGGGTTTCCACTCTTGAAAAAAAAAACCTGGGGAGTATCGTCCAATATTGGTCTGGTACTAGATGTAGCCTTTTTGCCGGGTAAGATGCCTAATATTTATAACGCTCTGGTAGTTAAAGGTCGAGATACTGTTGGTCAACCAATTAATGTGACTTGTGATGTACAACAATTATTAGGAAATAATCGAGTTAGAGTTGTAGCTATGAGTGCTTCAAATGGTTTGATGGGAAGAATGGGAGCGATTGATACACGAGCTCCTCTAAGTGTTCCGATAGGTGGAAGAACTCTGGGAGGAATTGCCAATGTGCTTTGAGATCCTGTTGATAATTAGGACCTATAGATACTCGTACAACATTTCCTATTCAGCGATATGCGCCTACATGGAATTAGGAATGGAGTTTGGAGTTTGGAGAAGATGAAATTTGGAGAGAAGACGTGTAAAGTTCATATTCACATTAAATTTTAATATAACTTTGTTTTTATTTGATCTACTCAACTTTTAACTAACTAAAGCAACCAAAAAAATCCAAAAAACATCTATTTATTTGAAAATCTTATGTATACTCTACTCAACTTTTGACTAACTAAAGCAACATTATGATTTAAATAGTTTTAATATTTTTTTTTCAAAATATTCAATTTTTTGGAATTTTTAATAATTTTAAAATAATCCATAGTGTGATCGTTCAGCGAAATATCATTGGAACTGGAATGGATGCATTCATTTTAGACACCATGACCACGACGACGAACCATGAACGGAAGAGGACAATTATAGAATTTTTCGGCGATCGATTGCCACAAACCTCGCGATCGATCGCGATAATAAAATTTTTGTTGGCCAAATGTCGTCAAACGGCGATCGATCGCGGTATTTCTCTCGATCGATCACCTAACGCATAATTTTGTTGCCCAAAGCTCATCACATGGCGGTCGATCGCCCACTTCATGAAGAATGATCGCCATGTTGTAATTTCTTAAGTCCCGAGATTTTGTCATTCTTTCAACATTTTCGCTCGGTTTAGGCCTTTTTATCGTTAAGTATTTGAAATCCTCCACTTTCATGCACTTCTTCCTAAATTCCTGAAATCGAAAAGCGTAAAATCGTCTAGAAATTCCTATCAAAATTACTAGAAATTCATTACAAAACAAGTGTAAAATCGACACTTATCAAGATTCAAAACCGAAACCTACTAATAAGATTCCTCCAAAAGTCAGCACAAGTAAAACACAAGAACAAGCCCACTACGTAGATCACAAGCCAATATCGTACTAGTCACCATAAACTTGATACAAACATTGAAATCCTAAAACCCTTTTTATGCTTGTTGATCACCGGGCAGTGTATTATGGATGAGTGGACCTCATGAAAGAGATCGTGTTATCCTTGATAATTGTAGTCTTGAGGGAGTAGTCGATGCAGAGAGATTTTATTATAGGTTTGGTTGACTCTCGTTTAAGGAGCGAATAACATCCTTCGGTAAATGCGATATTTACCAATGCAAATGTTGTGGATAAGTGTCATTTGAGAGTTATTATTATGTTTGAATCGATGAGTCTAAGGGGTCAATGAGGAATGACCAGAATTCGAATTCATTTGGTAATTGATAATGATATATATTGTGAGCTTGTGATTGAGTATCGTGCATGTTTATAATGGAAGTACGTGTTTGTGAAACATTTTGATAGTGTGACGATAGCATGTTGGGACCAAGATATAGTGTCTTGGAATATACTGGTGTTGACATTTGAGTAGAAATGTCTCTGTGTTGACCGGATTGCTTGAGGTACCTAGCAACCGATATACCTTATCTTTTGATGAGTACAATTTCATTGTTTGTCATGGAATTAGAGATTCGGAAACCGCGTGTCGCATTGGCATACTGTGGTATACATGAAAGTTTCTTTGAAGCGTTGTGTGGTTTGCTATGTAACACATAAGTTACTGAGATGTCATATAAGTGTCATATAAGTGATATCTATGTTGGACTCCAAGTTTAGTAGGAAGTTAGTTGAAATGAATTTATTTCGTTGATTTATTACCACTGAGAGTTGGTAACAATTTTTCGTTGTGGGAGAAGCTCTCTATTTACGAAATTGGTATGAGGTCGAAGTCCGCACAATTGGTGTTTTATTCATAATGTATGCATGAACCGATGTTGTGTGTTGGAATACATTTGCATGGTCTACGTAGGACATTGAGTGCGTGTGACAAAGTTCAGAATACGATGAATGATCAAAATGTAATATACAAATGACATCATTGAACATGTTGTATAGGTGACGATGTAAGTCATTCTTGTCTTGGGATGCTATTGATCCATCGGGTATGGGTGTACCAGATATGGTACGAGAAATGGAAGAGAACATAAAACGACTCAGAGTAAAAGCCTCGTGAATATTAAGGTAATGACAGTGTAGTCTGCAAACATCGTCTTTTAAGGGTGCTGTCCGGCTTGGTAGACCGTTCAACTCGCCTGACAAATACTAGGTGTGAAACTCGCATGAGAAGACAGTTATTGCCAGGGTATATACATGAGGTGTCACAGTGAGTTGATAAATTGGCATACCGTTTGGTATTGTCATTCTCAGTGACTGATATTTATGTATTGCAACCATTGAACTTGAGATGTGATATGTGGAACAATCAATTAAGATCTTGGCTAGAGCAAATTGTCAGTTGCAAAGTAAAGTGATACATATGCTAACGGTTAGGTGAGATAAGCATGATGTTGAGGAGATGATGTACAGAGTAAGCATATGATACGACAGTACCTTGAACTCATGTCTGGTATGTTTACTTTATATTATTATTGCAATGCTGGTAAGTATATGCTTCAGATTGATTGACTATATGCTTCTAGTTGCGATACTCATGAGTATTTGATTGCTATTGTGCTTTTGATGCATATATGAGTCAATTTCGAGGACAAAATTCAATTAGTATGGGAGAATTGTAATGCCTAGATATGAATCATGTATGTTTCATTTGATTATTGTGTCATTATGCGACAATACCTAAAGTTATTCCATATATGTTAAGTGACTATTGTTGGTAATGATATGATCATTACAAGCATGATGTGGACTTGGATTTGGGTTGAGCCGAGTATGAAAGACGAAATGGATTATCTGATAAATGATGAAAGGAACAATGGTCATGTGGCAAAGAAATGAGCTATATAATTTATAATTGGGAATAACTAATTGATAGTGTTGTGTTATATGATTTTTATACAATTACATGAACACGGTTTAGGATGAAGTACACATGAATGACATGAATCGGATGCAGAGAGACTACATGTCTTGAATTATATGTGGGTTATGATATATATATATATATATATATATATATATATATATATATATATATATATATATATATATATATATATCAATCAGATTTTAACTTGAAAAACACATAGAATACATAATTACACCTAGTAATCTCTACAAGAGTTCTTCCTTCAAAACCCTCACTCTTTTTCTTGGAAACTTGCTTGGATTTAGCTTGAAAATCAAGTAGGAACTTGTCCTTAGAGTGAAGTCAAGTGCTTGGGTAAGGATGTTGTATTACATGAACTTGTGTTTTTGAAGAAGAAACATATATATGCGTGTGTTGAAACAAGTTTGAATTGATATGAAGTTTAATTCAATGAAATAAGTTGTACTATGATGAAAACATGTTCATATGATGATTGACTAATGTTTCATGAAGTTTTGATGTTGAATTCTGAGTTGTAGGAGGTAAACCTTTAAGATAAGCTCAAAATCGCCATGTTCTGAAATTTTCGGAGTCGGGCGACCGATTGCGATGACAGGGAAAATTTTATGGCGGCTAAACACGTTGGCGATCGATCGCGGGCAAGGCGATTGATCGCTGAGGACATAAACTTTTTGCGATCGATCGAGGAATACTGGCTATCGATCGCGAGGGTCAAAATATTGAAAAATGTTATATTTTCATGGAATTTGATGATGAGGCTTATTATAACATTGAAGTGTTGATATTCATCTTGCATCATCTCAGGGGACAGGTTAAAGAGGAGGATAAGCAATAACTGATACTTTTCTATCTTTGAAATGGATGAAGATACGTGTTAACATACGAGTGTAAATGTTACATTTATGATAAATGTATATGATGATGATATATATATTGTTGAGATATGAGATGATTGTGAATATGTTATGGAAAGAAATTAATGGGCCAATATTAGTGGCTTAGAAGCCCACACAAATAAGTCAATACTAGAAGTCACGTGAAGTGATGGGGGATATCGTGCTTGGAGGGAAATAAAAAGGGGGGGAGGGGTAATTATAACAATCTAGATTTTGAGTATTGAGAGTGTGCAAGCTACTGCTTGGGCAAGGGGATTCTTCTCCTTGAGTGTGTATGTTGAGTGTTTCTCTTTTCATTGTAATTCACTTTTTTCATTTCTTAATCAATATAACTTTCTTTCTTGTACATTGATTCATGTTTTTGCTTTCAAATCTCTGAGTGCAAACTTTAGATCCTAACAATTGGTCTGACCTGCCACTAACTTCTAATGATTTGATACAATGGCAACCACATATTCTGATTCTAAATTTTCGCGGATGATGCCGGACATGCCAAAGTTCTCTGGTACAGATCCAAGGAGCTGGATTCTATCAGCGGAGCACCAGTTTGCAATTCACTCTACGCCGCTACATGATTGCCTACAACACGCCTTCATGTCAATGGAGGGAGCAGCGGACGTCTGGTTCCATTTGCTTGTATCCCAATCTAACTTGGGAACAACTCACACAGGAAATGATGAAGAGATTTGGGGAGCTAACAAATGCTGAAGGTGAACTCGATGAAGAAAAATATACTGAGAGGGAGACTGACAAGGGGGAGTTGAAGAAATCTAGTGAAAAAGAGAACAAACAAGAGGATCCAAGTGTTGACATATCAAATGAAAATGAGGAGGTGGACGACATATATTCAAGTGCTAATCACCAATTCGAAGGGAAATCTGATAAGTACGTGAAAGGGAGCCAGCAGCCCGTGTACATTTAAAAGGAGAAACACAACGAAAAAGAAGATGCAGAAGATGTTACACCCAGATTAGATGAAGAAAAGGAGGAAGACTATTTTGAATGGATTAAATTTGGATTGGATGAGGAAGAGCATGATTTTCGGCAAGTGATTTCGTTGGGATTTGATGTAAGAGAAGCGATTAGGTGGAGGTCGATAGGCCTTCACTTCGGGGCTGCTACACTGATGATGGAGATGTGGATGATGAGTTGTGACGACATGGCAGTGGAAGGTGAGAGTTGGGCATCACAGTTGTGGATGGGGATTGAAAATAAAAATATGGGTTGCCTTCCTCTTAGACCTAGGGTTATTATCTGGGAAAGAGAATGGGCACATGGGCCAATCACATTTTCTGAGCCCTTTAAACTGAGACGTGATATGAAGCAAGGAGGAGGATCGAGCAACGGATTCATGTGTAGCAGTGAGGCAGGAACAAGCAACCGACAAACCCAAAAGCACGTTGACAAAGACATTGGTGACATGAAAGATCGACAGACAATGGCCAGTGGGACGGTGGTGGACGACTGTGGTATAGGCTGCATGAGGGGCTCGATTTCGATGGGCACTTTACTAGTTGATCTTGCTGTTACTATCTCGTATGCATTGAGGATGAAATTGCAGAGGTTTGGAATAATTATTACATCAATTAACTACTTCCTAAAGGGGGCGATACAACATATCGTCCCTAATTATAGTTTGGGATTGAGGAGGCTCAAGTCCTTGGGTCCAAAAAGCACAAAGAAGAAGTGTCATCGAATAAAGCCAACACGACTGATTCAAATGCTTGTTTTTCTCATATCATCTTGCACAATACAATTTCATCGGTGAAGAAGATGAGGCCAATGGGCTTTAACAAAAGGAAAGACGAGTGGGGAGAAAGGATGAGGATAAAGGCTGAGGAAAATAATATAACAGACCTAGACTTTTTAATTGGGCCCAAATGAAAGACATGGGCCAACAAATTCAAGGTAATATGCATTGTGCATCACAAATTTTCATTCGCACACCAAGGAACCGTGAAGAAGAAATTGCAGAAAATTGGAGGGCTGGAATTGATCTTCATGGGGTGGCCGGTGGCACTGCGGCGGGCGGCTTGAGCGGCACACATCCTTGGGTTACATCACAGCTTGACGACGCAGCTCAATTTTTGGGTTTAGTTGGTTTTTGATAGGGTTCGGATGGGGTTCTTGTTCTTAATGTTTTGAAGAATTTGCTTCTTTCAATTGATGACAAAATAGAAGCATATTCCGCCAAAAGGTATTTTCATTACTACGGACAGCTTCTAAACCAGCAAAATATGATGCATGATTATGTAAGGACATGAGGTTATTATGTTGTAGTGATTAAGAATTGTGTGGATTTTCTTGATTGCATAGTCGCTGATGTTGGTACTGGTAGTGTCATCCTTTCATTATTTGCTGCTCAGGCTAATACAAAACTTGTTTATGTTGTGGAAGCATCAGAAATGGCAGATTATGCACAAAAATTTATAGCTAGTCATCATGTGCTTAGCCAAAGAATAACATTAATCAAGGGCAAACTTGAATATTTATATATCGCAAATAAAGCTTTGTTTTGGCAGCAACATGTTGCCGGGGCACACACTTTTCAAGAACAGATTGCTTACAACAAGGATGGGATTCAATTGCTTGTTCAGGACGATGGGAAGGTGACATTCACGTTTATCAAGCTAGGGGAAGTACTTGATGCTAACAATATTTGGGATCGAGGAAAAGAGGCTACTAATCTAAGGAGATGTTCCAACCTAGATAGTACAACTCATAACGTCAGCCTTGAGGAGACAAGGCTATTTTCAAGGAGGCGATTATATTATGGGAATAAATTAATGGGCCAATATTAGTGGCTTCGAAGCTCACATAAATAAGTCAATACTAGAAGTCACGTGAAGTGGCAAGGGGAGGGGGGATAGCGTGCTTAGAGGGAAATGAAAAGGAAGGGGAGGGGGGGGGGGGGATTTTGAATATTGAGAGTGTGCAAGCTACTGGGCAAGCGGGTTCTTCTCGTTGTGTGTGTGTGTGTGTGTTGAGTGTGTTTCTCTTTTCATTGTAATTCACTTTTTCATTTTAGAAATCAATATAACTTTCTTTCTTGTACATTGATTAATGTTTTGCTTTCAAATATGTGAGTGCAAACTTTAGATCCTAACAGAATATCATGTGATTGGTGTTGTGAGGCACGATGTTGTGGAGACATGTGATTGGTGCTGTAAGGCACGATGTTGATGAGGCATGGTATGATGTTGATGCGTGAGATATGGCTGTTATAACGTGTGATGACGGAAATATGCTATGTGCTGCTAATATGAAGATGTAAAGGCTGGGCCACTCACATATTGAGCAGAAAAGCAATATCATCTAGGTCCCGTTATAACATGGTGATGAATGAGATTTCAATGAATATGTCGTGACATATTGTATCATGTTGTATATTGTGTTTTGGTGTATGTACATGAACAACCAAAGATGAGTATTTCAAATGCATGAAATACATGAAGTTGTTTATACAGTATTTATGCATTACATTGATGTTGGATTGTGAACATCATTTCATATACTCATGTTGTGTATGGTTGTCTGTAGGGACTCATAGCTGGAGAAAGCCGTGATTGTGAGTCTACTTTCTGCTGCTAGGAGTTAAACTGATCGAGATTGAACGAATTGAGACGTGTAAAAGATATATAAGATGTGATGTATATGAACAATGTAATAGAATGACTTAGGAAAAAATGTTGATCAGTACTGATAGTACCTTAATTGCTAAGTAAATAATGTTATTTACTCAATTGAATGCTTATTTGAGGATTAAGATGACGAGCCCCACACTATCCACCAAAGAACTAGGGACTAAGTCATCACTTTTCAAAGACAAGTATGCCGACTTCGTTGAATAAGAGCCTGAGTTATCCAACCTCCACAATCAGTAATCGTTTGAGCTAAAATCCTTGTTGTATCTGTCGACAAAAGAAATAAGATGGTTAAGCAAAACCCTCTCCCACTCAAACAACTCCCTCCTCCAATTCCGTCTACAATCCCATAACCCATTAACCCAAACCCCCATATCCGAGATCAAACAGTTGCCATCCCCGTCAATATAATACAAAAGCTGTAATTTATCGGCCAACTTTACCTCCCCCGCCCAACTATCTAGCCAGAATCTATTATTGTTGTCGTTCCACATTTCTGATCAAATAAACCCTTGATTACAATATGATCCAAAGCTCTTTTCACCAATACTCTAAGTCCTTCGGCCACCAAAAAAAAAGGAAGGGAGGTAAGAGATCACCTTATCTTAAGGGTTTACAAATAACTTTTGTTAAAATAATATTTGAGGTATATCTGAGCAGTTATATAATTAAAATAAATACAATAATACATTTTGAGCAGTTAAAGAACTATGTGCGTTTAAGTTGACGGGTCAACAAACTGTGCAGGGTTGAGTGGTGCAGAACGATTACGTGCAAAGTTGGTAATTTCTTGCCAACATCGATTAATTTGTCTCACTTTGTTTTTCAGACTTGAGAGGGACTTTTGAATAACTCTACTATATTATCATGGAAATCCCATATTTTCTAATAATAAATTTTGAAATATATAACTATTTGGATCATTCCTTAAATCCAACTACTTAAAATATTATATTTTTCCACATGATAAAGTATAATTTTGTTTCTTTTAAATTTATATTTTTTTCCCTAACAAATAGGGAGAAATAAAGAAAATTACATACATGAAATTTTACTTTGCTATAATTTTAGTTTTTGGCTCAATGACTACAGTTGGGTACTTAATATATGTCGAAAATATTATTGACTAAATAATTTCATGTTATTCTGATAATAATAATAATTGTTTTTATAATATAATCACACTCGGGATTAACTTGAAAAATTCCTTTTCACAAAATCTATAGACGTGAGTTGGAGAGGCAGTAAATAATATATAAAGGCAGGATTGTGCATGAAACATCACATTGATAGCAATCATCCCAAATGACATCATTGTAAGAAACAGACACAGATATTTCTCCAACTGCTACGAAATGAAAGTACGTACGTACGTACAGTAAGAGACAGAACCAAAAGAAAAGTTTTAAGGGACGAAATTTTTCTTATAATATTTAAGGGTTAAAAAAAATTTTGGGTTGCAAAAAAATATTTTTCTTGACAAAATAAAGGTAAAAATTCTTTTTCCCATTAAAAATTAAAATTTTTTTTTGGGAGGAGGCGGGCGCACCTCCATCCCCAGGTCCGCCCATGCGTACAGTGTGTTATTGGGTTTTGACTGAATGTCGTTCGATTTTTTTTTTTCAATGTGAGACAAAATTAGAGATTTGATTTTCCCGATGAATGAATCAGACAACATTCAAAAGCAATATTCTTTATAGATTTTGGATATATGATATGACTGTATTTTCATATATACTAACGGTCGATACATACGCATTACATATATAATGAAATTTTAAATTTTATATATGATATATGTATATTAAATTATTATATTTGAAATATCTGATTTAAATATGATATTTTACAGGGAGGAAAAAAAAATTATCACATATTTTCGAAAGGAAAAAAAACTGCCACACATGTAAAAAATCATGCAACAATTACAAAAAATCGTGCACAAACATACAAAACGTTGTGTACTAATGTACAAAACCGTGCACCACCATCACAAAAAATCAAGTGCACAACCATGATAAAAATCAAGTTCACCACAATGGTGCATTTGATTTTTGTAATGGGGGTGCACGATTTTAAACATTGTGGTGCATGACTTTTTAACATGTTGCACGATTTCTGTAATCGGATGCACAATTTTTGTAAATGTGGTGCACTTGATTTTTTGTAATGGGTGTGCATGATTTTTGTAATTGGGGGTGCATGATTTTTGTAAACATGTTCATTTTTTAACGTTCCACTGACTAGTTAGGAACCGATCGCCACACCCAAATTTCTTGGGGGTTACTAGTCGCACCCCACAAATGATGTTGGGAACCAATCACCGCCATAAATTTGTGAGGGGCTGACCAATAGCCCCCACAATTGAAGTGGGGGGTGATCCCCACATCATTTGTCGGGGTTCAGACTTGACCTCCACAATCCCCATATTTTCGAGGAGCGGGCAATCCCAACCACATTTGTGGGGGGACTGAAATGTGGTAGGTGAATGCCCAATCGTCCCAGGCGGCAACTGGTCCCCACCATTAGGAATGATTGGGCGACCGATCCCAGGCCTGGACGATTGATTAGTCGTGTCATTTATGGGTTGGGCGACCGATACTTGGGTGCACGAATTTTGTAATTGGTTGTACGAATTTTGTAAAGGTGGTGCACTTGAATTTTTTGTAACGGGGTGTACGATTTTTGTAATTGGGGGTGCACGTTTTTGTAAGCGGCATAATTTTTGTAATTGGGTGCACGATTTTTGTCAATGTGGTGCATTTGATTTTTGTAAGAGGGGTGCATGATTATTGTAATGGTGGTGTACTTGATATTTGTAATGGTGGTGCGATTTTAAACATTGCGGTACACAATTTTTTAACATGTTGCTGCATAATTTTTGTAATTGGGTGCACGATTTTTTGTCAAAGTACACTTGATTTTTCGGCGTGCAAGATTTTTTGTAATGGGGTGCATGATTTTTAATGATTTTTCGAACATGTTGGTGCACGATTATTTAATATGGTGGTGCACGATTTATGTAATGATGTTGCACGTTCTGAAATCAGATCTGAAAGATTGCTAGGGTTTCCAAGAGGATGAACAGCCGCGCATGAGACTGATGTTGGCCGTGGTTGAGTTAATCAAGCTTTTCCTATCATCGGAGGTGAGTTTAGATCCGAAAATTGCTAGGGTTTTTCTGAGTGTCATAGCAGTGGCCATCGAGCATTGACTTCCATGAACGTGGAGTTGATAATACTTTTTTTGTTGGAATGATGCTTTGAATGTTGAATAAGGAGTTGCAGTTGAATGTATTGATAAAAAAAATTTGACGATGAAGTTTGTTTGTGATGAATGAATTTGACGAGAGAATGAGAAGAATTGTTGAGAAGTGGGTAAATTGAAGGCTGTGCATTGAAGAAGAAGCACTGTGCCCCTTTTTGTAATTTTACCCCAAAATGGGCAAATGTGAACTTAAGTTTTTTTGGCGATTGAAATGAATTATCTTCGATCAACTTGTAACGGCACGTAAGTACCCCAATAATTAGTTGCCTCGCAATGGACGTAAACCTTTGGGCCTGCCCATGAAGACCCACAAAGTATACTTACTAACAAAATATAAATTGCACTGGACTGCTTTTATTCACTTTAATGGGCCAAACCCAATCGACAACGCAAAAACTATAGATCCCATTTATCACAATCAGATGATCCGAATTTAAATTACGGGTCCGGATGTGAAACATCCGCAGTCCCTGAAAATGCTAAGGTAACGGACATCAAGCAGCCAAGAATTCGCATTCGTTCTTCCAACAAAAATAACCTCAGCTCAGAATTCTCCGAAAAACAACGAGAAGATTTTCAAAATCACGGAAAAAGAATTGCAGATCATAAAATAGGGAAGGGAAAATAATCAAGGAATGGGAGCATATAGAGCAGATGACGATTATGATTACCTGTTCAAGGTGGTATTGATAGGAGATTCCGGCGTCGGAAAAACAAACCTGTTGTCTCGGTTCTCCCGGAATGAATTCAGCCAGAGCTCCAAATCCACCATCGGCGTTGAGTTCGCCACGCGATCCATTCAAGTTGACGACAAGGTCGTCAAGGCCCAAATTTGGGACACCGCCGGCCAAGAAAGGTACGCTACAAATATATTTTTTCCAGGAAAATTTCGATTATATATAATTGCATCTCGGTTTGCTTGCCGGTTATAATGTTATTGATGCTGCATGCAACGAAAGAAATGGGATGAAATATGGTGTTTGAGTGGTGTTGATTTTATATTGGAGAAGAATGATCGTTGCATTCCTTGGTGTATTTGGCTTTTGACGAATGTGAATTTGTCCTACTATTAAGGAAATTCAAGGATTTTCAAATTATTTCATATTAAATGTCATTTTTTTTCCGAGTTCATGAACGGACTGATCCTTTGAACAGTGTTCTTAAACTTAGTTGATGGGTTCAATAATTATCTTGATGTGTTTGACATGATAAGGGTGGGATTATCCATTATTTTTACCATTCGTCCCTCATCACATCCATTATGCCAATCATGGTGCCCTTAGATCTATTGATCTTGTTGATACATTCAATGAAACTCTACTATAGGTACCGCGCGATCACAAGCGCCTATTACAGAGGAGCAGTTGGGGCTTTAATTGTCTACGATGTCACTCGACATGTAACATTCGAAAACGTGGAAAGATGGCTGAAAGAGCTTCGAGGCCACACGGATATGAATATAGTGATAATGCTGGTTGGAAACAAAGCAGACCTCTGTCACCTGCGAGCCGTTGCACTAGAGGATGCTAAGTCATTTGCTGAAAGGGAGAGGACCTTTTTCATGGAAACTTCGGCCCTTGAAGCTTTGAATGTAGGAAATGCATTTACTGAAGTGTTGACACAGATCTATCATGTTGTGAGCAGGAAGGATCTTGAAATCGGGGACGATCCGGCTGCTCTTCCCAAGGGCCAGACCATAAATCTTGGAACCAAAGATGATGTATCAGCTGTCAAGAAAAGTGGGTGCTGCTCTGGTTGATGCAGCATTATGGCGAGAATGTAACTTGAACTTTTAGCCATTGTAACAAAGCAAAATGCTTGCTATGGCATTTTTGTTGTATGGTTCCGAATTCCCACTTAATTTTCTCCACATATATCCTCGAAACATTACAAATAGATTTTATAAATAGCAGATTTGAAAATAAGGTAGATAATTATTAGTCACGATGAGATATTTTTATGTCGTAAAAATTAAAACTTTAGACGGACTATGCATCTTGTTGTCTTTTGGTGCATGGCCACCTGGCCAGTCACACGTTGCTATTAGGGAATAGGTGACTTACTGCTTCTCCGGAGTAACATGTTATATGGGAATAACACATGTACACACATGGAAGATGCCACCTCATATTTCAATTTCCAACGAAGAGACATTATGGACAAAAACATGGTAAAGACATATCAAATGAAATGATTTCTTGGACTAACAATTTCCTTTAATAAAAGGGAGGGCTGATGGTAGGAGTGGAAGAGTGTTTTTCACCATTATTGAGTTTTTCTCTCCAGTTCCTCTTTGTTCTTAATTTTTCTCTCTAGAGAGAGGAAAAAATATTTCCCTTTAATTATTTTGCTCTATTCTTGTACACAAACACTATAAACCATCCTTGTTTATAGTGAAAATTTATCGGGAATAGGTCCCGTGATTTTCCCTTCAATTTTACCGACTCCCTTTAAATAATCAACCAACATTGTTTTTTTTTTTTTAATGTTAATTGGTCAAAAAAATTTGTTCTACACACACGTAAGAGAATTTATGTTGTACTTACAAATCCAAAGTTTGCGGTGATTGTTTGGGTGATTATGGCATTAAATAAATATAATTTAAGTAAACCAATCATGATATTAGTTTGACTAACTAAAGTAAACTAACGATGCTAATTATGGAAGTAATTATTTGCATAGACAAGACAATATTGTTATTTTGCTGTCAAATCAAATTAGAAGATATTGTATGAATACATTAGCGTTGGTCGACCCTATCCTCAGAGCAACGGTAGAAATGGTCACAAATCATTTCAAATAATTTTGGATCGTTGGATTGTAGTCATGAATCAATACTCATTTTTCATATAACTTTTAACTGAAATATACACTCATTTACACATATCAATACAACTTTTCGGGTTAGCTTTAGGTTAAATTACGTTGTCAAGAATATAATAAGATCATAGAAAAAATGGATAAGAAGAAACAAGGTAATGAGACATGTGTGTGATTGACAAAACTCATACTCATCAAATGTGTTTCTCGAGAGAGAGTCTATAGATTTAACCCTCATAACCTTCTCCATTTGTATATTGGATGCATGTTACTCGTTAATAGGTCTTTATAAGTTTGTAACTTAAGACATCGACTCATGGCTTCAATAAAATGATAAGAAATTCAAAACGAGATAGTAAATCAATTGTAATAATTTTGCACTTTCCCATCTCAAAATTCACTCACATTCTATAAAGACGAAATCAATATTTTAATAAAACAGAATATTCATATATAACAAAAACATAGAAGGGAATCAATCATCCTTGCCCAATGCAGACTTAAAACATTGGGAGGGAGGGAGTATGCACAAATTTTCAATTTTTGTAATCAATTTGTATATCATTAAATGATAATGTAGAGCTTAAGTAGCCAATACAATGGCAAACCACACACCAATCAAAGAAAAGTTACATTTGAAATGAGCTTCAACTGTCGATACAAAAACACAAACAAGACTTTATGTACCCTCCAAAAGGCTTCGCAGATTCTGAACAAAACCATCCATGTATGAATCCTCAAGCCCTTTCGTCAACAAGAAATCCCTCCACTTACCATGATTTGCGCTTATTTCTTTCCCAGTCTCACTCCCATCGTCCATAACCAATCGTATAGTCTTCGTCACGTCCTCTTTTGTGAACAATCCATCTTCAGCTCCTTTCTTAACCTCAACCCCAACCCTCAAATCTCCCTCCATGAATCTTGCATTGATGATTTGGTCACCCACGTGAGGCATTAGCACAAACTGGCATTCATTCACCATTGCCTCTGATAATGAACCTGACCCGCAATGCGTGACGAAGCATCCAACAGAAGGGTGTGATAGGATAAGCTGTTGTTGCACCCAACCTCCATGAATTAAGCCTCTTTTCTCAGTTCTGTGCTTGAAGCCTTCGGGCAATGCTTCTTCTACGGTGTTGAATCCTCCGGGTGGTTTCAATGCACCAAGAAATGGAAGTCCTGTGAGTTCTAAACCCAAGACCAGTTCTTGAAATTGGTCCATTTTCAACCTGGCTTCACTGCCGAATGCGCAGAAGATTACTGATTTGGGTTTGAATTGATTCAACCATTTTGTCCATATCTCGTCTAGATTTACAGCTGGTGGCTCTGGTAACACGGGGCCTGCTAGAAAAATCGGTTTCTTGTATCTTTTTTCAAGAAACTCGCAATATGGCCCTTCCATTTCTCCGCATGATTTAAATCCAAATGCATCACATTCATCAGATGATATAATTATGCGCTGCACGAAGTTCATATCACATCCATATTCTTTCCCGCTGTTGATTTGTTTTAGTGAACGCACTTCGTGCGCATAAAGCTTGATTGCTGATGGAGGGAAACCAGCGGGAGGTTCCAAATAAGCATCAGCGTCAGACTCATCACGAAGCAGATACCCTATAGAGGCAGGGCTTATGATGCAATAATGAATAGATTTAATGCCTAATCGCCGCGCCAAAGCAGGTAACCAATGCGTGAAATCGAAGAATACGAATCGGGGTTTGATTTCTTTGAGTAAAGATTCAACGGTGGGTTCTGTGAGATCCATTGCGTGCCTGAGACGTGAACCCATTGGAAAAGGAATGTCTGCCGTGGTCTCGGTTCCTTCAGGGAGCCCTTCGACAATGAGGGATTGTGATTGGTATGAAGCTTATGAGATTCGGGTGGAGATTGAATTGGTTTAATTTGGACTGTGTTTTTGTGGGGAGAATGAAGAAGATTTTGTGGCCTCTTTCTGCAAGTTTGTTCGAGACGTGAAGAAACGTTGTGAGATGCCCCATGGCCAGCCATGGATACATCATAATCTTGAGGTTCTTTTCACCCATTTTTCTTCAAATTCTAATGTAATCAAGAGAGAAATTTAGTACAGACAAGGGCTCAATATGTAAATCGTACCTAAAAATCGAGATGTAGCTGCGGAAAGACAAGTTTCTACCATCACGGTTTCAGGGATTTGACCATTGTTCAATCTAATAGCATGCAATAGGTGGCCTTATGTTACGTACGGTTCTGTAACGATAACAATTTTTTTTTTCAATCCGATATTTTAGCTTTACTCATAAAATGGAGAGGAGAAAGTTATCATCAAACTCAAAATTAGGATAATTTTTTCCTAACTTAGATAAGACTTACATATATATATATATATATATATATATATATATATATATATATATATATATATATATATATATATATATATCTCGCCCGATTTGATTATTTCTATAGTTATTCTACTCCATCCATTATTTATAATTTACAAATGGTACGTCCAAACTTATTCAATCAATAATTGGGCGGAAATATTTATATATATCTGGGTGGGCATATTTATATACCAACTTAATAATAAAATATAAAATATTTTAAATAAAAAACTATGTAAACTAATATACCAACTATTTTAGATCAATCATATTGAATTAGTCTATAAAAAGATTCAAACCGGGTCCAAGTATTTTCGACCCAACCCACTCTTTATTGGTAGATGAGGTCTTTTGTTAAAAGGAAGATGTGAGTAACTTCGAAAACCCGTCCCCCACCCATCTGACACCAATCGCAATTACGATCCGGATGTCTCGTGTTCGAGTCTCCGTCCCTCAAAGTCTGATGAGATTAAAGTCGTAAGGACATTGTGGAACTCCATGATCCCTAAAAAAGTCTCTAGCTTTGCTTGGAAATTGTTACATGACGTGAATCTCTTGCAAAGAGGTGTCTACCTAGACTCGAATACTACTTTGTGTGTTTTATGTGGTGAAGTTGCGGAAGATTGCAAACATTTGTATTTTACTTGCAACTATGCTCATGGTGTTTGGAAAGAATGCTATAACTGGTTCAATATTTCAACTATGATGCATGAAGACCTAGTTACCAATTTTTGGCATCATTTAGGTCTCTTGAATGTTACATTAGGTAAAGGGGAATGACTTTTCATTTGAGAATGTGTTGTTTGGAGTATTTGGTTGGTTCGTAATAAAAAAAACTGTTCAGAAATGAAGAGACCTCAATTATTACTACAGTGGAGTTAGTAAAAATAAGATCGTGGCAGTGAATTTCAGCAAATAAACTTGACATTTATCAATACTCTATGTTAGGTTGGTTTCACCTTCCGTTAGTTTGCTTAGCTAGCGTTACCAGCGTAGTTATTGGAGTGCTTTGTCTGTTCTATGAAGTTATGCTGGTATTATTTTTTATTTTAATTATTCATTTTTGTAACTCTTGGGTTTGAGCAACCCTAATACTCTTTTAATATACTTTGTCCTATGAAAAAAAAACTAAATGTTAACTCGGTCACGTGTCTTTCTTCTAATGAGCTTGATATCCCTTGCTGCTCAAGAATTTTCTCTTTACATCGAAGCTGAACATTCTCCTTTGAAGGTCATTGAATTTATACTCTTTAACTATGTAAAGTGGGGTTATTATTTACTTTTGGTGTTATCTGTTAGCATGGTAGAAGTAGTGTTTGTGGGTGTATATCCTTTCATTTCATTTGGTATATAGATCTACATAATCCTGACATCAGCAGCAGACTCTACTTGCAAGTAAAGAATTGTCTCATATTTTTCTATAGCATCAACCCTGCTACAAGTTTACAAAGTATATATTACTTTATTTTCTTAATTGATAAATTCCAATTATTTAATTATAATATGTATTGTTTTATTTTGTTTTATTTAATGAATTAAAATCATACCATTATAATATGTGTTTTTAACTTATCGTTAGTTTAATATAACTATTTATTTTTATTAGGCATTATTTTTCAAGTGTTGCGATGGGCATGTACTAGTTAATTAACAAGATTTACTTTATTTTATTTAGCTTAGTTATCATAAATCGCGCATTTGTAATGAAGTGCGGGTTCCCATATACTACTGTAGGTTTATATTTTTCTCCAATAATTTTTTTTATTGAAGTCGATTTGAATTGTAATTATATATTTATATTTATATTTATATTTATATTCTTCTATAAAGTCATGTCTTTCATCTCCTCTCTCCCACAATATCATCAATGATCAAACCATGGAACAAGAAATCCCAAATAGAACATCGTTTCCCACAACCAGCGCCGCCGCAGAGGGCTCATCAACTCCTCCTCCGGCCACCGCCGGCTCAGGCGGCGAGGCGATAAGCACCGATAGTCTGAGAAAACTGGTGGCAGAGAATGCGGTGGTGGTATTTGCCAGAAAGGGCTGCTGCATGTGCCACGTAGTCGAGACTTTGCTGCATGGGCACGGAGTCAACCCTACCCTATTTGACGTTGACGAGCAAAATGAAGCTGTCGTAACCAATGAATTATTCAAGCCTATAGGCGCGGAGAAATCGGGAAATGCCACCGCTGCCGAGCCGCAGTTCCCCTTGGTTTTCGTCGGAGGGGAATTGATCGGTGGGCTGGAAAAAATCATGGCAGCCCATATTTCTGGAGAACTGGTGCCTAAATTAAGGGAAGCTAGAGCTCTATGGCTTTGACTCGATCTTTTTCTTTTTCGCCATCTGATTAAAATAATGTTTGAAAAATTCTAGATCTTTAGCTTATGTAATTTCGGAATTTGAAGAAACATTATTAATTTTCAACGAAATTCGCCTATATTCATAGTAAATAAATAACTAAAAATCTCATCAACTCTGTAAGATTTGTACATTGATTTAGTTTAAAACCTATACATAATCAGTACGATACAAAATATATTAAAAAATACTTATTTGATATTATTTAATGCTACAATAAATTTTCATGGATAATTAAAATTGCGATTTAATAGTATTTTTATTCTTGTACATTTTGAAGTCACTCAGAATAATAAATTAGATCAAGTGATGTATCATCTTGCATCAATGATAACACCAAAATACAAAGACAATGATTACATGTATTTTAAAAAAATATTACTTAATGTAGTTAATTGCATAAAACCACCCTCTGTTTTGATAAATATGCACGATATTAAAAAATAAGCAAAAAGCCCTCAACCTTTTTTAAACTTAATATAAAACCATCATGTGTTATAAAAAAAGCAAAAATAGCCCTCTTTTTTTAAAACCTTGCACAAAACCTCCCGTGTTAAAGAAAATATGCAAAAAAAAAAAAACCATCGATTTTCTTAAATCCTACACAAAACCCCATCGATTTTACAAATAAATAGATTTTATTTAATCTCGTTAAACTATATGCAAGTTTTATGAAAAAAAGTTCATAAACGTTCATCTATATTATATAGGTTTTATATAACTTAGTTTTGTTTATATGTATGTTTATTAGTGTGTAAACATATTTTATGATTTTTTGAAAAGATGCATATTTTTTATATAGGCAATTGTTGCTTAATCAATATATTCAAAACTTGAAGAAAAAAATGAATTTGAGTTGGCCAATAAAAATGCATACATTAAAAGAAAAATTCAGAATATTATTCATAATATATTTTAAAATTATATATTAAAATTTATTCACTTCAAATTTCTGAATATTGTTAATTTTAAAACTAAAAGAAGAAATCATTTCAGAAAAGAAGAAAATAATGTATATGCAAAAAAATTGAAGAGCATATTGGACAATCGAGAGGGTTTTGTACAAGATTTGCGAAAATAGAAGGGTTTTTTTGGCTAATTTGTTTAACATAGGGTTTCATTCAATATTTTTTTTAAAAGATGGGTTTTTTGTCTTTTTATAACAAAGTGAGTTTTATGTCGAGTTTAATAAAATATGGGTGTTTTTTTGCCTGTTTGGGTAATGCATAGGGTTTCGTACATATTTATTATAACACGTGAATGTTTTATAGAATTCACCATTGTAAAAATATTTTATTTAGGATTTTACATATATATATTTATTTATTATAACACGTGAAAGTTTTACAGAATTCACCCTCGTAAAAATATTTTATTTAGGATTATATATATATATAATTTGGGAAGTTAATAGAGAATAATGGTCAATGGTCGACAAGTATTTTCAGGCGTGGAAATCGAGCAAATCAAAGGTCATACTCAAGTGTGAAAGTGCGAGCAACTAGTTCACACTCGCATTCACATGAAACAACCATGAGTGAAGCTCTTCCAAGTCTATCAATTGCATCACTTAAATAGTTAATATAATACCTGTAATAAGACATGGTCAACTAAGAGAAGAAACCAAAATAATTGGGATGACATTCTTAAACCAATTGACATAAGTAAGCACATTCACAAAACGACTTCAGTAAATTAGTGCAAGGTAATAAGTTTTAAAATTAATAATATACATTTAAATTATCGTGCTTAAATTGTAATACGAAACATAATTATCATATTTTTTTAAACATAAAACAGGAATTATATCCTTGATTTCAGATCTATTTTATTGTTTGGATGAATATATATTAGGTGCTTTTCAAATATATCTCTTTAATAATTTATTTAAAAGTAACTGTAATTGTGATAAATTTGAAATGTACCTAAGATGTGTATCATTTAAAATCTAAGTTTTAAATTCATTTTTAAATCAAATTTCTCAATTTAAATGAAATTCATCTAACCAAACAAACATGGTTTTAGGGGTGGACATGGGTCGGGTTTTATCGGGCTCGGGTAATTATAGTCGGGTACCCATCATATCGGGTTTGGAGAAAAAACACCCGATTACAATGCGATGTTGTCGCCAACTCAGGTACCAGATAAAAAGAACCACAAAATGTGAATAAATAATAACCCAAAAATTCTTCATCTGTTTGTTAATAGCACATGTTGAGTTTTTTTGATTTAAAATATTGGAAAAAAAATGTATGTTTCTTTCAACATTCTAATTCAATTCGACAAGAAGATGATGAAGAAGAATTGAAATGGGCTGCACTCGAAAAGCTTCCTACGTACGATCGTTTAAGGAAAGGCCTCATTTTAGGATCAAAGGGTGGTACTGCTGAAGTTGATGTAAGAAATCTTGGGTTTCAAGAAAGAAAAGGTTATATCCCGAATAAATTCAGTAATAACATTATAATTGAATTATAATCTTTATTAAAAAAGAAGGAAATGTCCTGAGAAGGACATATCCCAATAAGAAAATGTCCCGAGAAATGCATATCCCGAGAAGGAAACATCCCGAGAAGAGCATATCTCGAGAAGGGGAAACCTGAGAAGGGTACGTTCTAAGAAGAGCACATCCCGAGAAGGGAATAACGTGAGAATGAAGGAGTGTTCGGATATGAAGGCATAATAACATGATCCCTAGAAACCTGGGATCACGAAAGGGGCCATAAGATATTAGAATGATTGACAGACAGTATGAGAGATTACGTCGCCTGTAGAAGTACTGATAACATCTCGGGAAAACAAACGAGAGGTGTCCGAATCTGAGAGGTTAGGAACAAGGGGACCTACTATCATTATTATAATAAGTGACGTGCGAATACTGTTTTTTGGGGTATGAGGAATGTGATTACCTGAAGGTACAATAATTATATATTATAATAATCAAAAGGGAAGGGGTATATAAAGACATGATTGGGGAAAAAGAATGGTAGACTTTGAAAAACAGGCATAATCCAGCCCTCGCAAGATTTTCAAATAACAAAAAGATTTGCTCTATAGGCTGCTAAATGACACTGATGAAGAACATGAAAAGTTCTTGCTTAAGCTTAGGGGTCGAATCGACAGAGTTGGAATTGATTTGCCAACAATAGAAGTCAGATTTGAGCATCTTAATATTGGTGCAGAAGTTTATACAGGAAGCAGAGCTTTTCCCACATTTCTCAACTCCACCCTCAACATGTTGGAGGTATTTCAGTGGCAGCTTGGATTATGCGCGATCATCTGTGAGCTGTTGTTAGGGCAGAAGCTTCTCAAAAGTGGGCTTCTGATGTATGCGACGGAAGCTAAAGCTCTTATCTCTTTTATGAAGACTGCTCATTCACTTCACTTTCAGAAAATTGTTTTCGAGAGTGATTCAGAAGCTTCTTTATGCCAAATATTTAAGCTTCATCCTTATCCTAGCTGGACGGCACTTCCGAAAATTATTGCTGCTCAGAGACTCCTCATTACCAACCCACAGTGGACTGTTGTCTATATCCCAAGAGAAGCCAACACTGCAGTATATAACCTGGCTTAATGGTCTCACCGTGCTTCTGTTTTTGGAGTTGTTCCTAGTTATTCCCCTATACGGGATAGATTCATCTTTAATCCTCCATGACTTTGATTGTATGTTTAGCTTTTGGTCTAGTAGACTTGTTGTTCTCTAAACTTTGTACATTCGATTTGGTTTAATTTAGATGATTATAGAACCTTCAATGAAGAGTTCAATAAATTTTCTCTCCCATTCTCAATGTTCGATTCCTCCATTGTGTAATGTGTAATACGTATCATTTGTTAATTCACACCACTTTGTTCAGTCGTGAATTCCGATTAATTTCATATTGATCCTCTGCTAGCATGGCTATTGTTGATGCATCACGTGAACCACATCTGCGTTTATTGGTTTCATGTGCAACGGTGCAGTGAAACCTTACGTGCACCGGCGTATTTAAGCGGGCACCGGCGCGTTGGTAGACAAAATCCGTGATCTTGTTAACTTTAAGTGTATTATCGTGTTAAAATCATCATTTTTGCATCAACTTGTCAAATTCAGGTGCACCAAATTAATAATAAGCAAGTGCAACACCATCTAAGCTAAAAATGTGTTTTCATGATTTCTTCGCAACTTATGTTTATGGGTGCACTTGTATAAAACATGCACCGGTCGGCAAAATCTGTGTTTTTGTTAAAATTAAATGCACCAATCATCATTTTGCTTAAAATTACATGCATCAACTTGTCAAATTTAGGTGCACCAAATTAATAATAAGCAAGTGTACTACCATCTAACCTAAAAAGTGTGTTTTCATGATTTCTTCACAACGTGTCTACGGGTTCACTTGTACAAAATGTGCACCGGTAGGCAAAATCCGTATTTTTTTAAAATTAAGTGCACAATCGGGTTAAATCATCATTTTTCTTAAAATTGCGTGCATCAACTTGTCAAATTTAGGTGCACAAAATTAATAATAAGAAATGCACCACCATCTAACCTAAAAAGTGTGTTTGCATGATTTCTTCACAACTTGTGTCTACGGGTGCACTTGTAAAAACGTGCATCGGTAGACAAAATCCGTGATTTTGTTAAAATTAAGTGCACCACCGTGTTAAAATCATCCTTTTGATTAAAATTACATGCATCAACTTGTCAAATTTAGGTGCACCAAATTAATAATAAGCAAGTGCACCATCATCTAACCTAAAAAATATGTTTTCATAATTTCTTCACAACTTGTGTCTACGGGTGCACTTGTACAAAACGTGCACCAGTAGACAAAATCCGTGTTTTTGTTGAAATTAAGTGCAGCGTCGTATTAAAATCATCATTTTGCTTAAAATTATGTGCATCAACTTGTCAATTTAGGTGCACCAAAATAATAATAAGCAAGTGCACCATCATCTAACCTAAACAGTGTGTTTTCATGATTTTTTCACAACTTGTGTCTACGGATGCATTTGTAAAAACGTGCACCGGTAGACAAAATTCGTGATTTTGTTAAAATTAAATGAACCACAGTGTTAAAATCATCATTTTGCTTAAAATTATGTGCATCAACTTGTCAAATTTAAGTGTACCAAATTAATAATAAGCAAGTGCACCACCATCTAACAGAAAAGTGTGTTTTCATGATTTCTTCACAACTTGTGTCTGGTGCACTTGTACAAAACGTGCACCGGTAGACAAAATCCCTATTTTGTTAAAATTAAGTGCACAACCGCGTTAAAATCATAATTTTGCTTAAAATTATGTGCATCAACTTGTCAAATTTAGGTGCACGTCCATCGACGTAGGAAAGGTGCATGTGCATCGATGCATTAAAGGTGCACGTGAACCACCATCATGTGCAAGAGGTGCACATGCATTGTGTGCAAGAGTTGCATCGCTGCATGAGAGGTGCACGTGCATCGTGTGCAAGAGGTGCACGTGAGCCACCCTCTCGGCCGACCCAACCTTCCTCACTCACCGGCGTATCTTTCCATACCAAGAAATCGTTGCGCGGGCCAGAGTTCATCCATTTGTGGTTTTATTTATTCCATTCAACCATGCATTGAATTTGAATTTCAGAAAATGCATTTTGAATTTGAAATTGTATTATAGCCGGGTTTCGTCAAATTTCATAAATGCACTTTGAATTTCAGAACTTTTGAGTTTCATGATGCTCGTGCTATAGTATCGCGATGCACGTCCTACAATACCCACACGATGGTTATTGGTGTCTTTTGATCAGGAAATTGACATAAGTGAGTTGATGTTTGGTGGAGTGGGCCGAAAAAAACTTTTTCCTTATGGTACCGTCCCAAATTTTTCCAAATAAATAACTATTGGATCGCAAGACCATTCCCAAAATCGGGTTGAGCCCAATTTGAACAGAACTGGTCGAAGTAACCCAATAATGTTGGTATCACGTCATTCTTCAATATATATATATATATATCGATTAATATTGTTGTGTCAGAATACCCAAAATAAAGCGTAAACATCATACATACACACAAGAATATGAATATTTACGTCGGCAATTGCCTACGTCCATGGGAGGCAAACACAATTTATTGAAACATTCAGACGAGAATTACAAACTCTCCAAGATCACCCTACCACTCACATAAACATATACGGAAGCTCAAAAGCTTGTCATATGAAGAGGTTACAGATTTGAAAAGATTATTTGTGAGGTTAGGGGTGATGGGTTTATATAAGTGACAAACCCTTCGGTTATAAATCAACAATTTCATTTTGTATTCTCTAGTCTACCAAAGCTACATGATTCAACAGCCTTCAAATGCACAATGCAAGAGAGCCAGCGACCTTCTGGAAAAGTAGCCATCGGCCAACAATCTCCACCTTGGCGATGTTCCATCAATATGTGCAGCATCCTTCAGTACGCTCTCGGACGTTGGATACTCGACATATTTTTATCAGGTTCAAGCAGTATTGAAACTCGATCCCTATCACCACCTTTGTTAATATATCTGCAAGATTATTTGCAGTCCTGATTGTAGAGTGGAATATCTCATTCTTCTACTACTTGCAGAACAAAGTGGTTGTTCCCAACTCGGTTATGTGTTCAGACATATGAGCCTCTGAATGTCGCAGAAAAGCTCAGTATTTTTCTGATAAACATGGTTCTTTGTTAGATATATATGGTACTCCAACTGTCATAGAAATCTTTGTATTTTTCTGACTGAAAACCAAGTCTTTCATCAAATTAAGAACCAGATACCTTTTGTGATCGCCATATATTCTGTCTCTTGAGAAACGTCGATTGACTACTGGTTATGTGCTGATGATTGCAGGAGTGCTAGTGGTGGATAGCAGAACGTGGGACACATGAAAATACTGGGGAGTTTGCTATTATCTGTTGGGCTATTTGGCATGTTCGAAACGGGTGTGTTTTTGAAGGACTGCTGTCTACATTTGGATTGTGTTAATCGGTTGTGGAGTGCACTTTTCACCTGTCAAACATATGCACATCCTCGTACACAAATCCATACCACACACATTTCATTGAACACGCCTCCCCCAAGCACTATTTCGATTAATGTTGACACGGTGGTTCAAGACGAGTTACTTGATTTTGGGTGGGTGTGGTTGGGAGGGATGCTTCAGGGATGGTTTTATGCAGCACTTGCACATGTCTTATCTGGTAAATTTGAACCTCATTTATGGAATACTTTAATGTCTTCGAGGAATGTAGGGTTGTTACGAGATTTGCTTGTGGCCCTTATATGTGGAAACAGATGCAGTTCTCAATTCCAAATGTGATTTCCAACCAGATATGCACACTCCTGAAGGTCCTGTCATTGATTGCATTCATCAAGCATGTTACTCACAACAATCGATAATCGTTCAACATTCTCTTCATTCAGCAAACAATGCAGCTTTATGTTCTTGTAAAATATGCTCTAACTACTTGCATAAAGTGTGGATCTTGTGGACCCTATTCCGGGTTTTCTATCTCAATAAAAATGTGTTTCGAATTATTCATTTACCTATGCAGCTATGCTTCCACTTGAAAAGGCAACTGAATAAAAATTAAATCACAAAATCCAATCACATTAAAAGGAATAAGTCGATGTGCGCTAGCTCTACGAGACTAAAGAAGGATTGTAATGCCATTTTGTTTTCAGAACCACCTGTGTTTGTATGAACCTTTCTTGGGTACCTGTAATGTATGCCTTGGTGGCATGAGGAAGAAATGATACACTTGCCCAATTTATTCACTCCCACTGAAATTGGAGGGAAAGTTTTATAGTCATAAATCTAAAATGGTGTATGTGATGGAATGCTGGACACCTAAGAAGAATCACATCCAAATGACGAGTGTGACAGATATAGATATGCTTCGTTGGATATGTGCGGTAAGACTGGATGATAAAAAAAAAGAGGAACGAAGATATTCGAGTTGAAATAAGTATATCTTATATATAGAAAAAAGATGTAAGAAAGTCGCTTATGTTGGTTTAGTCGTGTACGACGTAAGTTCAACAATGCATTTTTGTGTCGAGTAGAGTCCATAGATTTTGGCCATTTCACGAGAGCGAGAGGACGATCGAATAAGATATGTCTCGAATTTATACACAAATATTTTGAGTTCAAAGGGATTAAATAAGATATTCTGGCCAATAGAAGCGTTTGGAGAAGACCGACTCATGTGTTCGACCCAGCTTGATTCTCTCTATTGTTCATGTAGCATATCTCAATTCATTTGGATTAAAAAATTAGTTATTGTTGTTGTTTATATTTGTACCCAGGACTTTTGAATTCAAGTCAACTCAGTCCGTAGATAATAAGAATTTTCAATTAATGTTAAAAAATTAGAAGTTTTAATTAACTAAAAAAACTTAACCCTAGTGATAGACTGTCATATATTTTAATCCTAATTATATGGATTCGAATTGTAAAGGAATTGCTTCTTCTTTTTTTAAGAATTTGTAAAATAATGGTATTAGAGTTCTTTTCCTTAACCGTACATATTGTATTAGATTAAGAGATGGATAATAATTTAGGGATGTCATTGGGTTCGGGTCTCATCTGGAGTGTATTAAACCCATCTAGCCGGAGAAGGTCTGGACCCGCTCTAAAGAGTTTGTGAAGCGAGACGGGACGGGTCCCTGATTAGGCCAAATCTATCCTGACTAGCCCCAATATACATATTTTTTTAAAAAAAATTAATATCAAATATACATTTCACTTCTTTATCTGAATCACATTGAGACATTATTTAATTTTATATCAACACTCATGTGTTCATATTAAAGGAGTTGAACGTTTTGAAAGGGATATACAAATTAATAACGATCTGATAGCTTAAAAATAGTTTTACAAAGCTTATTGCATATATTTACTAGAGAAAAATATGAAACTGAATCACGAAACTCAATTTTTGTGCTTCATAATTGATTTATATCTATTATTTTTTTAAAAAAAAATTTTAAAAAAGGTCAGCGGGACGGGCCGGTTTGAATCCGCTGGATTCACGGTGCGAGTATGGGATAACTTTTTTTATAGTTGGGTGGGTCCCAAATTTGGCCCAATATGTCCGAGACCCATCATGTTGCCATCTATATATTCGTAAAATTTATTATTATTATAAAGGTGGGAGAGTAGAGGGTAAAAAGGGAAGAATGATGATAAAAATGATAAGGATATCACTTAACAGGATATGGAAAATTGGATTACAAAGATTGGACAGGACCAGCTCTTCTTTCACGGACCTCTCGCTTCACTAGGATAGGATAAGAAGGCCCCACTTCATTGGGCTTCTTAAAAACCAAATTACATATTTATCCCAACAATAATTGGTTATTACCAAGTGTGAATTAAATACACGACTCATTTATATAAATTTAGCATATTACTTTTTCTTTTCCCCAAAAAACTTAGACCTTAGGATTAGATTTTAATTCGATAAGAAAATGGGTCAATGTGATTAAAAGCCATGAGAAGTGGAGAGATAATTTATATTGTGATTTAGATTTAATTATAGGGTAAATTATAATTGTATTAAATAATTTTCATCATATTTTACCTTGAGTTTATTTATTTTTAATTTTGAAGAAAATTTGATATATTGAATAGATTAATGTATCGTTTGACATTAACGATATGATAAGTGATAAAATGATTAAAATTATGAGATATTTATAAATATAGTGCGATAGATTATATGATGTTTGATATTATTTTAAAATAGTTGACTATTTTTATTGTTTGGTGTAATGTTTAAAATATCGTTGAAATTTTGAATTTCAAATTTTAGCAAAAATGAACATAATTTTAAATTTTTTGGAATTAAGGTATAAACAATACCTTTATTAAAAAATTATCATATTTTTATCCTCGAACTACACAATACCTAAACCATATGATAGTTTTTGTCTGTCTTAACTTTTAACAACAAAAATGACTGACGAATAGTTAAAATATCATCATAAAATATATTTATACCGAAAAAATTTGCCAATAATTAACAGACAGCTTCAAATAAATGTGAACCGCACATCTGATCGCTCCACTGGATAGGAGTCACTCAAAGCGACATAGCGCTCGCTGTGCAAGCTACCATTCCCGGCGCACGATAATTCCTCTTCATTCAATAACTGAAGAAGCTAAATTTTGATTGTTACACGGAACACTCTTTCTCCTTCACCATTTCTTTCTTTCTCAAAACTCTAATGGAGTCTCGCGTGATCAACGGCGTCGCCATTCGCGGCGTTGCAGTTCCCCCAAAGCCGGCGGCGCGACTCAATGTGAATTGTATTTACCCCACCGTGAGGCTCAGCGGGAAGCTCGGTGATGCCGGGAATTTGATATGGGGTAGGCAGCTCCGACCAGCGGTTCTACTTGAGGCTTCTCCGATGACACCGGTTTCAATCGTGACGAAGAGAGATGGTTTCCAACTGTGTCGCTCGGCAGCTACTTCTCCCGCCGAGGGCGGAGATTCAGCCGGGTGAGGTCCGTTTTTGTTTGTCCGACCCGAAAAGCCTTCGGTTTTTAAGCTTTTAGTTTCTGACCCGTTTTCTTCGCAGGGAGGCCAAGGTGGGATTTTTGAAGAAATACCCGGCTCTTGTCACAGGGTTCTTCTTCTTCATGTGGTACGCTTATTGCTCTTTTTTGTCGGCGGCGGACTAAGACCGCCGAAACCATTATTTATCTGTTGGCGGGTTTTCTTCAAATAGCCGTGTCCTTGATTTGTAGGTATTTGTTGAATGTGATTTTCAACATTATGAACAAGAAGATCTACAATTACTTTCCTTATCCATAGTAAGCATGTTGTAACACTGTAGTATCTTTGATATTATCTGACTTAAGTGAATCAGAAGAATATGAACTGAGTACATTTCCGTGCAGTTTTGTGTCTGTGATACATTTATTTGTTGGTGTTATCTACTGCTTGGTAAGCTGGACTGTGGGCCTTCCTAAGAGAGCTGTAAGTGATCTCTTACCGTCTTCCAACCAATATTAAGCTTTTATAGAGGGAAAAATCTCTTTATATGTTGCTCGAGTATTGAGGCAATAATGTGTAAAAATAGCTACTGCAGGTGGAATACTCACGAGAGTTTTGAACAAACCTGTTGTTATGTGCACTAATAATAATCAAGGAAATAAGAACTGAAAAAGAGGAATTGAAAGTCCAATAATTCAAGCCAAAACAGGCTGGTATCAAAGTTCAACACTGGAAATAAAATAAGAGCTAAACAACCAGAAGAAAAAAATAACAAAATAATAACTCTATTCTCTGCCTCCAATACGTAACATGCTTCCTGATATATTCTCCCACTACGCGGTTAATTTCAGCTCACAAAATCTTCTAGATGCCTGGGTGGTCCCCTAATTCGGTTACTCACACGTGTGCTTGATGCTTGGCCATCTGAGTTATCTGCTTCCTTCTGCTCATTCGTATCACTTGTGACCTCCTTAGTTATTATAGAAACTACTTATCCCTAAAGTTCGAGGGCGCTGGAGTTGGCCCATCAATAATTACATATTATAACAAAGTCATTATTTACGGATACTGAAATGACAGTGATTTTGGTGTAAAATTCAGTAGCTTCTTATTTTAAAGATGCCATTGATTGATAGTTAAGGAATTTTGGCCATGTAAATTTTACTTGCTGACAATTCCAAATTTGGTGTTCTATTTGTGTAGCCAATGGACTCAACCCTCTTGAAGCTGCTGATCCCTGTTGCCGTATGCCATGCCCTCGGCCATGTAACGAGCAACGTGTCGTTTGCTGCAGTTGCAGTCTCGTTCACTCATACAGTCAAAGGTCAGTATCCATTTCCTTTCACAATACCAGATATGAAACTTTTGCATTACTGGAAGTAAATTTTATTTTATACTTATGGGAGCTGTCATAAATCTCTTCTTATTTTTTTTATCAGCCCTCGAGCCTTTTTTCAATGCTGCGGCCTCACAATTCATTCTTGGACAGCAGATACCTTTCACTTTGTGGCTGTCACTGGCTCCAGTTGTCATTGGTAAGCCCTGATATTCTTTAAGTCTATGCTCTTATTTATGATTGCATGCACTTATATAAAATATTTGATGATGACTTACCAAAGTGACTTCAACCTCGCTAGACACAACAAGCTTTAGCCTGATCATGCATTATTAAACTCGTGATATTGAGTTTATAACGTGTATATATGGTACCACTCTCCTAGTTAATTTTACAAATTGACGCAGGTGTGTCAATGGCATCATTGACTGAACTGTCATTCAACTGGCTCGGATTTACTAGTGCTATGATATCAAATATCTCATTCACCTACAGGAGCATTTATTCAAAGAAAGCTATGGTTCAGAGATAATTTTTACTATACTATCCTATCTGGATGCCCTCACCACCTCACAGATTATTATATAGTGGGAAGCTATCTAACTGTAATGTTGATATTTTTCCTGTTGAATGCTTCTTTGCAGACTGATATGGATAGCACTAACTTGTATGCCTACATTTCAATAATTGCCCTCTTTGTCTGCATTCCACCTGCAATAATAGTAAGTACCAGCTGTTAAAAGACAATGTTCTTTATTTAATACCCTTGTCTAGGTAGTATTTTCTTGATATTCTTTCTTCTTAATCTTATTTCTTTCGTTTTTCCCTTCTGTTCAATCCCACAGTTGGAAGGACCTCAACTCATTAAGTATGGGTTTGATGATGCAATACATAAAGTAGGTTTGACCAAGTTTGTCACCGACCTTTTCTGGGTTGGAATGTTTTATCATCTCTACAATCAGGTTGGGACCTTCGAGGATTCCAAAAACTTCTATATTGGCGTAATAAGTTGTTTTTGGCATCACACACAACCGACACACTTATTTGTTGGTTAGTCACCAATCATGAGCTCTAAAAGCTCATTTTTTCCTGCAACCTCAGCTGGCAACCAACACTCTGGAGAGAGTGGCTCCGCTCACACATGCAGTTGGAAATGTATTGAAACGTGTTTTCGTGATTGGCTTCTCAATCATAATTTTTGGTAAGCATACTACTCTACCTGACCTTGACCCTATATGTTTTTGAATTGATATGATATGATACTTTTTCATATTTCAAATCATACAGGTAACAAAATTTCAATGCAAACTGGTATCGGAACCGCCATTGCAATTGCCGGAGTTGCTCTCTACTCCTTCATCAAGGCCAAGTTGGAAGAAGAGAAACGCGTAAGCACGAATCTGTGAAATTTATTGTACTCCTTGTGACGTGCGTTAGCAAAAACTTTCGAGTAAATAAAAATGAAATATTGTTATAGTAAATTTTCTTAACTTGTAGGCTAGATAATATTGTGCATGTCCGAATATGTGAAATTTATTGTACTCCTTGTGGCATGCGTTTGCAAAAACTTTCAAGTAAAGAAAAATGAAATATTGTTGCAGTAAATTTTCTTAACTTGTAGGCTAGATAATATTGTGCATGTCCCTCCCCTGTTACCTCCCTCGTACACCTTCTTCCCAAAGGACTCAAACGTCCAACCACTTGTAGGCAGATTAAAAACATCAGGCCTAATTCTTGACATACAACACCAGCTAGCCTGATTGGTACGAGGTTTTGCTAGCGTGGTGTTGGAAAATGTCTGATGAAGCAGAAAGGAAAAGTTTGCTGCCTATTGAATATTGTTCAGAAATTACCGAGTACTCTTAGCATGCCCCTGTATAGATAAGCTTTGAATCTTTCAATATCTTAAGCAAACAGTCTATATGCTTTCATCTTGGGCATGAAACTAACATGCAGATTGCCATTTTTTATGTTCTAGTAGTACCCTAATCCAATTGCGCTCTCTGTGGCAGCAAAAGAAATCGGCTTGATCACTGATGCAGTGCTTGTGGTGGAAATCTCGATGTACGTTGCAACATTCTTTAGTGCAAATTCGAATGAGCAATCAAGAACTTTCTGTCAGGTTGTAGTTAGTTCTTGTATCGAGTCTCACTGTTCAAAATCTTGGATGTTCTGTAATTTTTGATGATTTCCTAATGTTTAGAATAATCTCTGATACCTCATGTGGTCAACATTGTGATAACAAGCTTTTAAATGATGTGAATGCTTATTTTGTTTCATATATGAGTTTGCAAACTTCTTTGTAGGGGGTAAATTCATTTTGCATTCTGAAGCTTGGTTCAAGGTGGAACAGTCACATGACGCAGGTGCGGGGGCGGGGGCGGGGGCGGGGGCGGGGGCGGGGGCGATTGCGGATGAATGATTGCGTCAATTTTCAAAAAATTGGAATGCGGGTGTGCTTTAATGCATATATATAAGCACAAACTGATGAAATAAAGTTAAACATACATAATACATATAATATCATTTTTATAAATTGGAATTCAAATCTTTTATTCGATCGCTCTTCTAATAGATATAATTATTGTTATCTGAAAAATATATTTTAGATAATGAAAATTGAAAATGAATTATTAATATATGGTCATAAGATAATGAATTCGAAAAATAAAACCAACTTTTGTGTTTCAATATGTTTTGTAATATTATGAATTTATTAAAAACGACTTATTTTCGTAGAATTAAGAATGTTTATCATTTAAATTCACGATTCAGTAAAACTTAGTACGTGACTTAAGAAAACTTAGTCGTAAACCTTAATCGTAAAGAGCCGCAAACACACTCAAAGTGCGGGAATTAGTAAAATTTAGTTTGCGACTTAGTTAACCTTAGTATATCTTAAAGTACTATACAATCACTCAATGCGCCAGTTAACGATTGGAGCAACAATATCCAAATGAGGTAGGAGAATTATGTGATCTAGGATGTAAGTGGAAATGAATTATAAGCACTCTTCTCGAGAAACTATTTTTTGAGTTTTATTTACTTTACAACCACCCGAAATTTTTTCTATCTTAAATAAACTCGTTATGTTTTGGTTATGAAATATAAGTTGATTGCTAGGTTGTACAATAATTATTTAGAGAAAGTTGATAACCTTTCTTCAATGAAATATGATAAGAAACATTAGTGTACAAAATATAATTTATCGATTACATAACATATATAATAAAATTTTCATTCTTTAATAGTATAAAAACCTCTATTTAAATATGCATCTCCATATACACATTTGAAGAAACGACTTAGGTAAGTTAGGTAGTCAGTAACGTAGAAAATTAAACTTCTTATATATAAACTGAGAGGATCTATGTAACATTTTATATTTAGTGAGACAATTTTGGTATGCGTTTAATTGAGTTTTGTTTTTATTTGGTTCAAATTTTGATTCAAACGGTTTAAATATTGGAAAATATAATGCTTGGTTTCAGTTTAATCTATTAGAACATTCAAACGATAAACTAAAACAAATTTTTTCAATTTAAATAATTAAAATTCCAAATCAGTCCTTAAATTTTCCGAGTTGTTGGGCTTATTAGGTTACCCAAATAAATTTCATATTCTGATACAAGTGGGATTGCTGATATAAATCCTTGAGCCCAAACAATTTGTGGTCCAACAAATGTGAGGCCCAATTAATTAACAGCCCATAGCTTCTGGTTTAGATCACAGCCATTGAAATACCAGATTACAAGTCAAGAAAACCCAAAAATATCCAGGAACAAATATGAACTTTCCATCTTATTTCGCTTAAAATCAACCAAATCTTAAAAAAAAAAATTTATAATTTCCATTTTCAGTTTCCATCCCCCGAAAAAGTGTTAGGAGTCGAGTCAATTACAACCCATGTTAATTTTTCAATCGTAAAAATCAAATGTATGACTTTCTCTTAAAAAAGACTAAAAATGTTTCGTGTTAGAAGCAAGAGAGGCTACTCCTATTTCTACTATAATTACTGTTCCTTTGGTATTGCTTTTAATTCCATTTTGATTAATGTTATTATTATTATTAATTCATCATTGGATCTCGATATTCTATCATCTGCATCTGCAATCACAACCGTCTCTATAAATTACGAATCTTTTTTCTTATTTACTTACGATGATGTTAATATTATTACTTTATCTCGTGCGCGTCGAATTTCACTCGATTTTGTTTTCTTTTCTATCAAGATAGGGGCGAATTTATTGTTTCTTGATTTTTGGGGGAAGTCTAAATTTCTAGGGTTTGTGGGCTGTAATTGGATCCGGGATGGAGGCGGGTTCTGAAGGAGAGATCGATAGGAACGTGAATCAGAGCCCGACGGAGGGTTCCAAGAGGTCTAAGCGTCAGATGAAGACGCCGTTTCAATTGACAGTACTTGAAAAAACTTATTCAGGTACTTTTTTTTTTTTTCATTTATATATTGTTGTTTATGGTTGTTATGCTTTGTGTGTAAATTTTGGGGGTTTTTATCTGTGGATTTTCTTGATGATCTGCGTCTGTTACAATTTGTGCCGTGTGCCTTAAGTGCTTCGTTTCTCTTTCTGAATTTGCATTTTTTGGATGAAGATTTTCAATTGTAAGTTTATTATTATATGTCGAGTTTGTTGTACCCGATTTTGATTTGAGTTTTTCATGATTAGATTAAGTGAGCTACAATGTGTAATTTGAATTTGTTCTTTTGTGAGCCACATGTATATGCTGACTATGAGTTGGTCAGTGTGGATGATAATTAATTTTTGAGTGATGGCATTTGTCTTTCATGTGGATCTTTACGCAGTGGAAACGTACCCATCTGAAGAAACTCGTGCTGAACTATCTGAGAAACTGAGTTTAACTGACCGACAGCTACAGATGTGGTTTTGTCACCGGAGATTGAAGGATAAGAAGGAGGCGGTAGGAATGGGAGCCACAAAGACACCACCTTCTGGTTCAATTGGTCGGAGGGATTTGTCTGAATCCCCAAAAGAAGAAAGGATGGATGCTGATCCTGGTAGTAGGCATTGCTCTGGGTCTGTGTCGGGATCAGGCTCAGAATCAAGTTCAAGCCAGTTTAATGATGACGATAGGCCTATGGTGGCAACAAGGTATTATGAAGCATCTAGGACAAACATGGAGCGTAGAGTGATAGCTTGTGTGGAAGCACAGTTGGGAGAGCCATTAAGAGAAGATGGACCACTACTTGGCATCAAGTTTGATGAACTTCCTCCTGGTGCATTTGGGGCACCCATTGGTATATGTATCACACTGCTATTTGTCATTTTTTGAGAGTATATACGTTTTCTAAATCAATTCTTAGCCTATAAATTTCTAATGTTTATTAAAGCATCAATTTTTTGTGTGGCATACTTGCTGTTGTAAAGTCTGTTAATGCAAGATATCATTTAAAGAGTTTGACAATCTCAAGATTCTTCCTCTTTTTACAAGTGTCCGATAGACCATTTCAATATATAGGCATTAATCAAAGATAGCTAAGAATCAATTCTAAAAGATGGTTAATGCAACTTTTAACTGATTTCTTAAATCGAGAGTACAAAATTGTTGAGTAAGATGAGTATGGACATTCATAAAAAACAGATGCAGTATACCCGAATCGTCTCTGGACTTCAGCAGATGTTTTATATTCCTGTTCTAATTTTATACGAGTATGAACAGTGCCATGATTTGAATTATTGACGTGCCTCTTTTTTGTTTTAAATCAGCGCCGGCAGAGCTGCAACATAGATACAGGAATTCATACGACAGCAAGTCACATGGACATTATGACCCGAAATACATCAAAGTTTGTTCTGTATCTTTATATATGGATTTACAGTCAGTTTATTTATTTAATTTTAAAATGTCTGTATAGATAATGTTGGTTTACCTGCATAAGTGACGTTCGTCTACTTTCTTGTTTAACACACATAATATAATTTTGTCCTCTAACCCGAAGGTCATGAAAGTACTGGTTTCTCTCTCTTTAATTGGACCATTCATATTACATGCGTTTTTTATTATATCTGTTTCTTAATAAGTTCCTTGCATTATTAGTGAAACTGCTATATTCAAATTTTTTTGTTACATTACTCTTTTTCCACCGAAAGAAACATCGCCGCCCCCATCAGAAATTGATAAATATTGGAATAGCTGGAGAAAAGGGAAAAAAAGAAAAATAAAATCCTTCGGTACCTTAGTTACTCGAGTGATGGAACATGTATTTTCCACTTCATGGCAGACCACTGTCCTTCATTTCAATTGAAGGAACTGATGGCTGAAGTTTTGTCAATTTGATTTGCAGGCTTCATCAAGTGGTCCCCATGAAATCATAGAATCTCAAATTAGATCCGATGCATACAGGCATGTGGCACCTTCTTATGTCTATGACTCGCCTGTTGATGATGGTAGTACAGCAAAAAGTCTGTCAATTGTCCACGGGAATGGGCATATACCCAGGGAATATAGTGTTGGTGGGCTGGTGTCAAATGTTGACGTAATTTCTCAGTCAGGCAGGCAGGTCCAGTTTGCCTCATCCCCGAGGAATTCTAGCTTTATTGCGCATAATGACGATAATATGCAAATTGACAGAAAACGCAAGGTACTTTGAAGAAGGTATAATTTGTGTTGCCAAAATTTTCTATATGATTCTGCTGCAATTCATAGTTAATTCCCTCGCACAGAGTGATGAAGTTCGAACCGGAATAGAAGTTCAACCCCATGAAACGAGGCTTCGGAAAGAACTTGAAAAACAAGAAATTCTAAGGAGAAAGGTTAATAATTTACAAATATATAACAAATTATCAACTTCACAACACAGATGTTACAAGATTCTTCTTTAAACATAAATCTGGCACTGTTGTGTTTTTCATTCCAGAGGGAGGAGCAATTGAGAAAAGATATGGAGAGGCAAGACCGAGAAAGACGAAAGGAAGAGCTTCGAATAATTCGAGAACAGCAACGGCAAGAGGAGAAATTCCAGCGTGAAGAAAGGCGTGAAATGGAACGGAGGGAGAAAATTCTGCAGAAGGAGCATTTACAGGTATTGTTGAACTATATATTGCTTTGTCTGTGTCATCATTTTTACTTAATGTTATCCTGATTTGTTTTGTGATTCACATATTTCTGTTCTTTTTCTATCTCCAGTTGGAGCGGAGGAAACAAAAAGAAGATCACCGCAAGGAGAAGGAAGCAGCAAGACAGAAAGCTGCAGTGGAGAGAGCAGCAGCACGCAGAATGGCTAAAGAATCCATGGAGTTAATAGAGGATGAACGTCTGGAACTTATGGAACTGGCTGCATCTAGCAAAGGACTACCTTCAATTGTTTCTCTTGATTACGACACTTTGCAAAACCTTGAGTCATTCCGAGGTTGGTGTTACTTGCCTTGAATGTGAGATACTATCCTTTGAATAATGATCCTTGCAAGTGTTTTTTTAGAACACTTTGTCCTCTTTTGCCGTTGTGATTTCTGAAAGGATTGGGATCGACTGATTTTTTATGCTTGTTTTTTAATTTTCCCGTCTTTCACAGAATCAGCATTTCATCTTTATAATCTCAACTTGGAATTACCTTGTCTCATACATTTTTAAGTTGGCTGAAATAATGTAACTTCTTTTTCAGCAATGTTGAAAATATATTTATTTCATCAACAGTGAGTTTTCTGCGTTATTGGGTCGCTACTGACTGATAGAATGCCATATAAGACAAATCAAACATGTGTTGTGTGTCGTCACTTTTCTCAGCAATGTTGAAAATATATTTATTTCATCAACAGTGAGTTTTCTGCGTTATTGGGTCACTACTGACTGATAGAATGCCATATAAGACAAATCAAACATGTGTTGTGTGTCGTCACTTTTCTGAAGACTAATGAGCTGATCATAGTCATATTCCAGGGAGTAGAAATGGTTATTTAACTTACTTATTGCCGTACTGACTTCTATATACATTTTAGATCAATAATTTATAACATGTTTCAGGCATTTAGCTGCATAGAAAATTGTATTTGTACCAAACTTCCATGGGTGGCCTAGGTCCTTTATTTTAAATTTTTTGTTTCAGCTATATATATATATATTTTTTTTTCTTACCGTTTTGCTTGTTTTAGTTTCTCAAAGTTTGTTAGCATTGGTTTTGAAATTTTATGTGATGCAGAGAACATGTGTGAGTTCCCTCCGAAGTCTGTGCGGTTGAGACTGCCTTTTGCTACTGAACCTTGGGTTAACTCGGAAGAAAATGTTGGAAACCTCCTGATGGTATATATATTTGATACTGCTGTATTCTGTTATTTTTAAGAAAATACGGAGATCTGTTTATTCCTGTTTTTTGAAGTTTTGAAATGATATTGCTCCCTCAGGTGTGGAAATTCTTTGTTACATTTGCTGATGTTCTAGGACTTTGGCCTTTCTCCCTCGATGAATTCTTGCAGGCTTTCCATGACTACGTGAGTTTTCTGGATGCCTTTGACTTCTCTATCTGATCTCCAGTTTACGTTTGTCTTTTTATTTCTTATTTCATTTAAATTATAATGGTCTATAGATTGTGTTTCCTGTGTAAGACAAGTGTGAGCATGATTTTTTTTCTTTACCTCCCCTTGGTTTGGGTGCAACCCTCCCCTATGTTATTTCAGTCTGTTTCTCTCTCGCACTCTTTTGCGTGTGGTGGTCCAATCTCAATTATTTATGTTTCCTTCCCTTTCTCAGGATTCAAGACTGCTTGCTGAGATACACATTGCTCTTCTCAAACTCATTGTAAAAGATATTGAAGATGTAGTGAGGACTCCATCTGGTGGACCTGGCACAAATCAGTACAGTGCTGTTAACCCTGAAGGTGGACATCCTCGTGTTATTGAAGGGGTAATTGCTCCATCCAATGCCATAGCTTCTAAGTTCACTGTGTAGGTATCTTTCTTTGTTTGTTTTTTAACCCAATGGATCTAATTATCGTCACAGGCATATATGTGGGGGTTTGACATACGTAACTGGCAGAAGCACCTAAATCCACTGACATGGCACGAAATATTACGGCAATTTGCACTCGCTGCTGGATTTGGGCCCCAGCTGAAGAAAAAAATCTCTGACGGTGTCCCTGTAAATGATGTTAAAGAGGTAGCTCTTTTTCCACTTCATGAACTCGATCCATTCCACGGGAGCACAGTTATCTTCAACCTGCTGTCACAGTCAATACTTAAATGTGATGTGCTACGTTTATCCCCTCAAGAATTTTATAAAATATGGCCCCTTGTGTTCCATTCCCATAAAGCCAAATATTATTATCTCGTTTTCATTTTCTTTCCTTGAAATATGTTTTCAACTCATCTTCAAATTCCAAACATAATTATGAGTCTTTTATAAACTTTTCTTCAATTCCCTAAATTTTTTTTTGTTGTTAATATTCTAAATTCTAATCCAACAAAATTTATTTTTTATATCATGATGTGACACCACTATACATTATTATTTTACAGGATTAGACATCTACAGTAAAATTCTCTACAGTGATACGATACGATACCAAGCATTCATATTGCTTGCACAAAACATCTTCCTTTAAACTATCGCCATAAACATAGAAAATACTGCCAAACAAGGTCTTGATGGTTTATAAAAATAAAATTGTGTTGGACCGTGACCCCTTTCTCATTAAACCCCTGCATGGTTTATAAAAATAAAATTGTGTTGGACCGTGACCCCTTTCTCATTAAACCCCTGCATTACCTCTGCACAACCGTAGTAGCATACTGTTGAATGTGTAAATTTCATTATGATAAAACTTGTTATTCTCAGAGTAAAAGCTGTGAAGACATAGTATCCACTCTGAGAAATGGTTCAGCAGCGGAGAATGCCATTGCAATTATGCAAGAAAAAGGATTCAGCCTTCAACGGAAATCAAGGCACCGATTAACGCCGGGAACTGTTAAATTTGCTGCTTACCATGTTCTTGCTCTTGAAGGAAGCAAAGGCTTAAATGTTATTGATCTCGCAGAGAAGATTCAGGTAAGTAATAGCTAGTATTGTTTGTCTGCTATTGTTATCTCCACCTTTGTGTAATTTTGTATCTGTTGTAGAAATCTGGGCTTCGCGACTTGACAACAAGCAAGACTCCTGAGGCTTCTATTTCTGTTGCCTTATCAAGGGATCCTATTCTTTTTGAAAGAGTTGCTCCTTCAACATATTGTGTGCGGCCAGCATTTAGAAAGGATCCAGCTGACACTGAATCAATAATTGCTACTGCCAAGGAGAAGATACAGAAATATGCACATGGTATTCTTTCTGGCCAAAATGTTGATGAAGAAGAAAGAGATGATGATTCGGAAAGTGATGTTGTTGAGGGTGCAGAAGCTGATGTTGTAGCTACTCCATTTGATGGGAATGAAAATGGTGAATGCAACAATTTTGGATCCTTCTATAAGAATGGTAAAAACAAGTTCACTAATGGCACTGATCTTCATAAGTTCATGTTAGAAATTGTAGTATTGGTAGAAGATCACATATTTCCTTTGCCCATTACTAATTTTGTTTATGGCTGAACAGTCGGTCTTGATCAAGGTGTTGAGATTGATGAAAGCGGATCAGGTGAGCCCTGGGCCCAAGGAGTGACTGAAGGAGAATATTCTGATCTATCTGTTGAAGAGCGTCTCAATGCCCTTGTGGCATTGATTGGTGTTGCAAATGAAGGGAATTCGATTCGTGTAATTCTTGAGGTCCGGCTTATAAGGATATTCTAATTTGAAAATGGGAAATTGAACTCTAATTTTCCCTTGTTTCTCACAAAAATATTGTTGCAGGATCGGATGGATGCAGCTGCTGCTCTTAAGAAGCAAATGTGGGCAGAAGCACAAGTGGATAAAAGGCGAATGAGGGAGGAGATTATTTGTGATCCACACGCAATCACTTTAGAAAAGGATGTCTCTTCTGTTGTGGCTGGGGATACTCATAATTCCGTTGATAATCCGGCTCAGGATACAGCTATGATTCAGTTTGTATCCTCTCTTCAGCAGAATGGATGTACATCAGAAAGGTCGTGTTTGCAGCTAAAGTCTTACATAGGTCATAGAGCCGAAGATATGTATGTTTACAGGTCCTTACCTCTTGGTCAAGATAGAAGGAGAAATCGCTATTGGCAGTTTGTTGCTTCAGCTTCTAGCCTAGATACTGGTTGGGGCCGAATCTTTTTTGAATCACCTATTGGCTATTGGAGATTTATTGATTCCGAGGAGGTTTGTAATTCACAACTTTTCTTTACTACGTGTTTCTCCATGCTCCTCTTTTTTAAATGGGTTGGGAAAAACGAGAGAAGCTGTTGCAGATAATAGGCATTGCTCTGCGTCTTTCATATTTTTTCTTTATGTTATGCTTTTAATTGCAGTTGGGTTAATTATTTGTGTAGGTGTTTGAGGCTCTTATGAAATCTTTGGATACTCGAGGGACTAGAGAATCTCATCTGCATATTATGTTGCAAAAAATCGAGGTCTTCTTCAAGGAATGTGTTCGGAGGAATCGGTTGTTCCTTAATATCATGGAGCAGAGTAGAAACGAGGGTGGAGATGTAGCTTTTGAAGTTGATTCTACTGTAGCTTCTGCAAGTATTGAGAGTCCTAGGAGTGGGTTTTGTGGTACTCGATCTGATTTATTGGAACCATCAACTTCCTTCAAAACAGGTCTTGGAAAGTACGAGACTAAAGAAAAGAACCTTTTGAAGAGTTATGATGATTTGCAGATTTGGATATGGAAAGAATGCTTCAATTCGTCAATTTTACGCGCCCAGAGGGACGGAAAAATAAGGCGCTTGCCTCTTCTGGGAACTTGTGATGTGTGCCTTGATACGTACGATGCCAAAAACAATTTCTGCCCTCATTGTCATTGGATGCATCGCCATGTTGAGGATGGGGGAAATTTCACTGAGCTGTTTGACAATGAAAATAATTTAATAGATAGGACCAATCTAGGTATTTCGAACTCATCTTCAGCAATTATCAGATTGATCAAGGCCATTCTAACTTTGCTTGAGGTACGGGTCATATTGTTCGCTGAGTTTTCTTTTGTTCTTGACTTGCCTCGCAGCCGTGTGACTGATCATACCCATTCTACTGCAGGCGTGCATTCCCTCTGAGGGTCTTCATTCTTCTTGGACTGAAGAATGTAGGAATTCTTGGGGCTTAAAGCTGCAGAATGCTTCATCACCGAAGGATCTTCTACAGGTTTCAACCATATTGATACTAACTTGGCGTATTTTTATTGACAAATGCTCGCCTCAATTTGTTCCATGTTATGCCATAAACTTGTATCATGCAGGCAATCTATGCTCTCCTGTTTTATTCTTATAGTCAAGTAGAGAATGCCAGAAGGAAACTTACTGTGTTTCAAAATTTGTTTCAGCTCCTGACTCAATTTGAGGGTGCTATAAAGCGTGACTACTTATCAGCGGAATTTGAGACAACAGAAGAATTATTGTGCTACTGCGCCTCGTCAAGGGATGCTGAATTTGCCTGTCCTGGGTCTGTGCCTCAACTTCCTTGGATTCCAGAAACAACTGCTGCTGTGGCTCTGAGGCTTTTTGAGTTGGATTCATCTGTCTTCTACACTCCAAATCAGAAGGCCGAGTCTCACGAGGAAAAGAAATGGGAACCTCTTACAGTTGAGTCTCTCTCTCCCTCCCCCCTCCCTCCTGCGAGAGTTTGACGCCATGGAGATGTGCATTTTTTTAAATATTTTTGTCAACATTGGCCATTAGGATTATCTAATGCAAAATGATAAATGTAGGGTGTGCGTTAACTTGTTCTTTTATAACTCTAAGATCGTATTTGGATCTAAGGATTTCAAATCTATAATTTCAAATTTATTTTGTGTATAACTTGAAAGGAATTTCGAAATCTTCCACTCAGTTTAAACTCTTGTATTTATAACTGTAGTGGTTACAAATACACTCAATATTGATTTCAGTTGACGTCTGAGCTTGAATTTATTCTCAAATCATATCCCTCTATCCAATTATTTTCCCTCCAGCAGAGTGCGACCTAAAGAATTATAGGACAGGCCAATCCAATTATTTTGCCTCCATCAGAATGCGACCTAAAAGAATTATAGGACAGGCCATGCGTTCACTAGGAATATCTTACTGCATGCACAGAAAATGCTTTGACTGTTGCCATTTAATGATCTGAAATCGGAATGCAACCTAAAACAATTATAGGACAGGCCCTGCATTCACAAAAAATGCATAGAGAGCCCATATTTCAGAGCTTGTGGCTCCTAATGTAACATTTTCTGGTTCTACCCATGACTTGCCCTTTCGTTTTCTGTACATATTAATTGATGAATGAAACAAGATTTCTTGTCTTTTCAACAACTTTTGAGAATAAAGTTTTTTAACTTATTTTCGCCTGCATTCAGAAGTCGGCTTCAAGGCAAGCTTACTCGAATGATATCAAGAGGACTGAAATGTTGGAATTTGATAAGTATGGACTTATAAAGGAGGATACCCGTGATAATATTCATGACACTCGTAGCAGATTTGGATACAGGAACTTGCGAACACGCGGGGGTGGTCGCCAGCGTAAAAAGTCACAAAGAGGAGTCACACGTCCAACGTCTCAATCTAGCAGGCAGAGTGTGAAACAAGGTGAGATATTGACTCAAATTCTTATGCAGCAGGGAGTAAGAACAAATGGACAGAGGCATGGGCGTGGTCCAAGGACAATCAGACGAAGGAGAACAGAGAAGAAGGCCGTTGCAGAGATTCTGCAGGATTGCTTAGATAACGAGAGCACCTTTAAGAATAAGGCAGAGAAACCTAGAAATTCTGGAAAAGAGGAGTTGATTAATTTCAGCAATGAAAACGTTGTAGTTGAAAATGATGACAATAGTAACGGCATGGAAGCAGGTGATTCTGATGATGATTCCAACGAAAACTTGTATGAGATGGCGAAGTGGGGAACGTCACCTTATGACGCTACTCCTACCAGAAGTAATGAAATGATGGAAATGAGCGAAGAAGAAGCCGATGAAGTTGAAAACCTAAATGGTTATTATGAAGAGGATGATGAAAATATTGAACTCAATGATGATGATTCGGACAGAGATGGGGGTGGAAACAGGGATGAAGAATCAGAGTCTGCAATTTCAGGAGATCACAGTGATTGAGGTCATGATATATCGGAGATCCAATAATCCAAGGTTTCAACTTCTGATTATAATTGTAGGTGTTCCAGGGTTCCTGCTGCTTTTGTAAGACCTGAACTTGTGCAATCGGGCAAGGTAAACCTGATGCTCCTTTTTTTGGTCTTTAACTCACGATGAGTTTCTTGATAGGTATAGACACACACTAATGTAGCCAACGCAACTAGCACAAACCAGTGTCTCCATGATTCGAGAGAATGATGGGTGTTGAACTGTTAAAAGGTCGAGCATCCGTCAGTTGGCTGCAACAAGGTGAAATATTTACCACAAGCTTTGCTTATTAGTTAATAAGTCGGGGCTATATATATTCTCTTGAGATACAGTTATCGTAGAATGTTTGTATTATATAAATTTTGATTATTTTAGAATAGTATAGTTTGGTTTAGTTATAATTGAGAATACAATTTGGAGCAAGACCTCATTATTTATGGGAATTTACCGTACCTTTTTTTGAGCTAGTAAAAAGAATTCTTGAACTGCCTTTTCATCTTTTGCCAAATTATCATAATCGAACTTCCTAAATTACATTCGCATTCTTCATAGTCTTCAGTTCTTTACCATTTAAAAACAAGCTACAAATAAACAATCATTTGAATTCATTCCTAGTGTACCTACTACCAAAATGCAATTGCTAAATTTTCTCCGGGGAAGATGTAACCAAAAGCAATTTTGACAGATGGAGAAACAAATCTAACAACAATTGGTTCTAGAATCAGTTCCTGTATTTGATCAGGAAAAAGAGAGAATCTATGGTACTCGAAAATACATTTTGAACTGCAAAAATTGATTCCAATCAAAAAGAAGAAGAAACAGAAACCACAATAGTGGTCTAATGAAAGATTGAAGCGTACGCCTATTATGACTTCAACGTATGTAATATACTTGTGGCATTATATTGCTCCGATCACATGGTAAGTTCCTCGGCTTTTATACCCTTCTACAAAGCATAATCGGGGTCAATAGGTGCAACAAAAACAAAAAAAACAAAACATTTTACCAAACTAAGTGCATAACTCTAGATACAAATTGGCAAACTAAGTCGAAAGTAGTTTTTTGATTCCAGATTTCTGTTCGGACGTCAATCTAGATGGAAACTTTATGTTGAATTTGATCCTCAGATTACCCTTTTTCGTGGGTTCTTTAGGAATAGGCATTCCTTCACGAGGCACCACTTCTTCATAACTTGGATGAATCACATTGTTAATAGGTATAGTCAAGTTCCTACCGTCCAAAGTTGTTAAGTGAACAGTGTATCCTGTTAATGCTTCTGCAAGCGATATTTTCTGGGTCGTGACAAGATCATTGCCATCTCGAGAGAACACGCTGTGTGGGTTCTCGTCTATTATGAATACTAAATCTGAAGGAATGACATTTGGTTGTTCGTTTCCTTTCTCTGGGAATGTGATCTTTGTTCCCTTCTTCCAGCCAGGTTTAATGTCGATGGTTAGAATCTCCTGCACCGGTAAGGTCTTCCTGCTCAAAGAGAAAAATAACCATTCAGGAATCTAACAAGGAATAAGAACCATATGTGGTAAGCTGTAAGGGCCTTCACTGTTTTTGACAGCCTATATTTTGTGTTTTCCATTTTTCAAAAAGATTTATAACTTAATGAAAAATCATGGCAAGCACGGAGACCTTATTCCCTGCTTATCCAAACTTCCAAAGCAAGAGCTTGAACTATCATTGCTGTCATCCGATGTTATGAAGTGGTGCAACGACTAAACAAAAGGCTCTCTTCAAACATCTTAAGATCCAGATCCAAATGTTCTAAAAAATAACCAACTAGTTTTGAACGTATCAAGATTCTGCTCTAATGCAGATATTACCTTAAAGCCAATATCTTCCAACTAAGATGATACAAATATAATCTATCTTGGAGCTCACTATGTTCCCCTTCAACTCTGGTAGTTTGACTTAAATATAAAAACATATAAGCCATGAATCTGTACTGTAGAACCTTTAATTTCGATAAAAAGCAACGAAACGGAACAAAAAACATGGCACCAGCATAAATTATGCGAGAAAACTACATAAATTTGCAGTTTATCATTCCCCCCGCCCTGGAGGAATGTCAGATATAAACATGGCAAAAAGCAAACAAGACAAAAATACGAATGGCATAACATTACACACCGAGTAGCAGATGAAATAGACAAGAGCAAACGTACCCACTGGCATCAGCTATCTCTCGAGAAATTTTCATTTTCCTCGTAGACCCTTTGTATAGCTCTTCTAAGCTGCAAGCCAATGTCTGTTCAATAGGTGGAGCCTTTCTTGGACCTGAGCTCATTGGTCTGCTGTCTCCTCCGAACGAACTAAAGATGTTGTCCCCGAACATGGAACTAGAAAACCTCGGACCACCTCTCATTCCATTAGCACTTCCCATTCCACCAAATGGATTCGAAGAGCCAAAAAACTCTGCAAAAATGTCATTGGCATTTCTAGGATTGAAACTAAACATATTCGGTCCGTCGCCCGTCTGAAAAAAAGTTGCGCCACCAGGTCCACCAGGTCCAGGCGGCGGCATTTGGCCTTTCAGGCCTTCTTCCCCGTACTGATCATAAATTTGCCTCTTCTGGGTATCGCTGAGAACCTGAAGAAAAATAAAATGCAGTTGATAAAACTTGGAACTGGCAAAATAGTTGTAACACATGGGATTTTCACAACCAGTAACGTCAGTAAAGCAAATGAATAGCAGAAAAAAAGTAGACTTTCCAGAAGGAAACCACAGATGCACGCAATATCAATTATATGAGTAAATGATTTAAGAAGTGAAGTAGGCTCGATTTCGAAAACCGCCTTAATACCTATCTATCTACATACTTAAATTTGAATATCCGTGATCAACCCCAATAGATAGATATTATCATAGTTTCGTTTGAGATTTAAGAAGTGAAGTAGTCTCGATTTCGAAACCGCCTTAATACCTCTCTACATACTTAAATTTGAATATCCGTGATCGACCCCAATAGAAAGATATTATCATAGTTTCTTTCGATCAAACTAAAATTAAGCAGCGAGATTAATCACGATCACTACTCAAGTCGGTTCAAGATTTGATCAACAAGCGAAGAATCCACAAACATAACCCAAATACACGCACATCTCAATGGAAAGAAACAGGAATTGAGAAATAGAATACCTCATAGGCTTCAGAAATCTCTTTGAATTTAGCCTCAGCTGAGTTCTTATTGTTAGGGTTCTTGTCGGGGTGCCACTTCATGGCCAGCTTTCGATAAGCTCTCTTCAAATCATCGTCGCTTGCATTCCTGTCTACCTGTAAAATCTTATAGTAATCCACGCCCATCTCCAACCCCTTTTCTATCGGAAAATGAATGCGATAAAGATACAACAGAAAAGGGGGAATCTACCAAGTACAGATCTAAAAAACGTTGATTGATTGTCGATTTTCAGAGAAATCAAGTGAAAGCCTGTTGGATGTTAGGGTATTATCATGAGGATAGATTAAGAGGAGTAGAGGAGATGGATCTGGATGAGGTGGAAGGACCTGGAACTTTCTAGATTCCGGGTCGGGTGACACTCTGCATTCAGGTGTAAGTTCGTAAATTTTTGAATTTTTTTAACGGATAATACAATAAAACGTCATTAGATTTTGAGTATATTTCGATTCAGTAAAGTATTCAGTGACCCGATTCAATCTCTAAAATTTTAAAAAAAATCTTCTCGAAGTTAAATTAGTTGTGAGAAACAAATGAAGAATGACTAATTCGTGAGTATTTTCAAAATTTTAGAGATTAACTCGAGTCTGGTTTGTTCCCAATTCAGTTCCTAAATTTTAAACATATTTTTCCTATTCGTTTCCTTCTTACGGCCGACTTAATATCGGAGACTGAATTGAGAAATTTGTTAAAACTTTAAGTATTAAAACTGGTTGATGTGACTAGAAATAGACACATCTATTGCGCTTAATTATCTACGATTTGATATATTTTGATGGATAAATTGATACATATGCTACCTAATCGTATATTTGTGTAAATGTAGGGAAATGTGAAGAAATCAAGCTAAAATGATGAAAGAAACAATAAAGTTGAAGAAAAGAGGAAAAAACCAGAATCCAAGACACATGTTGCTCCTTTCTCCTCAAATTTCTATATGTTCGAGCCATGTTTTGGAAATGTGGTCCATAGAAAAGTTGTAGAACTTTGAGTTATCTTCGCGTGGACAGCTGATTCATTGAATTCGGAGTTCGGACGAGAAAGTTACGGCCAAAATACGAAACTCGCCAGAAAAATTGATGACAGGCGTAAAGACGCCATTTCAGGCGTACCTACGCTAGTGCTACGGGAATTTAGGCGTAGTTACGCCATTTTAGGCGTAATTACGCCAATAGGATTTTGGAAAGTGAAAATTCTTGATTTCTTTCTTTCCCACATGGATTCTAACCTACTCCATCAGCCTCCATATACATATATGGACGAAAATCAGACCTTTGAACCATCTAGAGAGTTAGGGTAGAGTAGTTTAGGATTGTTTTACAATTTTTCTCTCAATTTTGTTGAAGAACGCTACGAAGATCGAAACGAAGACGGGATTGACACCTCGGCGAGCGGAGATCGGATTAGTTTTCTTTCCCTAGCTTTTATTTATTGTTTTTCTTAGATTATGTCTAGCTAGATTTTAATTCTTGGTTGAGGAAGACAAATCCTTGGATTTTATTTATCTTGGGGAGATTCTTACGCTTTAATTATCAATTTTATTGAATATCAAGAGTTTTTTCTGATTTTATTGATGTGATTGTTGTGTTTGTTTATTGGATTGACAACCTAATAACTTGCATGTAATCTAACGCTAAATTAGATATCAAATACGGAATCGTTTGATCCCTCTAATTTACGAAGCAACTAAGATTGATGAATTTCCGTTTGTGAGTTTGTTAAATTCTTAGGAAGAACACTTGACTAGATTAAACATAGACGCTTGGATTATGTTGTTTAGCTTCATTGATCTCACTAGTTCATATGCTATCATCGATTTAAATCTTAATCGCTTGTATTTTGATTGATTGTTTGATAAGGGTTAAACTAGAACGCTTGGGCTACTTAACTAAACGTAAGATGAGATAGGACTTTGATTATTTGATTAAACGTCCAACGATGAATATTCATATGAAAAATTGAGTCTTTTGTGAATCGATGAAATAGATGATAATTCCAAGGAAGAGTCGACCGATACCAAGAATCGCTTTCATTAGTTAATCTTTGTTTTTAATTTTAATTAGTATAATTCAACCTCACAACCCATCTTTTATTGTTTTGATTTTGATTTTCATTAACACAAGAATTCACACCTCCTCGTGGGATCGATCCCTACTCACGCTACTACATTATTGTTATCAATCTTGATGATCGAGTGGGGTTAATTTGGGCGTACACGATAAACGCACACCAAATTTTGGCGCCGTTGCCGGGGAGGCGTTGTATATTTTGTGTTAATATTTTCTGTTTTATTTCTTTCTCTTTCTTTTTCTTTCTTTCTTTCCCCCCCCACCGCTATTCTTGTTTGTTAGTGCTTACAGGTTGATTTCTCAAAAATCGGATCTTATCATGGAGGACTATAGGCGACTAGATGAATTGGAGTATCTTGTGCAACAACTTGGCGTAGGGAGTGGACAAAGTGCATACAACTCAAGTTGGAGTGATCATCCCATTCTCAACTCTGACAATCAATGAATGAGCCCACCTCCACCTTACATGCAGTCCACCCTACCGCCATACATACCACAATACCCGCCATGGCCACAACAACCTCAATACCATACCCCTGGTGAGTCTTTAGAGGATCTTGTTTCAACACTTAATTATAGTACTTTGCAATTTCAACAGGAATTCAGGGCTAGCACTCAGAACTTGGGTAACCAAATGGAGCAACTAATACGATCGGCCGATCGGATAGCAGCACAAAAGGAGACCATGATTGCATTCGAATCATGGAGTGATGAAGAAGAGGAGACTATGGAGAAGGTGGTACTGATGTCACCCGAGCTAGAAGAGGAGACACATGTGCCGATAGAAGAAAAGGAGCTTGTACATCCTACAACTCCGCAAGGTATGTTTCCCACTGAGAGCTATGTTGAATACTTAGATGAATCATCTGTTGTGGCAGAGGTGTCGGCGATCGAGTACTGTGATGAAATGGATTCTTGGGACTATTTTTTTGAAGACAACATCACCTTGGACAGTGGCAAAGAGGTAGAAACTCCAGAAACGATGGTACTGAGGCCATCAATACTTGAACAACAAACAGAGATCGAGGTGGATAACAAGGAATCTCACCAGAATGAGATTCCCAAAGGCGAGCATCGGGGACAACAAGTTAAAGGATGCCATGATGTAGATCTTGATCGACCTCAACTGACTTCTTTCGAGGAAGGCGACATAGTGAAAAGACAAAAACCCTCCAAGAGGTGCAAGGCGAATAGGCATCGCCTTAAGCGAGAGAACTGGCGTCGGGCCACCGACGTTAAACAGAGGCGCTGCTTGGGAGGCAACCCAATGGGAGTTAGTTTTCTTTCTCCCTTTTTTTTTTTTTTTGCTTTAGTAGTTAGATTCTCTTTTCTTGTATTTTTGTCTTACATTGGGGACAATGTAAGATTTAAGTATGGGGGAGGGATTAGTGTGTGTTATTGCTTTTCTATTACAAAAATACAAAAAAAATCAAAAATTTGAAAATTTTGAGCTCATAGTTAGTAATGAACACATGCTTAGATTCACTAGCCCATGATGAAACCTAATTGATATCATGCATGCTTTTGAACATAGGTGAATTGTTAACTTTGGAACACTTTGAACTATAATGCAAAGTTTATTTTAACTTAGTAGTGAATATTTTGAGCACATTATTGTCATGCATTGTGAAGTATGCATAGCTTAGTGAAGATTGTATAAATTTTATGATAGTCTTAAGAAGTCTCTAATACATGCTAGTACTTAACTACATGCTCTTTGAGGCGTATGTCTAGACTGCTTGCAAACATGAAAGTGATATAGGCAATCTTTGATGCGTTTGAGCCTTTCAAGCCTACCATTTAAAAGAAAATCAATCACTAGTACCCTGTTTGAGGTTTAATGCAAAAGAATGGTTGTATGCTAAGCATACAAACAACCACCATTCGACATTCTTTGACTAGCTTATCATCCTTCCCTAATGAGCCTAAATATGAGTTCTATCCATACCTTTGAAGGGAGTATGATGTGTTTCATTCACATGCACTTAAGTATTCAATGATTAAAATGTTTGTGAGCTTCATAAGGAAAAGAATGAAATGCATGAAAGAAAAAGGATGCCTTGAGAAAATAGATAAAAATATGACTCCAAGGGGAGCCAATGCACAAAAGAAGAAAAATGTTGAAACAAAAGTTGAAAAATTCAAGCAAGAAGAGAAGCTTTTAGTGTGCATATCATCATACTCTCTTACTTGATGTATCCTTACCTTTCTTTCATAAGCCAATACCTAGACCACACTACAAGCTAATAAAGACCTACTTGATTTATGTTTGCAAAGTGGCTAAGATAGTGGAGAAGAGTGTGCAAGTGAGCTTATACTTGTGTTAGTGTATGACTTGAACTATTGTGGATTTGCTTCTATTGGATTTATAAATTGTACATGACACTTGTTTATGACCACACACACACGTTCACTACTTTGTTGGGTACGAATTGTTTAGGGATTGAACTTGTTCCATTATTAACTTTTCACCGCCTTTCATTACTATGCATGTTTTAAATTGTTGAGCCATAAAAGTGAGGACAAGTTAGTTTGTTATGATGCTATGAGCCAAGCAAAAAAAATATTGTAGTTTTGTCTGATTTACTCGATGTCGAGTAAAGTTTAAGTATGGGGGTGTTTGATGTGACTAGAAATAGACACATCTATTGCGCTTAATTATCTACGATTTGGTATATTTTGATGGATAAATTGATACATATGCTACCTAATCGTATATTTGTGTAAATGTAGGGAAATGTGAAGAAATCAAGTTAAAATGATGAAAGAAGCAATAAAGTTAAAGAGGAAAAAACCAGAATCCAAGACACATGTTGCTCCTTTCTCATCCAATTTCTATATGTTCGAGCCATGTTTTGGAAATGTGGTCCATAGAAAAGTTGTAGAACTTTGAGTTATCTTCGCGAGGACAACTGATTCATCGAATTCGGAGTTCGGACGAGAAAGTTACGGCCAAAATACGAAACTCGCCAGAAAAATTGATGACAGGCGTAAAGACGCCATTTCAGGCGTACCTACGCCAGTGCTACAAGAATTTAGGCGTAGTTACGCCATTTTAGGCGTAATTACGCCAATAGGATTTTGGAAAGTGAAAATTCTTGATTTCTTTCCTTCCCACATGGATTCTAACCTACTCCATCAGCCTCCCTATACATATATGGACGAAAATCAGACCTTTGAACCATCTAGAGAGTTAGGGTAGAGTAGTTTAGGATTGTTTTACAATTTTTCTCTCAATTTTGTTGAAGAACGCTACGAAGATCGAAACGAAGACGGGATTGACACCTCGGCGAGCGGAGATCGGATTAGTTTTCTTTCCCTTGCTTTTATTTATTGTTTTTCTTAGATTATGTCTAGCTAGATTTTAATTCTTGGTTGAGGAAGACAAATCCTTGGATTTTATTTATCTTGGGGAGATTCTTACGCTTTAATTATCAATTTTATTGAGTATCAAGAGTTTTTTCTGATTTTATTGATGTGATTGTTGTGTTTGTTTATTGGATTGACAACCTAATAACTTGCATGTAATCTAACGCTAAATTAGATATCAAATACGGAATCGTTTGATCCCTCTAATTTACGAAGCAACTAAGATTGATGAATTTTCGTTTGTGAGTTTGTTAAATTCTTAGGAAGAACACTTGACTAGATTAAACATAGACGCTTGGATTATGTTGTTTAGCTTCATTGATCTCACTAGTTCATATGCTATCATCGATTTAAATCTTAATCGCTTGTATTTTGATTGATTGTTTGATAAGGGTTAAACTAGAACGCTTGGGCTACTTAACTAAACGTAAGATGAGATAGGACTTTGATTATTGGATTAAACGTCCAACGATGAATATTCATATGAAAAATTGAGTCTTTTGTGAATCGATGAAATATATGATAATTCCAAGGAAGAGTCGACCGATACCAAGAATCGCTTTCATTAGTTAATCTTTGTTTTTAATTTTAATTAGTATAATTCAACCTCACAACCCCATCTTTTATTGTTTTGATTTTGATTTTCATTAACACAAGAATTCACACCTCCTCGTGGGATCGATCCCTACTCACGCTACTACATTATTGTTATCAATCTTGAGGATTGAGTGGGGTTAATTTGGGCGTACATGATAAACGCACACCACTGGTCACTGAAAACTTTAAGAACTGAATCAATGAACCAAACTATATTGACATTTTAACGTATTTCATATTTCCCTTAACATTAGATCTACGTATACAGTATAAAATTAATTCTTACGAAAGATGAAAGGCTTTGATCAATCCGATATCTATATGTCCTTTCCACGATTAACTCTTGGTATTGGAAATTATTCACGGCTCAATAACATCTAGTGATCATAACAAAATTGTAGTAAGAAGTGAATTGTACGAATTTACAAGTTAAGCGTTCATACACAAAACAAATTTGGTATTAGATTTAGCTCTCTATTTTTCAAAAGTAGTATACATGCATACCATTTACAAAAACATGCACGGACAACTCAATTTCGATATACTCATTGACGACCCAATACCCCGGCAGATCTTCCGGGGCCTCACCCAATTTCTTTCGTATCGACAAAATGTGGCATTTTGGGGGCTCGTGCAGGCAAAGGCGGGCCTCCCGGATAATCGGCTGAATTCAAATCCACCTTTGTTGGCTTCTCAGGTCACGTCAGAGCAGTACTAAATGGTGTGCTGATCAACATTGAGATCAATCCCGATTTCTTGGATGAATTAGTGGGTCCATTCCAATCCGACCTACGGATTTTAGCCGATGCAACCAGGCCTTTGTCACGATCGAGGCCGAGTCGTCGATGAGTTCTCCTTGATGCACGACTGGAGCAGTGCATATGTGTGAGAAGATGCTCCATTTGACTGGTTCATAGAAAGCTCGGTGTGTGGACTGGAGTCGTCGACCTGTTTATAGCTATACGATAGGTTGAAAGATGAAGAGAGAGACGATAAGTGCTGCAGATGGATAGCAAGGTGATCAGTGATCACTCCTCTTTCCTTTCAAGTACAATCGAGTTCCAGTCACTGGACGATTGGTAATATCAACCCGCATACGTTTTTCATCAAGAAACATTGGATGGAAATTGTTGAGTTGTTGGCCCATTACCTATACTTGTCCAAATGGGCTTCGGCCCATCTCCCTTTAACCTCATAACCGAGCCCCCATTCTGCAGCCCCCTTCCCCCTTTGCAGCCCTCACCCCTCTCGGTGCCCTAGCCTCCAGAATCTTCCTTGCGCCTCTTCAGCTGGGTTTGTCTCTTCGGCTGGACTCCTTGGTATTTGCAGCCACCCTCTTCATCTCCTTCTTGCCTTTATGTAAGGTATGGTTTATGATGAGTGATAGAACCTGAAACCAGAATATTCTCTGTGAATTTTCGCCTACCCCTTTCCCCTTCGTTTTTCTGTTCCGGCGGTGGCTTTGTGCTCCGGCCGTGAGGTGGTTTCCGTTGCTTGCCGTGAGAAAGCTTTGTGCTTTGGTGCTGTTGCAGCGGCTGTGCGTTGGCTGTGTTTGGGCAGCGCTCGGGCAGTGAGAACTTCGGGCAGTGCTCGGCCGTGTATTTCGGGCAGCGGTCACGGGCAGTGTGTCTCCATCTGTTGGATACGATACCTTGGTTCCCCGGTGACGACGTGGATTGGATACCAAGCTCGACCTGAGCCCTAATCCTTAATCTTGTTTGCATTCCAGTTTATTTTATATATCTTGGAATTGTATACTTTGATTTGGTTTTGTTTCTTGATTGCAGGTTGTAGATCGAGATTGAAAGCGGGACGTAAACATTACAGAAATGATGAATAGCTAGAAACACGAAATTCCGGAATGAGCATTCACCTTTACAGTATTCACATATAACTTAGGACCCAATAATGTAAATTGAAGAGACGGAGACGATTTTTTCCTGAGCCGAGGTCCAAGAGGGTGAGTTAAGTTGACTACAATCCAAGCCTTAACTCAAGTCATTCCTTCAAGCCAAGGGATATTCAGAGATAAATCCAAGAAACCAAGAATCTTGATATTGGCATTTGGAGGCAGTTACCTTATGACCTGCTATTGTTGGTTAAGTGGAGGTTATTACCTCTTCTTAATATATAAGGCATGAAGTATCTGTGAAAGAGAGTGAGAGACAGAGGAGGAGAGCCACAGAACCGTGAGCAACAATGTGAGAGACACAAGGAGATTGAAAGGAAAGATCAAAGAGAACTTGAGAGTTTTTTTGTGAGGCAAATAAGTAGATTGAATTCTATTAAGTGATTCAATGTAACTCACAGAATTGAATCATGGATACGTGTGAATTCATGTACAAAGCAATGGTGATCAATGAAATGGAACTCCCGTGGACTAGGCTTCAATTCGCCGAACCACGTAAACTCGGTGTCTTTTGTTCGTTCTTGTTTTCTTTACTTGTTCCTTCTTCCATTTCATAGATTGATTGGTGCCTTGTATTCTCTTGTGTGTCAATCCATTTAAGTGTGCGTATAAATCTGTATAGAATGGTTTTGCATCTGTTTGCTGTCATGTTATGTCAAGAATATGAATTCTGCCATTTAAGTCTGTGGAATGCGTTCATGGCTGTCAATTGGATTCTTGATCTGGAATTGCATTGATTCAGTTCATAACAAAGATGACGATCATTGTACGCTGGAGCCCACTGTCCGGGCAATTGGTACTCAAGAAATTGATCATGTTCCGCTAACGATGGTTTATCAAAAATAAGCCATCAGGGGACTCGTATTTTCAGGTTTTAGGACTAACCTTTGCAAGAAAACGTCTTTGGAGTATAAACATTTTACATCTTGGTTCGAGAATACTTCCAACGTAGGTATAGATTAATCGCATGACTCAAATATTCGCTGCCTGGAGTACAACTTAAAAGAGAAGTGATAGGAACAAAGAACATCGATATGAGATCAGGAGATTGTGCTACGTTGAAAGCCACTCATTATGACTTTGGACACGGTCTAAACCTCCCCTTCTGATATGAACACTCAACCGATCCTGCATAGATTAAAAGAATGGATGATATTTAGCAAGAAATCAAATTTGGATGTATAATAAGGCGATGATACAGGACTTGCATCATTTTTTGAAGGAGAAACAACAGGTGATCTCATGGTAGATTGTTCAAACTACTGTGAGCATAGATCTTTTGAAGCAGAATAAGTCAGTAAAAAGCTGAGCTATCATCGTGAATTTACATAAAATGTGGATTGCTTTTTTAAGTTTCTTGAATTCCTTTCTACAAGTTCAAATGACCAGCAAAATTTGTTAAATATGCTCCACTGACTTTTTGCATTCCTTTTTAATTCTATAATAAAAATATACACTTTTAAAACATTAATTTTTTTTATCATTTTAAAACATTACTTTCATCATGTATTATTCTTCGACACATATAAAATTCAAATCCTTGAAATAAATATACAAAAAATAATAATAAATAACTATACCAATATCATTGCTTTAAAAGATTTTTACGAATATAAAAAATTTCAATTGATTTAATTTTTTTCACCAATTTAGAATATATTTCTTGAAATTTTTGTTTTAAAAAAATCTTGTTTTTAAAGTATGTTATCTCGACGTTAAAAAAAATATAAAGTAAATTACAGAAAATCAATAGTAAAAACGATGCGTATACAATATATGAGAATTGAATAATCGGTCATAGGTTATATTTTCATAAATTAAAATTATCAAACAAGGATATTGATGTGGTGAGGAAATTGGACCACATCGGGTAAAATCATTGCCGAACAAGACGAAAGTGTCCGAACAGAAAAATACCCAAGAGGATGATACTATGCTCGGTCCATGTGGTCAAACAGTGACATAAGACCCGATCATAGCGGCTAGTCAAGCGGATTTCGGACATACTTTGAATAGAACATGCCATAAACAAAATGACAATTAGTGTGGCAATTAACGGGAGGAATTAGTGGAAATTAATGGCTGATTATGAGGCTAAAAGAGAGGGAGGAAATCAATATAAAAAGAAGAGGAGATGGCATGCTAGGGGGAGGGCTCTCGGCTGTTCACTTGGCTTGAAGTATAAAGTTTCCCTTCATTTTCATTTTGGCTTCATTCTTGTACAGAAAAATACATTGTAAATCATCAACATTTATAGTAAAGTTTTATATTGGACTAGGTCCCGTAGTTTTTTCCTTCGTTTTGGAGGTTGCACCTACTTTACCGAACATAGAAAATAACGGATCACATCATTGACGTCGTATGTGGGAAACATCGAGCTAAGGCGTTAGAAATTCTCTTCTTTTTCGTCTTTGGATCCGAACTATTCTGATCAACTGAAAATAATTACAAATGGGAAGGGGCATTCACCCGTCTTCCTTCTCACCAAGGTTGGAGAAAGTGGGTGTAAATTTTATCAAAGGCAGCAGAATTATTGTTCATGATATCAAAAAATTCGATAAAGGACCGTAAACACTGGTGTCAGCATCCAAATGTATAATGTTCGGTGGTTCTTTCATCGTCTTTGCAAGGGACCTCAACTTTTCTCTTTGGACATAACCGAAATATTTCATGATTATTTACTCCCAAGGATCTAGAATAAACCATTTCCACGGATGACAATACGTTACTGAAGAGAGATTCTTTTTTTCTAAACAGAGGATATCTCGAGTCCTCCCTCTCTGGTGGATTATTGCATCTTTGTCATTTATGGGCTGAAAACATGATAATGATTGGCCTACTAAGGGGGAGGGCTCTCGGCTCTTCACTTGGCTTGAAAAATAAAGTTTTCCTTCATTTTCATTTTGGCTTCATTCTTGTACAGAAAAATACATTGTAATTCATCAACATTTATAGTGGAGTTTTACACTAGACTAATCTCGTGATTTTTCCCTTCGTTTTGGGGGGTTTTTCACATAAAAAATTGTGGAGTACATATAACTGGGGAGGTGATAGAGATACATACTAGATTACATGATTGATGATATGCATCGCGTGCGGATGCGTGACTGCGTAAATTTTTCAAACAAAAATTGAATGTGCATGAGCCTTAATATGCACATTGCAACATGAAGTTCTTAACAAATTCGACGTTTGCAGTTTTACAATTATTAGCAAGCATTAAAATTAGATATTATTGTAGGATCTAACGTTTGTAGCTTTGCAAAAAGTTGTAGTCAGTGATAACAGTGTATTTCAGAAATTTTATTCGGCCACTCTTCTACTAGGAATAATTATTAATATCCGAAAATATATTATAGAGAATGAAAATGAAGTATTAATATTTTAGTTTTATTTTAAGACATAAAATAAAATGTTTGAAAAATGAAACCAAATATTATACCGGTATGAATTTATTAAGATGCCACATATTATTTTCGGGGAATTATATTATTACTTTATGGAATGACTATTATAAACATTCAAATTAACTCAGCAAAAATAAAAGTTCCATGTATAAAGTTCATTCTATTAATTTTCATACAAAAAAAACTGAAATACTAAAATTATTATTATTTTCATCCGTAAAAATGTTACAAAATCATAGATTTTGTTATATTTTATTTTATCAAAATATTTAATCTTTCATATATTACTATGTTCTTTCATGAAGTCATTACAGAATAGTGAGTATTACCTATCTAGCTAACATATAATATAATTTTTATATTAACCTGAAGCGCCTAGAAATCCTGAAAATTCATCTGAACTCAAAATTGGAGAATTTTTATTATAGTCTTAAAGCTCTGTACATGCATTCAGTTCGCCAGATCACAATCGAAGCGTCTATGCGTGGAGGAGTATAAAGATTGCCAATGTGTCATTGAAGGACTTATAAGTTTGAAACGTTGACTTTGACTGGTGAGGTGGTTTCGTATGTGAAAGGATCCTCATTTATGATGGTTGAAGACTTATTCTTCTCTCGTAATCTGGCCTCTTCTTCCAATATGATAAAAAATCATTGTTTAATTTACAAGATATTATTCAAATTAAGTTTAAAAATAAGTCTCCTATTCGGGTGTGATGCTATATAATACACTGGATGATTTGATGGTTATTTTCGTCTTGGAAATAATAAAACAACTGTCGTATTGGATTAATTCAAGATTGACTAAATATACAGTTCATCATTGTGTTAAAAGCTGACCAAATAGATTTGACCATGGTTCAAAATCGAATGTTAGACAATTTAGAATCGTCGATTCGACGATTTAAAAAGCTCGACAGTTCACCTTAGCCTTCCTTGACGGTTCTGATTACGATTTATGAACCACCTGTTACGGTTCATGAACCGTCGATTATGGTTATGGTTACAGTTTGAGTGTTTGACCCTTGTTTTTTTAAAAAAAATAAAAATGTTATTAAAATGTGAATAAAGTTTTAAAAATATTTGAATGTATTTTCATCCATGGATTAAACATAAAATAACGTGAAATAATTTCAAACTCGGATAATCAAAATGTGTAAGATATATTCATTTGGTTAATATATATAAATTATAACACTATATTTATATCAACAAGGCTCTTGTAGCTTAGTGATTGAATATAATCATTCAAATTGGAGGTCATGACATCACATGTATACCATAACATATATTTACATTTAAAAATATAAAAAAAAATTTAAAATAAACAACCTTGAACCATAAATTAACCGACGGTTTACGAGTTAGCAAATTTGACTCTTAACCGGCCTGCCTATACATGGGCCGGTTACGAGTCCTACCCTTCGAACCGTTGACCCGATTAACAGGCTCGTTGGCCACGTGCCGGTTCAGGGTCGTTTATTCTGCATTTTGGATGTTTCTGTTCGTTAATTTTACAAGTTAAAATATATTTTATATCATTTATCTGGAGAATGAGAAACATTAAAAAAAAAAAAAAAAAGCTAAAGAATATTGCTTCCAAATGTACAATATCATCGATTATCAGTTTATGATAAAAAGATTTCACATATGTCTGATGTCTCATATGTATATTCCGATCTAATGATACTTAAGCATGAATTTGACTCTCACGCCGTGTTTAATAACTTGAATTTTGTTAATTTGTTTCGTTTCTAAATGACACTTTGTAATCAAGGATTGTATTGATGACATCCCTAAGAATAATGTTCTATTTCATGGAAAGCAGCAACAATTTATCTGTAATCAAGTGCCATGGAGGGCTGAACAACTTATCCGTGTCACGGGACTTAGTTACGCGCAAGCACGAATTCACGAGCTTCTACTGTTAAAAAATATGCTTATTGAATTAAAATTAAGCATGGAAATAAGTAAAAATCAAACATATTTTGTGAAAAAAGCAAGTTCAAAGTTCATATTCATCCATATTCATATCTTGATCTTAAAAAGAGAGTTTGTAACATTTATGGTTTGTGAGACTTATGATTTGTAGTGCAGCTATCATAAGTAGAAGTCGTTGTACCTTGGGAGAATATTGTCGTATTCTACACTTATTGTGAGCTGGATAAAATCTTCTTAAAGACAAAATATTTATCACTTGTCTCGATTTGTCATTATTTCCAACGTCCGCTATATTGAAGTAACGACGAAAGCATACAACGCACACCCGATAACAACATCTACATTCCTATTCATTAGATATTGACATTTTTTTGAGACATATAGCAGTCAAGAATTTCAATATTATTCATCATTCGATCTCATATTTATATATACATAATTGGAAGACACCCTTTATATTATGCTACGAAGTAACTTCATCTGCTATTTATTTGCTCATGTAAAATAATGGAAAAATACAATCATCAATAATTTAATATGAAATACACGATAGGCTTCGACCCGACCAATATGATCTGAACCAGCCCGTGGCCAATAATTTGTTTAATCGGGCCAATGGTTCGATGAGTCGGACTCATAATTGGCCCATTTATAAGCAGGGCGATTAAGGGTCATAATTTTCTAAACCTTGAACCGTCGATTAACCGGCGGTTCAAGGGTTTATTTTTAAAAAAATCTTACATTTTTAAATTTCAAACATATGTTATGGTGTAATTTGAATTCATGACCTCCAACTTGAATAATTAGATTCAACTACTAAGCTATAAAAGTCTTATTGATCTAAATAGAGTGTTATAATTTATATATATTAATCAAACAAAATATATTACACATTTTGATTATTTGAGCTTGAATTTATTTCACGTTATTTATGATTATTCAATTGAAGAAAACACATTCAAATATTTTGTACATTTTTTTCAAATTTTAATAATTTTTTTAATTTTTTAAAAAAATAAAGGTCAAACCGTAACCGTTGGTTAACCGTAACCGATACCGACGGTTCATGAACCGTAACCGAAATCGTTAAGGAATGTTAAGATTAAGAGTCAATGTTTTTTAAAATCGTCGAACCAAGAGTATTGAACCATCTAATTTACGGATCTGAAACCGTAGTCATGTCTAAATAGAATTTTGAAAAATATATCATCCGATGATAATTTTGTAACAATAATAATAATAATAAACTCGTATAATTTTTATGGCAGTCACGCCGCCCCCAACATAGAAGACTCGTTCACACTCCCCCACGTAAAATAGCACTGCCAACGTATCCCAACCCCACCCCGCTCTATATATTCAAAGTTCAAACCCCCTCCTTCCTAATAACTACCCGTATTATACATCACTTATTCTGCATGTGATGGCGACGAGGGCGGCGGAGGGACGGCGCTGCGGTGATGGATTGCATTTTCGTGGGGTCAGGAAAAGGCCATGGGGAAGGTACGCGGCGGAGATTAGGGATCCGGGGAAGAAGACCCGTGTCTGGCTTGGGACATTCGACACGGCGGAGGAGGCAGCAAGAGCGTACGATAACGCTGCCCGAGAGTTCCGAGGTCATAAGGCCAAAACTAATTTTCCTCCGGCATATATCGTGGATGTAACGAAAACCCACCATTTCCCGAATAATCGGAGCCCAAGCCAGAGCAGCACCGTGGAGTCTTCTAGCCTGGAGGCGTACCCGCCGCCGGCAGTGACAGTGGAGTCCTTCTCTTTGGAACTTACTCTTGGACGGCCGCCTCTGAGAACTCCTGTCCAGAATCATTGCATATCACTCTCAGCTGGAATTCCAGTCACTTCGGCCGGATTTGTTGCATACACAGAGGAAAAAACCACGATGATACAGCTGCGCTCAGAAATAATAGCGGCCCCTGTCGATTTCATTCACGGTGGCGGAGTGCAGAGCGAGTCGGATTCGTCATCAGCGGTCCTTGAACTGTCGCCGCCAAAATCATCACGTGATAAAGGCTATCTGGATCTGAACCTTCCTCTACCGGTAAATCTCTGACATTGCTGTTGGGTTTGTATTACTTCTTCATAAATTTGGATGTTAACTTTCTAACGTTGATAATTTCCCGGTGGTCAGCTAGTTTTCTGATGATGTGAATGACCACCGTCGGCGTCGGATCACGGATGTGGATACCTTTTCAGAATCATATTTTAGTACCGACTTTAGGACATCATCACCGCTTAAAATATTCGATATTAACTATGGATCTATGATATAATCAAAATTTTCTAGTACTCAAAAAAAGAAGAAGCTAGATTTTGATATTTCCCTTCAATTAGTTGGCCTCTGAAGTGGCCGTCGGCAGGGAATTGGGGGGGCAAATTATTGCACGTGTAGGCCATGTGAACTAATGGATTAGATTCCACGTTTTCTGATTGTATATTCCTATGTGGAATAAATTATATTTTTTTTAAAGTAATCTTCACTTCAGTGATCATAAAAAATAAATCCATTCCTTCACAAAATATAAAAATCTTGATAAAATTTTAATAAAATTGTAATATATATAATGTAATCATTATTTAAATCCTATGATTTTTCAAACAAAGTCTTACAGCTTAGTGTTATTGGTCATCGGATTAGTCGGTCCACACTGTCTAGCTTAACTCTAGTCGACTGTACAAGATTCACTACAAGAAAGTAACAAAAAATATTATTTAAAAATAAATAAATTAAATTCAAAAATATTATTTCCCGAGTGAAATTTGACTTTATACCTTGCTGTATTTGCAACCATTCGCATTCATTAATTCGAGGTGGTAAGAGATGAGTAGTTAAAGATTCTAATTTATCCCATTGTTATTCATCCACCAAACGGTGTCTAAGTCTAAAAAAAATTTGTTCACTCTCACTTCTTAAATTTTTCTTTTATCTTGAAAAACTAAAATTATATATATATATTTTACTATTTTATATATTTACCGATAAAACATCACTTTCACCAAAGTGTGTATATATATATATATGTGTTATATTTGAAAAGAAAAGAAAAACAAAAAGATAATGAAAGGCATGTAACGGTAAATGGCAAGGGCGGCTGCTTTATGAGCCACCCAACTTTAAATTGACAACTTTTGTGTCTCCTGAGGTGACAACCGAATTCTCCCTTCCTTTGAAAATTAACCTAATTTTCCCTTCATTTGTGAATAACTAAATATCAGTATTTTAATGGCTGTGGAAACGGGTCAGGATAACTAGGAAAGATAGGATTATTTTCTTTAAATACGTGTTGTTAACTAAATTTTTAATCTCAATGATTTATGATAAGTTATAAAAATTATATTAATTTTTTCGATTAAAATATCATCGTTGACCCCTTTGAACTCCAAATTTTTGTATATAACTTCGAGTCATGTATTATTCTCGGTCGTTCTCTTGCTTTCGTGAAAGTGTCGAAATCCATGAACTCTATTCGACGCACATGTGCATTGTTGGTCATATATCGTATGCGACAAAACAACGTAAGCGCTTTCTTGCATCTTCTTTTCTATACAAGTCATACTTACTCCAGATTGGATATCTCCGTTCCTTATTTTATCTCATTTTTTCTTATCACACATCCAATGAAACATACATATATCTTTTGTATGTCTTTTGGTAATATAAGTATATATGAAAACAAAATAAAATGGCTATTTTAATTACATAATATAAAAAATTAAAAAAAAGTAAAAAAAAAAAGAATTACATTTCTAAGTTGAAACACAAACCGAGTTTGCGATTCTTATTGTGAACAGTAAGAATCGCGAACTCGGTTCGCGATTTTTATTGTTCACGAGTTTTTTTATTATAATTATTCAGTTTGTTAAAAAAATTTGATTATACTATTTGGACTAGTATAAAAAGAACAACCTCTGAACAAATTAAGAGAAAATTTTCGAGAATCAAACACAAGATTAAAACATGTATATATATACCTCTATTAGCTACCAAATTAATCAATTGACTCCATCTGTCCATACCCCGAGTGTTCAACATTTCTATCGATGCTTGAGAGGCTTGATGCATTGCTTTTGGTCGAGTAGATCAGCTTGATTAAAAATATTTTTCTTACCATATGTCCATTCTATTTTTTTAAATAAAAAAATATTTTTAATCAAGCCTTTTTTTAGGCTTGTTGTATAATTTAATTACAACTAGATAATAGAAATAATCCCATTTATATACTCGACCAAAAGCAATGCATCAAGCCTCTCAAGTATCGGTAGAAATGTTGAACACGCGGGGTAGGACAGATGTAGTCAATTGATTAATTTGGTAGCTAATAGATGTAGGTTGTTCTTTTTATACTAGTCCAAGTTGTATCATCAATTTTTTTTTTAACAAACTGGATACTTTGTAAAAAAAAAAACTCGTGAACAATAAGAATCACGAACCGAGTTCGCGTTTCACCCTAAAAACGTGATTCTTTTTTTTTTACTTTATTTTTGAATTTTTTTTATTTTTTATGTTATTTAATTAAATTAGCCAAATAAAACACCGTCTCTGAGCATAATATAACGCATTGCTGTCATTTGTTATTGGATGCATGCTATAATATTATTCATCGATAAATATAAAAACCAAAAATAAAATATTATTTTGGAATTGAAGTTGATTGTGCGCGATAGACATACACAAAATTTTGTTGATGATAACCAATTTTAAGGTAAGAAGCTGCAGGAAGCAATAACGCCTCCATTGTTGCCGACATATTCTAGTGCAAGTAGCAGATAAATTGTGGCCCATTTTGATTCTCCATATCTCAATTAACAACAACGTAGGACCTATCTTTGTTCCATTTTCTCTCAACATTTGCTGTGTACCTACATTTGCTGTGTACCTCTCTCTAAACATATTCATCTTTCGAGCTTCCGGTCTTGACGGAGTGCATAAAAACTTCCGTCCCTCCTCCACTATAAAAAAAAAAATCTTTATCTTTCTCTCTTTTAAATTAAATATCAGCCATAGCATTCCCAGAAGGCTCTATACATTAGCATATCACGATATGCACATGTACATTAAAATATTAATAAAAAATTAAATAAAATCCTTAAAGCGAATTACATTTTTAATGCACTCTCTATTTAATCTTAAGAGACATTTTAGATATCAAATCTTATAGGATAAATTGAATTATACAATATAACACTATTGCAAAGTTAAAATAAAATGTTATTTTGTACTTTATTATATCAATTGTATCCGTGACAAATGAATTCAAATCACAATAAGGTGTGTTCGGTTTATTTTTGTTAGTGTTACGATTTTTTTTATAAAAAAAAAATAGTGTACTTTTTATGTCTAATTTATTTTATGAATTAATTTTTTTACTGGAAATACTATATCATATACACAATAAATTAATTATGACATATGTAATTTGAAAGTAATTAGAAATTATATGGAAATTCATATTTGTAATTTATGATATGAATGCACTTTATGATATACTTTTTTCATAAGACAATAAACATATTCTATTTAGAAAAACAAACTTATATTATAATTCAATGGATTCCATACATTTTTACTCTTCCAACAGAAACTTCCATTTCCATGCCATATAGCTTCAGTATCATAAAATAAAAATAAGAATAGTGAAAAAGATTAAGTAGTTGACTCAAACCCCACGTTAATTTTTTTTATTTTGATCATGGGGAAGGTAAACGACGAAGTCCTAAATTGGGATGTCAACTGGGCTAGATACCCGTGGCAACCCCGAGTGAAAATCTTATCCTATTGCTTCCAAATGAAAATCCCATGCAATGAATATACCGTTTTCATACAATATCGATAATATTCCTTGGTATCCCCATGAAGTGGATCAATGATTCAGATTTATCAATGGATTGTGTCCCACATAAAAAAAAGTGAGACATTAATAAATTTGGGTAACTGATCCAACAATTGGGTATTACCCAATTGGGTAACAAAGAAATATTCCAACATCAAATGCGGGGAAGCCACAAACCCATAGAACCTTGTGCTGTTAAAAAAGTGCATCTATATTGCATAAACTTGTAATATTCCCGTCATTTGATTTCCTTATCCAGTACTCATGCCTCGTTCATCTTTAGTAAAATAAATTAATAATTGCTTCGATTCTGCCCACTTTGTAAAAATAAACGTATACAAGTTTAACTATTTAAAATTTTTAAAGATTGTAAACAAGTCCAACGAGCAACAAAATTCTCCTAAATTTCAGTATTTATCAAATATTTGAAGCTTGGATGTTACAGATTCTGCGAGTGAATAGTGTATTCAGTAAATTAAAAAAATTATAACTTGAATGCAAATGCATGAATCCAAGACCATTCGCAGAAAAAGAGTATCCATGAATAGGAAAGATAACAAATAACAAGGGCTTTATCCAGGATAACAGAAACAGAACTCCGATAGTTTAATCTTCTCATGATCGTAGGAAACTAAAACCTCGGAAAACAAATTTATATCGGCTATAAGATACTTCACCCAAACTTAATAACTCATACTAAGTCAAGAAAATCTGGTCTTCAGAAACTGAAAACATTCATATATATGCTAGAAGAAGCCAGGCAACGACAGCGAAAAATTGATACATGCCTACATCCACAGAGATGGAGGTTAGTTCAAATCTATCGGCAACCGTGTCTCTCAACCCCAAAATATTTTGGGGAACCATCGTCTTTCTCCGGAGGAGTCATAGCTCCAGCCACCACGCGACCTACATATCCCTGAGAGGGCAGAAGTTTGATCACACCAGGGTGGATGACTTTGTTAATCATGATTCCGCAGGACGGAGACACAACTCGGTGGTCAGAGGTAAGTGTCAATATACATCCGATCAACCATGCGTTATAAGTTAGTTTTATAACATGAACAACCTCCCACAGTTGCACCTGGGTCTTCCTTAGGTATATGTACAACTGATCATGCAAGTACTTATTTGCTGCTCAAGCACATCGCATTTGGACTGAAATATGTTGTGAATGCAGTATCCTAATCTTGCAGTCGATATGATACAAACAGGTTACGGTTCAATGAAGCGGCGTCTTGTGAAGATGGGCAAGGCTAAAGTTGGTCAGGTCAACGAGGATACTCATTTAGGCAAGTAATCTTATGAACACCTTTATATGACGGTAACTTTGATTGGCCGTAGGTGTGCATGATAGAATTATAACCAATCTTATTACAATACCAACACTACAGGAGACATAAATACATTTGAGAATACCAATTTGCATTCCTTTGACTCAAGCGACAGAGATTCCTTCGATGAGGTGCTTACTCTTTCAGGTTATCGGGTTCTGCACGACCTTTTTGCGTGATCGTCGGAAAACGAACTTAGCATATATTGATAGACATTACTTTACTTAGATTCTACTTATACATTCGTAGATATCGTTCGGACAAACAAACCTCGACAATCACCCATAAGGCATGCTCTTGGGGAAACAAATTCAAACAACTCGGACACTTGCCTTGATACAGGGGAAGAAACCGAGAAAGGTATCTCATCCAAAATGTGCTTTTAGTGGCTGTGGTTCTTTTCGAAACAAACGTAGAATTGTATTCCTTATATGTGGCTTTCACGTGTCTGTACATATGTTTTTAATATGTTTGTAGTGTGCATATTATAGGCAAGTTCACGTGCCTATATTATAGGCAAGTTCACGTGCCTATTGTCGTAAAGGTTGAAGAAAAGGAATCCAACCGCAGTAGCCAGACATCTCAATTTGCATAAATTGTTTTCCCTTTTTAAAAGGCTTTTTATGTACTCTATCAATCAAGACCATACTCTCTATGCAATATCAAAGTTTATGTGACCAGGAAAAAAATGTTTGGTGCAGGGGTCACGAGCAAAAAAAGACCATCGAGAAGGAAATCTTCTAAGCATGTGGTGCTTGATGATGATAGCTCCGAAGAGGAGCTCGATGTTGGCCGCAAACTCCCCCGACAAGAACTGCCTACAGAAGGTGATTTGTCCCTTTTATAACTGTTCCCTAGAATTCGCTTTTTTTCTCTATGTTTAGATGCTGCTGAGGATGTTAGCAAGTTGAAGAGCTCAGCAAGAGGAAGAATTATCAAGCCGAAGAAATATCACTAGATCTCATGCCTTGTCCGTTGTCACAAATTCAACAATAGATTCTTGCATGTTTGAATCACCAGTTATCTTTCATTCACTTCTTATGTGGGCATAACACTTTCGATATTTGTATAAGCCATCGGATTGCATTTTGTCTAAACTAGACAGCAATCCTTTTGTTTGACCTATGATGTGCAACATTAAGCCACTTTTGGGTTTAATAGACTTCTTCTCATCACCAAGACCTTGGGGCGTTGAGTTTGCCGCTCTTTTGAGAATCAAAAAAGCTTAATATTGCTCTCTACAATTGAATATACAAGCATTGAGCAAATCTATGTACGGAGGATGATGATATTCACAATACAATCAATCCGGCACAAATCCCATCCTCGCCATATTATCTACATCCAATGAAAATCCTGGTGTGTTGATTGTAAGAGAAATCTTTACTGGTGAGAATTATATATCATGGTCTAAATCTGTTCTAATGGCCTTTAACGTCTATAATAAATATGTTTTTCTTGATAGTTCTTTACCCTGCCCTTCTATTTCTAGCAATATTATGTACCTAGCTTGGACTCGAGCCAATAATCTTGTTCTTTCTTGGCTTCTGAATTCGATATCTAAAGATATTAGACAAAGCCTCTTGTATTTTACTTCTGCACAAGAAGTGTGGGTCGAATTATGAACTAGGTTTGCTAGAAGTGATGGTCCTCGTGTTTTCCAATTAGAAAAATCTTTAAGCACAATGACTTAGGGATCTCAACCCATTACCTACTATTATAATTCTTTTAAGTCGACTTGGGAAGAATATATTAGCTGCATGCCCTTGTTTCAGTGTAATTGTGGGGCTATGACTAATTGTTTGGACAAAATTCTTGAATTTTGTCCAATACACAACAATCTGACAGTGTTCTTAAATTCTTAGTTGGGTTAAATGATTCTTTTGCTACGATTAGTAGTCCGATTCTTCTTGTTTCTCCATTACCTTCTCTTGTGAAGTTTATTCATTACTCTTGCAAGAAGAGAGTGAAAGGACTCTTCAAACTCAATCAATTGTATCATTCAGATTCATTGTCCATGATGGCAAAACAGTTAAATAAATCTACTCCTCAATCTGGTCCTTCTTTGGATTCTACTGCCTTCTTGACTAAACAAGTTTATAATAAAGACAAGAAATGGCCGAAGTGTTGTCACCATGGTTATAACGGGCACACTATTGATAAGTGCTTCCATTTAAGTGGTTACCTTCCTGGATGGAAAGGACCTAAAGGACCAAGAGTTTTGACAGAACCTGTTGTTGCTCATGTCACTTCGACAAATTCTCTCTACAAAACTTTATAATCAATTTTTAGCATATGCTAAGGCTCAATCTCAATAGAATACTGATAAGAATGTGTTCACTTCATCACACATTGCGGCCACTACTATACAAGGTAGTTATACATGACCAGTTGTCCAAGAGATGATTGGTTCTACTGAGTTACATGAAGGATTGCATTGTCTCAACCTTACTGGTAAGTGTTCACTTACTGTTTCAACTTGTAAAGTTGCATCTGATAGTATTGATACATATCATTATAGATTAGGTCATCTGTCTTTTAATAAAATTCTTTCAATTTCAGAGTTGAACATTCATTGTAATTCTGATGGATCTAAAGTTCCATGTGATGTTGGTCATTTTTCAAGAAAAAAGAAACGGTATTATCCTTCTTGTAGTTCTGTAACATCACTTGATTTTGATATGATACATTGTGGCATATGGGGTCTATTCCGTGTCCCTTCTTACAATGGTCACAAGTATGTCCTCACAATAGTTGACGATTATACACGATGTTGTGGCATATGGGGTCTATTCCGTGTCCTTTCTTACAATGGTCACAAGTATGTCCTCACAATAGTTGACGATTATACACGATGCACTTGGGTTTACATCATGCACGCTAGGTCTGAAACAAAATCCCACTAAGAACATTTTTACAATTTGGTTTTTGTCAGTTTAGTGCTAAAAGTAAGGTTTTGCTTCTAACAACGTCCCTAAATTTTTGCTCAACGATTTTTATTGTAAAACTTGTATAATACATCAATATAGTTGTGTTCAAAATCCACAACAAAACGGAAAGTTGAAAGAAAACATCAACATTTGATATAAGTTGCTCGAGCCTCGATGTTTCATGCTTGACTTCCATTATCTTTTGGCCTGATTGTGTTTCGACGGCTGTGCACATAATTACTAGAGGTCTTCTAAACTTTTAATAATAGGTCTCCATTTGAATTACTTTATCACAAAGCTCCTAGTTATTCTCACTTACATGTTTTAGGTTGCTTATGTTTCGCATGTACTCTATCTGGCAATCGACATAAGTTTGATTCTAAAGCAACTAAGTGTGTTTTTGTTGGTTACCCTCTAGGGTACAAATATTATAAGCTTTATAACTTGAACACTAAACAATTCTTTATATCCAGAAATGTTTTTTTTTTTATGAAAATGTATTACCTTTTAAAGATAATTTAGATTCTGATTTGGATGCTCAATCACTATGTTTATCCTAAAGTTTAGGTTCCAAATACACAGATTCAACAAAGGGTATACATGTTCAAATGACAGAAACAAATGACTCTGCAGAAAGATCAACGGATCATAATTATCATGCTAACACACTGGTATATAACTCTATAGTGTCTAGTGATAATGATAATCAATCTATATCTCAGAATGAAGTTCCTATTACTCATAGAAAATCATCTAGAACTCGAAATCCACCTACTTATTTTGATTTATACGATTGTAACATACCAAATTCTATGAAACAACCATCAACTAATATTGTCTCTACTAGTAAACAATAACCCATTGCGAATTTTCTTTCGTATGCTCTGTTGTTGGGTTATCATAAAGCTTTTACAGCATCTCTATCTGAAATAAGCACTAGATTGTAAGTGGCAAGACACTATGGCAGCTGAGTTAGAAGTCTTAGAAATGACTAATGCATTTAGTGTAATGGACTTACCACTTCGTAAACATTGTATAGGCTGTAAATAGGTTTATAAAATCAAAATTAGGCCGATGGTGGTATATAACAATACAAAACAAGGTTAGTTGCAAAATGATACACACAAGAAGAAGGTATCGACTACTTTGACACATTTGCTCCCGTGGCAAAGTTAACCACCGTAAGAGTTCTATTGGCCATCGCCACTAATCAAAATTGGTTTTTGCATCAAGGTAATGTAAACAATGTGTTTTTACATGGTGATTTGGACGAAGAAGTTTATCTGTCCCCACCACCAGGGTATTCTAAAACGCACGACACAAGAGTATGGAAGTTAAACAAAAGTTTATATGGTTTAAAACAAACTTCAAGAAAATGATTTCATAAACTCACAAATTGTTAGGGCAACCCATTTGTTTACTAAAATACCAACTGCCTGTTCAAACCCTAGCAATGCATCATTTCCAACCAAATTAGGGTTTCAAACCCATGTGTTGCCGCCGCATGTGCACCTCCTTCGCCCGTCTCAGCCTGTGCATCTCCTTTAAAAAACTCTCATCTTTTATTTTCCTTTTTTAAAACAGCTTACTGGTAAAATGACGATGAATGAAATCGTTCAGCACAGTGAAACCATAAACCCATCGAAAGATTTTGCTCATGTTTAGAATGAAAGTGATGTTGAAATTGATTTTGAAATTGATATTATCACGACAGTGAATCAATTGCTTTTGAAAATGATGTCTTAGTTTGATAAACTCTCCTTGAATTGATGGCTTCGATGGTTTTTGGACATTGATGAACGATTTTTGGACATTGATGCACATTTTTCTACATTGATGCACTTGAAATTCTGAAAATTTCATATATTTGGTGCACAATTTTTTTAACCATGCGCGTGCATCAACCTAAAATTGGACATTGGATGCACAAAAATTGGACATTGGACTAAAACTGTACATGGATGGACTAAAATTGGACACTGGTACACTAAAATTGGACATTGATGCACGATTTTTTGTGCATTTTTTGTGCATTTGGCATACTAAAATTGGTAGACTAAATTGAATTATTGTTGATCAAATGATATCGACTTGTAAGTGCCCTTTGTATTTACTGTGTTTATGGACGAACGTCTATGTGAAAGAGATCCGAATCCCTATATTGTATAATGAAAATGATACCCAATCCAGAACAAACCGATCCATTTTATTCCCGTAATTGTGATATGGGCTCTTTATTTCTTGCTGGAATTATTGGGCCGAAACGTAGGGTTTTATGATTATTATTTCGAAAACAGGGGAGATCGTTGACCGCTTAGTTCTAATCTTAGAGCCCACAACTCTCCGGCTGCGGTACTCCATTTCCCCGCAACAGCGCCACCCTTTTCCACAGCCGGAACCATCGGTTCGACGTCACTTCTAGACCAAATATCCAAGTATTCTAGGAAGTTCCGTTGCCTATAGTCCCCTCTATTTCCCCCCATTTTCGAATTGTTTTCACCGCTGGAATTATCACTTACATTGATAGCTGGACATCAGTTCATTGTTCAAATTGTAATATGGCGTACCACTAATTATGGTTTCTTGTCCGTGAGGGAGAGAAACTTCGATTGAGGTACGAGAATCGAAATGGGGGACGGTTCTGGGTACAAGGAATACGTGGCCGGTATGCTAGCTGGTGTATCTATGGTCATTGTTGGTCACCCCTTTGACACTGTCAAGGTCTCTCTCTCTCTCTCTCTATGGCTGTGTGTGCGTGTGAACGTGACACATTTACGCGCCACACAACCTAAAGTTCTCTTGGCAATTTAGCTCCCTGGTTTCTTGAGTTCTATGTTGTTCGGTAATTTGTAAACGTCAATTCTCGCTTGATAATCAGTTGATAACTTTGTGATTGGTTGAGTATTGGTAAAATAAATTTGTTGAATATGGCGTCTTTGTAATTTCCTTAACTGAATTATGGCATTGTGCTACATCCATATTTGTGATCTATAATGCATCATTAGCAATAACCAATGAATTGATTATGCGACTGAATCTGAATGGAAGTGTCATTTCCATTCTTGGCATTCATGCTCAATTACCTAGCAAGTCGTGTTCTACTTTGACCTTTGAAATTTTCGCACTCTTCTCCATAAATTTTGTTATTAGAAGATGATCCATTCTTGATATATGTGCATCTGCTGCTATTCCTGTAACTTGGTATCACCATCATATTTATTTAGGAATATCGAGTTATATTTACCGGTAATGAAATTGAAAACACATGTTATCCGACCTTAATTGAGGTCTTATTGTTCATAAGCAATGTGCTAGCTAACAACCGGGAAATGGTAACTTTAACATCTGCAAAGATCTGTTCACCTTTTATTTTTGTTATTCACCAGCATTTCGTTCCAGTACTTCTGTCTATGTTTATGAATGACATTGAGTTTCATTGTTTTTTTGTTTCAAAATAATTCTTAAGAAATGATTTTTTTTTCAAAGTATTATTTTGATGTGATCTAAAAGAAAACCTTTTATGTTTTCTGAGTTTCATCTGTGTTCTGTACTTCTACAGTCGTTCTTATTAAAATATTTGAATGTAGTCATGAAATTTAGTTTATCTATGCTTTTTCTTTCCTGATTGATCTGTTTTATCAGGTTAAACTTCAAAAGTACAATACAGAAGCGGATGGGATGAAGTATAAGAGTAGTTTACACTGTACAACAAGAATATTGCAGACCGAAGGAGTATGCTTCTTTACCTCCTGTGAGACCGTATTTCTATGTCTTGTTCTGATTATACTTGTGTTCCAATCAAGTACTTTAATAAGTATTCCTCGATTTCTTTCTTATGTGCTGACTTGGTTGCCTTTTTACATGAAGTCCTTTTTATCTCACATCTTTCTACCATCTTGAGTAGTTGAGTTTGTTCATATAATCTAAACCTTTATATTTCCAAGGTCAGAATGGAGTGCAGCAAATGCTATTATGAATTCAGAAATTTTTATGGGTTTATGCTCATTTATACGCTCTTTGACAGGTGAAAGGGCTTTATCGAGGTGCCACATCTTCTTTTCTGGGGATGGCCTTTGAAAGTTCGCTTGCCTTTGGAATTTATTCCCAAGCGAAACAGTTTCTGCAGGTTTGATTCATTGTTACTTGTTTCCAGTAGCTTATTTTTTTCATTAATGCTTTCCAAGATTTAGTCTGGTTTGATCTTGATGAAATTCTGTTACGGGAGGAAGAGAATCTAGCCCAATCCATGACATTAATGGGCCAATTTCAGAAGCCCAAGAAAAGAGGCCTGAGATTCAGAAAGTTTACCAAAGGAGAGGGAAGAAGCACGTGGGGTAGGAGGGATAGTTTATTAGAGTTTGGGAGGGAATTAGAGAAATAAAAAGGGAGGGGGAAATGGGGTAGTTTCATGCCAAAATTTAGTTGTGAATGTAGCAAGCTTTGCTTGGGCAAGAAGGATTTCCTTCTTGAGTAAAAGTGAGCAGTGAGTGTTCCTTACTGTAATCCCTTTTTATTTCATGTCAACAATATAACACAATTTCCGAAATCGTGTTGTGTGAATCTGTTCAAGAGTTGTGAGTGAGTTTAGTTTCTAACAATTCTAAATGAGCTAAATTGCAGCGGTATGGCTATTTGCGCTCGGAACAGTAGTGTTTTGCTCATTAATACTTGTTTGTGCTTCGTAGGGAGGATTGCACAGCGAAAAGCCACAGCCTCAAGCGATAGTCCCGTCGGCGGCTTTTGCTGGAGCTATTATTAGCTTTATACTTTGCCCATCAGAGCTGATAAAAGTGAGTGACTCGGAAACCTTATCTTTCTCATTGATTTGAGTTGTTGAAACTTGTTGGGTGATTGTGAGATTCTTCAGTGTAGAATGCAAGTTCAAGGCACCGACTCTTCGCCAAGCTCCAGTAGATACAGCGGTACTATTGATTGTGCCCTCAAAACCGTACAAACCGAAGGAGTAAGTAACTTAATCCTCATTTAAGACAAATATTGTGCTGCTTAGCTGATCCTTTAGCTTCAGCTTACAGGCATGTTTCGAGGGGGAGGAGCTACCTTGTTAAGAGAATCTATCGGAAATGCAGTCTTCTTTAGCACTTATGAATATATACGCTATAACTTGCATCTGCCCATGAGGCATACTTCCTCTGATTTATCCCATTTTGTTGATGTGGGAGTTGGGATAGTGAGCGGCGGCCTTGGTGGCATTGCGGTAAGAAGTTTTGGTGTAAATCATAGTTATTAAAAGCCCATAAGGGATGTGCCTAGGCTCAAAGCTATGTGAGGCTCAGCATTTTCACCTCAACACAAGCTAAGGCGCACCCCCATCCTTGGTGCGCTTTTGAGATTCAATATGTTTTTTAAGCATACTTAAATATAAGGATAGTAAGTCCAAATGAAATGCAATACAGTAGTAATTTATTTGCAGTTATAGGATAACGATTGTTTGTTTAATTATTATCTAATAGTAGCATAGCTTGTAAAGTACATTGTGGATTATATATTATGTTAACTTTTTGGATATTTAGATTCTAGTATATTATTTCTCTGAGCGCTTCACTTTGATAAAGCATGCGTTGGCTTCTAATAACTGGTGTGTAGTATATCTTTCTTTTTCTGACATTAAAGGAACAAATTCTTACCATTATAACCAGAACTATAGCCTATGACAACTCTACGACTCGGAATTTTAAAAAATATATAAGCCTAGACATGAACATGAAAAATTTAAAGGTCGACTTGAGCTTGACTCATTTATACCCCTATTGCTGTCAACAACCCAAGTGTCTCATTTCAATAGCAATGCCATACAGACAACCATATGTAGAGAACACGAAGGGCAATTGTTGGTCCCCCATGCTAAATCATTATTATATTTATCTGCTAATATTTTATGTGATTTTCCTGTTTTAGTGTTGGTTTGCCATTCTACCTTTGGACGTTGCAAAAACCATAATTCAGACTTCACCGGACAAAAACGGTACAAGAAATCCGTTTCGGATTCTAGATGTGGTATGCTATGTGAGCCTTCAGTTTTTGAGAATTCACAATGGATAAATATTAATTTCTTGATACTTTTCTTTGCTAGATTTACAAGAGGTCTGGATTTAGAGGATGCTACACTGGTCTTGGTCCCACAATAGTAAGGGCGTTTCCTGCTAATTCTGCTGCAATTGTCACGTGGGAAATGGCTGTGAAAGTGTTGGGGATCAAGCGTGAATAAAAATATCCCAATGATCGATGCTTATTCTTCTTCTTAATTGCTATGATGGCGTGATTTTTATTTCTATCGGCATTCATGTGATGTTTGAGATACGATTTCCATAATGTGATTCGATGGTATCAAATGATTGAGTTTAATGGAGGGACGCCTATGGTAGTCTGCATTAGACTTGCCTTATAAGATGCTCGTGCTGGATGATAGATATTACAAGTTCGTTCTCTTTTGGGTTTGGATCCAATACTGTAATACTGTAACGTTGTGATACCCATGTCGGGCTAGTTTGTTTATTTTATTGATTTTTTTAGCATTACTCAAAACATGACCCTCACATCTTTTCTTGAGATTTAGAATTTACGCTAGGGAATGTGAAATTTGAAATTGCGCAGGTGTTGTAATCTAACAACAGGATATGGGTAGAGGGGTATGAAGAAGGGGTGGCTCCTGGGGAGCCATTCAGTTGAATTGGCAGTAACATTTGTCTTTTTAGAAACTTTATCAATGAAATTTTATTTGTTTGTAATTGAATTGAATGGGGTAAGTGCCAACTCTGGTCCGCCGCTGGTGCTGCTGCATCAATTATCCTGGTATGCTTTAAAGGGGCTACTTTTTAACACTCATAAAGAAACAGAGAAATTGGATTATTGCTCTTGTTCATTCATGCTTCTTCTCCCAAACACAAAATCCTTTTATTTTTGTTTGCTCCTTTATTGTAACAACACTGTAATTCTTAATAGTGATAGTGTAAACTTATATTGAATTAGGTTGCGTGATTTTTGCCAGGGTGTTTTCCAAATAAAAATCATGGTGTCTTATTTATTTTTTATTGCATTTTATTTATTGGCGCTATGTGATAAATTTCGGACAACAACATGACATTCCACGCGAGATTGAGATTGGAGGATGGTTTGGAAATTAGAATTGCTCCACCTCCATTGATATATATTCTTTTTTTTTATTATTATTTTGCTTCAACTTTTTTCCAAATCTATTAACTCAATTTGTCATGCCTCTTTTATATTTATCAAAAAATAAGATTAACGTTCAGTTAACTAATTGTGACAAAATCTGAAGTAATTGTAACAAATCTATACTATATTATAATGTGTGAACACTTAAAGTAACCACTTTGGTATGGTCATTGTGAGATTCCAAAAATACCCTATATTTGCTTTAGTAATCGCCATGAGACCATGAGGTAAATGGATAATATTGAAAGACCACTTATTAACTTCACAACTTAGTTCCAAATTTTTCATTAGTTTTTTTACTTCCGAAAATATATGCGTCAGTTTTTTTTCTCTTCCCCATTAAATATCATATTTAAATCAGATTTGAAATATAAAATTTAGTATACATATACAATATAAAAAATTTAAAATTTCATTACAGTTGCGTGTGCGTCGGTCACTGGTATTCTTTATTTCTCATATTATTTATTAGAAAATAAGGGCCAAAAATAATATTAGTTGGGCCGGTTGCCATGATGGGCTCTATATCTGTTCAGCCTTTTAAATCCAAGTAAACATGTTAATCGGCCACAGCTACGCCCATAATTAATGACCTTCAATTGTCTCAAATAAGGTGTCTATAAGTCTATTCGAATTAGTTTTTTCTTCTTCTTTTTTTTTCTTTTTTTTTCTTTTTTTTTTAACAAATGCATTCGAACATAATTAGATATTAGATTTTTTTGTTCGGGCCCAATACTTCTGTTTTGTCCGGATTTTTCAATTAGTTAAAATACTACCTCGTTGAATGTTATTTTATAGGTTCTTATATTATATTGGATCAGTCTGAGTCGGTGCTTGTTGGCAATTGGTTTTTCGCGAAACTAAGTAGGAAACATACTTTCTCTAGACTTTTAGGGCATACTTGGTAGGGGTGATAAATGATGATTAGGGATTGACAAAGAAATAAACCCTTGTTTCTCTCATTTATTAATAAACCCAATCAATCAAACAGGCCCGTGATTAATGCTTATTAATTGGTGGACAATTGTCCCACCCAACCCCCTGGGTTTACCAACCCATTCTTCAAAAGTATGCATGATAGTGTGATAAATTGACAAAACTGCCCTACAAATAATGCTCATTTGGAACCGTAGCCGACATCAAAAAATTTACCAGTCTGTAAGAGCCGAAATCGTTCGATTTGGGGAAGGCGATCTTCCATATTCAACAGCCAAAAGTCTTCATCTCTTGTCTCTTGTAAGTCATCAAAGCTTTCAGCAAACTCTTGTGTTTTATCAGTTTGGCAAATCGATTTAAAATGCTTTCATCTCTTTTACGCTCTTGCTCATATATAGGGATGGCAATGGAACGGGTCCAAACCCGGACCCGTATTGAACCCGCCCCGCTGGGGCGGGGATGGAAGCGGGCGGGTCCTGGGATTGGCCGAACCCGCCCCGGACCCGCCCCGCTATACATTTTTTATTTTTAAAAAAAAATATGATATTGATTATACAATTTACTTCCTTAATTGAACAATAAAGTGTCATTATTTAATTTTATATCAAAATTCATGTGTTCATGTTAAAAAAGTTGGACATTTTGAAGGAAATAAGAGCAAAATAATAAATATTTAGTAGTTTAAAGATAGTTTTACAATGTTTATTATAAATATTTACTAGAGAAAACATGAATTTAATCACAAAACTCAACTTTTGTGTTTCAAAATTGATTTCAAGCTAAATTTTTTTTTTAAAAAATAAAAAATAAAACTGGAACCGGAGCGTGGCATGGGGGTAATGTAATACCCATGTCCCACATTGGTTGTGGATGAAAATTTAATGTGGTTTATAAAGGCTTACAATGGACTATTATAGCAACTTGGGTTAACGATTTTCATAAAGCGATGACGGATACGAAGTAGTTGCTATAGGAGCCCATTGTACAGTCGCGTTTGCGTGGGCCTGGGCCCGGAGCGTGACAGGTAAACCCGCCGGGTTCGCGGGTCTAAGCGGGGCGGGGCGGGTCCGGGTTTTATGTATAGCGGGGCGGGTCGTGGGATTGGTCAAACCCGTCCCATACCCGACCCGTTGCCATTCCTACTCATATAACTTCATATTTGATTTTCACATCTGAGTCGTGCGCGATGCGGAAAAGCGTTTTTATTGTCCGAGCATTTTGACAAATTATAAAAAACATTAAAAATTAGGTCGAAGAACATTTCTGAACTAATCTTGTATTGCAATTTATAATGCCATTTCCCCACTATTCTATTTCACTCTTCCTTGTTCTGTCTCAATTTTTATATTTTTATCGTACGAAATCCAAGATATGCAAAGTAAAATCTGTAATATAGTCCCTTGAGAGCAAATTTTATCGTAAGAAATCTTATAAAGTATCATGTGTATATTCAGCAAAGGCTTGGAAAATTATAGTGGTTTTATTTATTTATCAACTTGAATGTGTTGTACATGGCTTGCTTAACGGGCCGGTTAGCCTGGTTCGGGCTAATCCGAACCAGTAAGATATTGGGTCGGATCGATTCTAATGTTTTGGATCCGGTTTTTAACCTGTTCCGGGCCAAACAGATCCGATTCCATTATTTTTTAAAAAAATTAGATTTGTTTTATTTAGATAAATATATCCTCGATTTTTTGGAAAAATAAGTTAAATTTTTTTAAAAAAATTGATTCCGGGTTTGAACCGGTTGGACAAGAACCGGATCCGATCCGGTTCCTTAACGGATCGGACCGATCCCGGGATTATCGGATCCAGAACCGGGCGATTTTGGATCGGACAGATCCGTTAAGCAGCCCTAGTGTTGTACAAGGCAAAATACGAAAGGAGAATAGTTTGAGAGCATATTATATTAGCACTTTTGATTACTCACGGCAATATAATAAGATAATTATAAAAGGGTATTTCAGTCAATTCGCCCTTACTTTCCAAACATATTATTATTCTTTCATATCTACTTAATCATACATACCAAACACAAAATTATTTATCTATTACTTTAAAAATCGTCTATTTATCCATTCTTAGTCCCAACTTCCACCGATTCATTAAATACCAAAACCTGAAGCACGGGTTTTGGCGCTTGGAATGAAATAAGACATTGAATTCCTAAAAAATTTAATTGAAATAAACTAAAATAAAATTGTTGCTTAGACATTAAAGCTATGCAACTGAATCTACTGTTTTAAGTTTAAAGAAATATGCTAAAAACACAAGAAATTATGCTTTGCATTGTTGGAGATATTGGGTTTTTTGGCGACAAATATATATAGTTTTTCAAATAAACAATTTGCATATCTGTGATTTGAAAACAAACAATTTACCCTCATGTGATTTTCAACATAAGCAATATACCATATATTTTAAAAATAATCAGTTTACCCCAGTATTTTAAAAATAATTGCAAAACACCACATTGATAATCATGTGTGATAAGTACATAAAAAATATAGGTTTTCATGTATAACTGTACCAAAATTGTATATGTTTCATATCAATTTCATGTGTAAGTAGTACCAAAATTGTAAAGATTTCATACAAATTTCATTTGTAATAAGTACCGAAAATAGAATAGGTTTCGTACCAATTTTATTCGTAATTAGTACCAAAATTATATGTGTTTCATATCAATTTTATGCATAGTCGGTACCAAAATTGTATTGGTTTTCGAATATAGTATAGGTTTCATATCAACTTCACATGTAATTAGTACCAAATTGTATATGTTTCATACCAAATTCAAGTGTAATAAGTACCAAAATTGTATATGTTCCATAGCAACTTCATATGTAGTAAGTACCAAAAAAAATATAGGTTTCGTACCAATTTCATGTGTAACTTGTACCAAAATTGTATATGTTTCATACAAATTTCATATGTAACTAGTACCAAAATTGGTAAAGATTTCATACTAATTTCATATGTAAAAAGTATTGAAAATAATCTAAGTTTCATACCAATTTTATTCGTAATTAGTACCAAAATTGTATAGGTTTCATACCAATTATGTGTATTTAGTACCAAAATTATATAGGTTTCATATCAACTTCACGTGTAATAAGTACCGAATATAGTATATGTTTTATACAAATTTCATGTGTAACTAATACCAAAATGTGTATTGGTTTCATACCAACTTCATGTGTAACTAGTACCAAAATTGTATATGTTTCATACAAACTTCACGTATAATAAGTACCAAAAATAGTATAGGTTTCATACCAATTTCATGTATAACTTGTACCAAAATTGTATAAATTCCATACCGATTTTATGTGTAACGTGTACCAAAATTGTATATGTTTCGTACTGACTGTAATGATTTCTCAAATTAAAAGTTTAACTTTTAGTAGATGGGTATTATAGTCATTTTAATAAGATAGTGAGTTAGAACAAAATTTAAGTTGCAGTAGGGTGTTTGAATTAATTTTTTCTGACATAGGGACTTCCATAATTAAGTTTGACAATGGAGATTTTTTTTGAGTTTTCCTTTTTTTTTTCTTGTACGCTGCATTTATCTACACTATATTTTATATATGCTCCAAATCTTTAATACAAATTCATTCAAATTGTTTGCTAATTTCAACAATTCGATTTCCCTCCACTGTCGTTAAATAAAACTAAAATAGTCCAACTCTCCACCTTTCTTAATTTCTTGATTTCATCATCACAAGCCCCACTTCTAGCCCCCATCTTTCACTCTCATTTATTAGGTTTCCTCTTCACTTTCTCTCTTCTAGTCAAAAAGAAATTTGAGTGGTGTTTGAGAAAAGCACACAATAAAATAAATACCAACCACTTTCAAGCCTCACTAAATACCCAACGAATATGAACGAAAATAAACCATTACCAACATTCAAAAGGTTTGAATATCTAAAGTAATAACGTTTTTTTTCTTTCAATTATATAAAATCTAAATTACTTATTTGACAATAAACTACTTTTTTATCGGGGGAAAGATGAAAGTTTATTTTTGGCACATTGCGACTCCAACTCGAGTCTTCTCAAATAAGGAGGTGAACATATCACTCCGACGAAGGACGGAAGCTCGATAAACTACTGGTGTTGGTGTTGTTCATATGTGAAATTAGGAGGAAATGGAATTTAAATGGCAATTTAAAAAAAGTGCGATACCATAAAACCAAATTCAAAGGACAACTAAATTTAGGTTTGTCATTGATTTGTTGCAATTTCTTGGGGGGACCTAATAATCATGGCTCCTCCCACTGCATTAAAATGCAAGTAGCCGTTGTGTAATAACAATGCCGGCAAAGTATCCTAGGAGACATTTCAAGTTTCAACCATTACATAAATTCAATGTCAATCACCAGCTTAATTATTATTAATTAATGAATGGACGTACACTTTTGTTTTGCACAATCTATTTACCATTAAAATAAAAAAAATGAGCAATTTATCCCCATGTAAATAAATAAGTGCCAAAAAATCTCTCTACACTTTCAAAAATAAAGTAATTTACCTCATGTAAAACTAAAAAATGAGTATTTTACCTCTCTGTGAATAAATAAGTGAAAAAGAACTCACTTTTCTTTCGAAAATAAAGCAATTTACCATCTATAAAACTAAACATGAACCATTTACCTCAATTGTATATAAAGAATAGTAAAAAAACTCCCTATATTTTCGAAAAGTAATTTACCCTCTATGGGCGATAGAAATGCCATCACAATCATATAATTCTTGGTTTCATCTTTAAGTCTCTATGGGCGATAGAAATGCTATCACAATCATATACATTTAGGTGTATTTTAATTCTTGGTTTCATCTTTAAGACTCTCTTTGTTCTCTTTTATTTATTTATTCACAATTATTATTTTTTTCTGATTATCTAATTTTTTATGCTAAAATTATGATTTTTTTTACGTTATGTTGTTGTATATTAACTTCTATATCATAGTCACTCATAAAAAATATCTGTAACTATAATTTATCCTCAAGGTAACATATTTTTTATATATGCGTATTTTTTTTATATATGAATAAGGATAATGATCATTCAAAATTATTGAAATTGCTTAATATGGGGTAAATTGTTTTAGTTTCGAAAATATAGGGTGAATTTTTTACCATTATTTATTCACAATGAGGTAAATTGTTCATTTTTAGTTTTACAATGAGGTAAATTTTGCTTTGTTTTCGGAAGCAAATTGAGGTTTTTAGCCCTTATTTATTCACATGGAGGTAACTGACTATTTGTTAGTTTTACATTGGATGAATTGCTTTATTTTCGAAAGTAAATGGAGGTTTTTTGCACTTATTTATTCAAAGGGGGGTAAATTGTTTCTTCCTAATTTTATAGTGGGGTGGATTGCACTTTGCCCTTTTAAAAAAAACATGAGGAGAAGAAAGACGTTGTATTCTCATTATATAAATGTAAGTGCACATGTCGAATACTTGCAAATACATGAAAGACATACATATCATCGATCGTGGCATGTGCGACGCACGTGAGAGAATCTACAGCCAGAATATTCGGGAAAATTGTTCTCGAATATTGTTTCGATGGTTAAGTGCGCTACTTAAAATTATTCAGAGGGTTAAGTGTACATTTTAAAAGATTAAAGAGTAAAGTGATAAAGGGCGTAAAAGTTGGGGTTGTCTGATTTTTACCCAAAAACAAAATACTTACAAGCAAAGGAAAATAAAAAATGTAAACCATACAAAAGTCTTCTAAAGAAATGTATAAAACCACGGGGCCTTATCCATTTCATTACTATAAATATTAAAATATGCTTTTAAGGAGACTTTCACCCAACATATTAGATTTTGGTTTGAGGTTAATTCTTGAGATTATTCATCTTAATATTTAAAACCTCCTCTTACACACTTAAAAAATAATGCCTAAAATGCAAAATCCATCGACAGATAATTATATATACATATACGTTCATATTTTTCGCAATTTAAAACAAAATGAAACTAAGAAAAATGAATATTACACTCGCAACACAAAGAAGGAATTTTTAATGGTGCCGCACATGATAATACGGTTTATTTGGCGCTACACATAAGAGCATTGTCCTTAAGAGTGCATCTTATCATAAATTGAGAATATTCCAAACGTATGGTGGATAAACCCTAAAGACATTGCCCCTGAGGGGTAGCATAAAAAATTCCGACAATATAATGGGACACACAATGCCCAACATCAAACACACCTCCAAAGCAAAGATGGTTTCTTGGAAGCTGCCTAGAGGCAACAACACAAGCCACAAAGACATAGTAAACCTACCAGACTGCCGGTCATAATCTATCATCAAAGTCAAGATTCCGTGCTCCCTTCTGTTACTCCTCCACTTACAGCTAACCCCATTGGCTAATCCCCAATCGACCTTTTCCACCCTGTTTCCTCATGTACACTTCTCAAAACCCATTTTTTTAATTATCAAATGGAAACATCAATTATGATTCATAATAATATCTTAAGCTCCAACTATGGTTTTTGTAATTCATATTCGAACCAAAGGAATTTCAGAAAAACAAGAATGACATAAGAAGCAAACGATGGTTTCTTTAACTCATTTTTCTCTTCCAAATTACATGTTACAAAAACATTGATGAAGTACCAAACGAGTTGACTCACTCATCCATTCCAAAATCATAAATGTAAAAGAAACAAGAAAAACGAAATGGAAAGTCACCCAAGAACTAACTCCGTTAGAATGTGAGGTTACCGGAACAATGGCAGAAGTCGGGGCTCCGGGTCCCTCGGAGTAGTCGCCGGCGAAGGGTGCATATAAAATCCTTTTTCCTTTATTGCTTTATCCTCTGCCTCCATATTCAAGTTACTACCACAATTGTTGGTTCCCTTTCCCCTGTTAAACGGGTCGGGTATCAGAGGGGTAACCGGGCTGAGGACCAGCGACGGGAAATCAAGAATACTAGGCGACAGAATTTCAGGGGTTCCGGGTCGAGGCGAACCCGAGTATCCGGATAAGAATCCGGGTCTACCGTTGACCAGACCAGGACCCAACGGGTTGATCTTCAAGTTTTTTAGGCTGTTTCTGCGCTCGTAGAGCATGGAACTGGATTTATCTTTCCTTGGCCCGGTCTTGATTGGTGGGATCGAGCTTCTTACCGAGTCTGGTCTGGAAGCCAGTCGGGTTGTATCGGTCGACCCAGTCAGCATTTGAACCACTTGTTTGAAGGAGGAGGTGTCAGCTTGGACAAAGGTAGTCGGGTACGGGTTATTAGGTTCGGATCTGGTGTGGAAGGCATTGCTGGTTGGGCTGTTGCAGATTGAATTGTTGGAGCCATGGGTCTTCGGAGACGGAATTAGAGATTGGTCTTGGGTTTCTTGGATTTTCAGTGAATTTTCCATTGATGAGTCTGTGTGTAGAGTTCAGAAATTTGGGTTTGGAGAAGATGGAAGTGAGAGTACCTGGGGAGTTTTCGGAAAAATTCGCAGGATATACAACTCTTTTTTGACCAAGGGGTAACACGTGCGTTGAGCGAGAATGGGGTTGGTCCTTGGGGAAAAACTCCAACTGGAACCAGAGAAGATGAAATTGCCAATAATTCTCAATTGGAAAAACCTTCATTTTATGTCGAGTTTAAACATTCAATAATATAGAAACCTAAAAATATAAATAACAAAAATTAAGAGTGAAGATTATGACTTAGTTCATTACGAAAATAAACTCTCTATCTTTAAAATGTCATCAATGGGAAAAAAGAACAAGGATACAAATATGTTCCTACACGGCGGACCTTGTGAATTAGGACGTGCTCTTGTCCCATACAATTTTTTTAAAAAATATATATTTTAGTGTTAATTTTTGAAATATTTTAGTTTTTTAGCCAAACTATCTAAATCATTATGGTCAGCCCAGATGAGTTTGAATCATGGCTCCGTCTCTACCTATGTGGGTTTGAAATTGTATTTTCGTATATTTTTAGTGAAAATAAATTTCGTATGCACATACTTATTGTTCCACAAAAAAAAAAAACATGTAAATCATCTCCAATGGGACGCCATTTTTAGCGTCCAACGCCAAAATAGCGTCCCACTCCATGCTCCAATGTTGCACCATTTTCTGAATGGCGTCCCACCCCACGCTCTAACGCTGCACCATTTTCTGCGTGAAAATGGTGCAGCGCTACAGTGCCACGCCAAATTTGACGTGGCACTGTAGCAATTAAAAATAGTATTATTTAAATTCAAAAATTAAAATTACTGATTATAATATAATAATATATTTATAAAATTTAAATTTAGTTATCTAAACAAATTTTATCAACATAATTTAATACATAAATATATTAATAAATTTGTAATTGATAACTATTAAATGAAATAATTATTATAGATATAATTAAAAGAATATTGTAAAGAATATTCATTTTAAAATAAAGTTTGGAGTAGATAAGTTGAAAATGTGTTTTGTATTTGATGTAAATATTATACTATTTTGATGTAAAAATTGCTCTAAAATAAAATTTTGAATTGTGGATAATCTAAATGAGAATTGGTGTATAATTATGATTTGTAGATGTGGAATATTTAAAAATAGAGTGGGGCATATGGGCTGTTTGATTGCCTTATTGTTTCCACTTTCCACTTGTACTAAGGCGGAAAGTGATCTGAGGAGTGTACCATATTCTCGAATATCAAACAAATGGGACTAAATTATTATATAAATAAATATTGGTGGCAACCAATTTCCTCTTTTCTCCATCGATTGCTTTTTCTTTTTCTTTCCCTTTTTAGTCCTTTTTTTTATATTAAATATTATTAAGTAATATTGATCAACTAGACAATTTAAATAAAAAAATCAATTAACTATCATAATCACTCAATGACCTATTGATTTTTCAATTTTTTATTTAGAAACAAGACCTTCAGAAACACTGTGTCTATATATATGATAATATAACATATGACAATGGTAAAATTTCATTCAAACACACAAATGAATGATAATTATATTATATTAATAAAATATTAAAGCTCATGAGCCGTAATATACTAAAACATAAAATATCGAACAATTTTTGGGTTCGAATTTGGTTCGGAAAAAGTTCGAACATATTTGACTCCAGTTCGAATTCGATATTTTGAATATGAATTAAATCTTTTTCGAACTTTTTCGACTCGTTTGCAACCCTAGTCTAGTGTGATCTTCGGAAATAGTATGGTTTGATCATTAAGCAACTGTTAAACCATTAAATTAAATGATTTGTCGCTGATTAAGCAACCTTAAATTATGCTGCTCATAAATCCCTTCAATTCGTTTGCACCTCTAATCTAGTGTGATCTTCGGAAATAGTATGGTTTGATCATTAATGTACTGTTAAATCATTAAATTAAATGATTCATAGCTGATTAAACATTAACCTTAAATTATGCTGCTTATAATCTGATGTGACATGGTATTGAAACCTAAATCTTAGACGCTACCTGCTGCACCCGTCTCATGTGACATGATATTGATTTTTACAAACACCCGGTCCATATAAGTATTTTCCCGTGCACACCACTAAATTATTTCGCAGAATTTAACTATAGTGTAATAGCTTTTTTAATTTCCTTGGTGTGGAGTTTGACGGAAGAGTTGTTCCAAAATAATCAATTAATCCAAGTACAATATTTTGTATTGTATCTTAGTTTTTTTTTTTAAACAACAAATATTTTATTAACAAGTACATTTTTTGACAAAGAAATGCCTTTTTTGTTTGGACAAAATTTTATGGAGTGATTAAACCTCAGGCCGAATTAATTCCAACAAAGGGGCTTTTCATTGTTAATGGGCATAAATCAACAATAAATAAAAATCGAGTTGGACCCAAATGTCTAGTGAAGTTCATAAATTATGTTATTAAATTGCAGGGCATGCCCTGAACAATATTGGATGCGTCCAATAAAGCAGACAACCTTTGTTATATCTCTTAGGCCGCAGTTGACATAATTCTGTTATTACAACTACTTAGTTATATCAAAAGCAGGGACAATTGCTTTTCTCACTTATCTTTGTGCGATTTTGGTATTCTAGGTTGTCAAAAATGAGTCTTAGTCCCGTATATTTCATTTTTTGGCAATTTTGACGTTCTTTTCAATTTTAGTCCATTTTTTCTTGGAAATTCTTATGTGGGAACTGGACAATTTGATGCCACATAAGTATCACACAGAAAAGATAAAATTGTAAAAAAAATCAAAGATAGCGGACTGAATCTAGAATTTGACAACATAGAAACTAAAATTGTAAACATATAAACATGAATGACCGGAACTGTAATTTTTCCAAAAAAATATAGAGGATGAACAACTAAGATGGTTTGCGAGTAGGCGGGCAGGAGGCTCAACCAGTTGGTGACCAGGGTGGATGCAGTGAAAGTCATATCAATCGAAAATATAAATTTACATGAATTTTGATTTTTCACCTTTAGATCCGGCCATGGGTAGGATGGCTGGAGAAGGCATAGGGTGGTGGAACAGATTATTTTATGGACAAGGTTTGGTCCAGAACCGGCGTGTGCATACGGATACGATTCAATAGATTTTAACGGGTGATATCATAAATGCTTTGCAAGAACATTATACATAATTGCTCCCAAAATGAGCCATGCGCGATCTCATAAATTGTTTAGATGGATCTAGAGATGTCAAACGACGGCCCACAAATTCGGGCCACCCGGCAATGTTCCTTGCCGGACAGGCATGGCCCGTCCTATTTTTACGTGGCCCGTGACAAAAAATTAATCCTAAAATAAATAAACCATGTCCCACACCCCAAACAAACACTAAGTTTATATCATGTTGACTACAACACAAATATAAAACAAGTACTTTAAATCTCTCCATTCAAATGCAAGCTAAAAGATAATGTTTCTTACGTGCTAACGATTCCAAGAGAATCGACTCAGTGTGAACTCTTCTTCTATGTCTCTATTCTGACCAAAGAAGCGCATATCAGAAAAACAATTTAAATGAAAAATAATTTTCAAATTTAAATGTAATAATGATTAAATTGGAAAGGGTAATCAAGTTTTTCTTATACAGCTGCAATTACATAATAAATTTAATTATCCACTTTCTAATCAATCCATCACTTATCATATCACAGCTACCAAACGCAGCCTTAATATTTAAGGCAGTACAATGCAAATAGTACACTGACTAATTCATTGACTCGGCCATAAAAAAAAGTCAACATTTGTATTCTATCTATTCCAACAGCACGTGAAAATGAAAAGATCTGTGACTAAATTCCGTACACAAATTCGCAATCTTTCTAAACCCTTCGCTGCATAAGGCCTAATTCACTTAATTGACTTCTAGCTTAGCATAATTATATACACAAATAAAGCAAGAAGACAAATTTGAATGAAATTTAAGATGAAAGTGTCCAATTCTATCACCTAAGCTTAGTTCATGTATCAAGTACTACCTGATCCCAGATATTCGAACAAACAAAAGATAGCTCGTAGTTATCCCAAATATCTTAATCTCACTAATACTTAATCGAATAAGAGCCGCCGTCTTGTAGCCTACGGGAGATAGGAAATTTAATTGATTAGATTGTAGGTTTCTCGACTATCATCATAAGATAATATGCGATGTTAGGACAAACAACAAGTAATGGTGTTTCAATCTTTTATTTTATCCTTTTGAAGATCCCCAATCATCTACTCTGAATGAATGATTTTCACTCATCCATCCGATGCATTTGAGAAGCCCAAAAATCGTATATTCTGAATGAAGTTTCGCCACACATTCGAAATTTGAATTAACAAAAAAGCATTCTTGACCGTGATTTTGGTGTAACCAAGAAAATAAACCCGAATTTCATACAAATATGGACTGATAGCAATGCAACACTACTGTCATGTATTTACACTACATAGGCTCTCACCTAGCAACTTCTCCAGCTTAAGAGATTCGACTGTATACGTAACTACGGTGAATCATGTCACATGAAAAAAAACACGAGTTATAACGGGTCTAGCGCTCGACTTCCTTGTGCACGAAGAAACAAAAAACACGGATACACCTTGTACCAAAATAATGGATTCTACACCACGGTTACATTGATGCTATCCTTAAGACACATATCGCAACTTCAGAGCTACAATATGTTATTCTTAGGGGTAGCATTAAAGTACCCTTACACTACCACATCTCCAATTAGTAATGTATCAAAAACAGTAAAAGTGGAGGGTATATACCAGTAGTAAAATGGAAAATGCTTCGAGAAATTCACGACGATAGCCTCAGTCGTACATGTCACTGAATGAGCAGACTTGCAAAATAGCCTGTAATCCTGTTGAAAGATGAGACAGGTAGACAACCGTAGGGAACTCAAAGTATAAGATAACTTTAGGCATTTACAAGCTCTAGGGAGGCAACAATTCATTATGTAAAGTAAAATCGTCTTACCTAGTATGAGAACACAATTGGGAATTAGAAGTATGATCATACGATTTCCCAAGTTTACATCCAACAAGAAAAAAGGATAGATGCTAACAAATTAAAAGCATGTGGTGTACTCGTATTTTACAAAGATAATTAACTACGTGTAAGCCTTGATACCTAATGATTCACATCTGCATACTGGAAAACAGAAAAATTCAAGAAAGAAGATAGGCACAACATTTATAATTACATTGGATCAGGCGAGACCAAAAAGTTCACATCAGGCAGAAAAATCAATAAAATTTTGGTTTTGGCGTTGACAAAGTGGTTTGATGAGTAGGACCGAGTTTCTGAATCCAATGAAGCAATCCCTTCTTATGGTCTTGACATGATGTGTTCTGTACCAGATTGAGGGTCCCATCGCGAGCCAACGAACACTCAAACTCCTCTAGCACCTTCACAATCTGCCAAAACTCAGGCCTCTTGTCTGGATGTAACGACCAGCATTGTTCGATCAAAGCTTTCATGGCCGGGGGACAGTCAAAAGGTATAGAAGGCCTCAAATTCTGAAACGGTATGTTGTGTTATGGATATGCATTTGAAAAAATCAAGAAACATGTCAAAGAAAAAACAGCCATACCTTGTTCACTACAGCAAAAGCGGCTTGTATAGGCGTCATATCTTCATAAGGGATGGTTCCGGCAACGAGTTCCCATAAAATGAGTCCAAAGCTATAGACATCGACCTTCTTTCCATAATGCTTCCTTCTGATCATTTCAGGAGCCATCCATCGATAAGTTCCTGGATCATCTGCCAGAAGATCACAGTGTGCAACATCGCATGCAATACCAAAATCAGCAACTTTCAGGTGGAATTCTTCACTAATCAAAACATTTTCGGGTTTGAGATCCCTGTGAATAACACCCTTTGAGTGAATAAATTCCATTCCTCGTGCAATATCCAAAGCCATTGAGATTAACTTTTGCAAGGGTAAAGATTTATGCTCAAGCTTGTGCAAGTACGCTCTCAACGAGCCCTCCATCAAATACTCGGTGACAATACAAAAGACTAGAGGTTTTCGGCATGCCCCTATGAGCTACATTTTCAATAAAAAGCATTAATAAGAAATCGGGATACCTCAGATTCGAAAACAAAAAGAACAAAATTCAATCAATATTATAACCGAATATCTCAACAAAAAAGACGGGAAAATCAAGAACAGATAATCTGTTGAGCAAAAACGAGTACCTTTACAACGTTTTGATGGTGGAGATGAGACAAGAGAGTAGCCTCTCTAGCAAATTGCTTCTCCAAACGAGCACCTAAGTCTCCATTTTCGTCATCATCTGGAACTCTAATAATTTTCACCGCAACAGGTTCGTCGATGTAAGTCCCATGGTAAAGCTGACTGTATGCCCCGTGCGCAAATCTTAGCCCTAAAAATAACTTTGAAAGATCAATCATCTGCTCATCAGCAGTATCTACAGAGGTGACCCTTCCCCCACCATGATCAAAATATTTTGTCCAACCAGACTCCTTACGATTTTTAGCCTTGTCGTGAAACTTCATTGACGTGAAGTGCCTGAGGGGGCTATGGTGCCTTGACAACCTCGAAGGAGACTTGGTTTCATGAGAATCCTTACGGAGCAACTTGCCAACAATTCCTTTCTCGTGTTCTTTTCTTTGTGGATGTGGGGTTGAGAATCTCCTCTGAATAGACCTGGCTTCCTTAAACGTATCAGAAAGCTTTGTTTCGGGATGGGGTGATATAGCTCTCTGTGTATTTGCAGTAGGGTGTCGCTGAACTTGGACGACATTTGGTCCTGGTATCGGATTTTTAACTCTACCTGGTTCTGGTCTAGATTTGAGACTGGATATTCTATTTGGGTGAACGGTGAAAGGAACAGACCCCAATCTTGAAGCATCCAAACGGTGACAAACAGTGTGAGAAAATTTTGTCCTCCTTATCCAAGAAGTTGCCTCTTCGTCCATTTATTGTGATCTAATTTTACTTATATATACTCGCTACTCAGTTCACCTTTTCTTCCTCCTTTAGAACAAAAATTATGCTACAAAATCTCCATACTGCTCACAATCATCAAACTAAATTTTTTTCCAACCCATCAAAATGCGAAGAGGGAAGATAAAATCCCATATCCATCAGAGTTTAAGAACCCTAAAACCAATCACCAGCACATAAAAAAATGAATCAGTCTATTGCTAGCACAATCAAAATAAGAAGATCCTTCAAAGATCAAACTTTTCGTAGAGAAACAAAATTTCAAATCACAAGCAAAACTGCAGACAGATAAAACTAATTCTTGAATCCATTTATCACATGCAGGCCAGGAGAAAATAAAAACAATTTCATAAATCAGACAACAATATTTCAAAAACAAATACAACCCCCTTTCAGTTTCAAAATCAAATCCCACCCTCCATTAAAGCCTTGAAAATCCCCCACACAGTCCCCAACAGGGTGGAAAATCAATTCGCTATCCTATAAAAAACCGATAAAATAAACATGAAAAACAACTCTATTCTCAATTTTCTTGAAATTAAAGAAGCACGCACCATTAAACAACCCATTGACCACCAAACAACACCAATAACTGATTCAAAGAAAAACTTATCAATCCCCTTCAAATCGATAGGGCAAAAACACTTCTTTAGACGAGCAATATTAGGAATTTGACTTACCCAGAACGCAAATGTCTCACGACATTCTTCCTTCTATTCTAGCTATCATTTAAAATCATGTTATATGCACAAAATCCATTTCAGGGTACACCATTATTCGTCAAGAGAAAACTAAAATTCCACGTACAACTACGAGATACAACACACAGGTACCACGAGTACAAGACCGATACGTATAATTCCCAAACACCAAAAAGGTAAAATGAAAACAAATAGACGTATTTTACACGGCGATGAGCTGAGTGATTCGTTGGCGGGCCCGGTTAAGGCGGAGGCTGACGCTGAGGCGTGGTCCAATTATCGTAAAGTCAATAAGGGGCAAAGTAAAGGTGGGGAATATGGAATATTAATAGTACACGATGAAGAATACAAAGGGTCAATCTCAAAAAGAATGGCAAGTTGGTAAGGGACATAAATGAAGATGGAAAACTCAGATATTTATGGATTTGCTTTCTTGCTGAATATACACACACGTAAAGATTGTACATTTCGCACGGATACGAGTGATTGAAGATTTGAAGTTCGTTTGGAGGGCGTCGTATACGAGTTATTGAAGTTCGTTTGGAGGGCGTCGTATGTAGTTGTTTTCTAAGTCACATTATCATAGTACTTTTTTCGTGCATTATTGTTCAAATTGTAAACTGGCGCATTCAGTATTTGTGTGGCGTCTTAAGACGCAATAAATTTTACCAAATCATGCAATAATTTTTATCAAGTCGTGCACTGACGTATCAGTAGTGATCTGACGTATTGAGTGTGGATGTAACGGTTTACGATTAAATTTTATTTAGTCACGTACTATGTTTTACTAAATCGTGAACTTAAATGTTAGTCATTTTAATTTTTTGGAAATAATATAAGTGATTTTTAATAAATTTATACTATTATAAAACATGCTGAAACATATATGTAATATGTGGTTTCATATTTCAAATTCATTACCTTATGACGCAATATTAACAATTCGTTTTCATTTTTCATTCTCTGAAATATATTTTTTTAAGAATAATAATGATCCCTATTACGAGAGCGATCAAATAAAAGATTTGAATTGCACTGTAAATAATATAAAAATAATGTAAGTTTGTCAAATATGATGCGTAATAGATGTGTTTAACTTTATTTAATCATTGTATGTGTGTGTGCCTATATATGTGTGTGTGGGTGGACATCAGGTCTGATTTGTCAGGTTCGGATACCCAAAATTGGATACCCGACATTTCGGGTACCACTTTTTGCCACCCAACACTACCCGAAAATTTCGAGTAGTGTCATGTACATGAAGTTATGAAAAAAAAAGTAGATTGATGAAGTGGCGGGATTGGAATTTTAGGAACAGGGGTAGAAGGGTAATACATCAACATGAGTACAACAAATCACACTAGCTTGAGTATGGCAAATCTGATTTGCATAGTACATCATGTGATTCATTCTCTATTTTAAAGCTACGCATTTTTTCGGTGGTTTCGGTATATTTCGGGTACCAAATATGCTACCCGAACACCAACCCGAAAAAAAAGTTCAGGCCAAAAAAAAGAAGTTCGGGTTTGGTTATTATAAGGCCCTCGCTACCTTAACGCGTTATTAGTGCGTTATCAACAAATAATGGTGCATACTGTTATCACTTACAGAATTCTTGTACATACATCAATAACTTTAACATGCCATCTACAAAAATTTTGACATCATTCCTTTTAATGTACAATTCTCAGTGATGCTCAACTAGCATAAGCATACACTTTATAACACACTAACATGTTCTCAATTCATCATGCAATACTCCATAATTAATTGCATGAAAATCGTGAATGAAAAGAGAAATCTAACAATATTTATACAAATTATATACACATATGAGAATGCTCACATACAAGCATTGAATAAGTAATGTGTATCTGTTATATAAACATAATACCAAATACCAGCATTGGTACCTCAATCCTGGGAGCATTTCCAATCAACCATTCGAACTCAACTCCAGAACCAGTGTTGTACCTGTTTCACCTGTCCCAACAGGTATATCAATACTTTTTTCCTCGCAAGAAGGTGTCATGCCTCCATGACTTTCTAATATCGAACCACCGTTCGGATAATCTGGATACATTTATACTGAAATGTATCACTGAACCAATACATACACAACTGGTTCAGGATAGTGCATCCTTGCCTCTATCACTAATCATATTCAAACTCGTATACACGACGTATACAAATCTAACAATGTTCTATACTAATAACATAGTACTCAACATTTTCGAGCATTTCTAAGACGTTAACAAAATTTTTGACAAGTTATCTCAATAACTATGTTGTGTTATGTGGAAAATTTCGAAACAAATATATTACACTCCTGCTCAGAGTGACGTCTAGGTACATTGTAAGGTCATGTACATATGATTAAAGCTCTCACTAATTTTAAACACAGTATAAACACATACATCTCCAAGCCGTTGTATGTGTCACTTGTACTTGTTTAATGAAGTAATCATTTCATCAATACCTATTGTTCACCATTCATTTTCTTCTCCACTAATATTGCAACAATGTCGAATTCCTACTTACAATCTAGTCATTCAATTCAACAGCATCCAACATCTTGTATTCAATATACGATCCTGCAATCACAATGGTTAGCATAATACATTTCATTTATGATCTCATATCATAAATGCACATAAGCAAAATAGTTGTGTGACACAACACTAACTACAATCATACATAAACTATCTGCTACTCACATTTTACAGTTTTTTTTCACATGAAACATCATATCCTAATATCAACCCGTGACATTCAAGACAATTCCACGACGACCTGTGACGTTTCATGTCATCTCGTGACATTCCAATAACCTCATGTCCGTATGATTACATTCAATGCAACATAACAGGTGATGAGTAGTATGTTTTAAGTAAGGGTATTAAACTTGATAAATATAAAGCTGTGAAATTATGAGAATAGGATCGTAAAGATCTAATATATGATACTCAACATCATGGAGTTATGATTGGAAAACGCGAACAGTTCGGGAGATCTCTTACTACTTCAGAAACAACCAGGAAGTATTTCTTTATGTTATTGTATCATTTATTTTGTGAATTAGTAATTGCGCATTTGATATCCAATTGGTGTATGCTCACCCTGTATGTGGCTGTTTCTACTGAAACAGGTAAAATAGGTACGATGATGTCCTTGGGGGCGAGCTCGAACCATTGAATGGAAGTACCCCAGAAGCGTGGTGCCAGTATTGGTAAAAAGAGATATAATGTAAGCAAGTATTTTGATTTGCATTCATTATTGATGGATCATCTGTGAGCCTTTGAAACATATATATGTCATGTATCAATATCTTTGAAGTTTCTATTTTCTTATGAGGTTTGATGTGTGCATTTTAAGTTGATGGGATTATGTATTGAGTATATAGCATGAGTTAAATGTATTTAGTTTGATGAATATTTGTGATGACCGGGGATTATATGTGTTAGTCCCGGAGTATTAATAACCCCTAAAGTTGTTTTACGTAGCGATTTGGAGTTTAATCGCGATGTTGGGCCTTCTGGGCTCGTTTATTTGGGTAGTTGGGATCGTTGGATCCCGAGGTTGAGATTGTATTCACATTACGGTGTAAAACCTAAGATTTGGGTTTTTGATGTGTCTCGGAATCTCGGGTGCTTGTGTGAGCATCGGTAGGGGTTTTGGGGTTTGAGAGAGAGTTTTTGAAAACAGATGATTTTTAATGAATCACGATGTATTTGTGGGGCTATTAGTATTTTGGGGTATTTTTGCTATAAATACCAGTTGAACCCGAGATTTTAATTAAAATTACATTTCAGCCCTCCAACCCGCCTCTCTCTCTCTCCCCGCCGATTCCGTCTGCTCCAGCCCCCCCCCCCCCCCCCGCGCACAAAAACGCTTCGCCCGCCGCCGTCCGGCCGCCGTTCGGCGCGTCCGACCTACCGGTGGCTTCGTCTCGTCCAGGCGCTCCTTTCTACACCGGCAATTCGAAGTTTGGTCGTGTTATGAGTTCGGATTTTGCAGGAATGCGTCGATCCCCAAATTTCTAGGGTTCTTCGATTTCGGTCGATTTTCTTCCGATCTTCGTATGGGTAACCCTCCTTACCCCTTTTCCATGCTTGTGATGTATTTTCCCTGCCTATTGTGAATTATTGTTTCGAATTTCCCCAAATTAGTAGGGTTTATGTTCGAATTATTTGGGGGTTTTTGGCAAGGGTAATGATTCTTGCTATTGATGGTTTAATTCACATTTTAGATGTATTATGATGCTTAATTGGGATCGAATTGAGATGTTATGGTTCGAATTTTGCCCTAATTTGGTGAGGGTTTGATTTCGAATTTTGGGGGTTTTGGCTATGGGTTGATGATTCATGTTAGGGATCGTTTATTACATATTTTAGATGATTTATGATGCTTGGTTGGGTTCGAATTGTGATGCTAGGGTTCGAATTATTGAAGGTGTTCTTGGGCAATTTTTCGATATGTCGCATTCGTTTTCCCTCCCTGCATGTACCCTGCCCCGGGTCTTTTAAATGTTTAATTGTCGTGTGTTGACAATATTTTGAGGGTTATGGATGTGCTTGAGCATGGGTTACATGTTCGTAAATAATTGTGAATTATTTATCGTGTTAGCACATCGTTCCTCGGGGCACGGAACTCGAGCAAGGTTTGGCTCGGACTTCGAGGATTTAAGGTACGTTTAGCGTACGAGCATAGTTTAAATGATGTTTTACAAGTATGATGCATGATTTAAATACATGAAATGTTTTACTATGATGGTACCGGGACTTGGTTACGTTATTTTGATTCACATGGTGAAATGCTTGGTGCCGCTATGAAGCGAGCAAATGATGGGGTGTGGTTGCTACGGAGCGAACACCGATAGTATGACGCTACTTTGAAGTAAGAAATGAAAATGTGGCATTTGATTAGATATCTAGGATATCTGTATTTTATTCCCTATTGGTAATGAATAGGAACAGAGACGTAGTTAATCAGAGAAGTGATTAACTAGTATCGGAAGTTAAGAAAATCTCAATATGATATCTAGAATTATGATAATTGCTAGATAAAGAAAGATGTTATGAAATGTTGTTAATTTGAAACTGGCTAGGGTTAACCAATGTGATGATTAACTGCATATTCAGGATTTGATGATTTATCTGTTTTGAGAACAGGGTTATTACAGGGGTACGCTAGGATGAGGATGATACCATCCAGGAAGTGTCACATATGTTCCACAATATTTACTTTTTCGTAAATTATGTATTATGTCATTATGATTATGAAATTGTGGAATTGGTATGCTCACCCCGTTGGGGGCTGTCTCTGTTGGGGCAGGTGAACAGGTACATCGATGGCTTTGGAGATGAGCTCGAGCTGTTGATTGGATGTACTCCCAGGATCGTGGTACCAAGGCTTGATTCGTATAGAGTACTTATATACCCCTGAGGATTATATACATATTCATGATGCTCGCATGTGAGCATGATTATACTTGTATATGGGTTGTATATAAAGGCATGAGCCTTTCTCTCTTTCATTCTATGTTGCATGCAATTAGAGGTAGAATTGCTAAATGATATGAGAGTCATTGGTGTATTGTGGGTGTTGAAACCCACTTTTTTGTTGTCATACGTGTGGTGTCTTCCCTGGCTGGGAATTTACTTGATATTGTTGTATTCTGATGAGTATTATGTTTTCCCTGGCCGGGGAATTATGTTATGTGTTGTGCTCTTATTTCGGGATAGCTCTATTTATGGGGATACTCTGCCCAAATTTTTATAAAAGTCCACAATGTAAAAAGTGGTGTAATGGGGATGGTAATGGGCGAACTCTATGAGTCTATTGTTGTTAGGATGATGAACTTATAACATTGTATGTTAAAGAAAATTTTGTAATTGCCATTAAATGGTAAAGTATCATCTGAGTTTCCCGAATGATTTTATTGAAAGCATGTGCCACACATAATGATTAATACACTAATCAAGGGTTAAGTATATGGGGTCCTTACAATATTTGACGTTATTTTGGCGAGGGATTTTTACGTGGGATTTTATTGTTGCCTTATGGATATATGTTTATGATTTGATTTTCCACGGTATGTCCAATATGTCCAATTTACGGAGAGACTCTGCCAATTTCTTTTGTAAAAATCCAAACAGTAATTATGAAGCATATACTGAGAGTTTTAAAGAATGAAAATCTTACTATACATATGACGTCATAAATCCATTATTGTCGTCATGGGACGTTGGGGTTCTACAGTTATACCTGAACCCAAATTTTTTTAATACTACCCGACCAGATCGGGTCAGATGCCCGATATCCAAATTATATTGACCACCACTATGTGTGTGTATATATATATATATATATACATATGCACATTAAGACACACCCACACTATTTTCTTTTTGAAAATTGGCGACCTCGTACATCTGGACCTGCCAATGCACCCGCATCATGTGACTTATGTTGTTTTTGTTGGATATTTTAAAAAATTAATTGAGAATATAATATATTTATATTCATTTTTGTATTTTGTATCACTGGTGGATGTACATTGGGGCAAGACCCATGCCCCCTTGCAAAAAAAAAAAAAAATCACCCTAAACAAAAAATGTTACCCTTGAAAAATTGTATTTTGAACCCATTAATTATATTTTGATCCCCTAAATTTTTTTTCATTCCATTTTTATTTTAATTTTTTTTGCCTCCATTGATAAAGATCATGTGTTCATCACCGATTGTTTTCTCCAAATTTCTCATGGGATACAATATCGTGTAAGGGCTGAGTTATTGTGGTGAGACCCACCCTCTATCAATCCAATCCAATGCCCATCATTGATTCAATTTTTATATAATCAAATGTGGACCTCATGTATTTTGAGCTAATTGTGGACAATGGCTATGTGGTGAAGTAATCCCTTACTTGTAGTATCTCATTAACCAACAAACAAGAGAAGAGTAGGTGAAAGGGGAAAGAAGATGCAATTTATAAAAATTATGAAGAAGAAAAGCTCAACAACCTTATAGTTGAACACAAATTATGACTTTAGTGCAAGTGGGATTACTTTTTTTTTTCCTTGAAAATTTGTTATTTTCCAATATTGCATTTATAAAAAGGGAAAGAAAAAAAATTGCTTCTTTCCTGTGTATATTTTTAAAAACATTTTGATTGTCTTTTAATAATTTTGTTCAGACTTTGGACAAATGATAGGTTTATCTCTGGCACGAATATAAACTGTAAAAGGTAGATTGTTTACTAATACATCAGACATTTAAAGTGAGTGTAGGCGGTAGGCCAATGCACTGGTGGAACTTTTCCTAGCCATTCTGCTGCAATCTCATATCTACTTTGGGTCAAATTTCTTCATCCAAACATGAAATTCATTTATATTTCCTCTCCATACAATACCAATGTTCACAATCAGAAATAAAAGTCCATTTGTCCTCATCTACTCTGCCAGTGTCACCTAAAAGCTCATCCAAAAACCATGTCCAATTCAACTTGAACTACAGTCATAGAGATGGGAACCATATTGCCATTCCCATCTCTGGCTAATTTGCCTTTTATAAGAACTACACATTATTAAATTGATAAGTTTGAGAGGAACTATAATTATATCTGTTATCCCGTTGACTTGGACCCGTCCCTCCCAAAGCAAAAGAAGAAGGTGAGAACCGTGATGTGATAACTTGCCATTCTGTAATTAATTGTTAGATAGTGTTAAATACTTTGTTAATATGCATGGAAACAAAAGTCCTACAATGGAATGATGAAAGCCAAATTATTAGTATTAATAAATGTTTATACTTGTAATTTGTAAATGCGTATGTTACATTGCTAGCCCATAGTTTAGCCGATTGGGTAACCTAATATTTCAAAGTCAAATATGGCCCCTTGGGCAGTGTTTGGCTTAATAACCTAATTTAAAATTTGAATTTTCGAGTTCAAAATGTGTCTTTTTCATTATCAAGAGTCATGCTTTTCAAAGTGACATTTCAAAATCTTTAAATATGTGGGCTATTTTAGATTTGATTCACAATTTTCATAAAGTGTTATAATAAAAAAAATATGATATATATAGGGGTAAATTTTTTTTTTTTTTTAGTGGATGAGAGGTTAAATAATTTTTATGCGTTTAACACGATTCGAACTTGAGTCTGCTCAAAAAGGATATGAGTTCGTATTCATCATGGCAAAACCGGGGAGCTCATATCTAGGGGTAAATTGCTTTGATAAATAAGATATTAGTACAATAAAAAAATATATTTTTCACGCCTCAAAGTCATAAAAATTCACTGTTTTTCTAATAGATAGGTCTGATGTCAAATGGCACCCCTTCTCTTACATAATATGTTAACAATCAATATAAATAACATAAACTTAAAAGTGCATAAAGTTAACAAAATCTAACAAACTTAATAAATAATATAAAGTTTTTCAAAATTTATTGACCATTAATATTATATCATTCCATTCTCTCTTTCTTCTCCACATCCTCTCTTTATTATTTTTGCAAGAATCTATAGAATATTTGATCACTCATCGGATAAAATTATTTTATGACTTGTATTATCTTCATTATCTACATATAAGATACTAGGTCTAACTTCTAAACTTACCCGTGGGCCTAACCCGATCCAAATACATATATATTGTGAAAGTGGTCCGTGCTTGAACCATATATGTGTGTTTGCTATAATAAATGCATGAGTTTAGGATTAGTAAGACCCAAAAAGACCTTTACAAGATTAGGGCTGAAGTTAAAAACTTAATAATATGCTTGATATTTTATTATAAATAGATGTCAGGAAAATAGTTACATAAATATGGGTTATACATGGGTCACTTTTATATAATTATTGCAGAGAAGGGGCCCCAAATATATAAATTATAATATACATAATCAGAAATTGTAACCTAAGCGGAGCTGCTACGTCAGCTCCTTGATGCGGCATATATTGTGAAAGTGGTTTGTGCTTATCCCAACCCATGACCCAAATGGGTTAACCCATTTTGACCCACTTTCAAATGAGTTGGGAAAATGTTAACTCAACCCACTTATTTTGTATGACGGGCCGAACCCAAATTGATAGCTCTAAAATACCGTAAGAAGAATTTAGAGCTAGTGGCAGATTACCCCATATGGTTTTTAAAATAGGCAGATTACCCACATGTGGTTTGAAAATATGCATTTTACCCCATTATGATTTTGAAAATAGGCAGACTACCCCCATGTGGTTTGAAGAAATAGGTATTTTCTCCCCTCGAGATTTGAATATAGACATTTTACGTCCTTATGGTTTGCAAAAAAAAAATGACATCCACGGAGGGAGCATTTTGCACATATTCACAAACAACAAGGGGGTAAATTGCCTATATTCAAAACCAAAGGGGTTAAAATGTCTATTTTCAAACCACTGTTGGGTAATCTGTCTATTTTCAAAGCTACAATGTGGTAAAATCCATACGTCAAACCACATAGGAGTAATCTGTCCATTTTCAAAACCATATGGGGTAATTCGCTAGTAGCTCAAGAATTTAATATCTTAAATATAAAGTGCTTCAAATTTTATACTATAAATGTCCACCTATACTAATTCGCTATTCTTTTTTCATATATATGACTTTAAAAATTAAGTATAACAAATATCATAAAAACACATACCGTGATTCTAAGAAAACTTGCAAATAAAAGAATGAAATCTTTACCGCCTCCCCCAACACGTTCATTCACTTGGTGTTATCCTATAGCCGCGGATGAATTCCCAAGATTTTGTTTAAAATTAAATTTTCTAGTCTATTTATTTTTTTATAAGCAGTATTATAAATGGAGAACTGGCTGCTCAAATTATTCCCGTTTGATGTTTGATCATAGGAACGTAACCAGAATTTTAAAATCAGGTGGGCAAAACTCAAATAAACATTTATGGTAGGCAAAATATAATATTTTTATTAATTTTAAATTTCTTTACAACAAAAATTAAAAATTTGTAGGTAAAATTAATATCATTTTAAATTTTCTGCTGGACTAATGCCTACCTTTGCCTATATAGAAGTTCCGACTTTGATATTATGCCTAAAAGGCAATCTCACAGACTTTGATATTTTGCCTAAAAGGCAATCTCACAAAACAAAAACACAAGTAGATTAAAGGAAATTGAAACAATCAATAACATTTTTTATAGATTCCAAATACTCCAAACCACACAATTCCAATATAGTGTAATCGGCTATCTAGTATGTTATATGAATATGGATTTGTTTACTTGAATACCACCGCATTCCAAAGGTTCCAAATGCTCCAGACCTCGCAGTTCGATATTATAATCCAGAATTCAGTTCCAAAATTCACATGCAGGATATTAAAATGATGGGAGAAGTGATTTATTGGGTTTGAATATATTACCGTATGAACTCCTAACCATATATATCATTTTATCCAAATTCCAAATCCACTTCACTTTTTAATGCCATTACGTAAAAGGAGGCCTGGATTCGTGTACTTCAAAACAAATACACTAAATTAGTTTATAGTATACCTGATTGTCAAAAGTTGATTGCATAATTAATTAAGATTAAATAATCAACAAGTGGATGGTCTTTAAATATAATAATGGATTTGGTACATACTTATTAATAAATAATTATACTAGCTTCGTGGCTTATTTTATCCTGTTTACCAGAGGGCTTTACATAACCTCTGCAAAATATTGTTTCTCCTTTTTCTTTTTCTTTTTTTAAAAAAAGTAACAATAATTAGATATTACTTTGTTTAAATCATTAAAATGGAAAATCTATATTGAGAATAAGTTTAGGGGGTGTATTCAACCTAGACTTTTATTGACTTTTAATGACTTTTTTAAATGATTGACTTTTATGGAGTTGATAGATTTCTATTGACTTTTATAGAATTCCATGGGGTTATAAAAAGATTTGTATAGAGTCTCGTAGACTTTTTCAATAGATTTCTATGGACTTTATCGACTTTTAATGACTTTTTTAAATGATGGACTTTTATGAAATTGATAGATTTCTAATAATTTTTATAGAATTACACGGAATTATTAAAAGAATTTTATAGACTCTATAGATTTTATAACTTATAATTGATTTCTTTGAACTAACAATTGAACATAAATAACTTATTCAACATATAATTTTTTTTACTATTAACGTAAACACATTTTACTTATTTAACAGTAAAAAATGTGAAAAATACCTATTCAATTCTTTTGCATGACAAATATTGAACAACTTTTTTGCATCTTCAAGATGACGACTTTGAAGATTCAGTTAATGTTGCTATATAATTGTAATCTATAATTTTATGTAATAAAACAAAAGTTTTCTATTAATAACATTTTATAAACTTAAAATATTTTTGATGATAGTTGACTACTATAAAAATTCTTAAAACATACTTTTTAAATTAAACATGATAATTTATATCGTTATAATATCTTTTGTTTTAGAAAAATATTTATTATAATTGTCTATAGATATAGACCCATATAATCGTTTTAAAAATCTATCATCTAATATAAAATTGAGCACATTAACTTGCTATTTTATCAAACTACTTGTGTAAATATTAGTATGATATTGGATAAAAAATAAGATGTGAAAAAATAATAATTGAAGAAAGAGCCGCACATTAGGAATTAAAGAAAGGGTACATGTAGAAAACAGGGAGGAAAAGCCAATGAGGAGGTGGGCGTGTCGGAAATGAAAATAGCAAAGAGTAAAGAGAGATGGTAATTAGGAATTAAAAGTCATTCCAAATCTTTAATAGGAGTGGTGGAGAATTTTTAACTTTTTTGGGATGTACATGTGGCATCAAAGTTTGTACCTAAAGATTTCAACAGAAGTCATTAAAAGTCTATGAGATTTTGGATACCTATTGACTTTTAATGGAGTTTTAAAAATTCAAGTTTGAATACCACCTGACTTTTTAAAACTCTAAGAAAGTCTGTTTTGAATACCATTAGACTTTTGTAGAGTATATAAAAGTCTGGATTGAATACCTCTAGACTTTTAAACTCCATAAAAGTCATTAAAAGTCAATAAAAACGATTTTTTAATAATGGAATTATTACATTGCTTGTATAAATAAAAAATGTACAATTCAACTATCAACTTATTAAATAAAACGATTTTTTAATAGATAAAAATCGTCGTGTTTGTTATTGAAATAAAGGATATATTGGACACACGGGCATAGCCTAATAGCAAAATCCATCCTCCCACTTGATAGTTAAGTCGGGTTCCATTATTATAAATCATACACTTTTCCTTTTGAACAAAAAGAAAAAGAAAAATAAAGAATATATTCAAAGAATAGGGAACCTACCTAGAAATGGGTCCTTTCCACTTCTCATCGTATTCCACATTCTTCATCTGACTAATCAGTGAAAGATTGCCTGAATGCAAGGACCAAAAATCCCAGGTACGTACCCCTTTGTCTCACAACTGAAGGGTAAATTCCAGAAAACAACAAAAATCCCAACACTTTCTTGACGCCGCGTACAAGTAGCAAAACAAACAGTTCCCACCTCATCCGGGTTAAGAAGTTGATATCCGATAATCAGTGTTTTTGGGATAACAATCATGGGATGATAATATTTTTATTCGTGTTAGACATTCCAAGTTCCTGCATCAAATAATCCGGCAAACGGCCATGTGCCACATGTCACGGGCCTTGGGTTACAGTAAGTCAATTGACATAGGCAAAGGGCCACGAGCCATAAGTCATGAGCCACGAACCACGGGTTATAGGCAATGAGCCACATGCAAGGGGCCACGGACCATGAACAAATAAAATTTCATTCGGGGCTGCCTCCTACTTGAACCCCGGTGCTTTCGGCACGGGTGCGCTCTGATGATACTCTCGAGATAAGACCTGAAATATGAGAGAAAAATCATATTTCGGCTCCAATACAATACGCTCTACATGTTGTAAAGTGAGTCTAATATAGATGAGTGATATTGTATTTGTGATCCATGTTGTTTATAGATTAAGTTTAGTACTAGGAGTTTCAGCTTAATAGTGAAGCTAGCTGAAATGAGTTTGTATAAATAACTTGTACAAATCAAAGCCTTCTAGTGTATCTTTCAATTCGATTGAAGAAGTGGAGTCATAGAAGAGTTACCTTTGAACTTCCAGAAACAATTCCATGTGTATTTGTTTTCTATCTCATTTCACTTGCTCTTTTGGTTTAATATGTTTTTACTTTGGTTATCAGTTTCAGAGCAAATTATATAGTGTTCCTTAATTAGTGGTGGTGTTTTAGGGGCATCCAGCCATTAAAATAATTTTCATATGGATGGCTGGATGTCCACATGATATTAATTCTTAGGTAGCATCAATGTAACCGGATTAGAGGGGCATTACAAAATATATATAGAATTTTAGTTTTAGGCTTTTGAGTTTGAGCATATCCAGAGTCGATCCAATTATTGCTTTTGAATATTCGTTTGAGTCGATCCAATTATTGCTCCTCAATGATCTTAGATCGTTAATTTCCAACGTCCAATCACCATTCCACGTTTTCTGAGTCGTATGTTTGTCCACGTAGGACTCTTGGCCCCACACAATGCACTTTCACGCCATATTTAAACACACTTGCTTTCTCGATCGAAATGGCAAAATTTGCTGAATCTCCAAAAATTTATTAACATATCTTTGCAGGAGGGATGGCCAGAATCCTGATAAGTCATCGGATGCTGACGTGTTACACTGGTGAAATGAATTTTCCAGGCGACCCGATCGCCATAAGTCTTTCCGATACGGTTTCGAGTTCTTGTGTGCAGAATATGAGGGATTGTCGCCGTCGGCGAGCAGCGTGGATGATGATGATGAACACGAGGAGAAAGAAAACCAATATGATGATCAAAATGGAAATGTTGATGATAGTGATAATTTCTGGGAAACTCAACATCAATTGTTACAGGTAAGTCCTTAATTTTGTAAACGTAAAAAGAAAAATTAATGGCCAATGATCAAATCAAGGCGTACTTAGTTATTACTTAATTCGTTATTTTAATGAACTTTTTGAAGGATATGATTTGGAGAACAAGTTCTTTAGAATCAAGGATCAGAAATATCACCAAAGAAGCATTAAAAGAAGCACAACAGTCTGGGAATGTTTGCGTTTGCGGCAGAACATTTGACTTTGGTTGCCGGAATTGTCTGATGGTGGAGGTTCGCCGTCGCCTCCAAGGGGCTGGTTTCAATTGTGCAATTTGCAAGTCTAAGTGGAGAGGAACTTCTGATTTACCCTCAGGTATAATAATCACATGCCTTTTCTTACATTATAGTCATATTTTTATTGTATTACTCGGTATTATTTGAACAAATAACATTTGTTTGACCATGATTTTGAATAACATTTTATTTTTTATTTGCCCTTTGTTTTATTTGTATGTGTTTGAATGTCATTTTGCAAAACAAATATTTGAATAAGATCAGAAATCCAAATAAATATTTGACCAATGTTATTTTTCAAACCGATGTCTTTAATTTAGTTTCTAGTTACATTAATATGTAAATTCATTTAGGCTGTCTTTGCAGGTTCAAATTTTTCACTTAAATCCATCATTTATGTTTTGTAATAAATTGAACTATATATTTCAAATTTTTCGTTGAGTTTTCAAATTATTTCTTCCAAATCAGATAATTACATCTAAATGAAACGGATTGCAACCGGCACGAAAAAGGCAACGGCTTCTTTGTTTTTGTTCAACTTATCCCACTTTGCATGAATACAAAGATACTTTTGTGAATATCCTCAGCCACATTAATTTAACAAAATTATAATTTGCAGGGGAGCACACATTCTTGGACGTGGTGGACACATCAAATCCAAAGAAAGGAGAAGTGAGAGTGATAATTGAGCTAAACTTTCGGGCAGAGTTCGAGATGGCCCGAGCAAACGAAGAGTATAACAAGCTTATCAAAAGTCTCCCAGAAATATACGTGGGGAGAATAGAAAGGCTGCTGGGGTTGTTAAAGATTTTGTGTACGGGAGCCAAGAAGTGCATGAAGGAGAAAAAAATTCACTTGGGCCCGTGGAGAAAACATCGTTACATGCAAGCGAAGTGGCTCAGAACTTGTGAAAGGTTGGCATCTGCTTCGCCTTTATCAGCGGGGGATTCGGGCCGTGTAGCCCAGCCCAGGATATCCATGCTCACTGCAGACATGATGGGAAATTTTTCAAATTTCCATAGACCGGCAGTTCAAGTGGTGTGAATTTGGAAAGTTTTTGATGTTTTTATGTCGTTATTTCCACTCGATCCTCTTTTCAAGTGATCCTTCATCCTATAGTAAGAAATCGTAGCATTATTTGCGCAAGTTTTGGTTTAGAGTTGAGGAAAGATCGGTTTTGTAAGGCCAATAATTGGCAATGATATCACACTGACTCGAGAAATGTTTTTCTTTTACTTTATGAAACGGGAAAAAGTAATTTTTTATAAACAGAAATCAAGATCCATATTATATTACTAGTTTTTTCTTGGCACCGCGCAAGGCACGGTGCCAGGTACCGGATTATTAACAAGTAATTTGTTAGCACAATTTTTTTAAGATCTAGCATTCATTATATGCTGCTTTCATAAACCTCAAACAATACTATTTCAGAGCACTAAAGAAATAAACATAGAGCACATTCTTACAAGAAAACAATTCTGGAAAGTTTATAACCAAATAAGAAGTCAAAAAAATCCAAATACTAAGTTGGGCAACATGCAAATAATCTGAAGGAAACAATCACAAAGCCTCCAACTCAATAGACATGTCTGTGAAAACAAATAAAAGAACATAAATTGTTCATATTAAACTTGACAAGTCGGCATCTAAGCCATTAAAAAAATAAGAACCAAGAATAATCAAAACTTAACAAATTCAAAATATGCATTTATACTCCACGCAAAGTATTTATCTCAACTACGAAAACGACATTTATGGCAGCCTGACTCGGATTTTCAAGTACCAAGAGACATAAGTGTACGGGAAACAGCTTCTGAAGTTCCATCAATCACACCAACTACCATTATGGCTGGGTGATCGTCCCCACACTGTATATAATCATTCAAATACAAATCAAAGAATGAACTCTAAAGGATCGACAATAGATAAGTCGAAGGAATCTATCTTTCTACCGAAATATTATTTAATAATATTTACCAATTTTATATGATTTGACATGCACAATAAAAATTATCCCCTCAAAATAATTTCAAATATGTCTTTTTATATCACAAGTTCATCTCAAATAATTTGTTCCCCAAAACATTCCTTCAAAACATAAAATGAGACCAAACATTCCGATGACAAACTAAAAGCACAGATAGCAAACATTCTCATGTCTTTGGAAACTTGTGACAAACTAAAATGACATAAGTTGTAAAGACTGCAACACCTGATTTTATCATACACTTATGCATGATAGAGTTCATAATTTGTCCTTGAAAGGATTTCTTTATAAAAGCACAGATGCGATATTTTTTAGTCCACGCTTCTGCTGCATACAATGTGTGATAGTTCTGAATAAATATAGAGCTGAAATAAATTCTTTCATCTTGAATTTAAGTACTGCAATAATTCTTGCCCCTGTTACACTTCACAATAAGCAAAAAATACAAAAAACAAAGTTTTAAGTCAGGAGAGAAGGTAAATAGAACTGTTCATCTAAACCAATATGCCGAAGGGAAATGATATTAAGTTGTTTTTTGGCCAACAAGAACACATATGTGAAATATCTAACTCAAAATGCACTGGACTTGAGCACATAGAGCATTGGCAGCATTTTGATCAAGTAAAAGTCCTTGTATGGAAAAAAGTAGAAAAATCAAGAAATAAGTGCAAAGATTTACCTCAGGAAATCATTCTCCAGCTTCACCACCAAGATAGGGTTGATCATGTTGCTTCCCTGCCGTGAGCGGACTCGTATTTGGATATCTTGGGGAGTAGCCATATCGATCCAAGAGATGGGATCCAAGAAATGAAGTAAGAACGAAAGGATGGGGAGTTCAAGGGTTGTCGGAAAGGCAAGAGCGTGGTGGATTTGTTGTCGAGGAATGATGATTTTGAGATAGAAGAGGTCATACGGCAACAACGATGAATTTGAAAGGTTTGCTATTATATTGTTTCTTCCAAGAGTAAACACTTCTTATATCGTGTAATTAGTAAAACAACCAAGACTCATTATTAGTCATTAACTTTGAACAGCTAAAAAGATCCCAAACCTGAAGCTTATGAGTCATCATTACAAATTGTGCATTAGACAGTAGTCATTAAAAGCACCTAATACTGTTCAAAAATAGCAAGCTGGATTAAGTACATAGCAAATTTCAATTACGAAATAACAAGATCTTTAGAAATTAGTAACCCATAAAAAATGAGCTACCCATTAGTGAACAACCACCCAGACTCCAAATTAGACATCAACTTTAAACAGCAAAAAAGAGCTCAAACCTAAAGTAACTTGTGAGTCTCAGGGGTGCCTAGGCTCCAATATCACCCTGAAAGCAAGTCAAAGTGGGTGTAACACACAATCTTCGGCTAAAAATCAAGAAGCTCCTGAAGATAGTGGTATCTTCAACTATCAAGATGATAGGTTTGAGCCAGGGAAAAAAAAAAAAAAGAAATCGCAAGAAAACACCAAATTCCAAATGGGTACTTTTTTGTCACGTTTTCAGATCTAATTAGTTTCTTCCAAGAAAATCTTTTGAGTTAAAGATGATAACCCAGATCCCATTCTGCAAAAGGGTATACCAAATGTTAAAAAGATAGCCAAAGTCCAATAACAATAAATAAATAAACCGATTTTCTGCTACCCACTAAACAAAAACCTGTATCAAAAAGCTTTATTGCTTATATTTTATTAGATTGAGAAGATGAAATTGAACGAATACCGGGTAGTAAGCATATTGCGTCATGAAGTTCCCCATCTTCACTTCCTCCATGATAATCGTCACTCAGTTGGCCTTCACGGGGGCATGGCATTCACTTTTCTCCTGGCAAAGCAGAAGTCCACCACATAATCCATCAGACTGAAATGAAATCGTGGCTTGGGGGAAGGAATGGGTTACGTATGAAAGAAAAAAAAGAGGAGACTGAAATGAAATCGAGGTTTGAGTGAAGAAATGTGCTATGACTTGGGGGAAGGAATGGGTTACTTAAAGGAAAAAAAAAAGAGGAGATTGAAATGAAATCGAGGTTTGAGTGAAGGAATGAGCTACATATCAAATCAGAACAAAAAGAAAAAGAAAAAGAAAAGAACTACTATAGTTCCCTGTTACTTGGCTAAATAAGAAAATATAAGAAAGGGACTGTATACTGTTCCTTAGAATAATAACCATTTGCCCACTTATATATATATATATATATATATATATATATATATGTTAATTAATAACAAATAACAAAATATCAGAAAATATAAAAAAGGGACTGTGCTACTGTTCCTTAGTATAGCAACCATTTGCTCACTTATATATATAGGTTAATTCTGATATAATTAACTAAATTATCTTTATGGTGCTGATTGGTACGTATTAGGGATGATCAAAGGATATGAATGTGTAATATGGATGATAAAAATTTGATTGATATAGATAAATTATATAGTGTAATTAATTATTTTATAATGTTTGGTGTGTGATAAATCGTAGGTTGAACAACCTATAGTTTTTTCATCAAACACTGTGACCATAATCTCATATATATGTCATATCTATATAGAATTATAGTGATGACGGATGACTCTTTACATTAGCGTCACTACAAGATTCTTTGTTATCCAGAAAAGATGAATTACACATGGTGGGTACTGATGGGTTTTAGAAAAAATAGCTTATAGCATCAAATATGTTGTTGGCTTAGCCTTCTGAAGATTGCATTTCAATTCTATAATTATTAGAGATTGTCCATACATTAAATAGCCATCAATTTATCATGTCTTTTTTGCTAAATGTTGGAAGCATTTGAGATAAAAAATTTCGTTATGGAGAACATTTTAAATTTTCGCTGTAAATTTTTTAGCTTGGTTCTACATTTATATTCTCTTTTTGTCTGGTTTTCGTTACACATGCAGGTTCCAGGTTGTGTTCACTTGGACATCTTAGTTATTCTTACCTATTAAGCATGTTGATCCACATGAAAGCTCGGTTAACTCTAGCTTCAAACAGATTTAAATTTGAGGTTTTTATCCTCGGTCTGTTGATGTGCATTTCGCATGGGAAAAGACGAATCAAGGGCAGCAAGAACTTCGCATAAGAGATATCTTTGGGTTGATTAATTATCCTTTGCCATTGAGTTAAGCTAACTTAAAATTAGCTGCACTCAAGTGCAAATCTCCTTTGGCATTTCGGGTAGGCATTTCTGGTCAGCTCTGGAAGAACATAAAATTCTTTCAAGCTGCTTAGCATTACTTGATTATTTATATTGTTCGGAGTGAATCTGCTTTGGAAATTTTGAAGTTCCTCTAGCTTGGTTGTGCTTATTTCCAACGGTTGAACAGCTTTTGAGTGATAGAAAGACGAATTCCACTAGAGAAACCGGAAACATATGTTTTTTTTTCCTTTCACCCTTCTTGGAGGGAATTTGTTGACAGATTGTCCACCCACAATTAATGTGGTTGGTTGGTAGTGTAGGAGTAGGGAAGTTGGAAGTTGGGAGATGTGTATTTAATGCACATTTTTAACCTTATAAATAGAGCTCATTTTCTTCATTCTAAATCATCCCATTTTCAGAGTGTTCTCTCATATTTCTACATTTGATTGTGTGTTTATAATATTTGTGATGTAGCTTTCTCCTATATTCAGAGTGCTGTTCTCTTTGAAAAATAGCGAGATGTTGTAACCTACAAAATATTATAGTGAAATATTTTCATCTTGTCCGTGGTTTGTACCCCATAAATTTTTAGGGGTTTTCCACGTAAATTCTGGTGGCCATTTTATTCTTTATTTTCGGTATTTTCTATATCATGTTGCAGCGCTTGGGGCCAACAAGTGGTATCAGAACCTCGTTGTAAAAAATCTTTAAAAATTCTAAGTATGCTATGTGGTTGCAGCTTTGACTGATCTTCCACATCAGAAAAGATTTTTTGAGATATTTTTTTATTGAAGCAATTTTATTGTTGTCAAAATGACGGCACGGTTCGAGATTCAAAAATTCAACGGAAGCAATTTCATGTTGTGGAAAATAAAGATGCAAGCAATTCTACAAAAGATCGTTGCTTGGCGGCTATTGGAAATATGTCGAAGGAGGGCATGGACGATGAAAAGTGGAATGAGATAAACGGTAATGCTATTGCCAATCTGCATTTGGCTCTAGCAGATGAAGTTTTGTCAATTATTGCTGAAAAGAAAAATGCCAAAGATATTTGTAATACTCTGACGAACCTATACGATGCCAAGTCACTACACAACAAGATTTTCTTAAAGAGAAGGCTTTATACTCTTCGGATGTCGGAATCCTCATCAGTGGCCGACCATATCAATACTTCGAATACTCTCTTTGCCCAGCTCACTACTTTGGGGCATAAAATATAGGAAGTTGAACATGCAGAGCTTCTACTTCAAAGTCACCGGATTCATACGATCAACTCATCATCAATCTGACCAACAATATCACTAATGATATGTTAGTCTTCGATAATGTTGCAACCGCAGTTCTTGAAGAAAAAAGTAGGCGCAAGAACAAGGAAGACAGGTTGGCAAGTTCGAAGCATGTAGAGGCTTTCCCGATGATGAGAGGAAGATCGACGGAGTGTGACTCCAATGAGAGCCACAAGTATGGTAGATCCAAATCCAGAAGTAAGAAGAAGAATTTTTGCTGCTATAAATGTGACGGTAAAGGGCACTTCAAGAAAGATTATACAAGTAAGAAGAGTACTGAAAAAGATTCTCAAGGAAATGTTGACAGTACCTCAGACGGTGGATAAATACTATTCAGCGAAGCAACAACTGTTGCGGAAGACAGACAAATATTTTATGACACATGGATAATGGATTCAGGAGCGACATGGCACATGACTTGTCAGAGAGAATGATTTCGATCAATATGAACCAGTCTCAGGAGGATCTGTATTCATGTGAAATGATCATGCCTTAGAAATCGCTGGGGTGGGAACCATCAAAATTAAACTGTTTGATGGTACTATTCACACCATACAGGAGGTACGACACGTGAAGGGTCTGACAAAGAATCTTTTGTCTTTGGGACAATTGGACGATATCGGGTGACCTGTATAAAAATGGGATCATGAAGGTTGTGAAATGAGCGCTTGTAGTAATGAAGGCGGAAAAGATTGCTGCAAATCTGTATATACTTTGGGGGAACACACAAAGAGGCAGAACTAGCTGTTGCATCGACTAGTTCGGGAGCAGACATAACAATGTTATGGCATAGAAAGCTCCGGCATATGTCAGAACGGGGGTTGAAGGTTCTCTCAGAACGAAAGTTACTGCCGGGGCTTACAAAAGTGACTTTACCAATTTGTGAGCATTGTGTTACCAGCAAATAGCACAGACTAAAGTTTGACACATCTACTGCCAAGAGCAGCGGCATTTTGGAGCTGATTCATTCTGATGTTTGGCAAGCACCGATTGTATCTCTAGGAGGAGCGATATTCTTTGTCTCATTCATTGATGATTTCTCTACAAGATGTTGGGTGTACCCAATCAAGAAGAATCAAATGTTTTTTTCATTCTTCAAGGTGTTCAAAGCGCGGGTTGAACTTGACTCTAAAATGAAGATCAAGTGTTTGAAGACTGACAATGGAGGAGAATATGCAAGTGATGAATTTGATGCATTCTGCCAAAGAGAGAGCATCAAAAGACAATTCCGCCTCAGAAAAAATGGAGTGGCAGAGCAGATGAACAGAAACTTGTTGGACAGAACAAGAGCCATGTTGAAGACTGCTGGTCTAGCCAAATCATTTTGGCAGAAGCAGTCAAAACCGCCACTTATATTATCAATCGCTCTCCATCAGTGGCGATTGATCTGAAGACTATGATAGAGGTGTGGACTGTAAAGCCATCAGATTATTCTCGACTACATACATTTGGAAGTCCGGTGTACGTTTGTACAACGAACAAGAAAGATCAAAGTTGGATTCAAAATCCAGAAAGTGCATCTTCTTGGGCTATGATGGTGGTGTTAAGGGGTATCATTTGTGGGATCCCACTGCCCACAAAACTTATTATCAGCAGAGATGTTATCTCCGAGGAAGATAAAGTGAAGGGAGACAAAGGCACGCTGAATTCAGATACTACTACAATTCAGGTGGAAAATAAGAGAGAATAAGATCAAGTTTCTACTGAGGTATTACCAGAGCACAATGAACAAGAGCCAGATGAGTCGGAGGATCTCAAAGTTCGGCAGTCTACTCGCGAGAGGAGACCACCGGTTTGGCTTTCACATTATGATACTGAAAGCAAGAATGCATACTGCTTACTGACAGAGGATGGTAAGCCATCGAGTTTCCAGGAGGCTACTCGAAGTTCGGATGTATCCCTGTGGATGCAAGCTATGCAAGAAGAATTGGAGGCCTTGGACAAGAATAAAACTTGGGATCTTGTTACACTGCCACGAGAACAGAAAGCCATTGGTAATAGATGGGTCTATACGATCAAACGTGATGGTAACAACCAAGTGGAAAGATATTGTGCAAGATTGGTGGTGAAAGGATATGCTCAGAAGGAAGGTATCGACTTCAATGAGATATTTTCTCATGTGGTCCGACTTACAACAGTCAGAGTAGTATTTGTGTTATGTGCAGTTTTGACCTATATGTAGATGTGAAAACGACTTTTCTTCACGGAGATCTTGAAGAAGAAATATATATGCTCCAACCAGAAGGTTTTGCTGAAATAGACAAAGAAAACTTGGTTTGCAGGTTTGAACAAATCTATAATCATGAGCCTTGGTTACAAGAGACGTAATGCGGATCCTTGTGCATATTACAAGAGATCTGGGGAAAATGATTACATCATTTTGCTGTTGTACGTGGACGACATGTTGGTAGCAGGCCAAGACAAAGATTGAGTCCAAGACTTGAAGGCACAGTTTGCTAGGAAATTTGATATGAAGGACTTGGGACATACAAACAAGATTCTAGGGATGCAAGTTCACAAAGACAGAATTAACAGAAAGATTTGGCTTTTCCAGGGAAATTATTTGAAGAAAATCTTGCAACGCTTCAACATGCAAGATTGTAAGCCAATTTCGACCCCTCTTCCTGTTAACTTCAAGTTATCCTCCGATATGTGTTCTAGCAGTGAAGCATCGATGATGGAAATGTCTCGAGTACCATATGCATCAGCGGTGGGATGTTTATTGTTCACTATGATCTGTACAAGATTAGACATTACACAAGTAGTTGGAGCAGTCAGTCGGTACATGGCGAATCCTGGACAAGAGCATTGGAGTACGGTTAAGAGGATCCTTAGATACATTAAGGTTACTTCAAATGATGTGTTATGTTACGGAGGATCATATTTTACTTTCAGGGGCTATGTGGATTCAGATTATGCAGGTGATCCAGATAAAAGAAAATCTACTACTGGTTATGTGTTTACACTTGCAGTAGGAGCAATAAGCTGGGTTTCAAAACTGCAAACAATTATGACGTTATCTACAACCAAGGCAGAATATATGGCAGCTACTCAAGCTTGCAAGGAGATGATATGGATTCAAAGGCTATTGGAGGAGATTGACCATAAACAAGATAAAGTTTCTATGTTTTGTGACAGTCAGAGTGCCTTGCACATTGCAAGGAATCCAGCCTTTCACTCAATGACAAAACACATTGGAGTTCAGTTTCACTTTGTGCGACAAGTAGTAGAGGAAGGAAATGTGGATATGCAGAAGATCCATACGAAGGAGAACCTATCTGATTTTCTAACAAAGCCGGTTAATGCTGATAAGTTTGAGTGGTGCAGATCCTCAAGTGGCCTAGCAAAAACGTAAGCAGCGGGATAAGGCAGGGTTGAAGGGTATGGAGATGCGCTTGATTCTCAATCAAATCTCCAAGTGGGGAAATGCTGACAGATTGTCCACCCACAATTAATGTGGGTGGTTGGCAGTTTAGAGTTGGGGAGATGATAGTTGGGATATGTGCATTTAATGCACATCTTCAACCCTATAAATAGAGTTCATTTCCTTCATTCTAAATCATCCCATTTTCAGAGTGTTCTCTCATATCTCTACATTTGAGTGTGTACTCTATAATATTTGTGAGGTAGTTTTCTCCTATATTGAGAGTGTTGTTCTCTTTGAAAGATAGCGAGATGTTGTAACCTACACAATATGATAGTGGAATATTTTCATCTTGCCCGTGGTTTTTACCCTAATAATTTATAGGGGTTTCCCATGTAAATCTGGTGTCCATTTTATTCTTCATTTTCAGTATTTTCTATCTCATGTTGTCGCACCTGGCCCAATAGAATTCAGTTGAAAATGGTGTGGTTTTAGCATGGAAACAACTTACTATATATCAATAGGTGAGAACAAACTGCGTCGCCTATCTATTTTGTTATGATCGGCTTGACGCACCACATATGAGACCATAATCTTTATCGGGGGTATGGCATTGCCTCACTCACTCATTGAACCGGACTTTGTGTACTTATAGAGAAGGAATGTCATTTTTTATTCACTCCTTGCTGGAGCATGGTGAGCTGGGGATTGAAATTTTCTCGGGATTGAAATTTGCAAGGAGTGAATATTGTGTTGGAAAAGGGAATAGTTGATTCTCAAGTTCCTAAGACTCAGTATATGGGGTGTCATGAAATGTATGGATTCAAAAGAACTGACTGTCATGGTGAAATGGCGTATGGCCTATTTAGATTTATGGGATTCAATGGAGGAAGAGATGGAGGAGATTGTGAGTGCTTATGAACTAGTTGAAATGAAGAAGCAAAACAGTCCTCATCACTGTCCCTTCCTCAAGCTGTTGTTCGGTTTGTCACAAGTTTACTTCAATCCTGTTTAGTTCTATTGTTTCAGAAGATGTGCAAAATCTTGGGAGATTCCCTGAGGATGAAGTCTTAGAACTTTGCCACTCAAACATAGGTGGCCAATTGTCGATAATAGATGATTTAAGAGACCTCTGAAAAGGATATTTTATTTCCATCTGCCAATATGCACCCAGAATCTGTTCGGCAGCTTGACATCTTCAGTGACTGCTCGGATCACCACTTTTTCATTATGTATGGTATTGACATGCAGTCTCCTCAGGTTAGAAAATGATTTTAAGTCGTTTTAAAGTTGATTTTGTCTTTTTATCCTAATTGTTTTTTAATCGGTTTCTATATAGGTGAAAAGTGATTTTGTCGAAGAAGGTTCATCGCGAATGGGGTATTTTAAAGAAAAATGTTTGTGGTCAGAAATCATTGACCGCCAGCTAACAGTTCCATGTCTCATCTTCTTCAAATTTTTTTGGAGTTAATTTTCTGTATTCTTGATAGAAACCGTCTATGTCCAAACCTACGAGGACATTATGAATTTGTTTGAGCATCAATTGTAGGCACTTCAGGGATGCCATATCATGCCAGATTGTTCTTTTTTTTACATCAATCTTCCACCACAATACTGTTGGTTTCCGTCCCCGGCGTCAGAACGCAGTGAAAAATAAACATAAACAGATCTAGACCCGGGGACAGACGATCGTTCTTGATTCATATATTGCAAATATCATAAATATAAATGCACAAAAAGAGATTACCGTCCACCATCGTAGATCTGAATGCGGTGATCTCTCGAGTCCAAACAACCTGACCAGATCCACGATCTCAACGTCAGTGCTAGTATGGTGTTAGTCTTTCTACGATGAGAATTATTTGACTAAGAGTTGTCTTGTTATTCTTTAAGGGACATAAGCTACATATTTATAGATGTAATTAAGTTACTAATGAGCTTGGGTACATAAAGCCCAATAGGTCAATTCTTGGTTTGCAGGACACATATGCTAACAATCTCCCACTTGCTCAAAAACCAACATAAAAACACTAAACTCATAATTCAAGTGTGTCAATCCAATTGAACAACTTGATGCACAATCGTTATACATAATTATGATATATACATATATCATACATTTTAATTTTAGAACTTTCTATCGATGAAACATTTTCAAATATAAAAACTCTACTAAAGCGATGAGCTTTCAAAATTAAACATATCCCTTAATCATCAATCACATCAGTTTGAGCACTTAACATTTAAGTTTCAATTCTCATCGGCAGATCGGCCGTCGGTTGTTTGTCATCCAGCGAGGCTCAATTGTATCATAGCAGTAGGATCACAACATTTATGCTTTTAGAAGTCAAACAACTTCTTTGGGCTTACCATGAATGCCACATTGTCAATTAAACTCCTTTAATAGACAATGGCCAAAGTATAATTACAGCAATAACCTACCGATAGTGGGCAGCGCCTAGCATCTGCGCTTCACGAAAACCTAGATACAAATGACTAGCAACGTAAGAGAACCTGTCAGCCATAGTTAGCGTGCAATACATTCCTTTCACCCATATCTCCCGATTGAATCTAGGGAATTGGTTTGTCGAGGCACTTATGATTTCAATAACTATTTGTTTGTTTCACGTTATATGATTCATTGTTTGCGTGTATGAAAAACTCCTTCTTTCACAAGCTCTACTCTCTGGCCAGAGATTCCTTGAATCATATACAGAAAAACACATATGACATCCTGGTTCATCAAGACCAATGGTGAATCCCCAACAACAATCATAGGCCCTGACAGCATCACTGCATACCCAAAATAACAACTTTATGACCCGCATGTGATCAGTCATTAAATCAAAGTACACAGCTATCTGTCAAGACCTCAATGACAACTCGGGTCATGAGGGGTAATTGTGCACAACTATGACTATGAATTCTATACTCGATAAATGGTAACCACTTATAGAATTCCGAGTAGGGTCGTTCAGTGAACTCATTCCTAATGAGCACCTATTCATGTGTGCTGACTTCTCCAAGCCAACGCCGATGAAACATGACGCACTACACTAGACACGTCGTGAATACCAGTCTCTAACGAGCATATATCGATATCACATTCATGTGTGCTTGCTTCTGCTATTGATTCTCTAAAAATAAGCAGAAAAAGCAGAACCAGATAAGCATGTGATTTATGTTGTTTGGTGGCAATTTGTAGTTAATTGAAGTTTATTAAGCTGTTTTTTTTTTATTTTAATAGCAAACACTCAATGTTTTTGCTTAAAAGTTCTTTTTTTCAACATTAAGCAAAAGCAACATAGAAGTGCTTTGAATAAGCAATCGCAACACACCTAAGTGTGTTTACTAACCCTTGTTTTAACCCATGTTTTCAACTGAATGAAGGATTTGGTAGGTTTCTTAAAAGTGAACAAAACGCGTGATTACCATGTTATAACCTCCTTAATCCTATGTAATCATGCATACCAAACAAGCCCTTATTGTACAATAAACTTTGTAAAATTATAATTTACAAAAAAAAATTCATGAAAGTTTCTTTAACAAAATCATTTTTAATTATCGAATCATGTAAGACTTTATTTGGGTGGAATGATTTGATGAGGAAATGATTTGAAATATAATAATTTGAAATTCATGGATTTCAAATTCATTCAAAATGTAAATTAAATGCATTTAAAAAGGATTAGGAATTTGAAATATCTACATTAATTTTTACTCAAACATAAGAAAATATTTGAGCAAAGAGTTTGAAATACATTTAATTCAAATAATTCGATCCAAACACCCCCTATTGGGATGTTTTTATTCAAATTCATTCAAAATGTAAATTAAATGCATTTAAAAAGGATTAGGAATTTGAAATATCTACATTAATTTTTACTCAAACATAAGAAAATATTTGAGCAAAGAGTTTGAAATACATTTAATTCAAATAATTCGATCCAAACACCCCCTATTGGGATGTTTTTAATCGCAGCATCTGATATTTTTTCTCCTTCTACCAACTCCTAGTTTCTCAACCCCTAAAGGCCTAAACTCGAAATCCCCCCAAAACCCTAATAACTAATTCCCAGCGCTTCCTCTCAGCTCATTCAAAAGAGAAGGGAATCAGGCGCAATTCAACAGTAAAATGCTGAGTAGGAACACAATCAAACCCCTAATCCAAACTTTTCTTATCAACCCTCGATGTTACTACACGAAGAACATGCAAAAGAAACTCTCATCTGTGTACGCGAAGATCAGTCCGTTGGGAAACCCTAGCGTCGATGTAACACGGGAGCTGGATAGATGGGTTGAAATGGGCAGGAAAGTCCGATTTGCTGAGCTCCAACGCATTATTCTCGATCTCCGTAAGCGAAGAAGATTCTCCCATGCTCTTCAGGTACGTGAGCAAATATTTGTGTATGCGTGTATAAGGTTGTCGAATACCCTGGAGCAATAAATCAATATAATGGCATGCGTTAAATTTTTTTGATTTCAGAGTGAGATGCTGTGTTAAAGATGCAATATTTATAGCTTTTAAGTTGTGCTGGGTTTGGTGCTGAACTTCTTCTATAATGAATTTGCGCGGTATTTTAATATGCTAATTTGGTTTGTCAAAAGAGCAATATTTTTCCGGTGTTGTAAAAAACTCTGTTTGCGGTAGTTTCATTTGTTTATCAAAGGGCAATTGAGCTTACAGGAGATAATATTACTAGGTATCTTGTTGCCTAATATCCTGCCTCACGATGTAACACAGGTTTCTGAGTGGACAAAAAATTCAGGAATCTTCAAATTAACCCCTGTACAACATGCGGTGCAATTGGATCTGATTGGTAAGGTTCATGGATTTCTTTCGGCAGAAACCTACTTCAACAGCTTGAATGATCAAGATAGAACTGAGAAGGCTTATGGTGCTCTTCTACATTGTTATGTCCGGCAGCATCAAACTGAGAAAGTGTTCACACATTTGCAGACTATGAAAGAGAAGGGTATTGCTTTGGCTTCCGTTGCTTACAATGACATCATGTGCCTTTACAATAATATTGGTGAGATTGACAAGGTCCCTGATGTCTTAGACCAGATGAAAGAGAATGGAGTCCAACCTAATAACTTGAGTTACCGAATATGCATAAATTCTTATGGATTGAGATCCAATATTAAGGGAGTCGAAAAAATTCTGAGTGAAATGGAAAGTCAATCCCACATTGTCATGGATTGGAATACATATGCTGTTGTTGCGAATTTTTATGCTAAGGCAGGCCTCGAAAATAAAGCAAATTTTACCCTGAAAAAAGCAGAGGTAAAGCTAGAGAATAAAGATGGCCTTGGTTATAATCATCTTATCTCCTTACATGCTGGACTGGGAAACAGAGATGATGTTTTCAGGTTATGGGATCTTGAGAAAAATGCTTGCAAGAGGTGCCTTAACAAGGATTACATAAATATAATGGAGGCCTTGATTAGGCTAGAAGAGCTTGAAGAAGCAGAGAAAGTGTTGAAGGAGTGGGAGTCATCTGGAAACTGCTATGATTTTCGGGTGCCAAGTGTTGTCATTGCTGGAAACATAGAAAAGGGTTTGTGTGAAGAGGCTGAAACTTTACTTGAACACTTCATGGAAAAGGGGAAGGCATCAACATCTAATATTTGGGCTAGATTAGCAGCAGGCTACATGGAGAAGGGTGAGAAGGAAAAGGCTTTGAGTGCCATAAAAGTAGCTGTCTCTTTAAGTGATGCAAGAAAAGGAATTAAGATTCAAGATACCGTGATTACCAGAATATTATGTTTGTTTGGTGAGAAAGGGAGCTCTGATGCCACAGAAGAAGTTGTGGATTTGTTGAGATCTGTTGTGTCATTGAACAGAGAGATGTACCACACCTTGCTGAGATCAAGTATTTGTGGTGGTAAAGAAGTAAATAAGCTCCTCGACATCATGAAAGCTGATGGTTTTGAAGAAGAAGAAGAAACAAAGGGGATTCTTGCCATGTAGATTGTGTAACAGTTACCGACGTGAATTGAAAAGAATATTCAGTATCCAAGTAGCCAACTGTACTTCGCAAGAAAGACGATAGATACCGTCATTGAGCTACCATGTGAATCTTCTATTACAATTTTGCATTTGGGCCATTTGAAACTACAGACAAGATGATAGTTATCCAAAGAACATTGGTTTGTTCCCTGCCAAAATGTATTAACTGTTGATGGGATAAAAAGGAGTGAAGAGACATCAGTTTACATGGTCCACAACTTTCTGTTGTAATTAATCAGGAAAATTCTTGACTAGACTTTCCATAAATTTTTGACCTTTTGAGCTCAATACGATACCAAAAGTTCTTACAAATGTCGTTACTCTATATAACCAAAGGTAGATTCTCTGGGAAGTTAGCAGCACATTTGTTCGCTGTTAGATTCTGTTACCACAAAAATTACAATTAAATTTATGGTGTGTATGTCATATCCCTACGCAACTATGGGGTATCATTTGTTTCACACTAATATATGATTATTTAAACAATTGACAAGGATATTTCTGATCGACTACATTAAATTATAAAGACCAAAAGTTCAGGTAATTTGATTTTCCATTCTTCATTTTCTCATATAAACTTCATGATCTCCATTTATGAATAAAAATCAATTGATAATGTGTGACATGTCGTTTGATGTTTCACGCACTTCTCTTTCATTAACTAAATGCAATTCTTCATGTTGCTGAGTAATCTTCATTGTGTAAAACCTCTCGCTTGTGGTGCAACTGGCACTCGAATTTTAATATACTATATCTGCAGTTTTTCGGAAAATAGGGCTGCATTGAAATGGCATTACATGATATTGATGGCATCAATGGTTATGAACACCGGTTAAAAGTTGGACCCGTTCCAACCCTATGGCTGAAAGCACCAGTGAACCCAAGTTACATTTCTTGGATGAAATGACCGACTCTGGCATGTTATGGGGAGGGTCATATTCTCTGTGGAGACAGGTTGTTCAGGGGTCAATTGTTGTGGGAGCGAGAGTTGCGCTATCGGTGGCAGAGGTGGTGGTGGATATGGACTTGGTAGTAACAATTGTGGCTCTGATGGGGCGGTGAAGGAGGTTGGGGTAGTGGACACATGCCTGCATATGGTGGAAGCCCCGATGGTGGGTGGTAGTTTCAGTCACAGTGAATGGGAGTGGGATTTCATTAGGTGAGGCTGAGGAGTTGAAATGGTGGTGGCAATGTCTCAGGATATGGAGGGGGTATGGGTACGGTGGTGGATATGGGGCAACGGGAGAACCATCCGCCAGGATTCATTCCTGATATATGTGGCCCTTTCCATTGCCAACCTATCACCTGTGGTCCGTATGGCTGAGTTTGTGGTTACTGGGGCACATAGCTGGCTATACATCAGAAACGACAGAAACAGCATAAGAAAACATGAAGGATGCAGAAGCGGCACCTGCACCAGCAATATTCCACATTAATCAAGATTGCAATTTCCCTGAATCTGGTTAAAATGTTTCCAACGTATTTTGTCTACATAAGATTGCAAAGAATGTCATTCTTTAAGGTTAAGAATCCTTTATGGGTACTGTTAAGACATAATATCCGTTTCTATCATAATGCTCTACACTTGAACTTGAACAACTATATGACTGGATTCAAAACCTAGGGTTATAAGACCATTTTGAACAGCAAAAACTTTAAACAATACTAAATTCTGCGATGAATTGTTTGGATTATCTTCTAAATTCAACGGGTATCGAGAGAACTGATCCATTAGTACAAACAATAAATCAACTATATCTCACATCAAACCTGCAAAAATGAGGCCAAATGGAAACAAAGGAAAACTCGCATTTAGTTTGGAACTACTCAGATTTCTTCATCGAATTGGTTGATAATTTTCTCTTCATTCGGCTGAAAGGCCCGACTGTTCTATCCATAATATACATAGCAATGATCTGGCTCCAAGATTTATACGACTCCAAGTTGTCGTAGAACTCTGGTGCAATCTCCTTCACCTTGTGAAGTTTGCTCCCCGGTATTCTTGGGAAATCATGGTGCTCGTTGTGGTAGCCAACGCTCCATGTCATCAGATTCAAAGGACCGTAGTAAGAATACGTTTCTTGATCTGTTGGCTTAAAATGTAGTGTTCTGAGATAAAATGGCGCCCCCAACAAAGGTAGAAAGAATCAAATAACCAAGAGACTTCCAGCCCCAGATATAAACCAAACCAGCATCATGGCTGAGTTGAATAATAAAATTAACAAACTCCCATATTCCTCGAGGTTTTGGTTTGAGAAAGAGGGGCGGAGAGCGTAAAAGAATAGCTGGCTAACGACCTATATTGATTTTGAAATGACATTTGTTATGACATTGGCCTCAGTGAGGCTCGGAATGGTCCATATCAATGCCGTCTACACCTTGGAACCGATGGTGCTCGAGATGATACTTTTGGAAGGTGACAGACATGGGAACACCAATTGGGAGGTTAGCGAAAATTCCAAGCCACCTGTTGTAGACTGGGGTTGAGAAGGCTAGGTTGTGACTAAGCTCGTGAATGGCCAAGAACAGGTTGTGGTTGAGAAAAGAGCCGAAAAAATATGCCAGCACAAGTATCTTCAACCAATCTGCATCGCAGAGGAAGGTTGCAGTCCATAGCTGAAGTGAAACAACTGCGGCAATCTGCAATATAAGACATTGGAAAACATAGGTACCAGTTTGTTAGTTTGATGCTTAAGCAGTCATCAAAATCCAAATTTGTTTCACGGAATTGCTATGAATTGAGTACAATAAAACGGGTATTAAACAAATGACCAGTAGCTCAAACTGCAGGACAATGAAACCAATACTTTTCCAATGTTTTTTTCATGAATTTCACCTTCCAAATACTACTTAACCTAAATAATTATTTTTTTCCTGTTACTACATATAAGTAAAAAAGCAATAGTCTATTCTCATGAAATCATACGATTGTCAGCTGAGTGGTCAATTAATCAACTAGAGATAAGGAATGCAAAGGCAGTTAGACACGGAAACGTTTGTTTTTATGAATAGAAAATGTAATATTTTATCCACCATAAGCAACATAGCCATTATTTGGTGTGTCCACAAATCCATTAGAACTCTATCGATAATTTTATCTCATCAACGACTAATCGATTGACAGATTGGAAAGGTGTGTTTGGTAACAGAAACAACAGAAAGAACATTTACCAAACACACTCAACTGTATCAGTGCATATCAGGTCAAATTTGTACAAAACTCAAAGAATTCAATTCCTGTATAATAATTAGCCAAACGAAGTTTTTACAATTTAACCATTCAAGTTGAGCAATAAATAAGCAAGCTATATTCTCTTCTTCCTGTTAGCTATATTTTACATTAGGAAGGAAAAGGATGAATGCAATTTGACCACAAAAAGAGATCAATCAAAATCCTATCAATAATTATAGGATTATTAAGCGCAACTGCACAAATCAGCAAAGTTCAATGCAACAAAGAACGCCTTCAATATGAATGCCTCAAAAACGCATAGCAAACAATATCCAGGATGGTATTCAACTGAACATAAACGAAACAATTCAACAAGAGAACATAAAAACTTAATATTACTTAAAACAAAATATAACCCAATCACAGTGAACCAAACAAAATCGATAGAGACAACACCAAATACAAAAAAAGATTCAATCTTGGGAACCCACGATTAGCAACAACAAAATATCCACTATTCTTGACAAAAACAAAAACGAGGCAGAGAAGCTGTTGAGGAACACAGAAGGAAAGACTCAAAATTTTTGGAGGAAATAAGGAAGCAAGATTATCAAGCCTCAATCAATAACAACTCAACAAGCAACTCAATCAATGAAGAATGGCAACATATTCAAACCAAATGAAGAATTACCCATACAAGGAAGTTGCTGTGAAGGATCAATCAGTACAAAGAAACTAACGTGCATTATGGACTCTAAAACAAGGAACAACCAGATTATTTTGTGAATTACTTAGTTCATTTTAGCTTGTATATTTAAATAGCACAATGTATAAGCTTAAGTGTTCACGCAAAAGAAATAAAATGAACAACTTCATTTCAATTTTCAAATCTTGCTGCATGTTTCATTTGTTTCTTACCCACCTCCATTTTCATCCCAGATCTCAAAAACCCAATCCACAATCCTAACAATCAAACTGACATTACAGAAATCAACACATTTAAAAGTACCTTGAGGAAAGCAAAGGGGTCGGGGCCAAAAAGTTGTTTAATCTGCGGGTACTGAGAGAGGATCTGCCTTCTGCGAGAGGCATGAGGCTCATCTGTATAAGACCAGAAAAAGTCTGTGGCCAGTACTCCCTCTTCTTCTTCTCCCCTCTCTTTCCCTGCGTACCCCATTTCTCTGCTCTCCCTCTGTTTTCTTCTCCTCACTGCCCGCTTCTTGTTTTTTTCTTTATTCTGGAATTAGCGTAAGGGTTGCTATTTTTTTCATTCAATTCCTAGACGTGGTATTTCATCTTGAGTTCCTGCAAGAATTGCGGGATGTCCATGAATTCCATCCGAAAATAAGGGATAATTCAGGAATTGGGGATGGCCATGATACCATTCCATGTGAATGGACAACATGTTTCTTTGATAATCAAATCTAAAGTTGATTTGAGCTGCGATTTCGTCGGGAAGAATAAAGTCTTTTGTCCACTTTAAATAGATTTGAGTTCGAGTCACGCTTATTATTGTAAAAATTTATTCCACTCCCACACTAAAAAATAATCTAAACTTGGTTTCTCATGTCCAACATAAATTCCATTTTCAATTCATATTCGTATGAATATTATCGAATTTGGATCAAACTAATATGTCAACATATAAGTTTAATGTTAATAAACCTTTTAAAACTTGAGTTTTTGAGATTATATATATATATATATATATATAAAAGGCTATTTACAGCTGGAAATTGGAATGGGATCGAAATAGGTTATCTCCTAAACAGACTCATGCGAACCAGCAGATGATGCTTTGGGCCTGTGCCAAATTGGACTTGGGCTTTCATGAGTTTAGAAGTTCAATAAATGGGCTACTTTCAATTCACGTTGTCGGTCCATTGCAGAGGCAATTAGATAGCTTGGAGAGTGTGTGATAAATAATAAGGGATAATTACATATGCATTTTTTGTAGAATAGTTCTTTTATAAAATTTTTTCTTTAATTTGAACAATTACATATATCTCTCTTGTACAGTAGTTGTATTACAATAACAACACATCTAGTTTGTAAATATATATGATACCCCTCTATGGAGGATCGATCTACCTAACGGGTTTTAATCGACCCAATCTAATTTAGCAAGGAGTTGTAGGGTTTTGGAAGACATCTATATTGTCGGGATAAACATGGATCTAGTTGCCATACACAATACTATTTCATATTGATTATAACTCTTATCCCAGATTGACTAGAACTCTACAATTAGAGATTGACTAGAACTCTTATTCTATATTGATTGAGACTCTATCTCTACATCTATGAATAGAGGGTGCATACCCCTCATTCAGGTACGTTCAATTACGCAATACTTACACGCTATTCCTACAATTTCAATACGTTTTCTATTGAAACATATACTGACTTGAGCGTCGGAGTGTCTTCGCCTACGGGCGGAGTCATCTTATCCTTTTTCTTTGATATACAGATATATTTTGGAGCGGTTCAATTCAGTTTATAGAAGATAAATCGTTTGTTGCATCATGGCACGACATTTATTAAAGATCACACTTTTTGGTGATATCAATTGGCGCCGTCTGTGGGAAAACTTGATCTAAGACGTGAGAATTAAAAAAAAAAAAAAAGCAAAATAAAAGACGAAGGCTTGCTAATCACCGCCATCAGTATTGGTTTAGAGATTCAACGGAGCATATTTCCACGAGGGGTTTTCTCCTTTCTTTTATTATTATTATTATTCATTTAATGCTTGGTCTTGGCATCCAGAAGTCAAATCTTGCACTTGCACTCATATTTTAATTTGCTTCCTATTGTATGCTTTATCGGCATGTTTGGTTGCTATCAAACTGTAGATACCATACGCATATCATATTGCAAGTTAACTAGAATTTGAAAATAGGTGACTTCATCGATATTCAGCCGTGTGATTTCACGGTCGGTCGGGCTCGATTGATACATTACAGTTAACAGTTAGTAATTTTTTGGGTCATCTTATTCTATCATCAATTAACTTGGATAATTTGGGCTTCCCGATTTGCATCTGATATTATATCATATGGCTTATACATGAATAAAAGAAGGGCAGATTTGAATATTATCTTCTTTTATTCGCTAATTATCTGTGTTTTCTGCTGGATTTTTTGTGATTTTGGTTGCCTATGCATCGTATATTTGGCTTGGTTTGAGTGTTTTGTTTGGGCTCGATCATCTTCCTGCTTCATATGCTATAGCTCTCGTACCTGCTGCACTCCAAGTGTTTGATAGGATGCCTGAGTCAACCGAAATTCATATTGTGCTACCTCGTATCAAGATGATGCTGGACCGATATAAATACAGCGCACAAGTCCGTGCAAAGGATCATTCTGTGGATTGAATTGATATTTTTTGGCGATATTGAAATACCCAGACTGAGTTATTTTAGTTGAAGGTCCTCCAGAGCCTTTTTAGTCTTGTTCTTCTAGGAGGCATCTACGTTTCATTCGAAAACTCTCACATGTAGGGAATGTTTCATATTGCCTAAGCTAGGGAAGAATAAGCACTTTGTTATTTATACATCTCAGATTTGGTGACTGACGGGAAAAGGACTATGCATCGTGTTCCTCAAGTATACTACACGGCACGACCAACCTGTACACACCAAAGCCGCACTCTTTTGCCACCATGATTGGAATTCACGATTTGAAATTCAAGAATCTTCAACATTCTGGGCATATTACATAATGGATTGGAGAGAGATTGTGGCTATGCGGTTCAACAAATGTTCAATTGAGTATAATTCAAGAATAAAGATTCATGGGACAGAAGCAATATCATCTTTAGAATTTTGTTCAATTCACTAAACATGGAAGAGTATAAGGAGTTCAATCTTCACTTGAAATCTGATGGTTGTCTAGTCCAAAAGGATCTGCACTCGAATTATAATGAATGGTTGTCAAAGTTTTGGGAATTTGTTTACTGGACTTTCTTCATGGGAAAGATTAAATGGATGATTTGCAGCTTCAGGGGACGAGCACTATTCTTGCTCCGCGCCTCGTCATCTTGACCATGCAGCCATTAACCCCGCATCTTTCTTGACGGACTGTCGTCACAGCCCCCACCGTGGCCTGTTGACCGCCCTCCATCACTTATTCTAGCATCTGCCGTCATGTTCGGCACACTAAGATAAGTACATGTTTATCTTTCTGTTGGTATGCAGTAGTTTAAATTTCAATTGATACAAATATGGTTTCTTTTCAAGAGATTTTTACAAAATCTACGGCCTTCTAAATTAATGATTTTGTACAGTGCATCTTTCTGATTTGGGTTCTTCTACGGACCCCATAATTCTTCTTTGACCAAAAAAATTTTTTATAATCGACCATTTTCAACTACGAGATCGAGGTACAAAATATAAAACTTTTTTTATCTTGGGCATTGCATTCCTGAAGTTTGCTATACGGCACATGCGGTAAGCTCATTGTGTGGCCTCTTGGGCATCGTGTTCCTAAAGTCCACTACGCGGCATCTCTGGTCATCAGCCCATCACGCGGCATATCTGATCATCGGCCCACCATGCGGCTTGTATGCCCGCTACAATGCGACTCTTCAGGCATCACATCCCTAAGGCCCACCATGCAGCATACCATAAGCCTACTATACAACACATCAGGCATCGCGCCCCTAAAGCCCGTCACATGGCACCTCCCATAGGCGCATACATCAAATATTGGGAGATATCTTCAAAAAATATATATATCATATATATTCCTACAAGCTTTACATGCTCAAGACTTAAAAATCATTGGAATTTGAATGCTTTAAATTCCTTATGCTACCTCAATTGCAAGATATTATTATTTTGGATCGTTTCTGTCTCGTCCTTTGTGTATTATTGCAGTACGTTTAGGCCGATCTAAGTTATAGCTCGGGCGTGCCATCTGGCAGTAAGGCCCTATTACATCAAGCTCGGGCGTGCCATCTGGCAGTAAGGCCCTATTACATCGAGCTCGGGCATGCAATCTCGCAGTAAGGCCTTATTACATCAGCTCGGGCGTGCCATCTGGCAGTAAGGCCCTATTACATCAAGCTCGGGCGTGCAATCTTTCAGTAAGGCCTTATTACATCGATATCGGGCATGCAATCTCGCAGTAAGCCCCGATTACGACAGCTTGGGCATGCAATCTTGCAGTAAGCCCCTATTATATCGAGCTCGGGCGTGCAATCTCGCAGTAAGGCCCATTATATCGAGCTCGGGCATGCAATCTCGCAGTAAGCCCCGATTACGACAGCTTGGGCATGCAATCTCGCAGTAAGCCCCTATTTATAAGCTCGGGCGTGCAATCTTGCAGTAAGGCCTTATTACATCGAGCTCGGGCATGCAATCTAGCAGTAAGGCCATATTATGATAGGTCGGGCATGCAATCTTGCAGTGAGGCCCTATTACATCAAGCTCGGGCGTGCCATCTGGCAGTAAGGCCCTATTCAGAAGCCCAAGGCGTTGTCAATAAGCCCTTGGCACATCAGGAGCACGAGCTCAGCCCTGGTCACGCCAGGAGCATGGGTGTGCAACCTGCCTCAGGAGCACGAGCTCAGCCCTGGTCACGCCAGGAGCATGGGTGTGCAACCTTCCTCAGGAGCTCGTGCTCTCAGCCCTGGTCACGCCAGGAGCATGGGTGTGCAACCTGCCTCAGGAGCACGAGCTCAGCCCTGGTCACGCCAGGGGCATGGGTGTGCAACCTGCCTCAGGAGCACGAGCTCAGCCCTGGTCACGCCAGGAGCATGGGTGTGCAACCTACCTAAGGAGCACGAGCTCAGCCCTGGTCACGCCAGGAGCATGGGTGTGCAACCTATCTCTGGAGCACGGTTTAGACGAGCACATTTTTGCTCCTATTTGTTATCTTTGGAGCTCAGTTCAGATCAGACGAGCACATTTTTGCTCCTATTTGTTATCTTTGGAGTTCGGTTCAGACGAGCATTCTTCGCTCCTATTTGTTATCTCTGGAGCTCAGTTCAGATCAGAAGAGCACATTTTTGCTCCTATTTATTATCTCTGGAGCACGGTTCAGGCGAGCATTCTTCGCTCATATTTATTATCTATGGAGCTCAGTTCAGAGCAAGCGAGCAGACTTTGCCCCTATTTATTATCTTTGGAGCTCGGTTCAGGCGAGCATTCTTCGCTCCTATTTGTTATCTCTGGAGCTCAGGCGAGCACACTTCGCCCCTCTTTATTATCTCTGGAGCTCAAATCAGGCGAGCATTCTTCGCTCCTATTTGTTATCTCTGGAGCTCGGTTCATATCAGGTGAGCACACCTCACCCATTTATTATATCTGGAGCTTAGTTTGGATCAGGCGAACATCATTTGCTCCACATACCTATTACCTCTGGAGCTTAGTTTAGTCGAGCATCATTTGCATATATTTATCCGATATAGCTCAAATCAGCTCAGATGAGCTTTATTTGCTCCGTATTACCTCTGGTGCCCGATCGGGCTTATCTGCTCAGCTCAGGACTCTACTGATGCTGGAAATCAAACAAGTTTCATTGGCATCGTATATTTTTCATCGCTGGGACTTGAGATTTCTATTAATTATGGAGCTTGGGACGCTTAATATTCATAAAGCCAATGTTATTAGCACCGCATGTTTATTCATCACGGAGCTCGACTATATCTCATATTCCCGTAGAAGTAAACAGCAGGGGCACTAGGAACAGGTCGGTTAAACATTTAACGAACTTCTGGTCTTCGACGTCAGTCCGACTAGGAGGGGGGACTTGTGATACCCCTCTATGGAGGATCGATCTACCTAACGGGTTTTAACCGACCCAATCTAATTTAGCAAGGAGTTGTAGGGTTTTGGAAGACATCTATATTGTCGGGATAAACATGGATCTAGTTGCCATACACAATACTATTTCATATTGATTATAACTCTTATCCCAGATTGACTAGAACTCTACAATTAGAGATTGACTAGAACTCTTATTCTATATTGATTGAGACTCTATCTCTACATCTATAAATAGAGGGCGCATACCCCTCATTCAGGTACATTTAATTACGCAATACTTACACGTTATTCCTACAATTTCAATACGTTTTCTATTGAAACATATACTGACTTGAGCGTCGGAGTGTCTTCGCCTACGGGCGGAGTCATCTTATCCTTTTTCTTTGATATACATATATATTTTGGAGCGATTCGATTCAGTTTATAGAAGATAAATCGTTTGTTGCATCATGGCACGACATTTATTAAAGATCACACTTTTTGATATATAAAATAGTACAACTATGTTCCCTGTTATTTGACATAAAAATATATTGTATGAGACATAGATGTTATTGTTCAAACTAGAGGGGCAAAACCGATAATCATTAAAACTAGAGGGGGTCTATATAAAGTTCACCCATAATAATAATGTCCCGAGCTCGAATTTTCAATAATTTAATTTATTTTTTACTAAATATTGAATTCATAATAAAAATTGAACTCGTATGTCATCACCCAGCATTCCATCAAAATATCGGAGACTCGTCTAACATGGCTAGGAGTAGTGCTGTCAAAACGGGCCAGCCCGACCCAAACGGGCTGGCCCGCCCAACCCGCGGCCCAAACGGGCCCAACCCGTTTGGGCCCGCCTCCAGGCGGGTTGGGAAAACCCCAACCCAACCCGACCCGAAGCGGGCCGCGGGTTGGGGTGGGCTGGCCCGCCGAAATATTTTTTTTAATTTTTAATTTTTTTTTTTAAATTGAATTTTTTTAAAATTTTTTTTTTTAAAAGAAAGTTAAAAAAAATATTTCCAACTAAACTTGCCGAACCAGAAAATGATGCTAGAAGAATACTGAAACTTGTTTTATGTTTTATCTAGATATTAACACTGCTACTAAAAGAACTTGATTAGTGAATTAATATTTTACTCAATTTTGAAATACTTGTTGCAACTTTAAAACAAGACCAAGTGAAAAATATAAAGTAGATCGAATGCTTCAATGTGATATTGAGTATTTATCTATGAATTGAGCATAAAAAAAGAAATAATTTTTTTTTTTAAAAAAAAAAAAATAGGGCCAACCCGCGGGCCAGCCCGCCAACCCGCGGGTTGGCCCGCCAAAACCCGCGGCCCGTTTGGGCCAGCCCATATAGGCCCGCCTGCTGGCGGGCCTTAAAAATGCTGGCCCAACCCGCCTATTTGGCGGGTTGGGTTGGGCCAGGCCCGCGGGCCTGGCCCATTTTGACAGTTCTAGCTAGAATGAGGGCCTGGCCCATTTTGACAGTTCTAGCTAGGAGCCTCATTCTTATCCGATGATCACCTCAAATATGATAACTGCCAAATCTTGGTGTGATTTGATATCACCGCCTCAATACGTTTCGAATTACTAATTCCAACATGTAACCAATATTATTATAAGAACCGAAAAGGTACATTAAAATGTTCATGTAGTTTGGGTCATCCCCGGTTCACTCCTTAAGGTTTTCAGTGACTCGGTTAGTCCCTAAAGTTTTAAAAAAATTCTCAATTCAGTCCCCGACGTTAAGTCGGTCCGTAAGAGTCAAATGGAGAGGACTAAATCGGAGATATTTGTAAAATTTTAGAGACTGAATTAGGAATAAACCAGGTCCCGATTTAGTCACTGAAATTTTAAAAATATTCTCGAATCAGTCCACTCTTTTTGTTTCTCACGGTCGACTTAATGCCAGGGACTGAACCGGGAATTTAAAAAAAAATTAGGAACTAAATCGGGTCAATAAAAACTTTAGAAACTGAGTCGAGAATATTCTCAAATTATAGTGATGTGTTATTTTCAAAGGAGACATTAGGTTTCATTTATTGCAAACGGGTCGGCCATTAAAATCACATAAAATAAGCGCGTATACAAATGATCCAATTGACTTTTGTTATGAAATAAAAGCTTGGGATAAGTTGTTTATACTATTTACTCAAAATATATAAGATAGGATGTCTATATATTCAATCCTTTTAGTCGTATATTCAGTAAGTGGTTGGACCCCCGCTTTTAATGGTTTAGCTTCTCTCCTGGGAAGAATGACTTCTCTTTCTTTCGAAAACTGTAGTGTTGCTAGATTCTTGGTGATACACATCACGTTACATTCAACTGAAGATAGGTGTTTTTTTAGTACAAATATTTTAACGAAGAAGAAATATTCTTATAACGGAAAAAAGATATCAAAGTTTTTATATCTATCTCATTGAAGAGCGGTGGTTAACGGATTGATCCGGTACGGTCCGATTCGGGTTCGGAACCGGCCGGTTCCGGACCCGATAATTTCGGAACCTGTCCGATCCGTTAAGGAACCGGATCGGAGCCGGTTCCGGTCCGAAGAGGGGATGAAGAATTGAAAGTAACACAAGAATGAGAGGGAAAAAAAGAGTAGAGAGCTCACAGTAATACTAAACATCACAGTTTCTCTTTAATGTTCAACTCAAGTGTTATCAGGCTAGCTAGAGTTCTTCTCAAGTACACATCTTAAACAACAAATAATTATATTTTCAAATATGATTTTAAAGCAGCAATTTTGCAGTGTAGCTAAGACCGGCAGGTCCGAATTGGGAAGACTTGAGTGTGAGAATGCAATTAATTAGTGCATCCCCGAACCTACCACTATCACTACTTGCGAAATCACCGCAACTGCCATCCCCAGCTTACTAATAAATGGGACTACTTTCTCTCCCTCTTTACATAAACAAATTCAAATATGAAATTCACATTCTTCATATTTTTCTTGCTCGTTTCTGCCACCATCTCCCTCGCCATCCGCCCCGCTGCCAAGAAAGGCGGCGAAAGTGATGACAATGGTATGGGAGGCATCTTTGGCCCGGGAGGCGGGTTCAACATACCAGGGTTCCCGCCCGGCTTTGGCAGCGGAGGTTTTGGTGGGTATGGATCGGGGTTCGGAGGACCCAAGGGAGGCTACGCAAAAGGTGGCGTGATAAGGCCCACTGTTGTGTGTAAAGACAAAGGGCCGTGTAACAAGAAGAAGTTGACATGTCCGGCCAAGTGTTTCACCTCGTACAGCCACGCCGGGAAGGGATACGGCGGTGGAGGAGGGGGCGGTGGCTGCACTATTGATTGTAAGGATAAATGTGTTGCTTATTGCTGAGGAGATGATCAGCTAATAAACGGGGTGTTTTCTGTATCGTATGTACTCCTATCTATATATAATAAATATATAGTATGTGAACTGTGATTCCACTGTGATAATGTTGCTTTGTCTGTGTTTTCTGAATCAACATTCAGATTTTACAGTATGCTTATATGGTAATGGATTGATTCACAATCTGTGTTGTAGCTTCGTTTTGCTTTTTGGTTTTTTCAAGTTCTGAGGAGAAAACGAGGATCCAAGTTATAGTGGGTAGATCTAACTGGCAAGAAGGTGGATGTGGGCTAAATTTTAGCCAACGGCGGGACTCAAACTCGAGTCTCTTATGTGGTGGTTTAAGGTGGCGGCATAGTTGTATTTCATCATAAAAGTCGACCATAATTATACGTGAAAAATTGAAATTTACCTACGATTTTGTAGTTTATTAAAATATCAAATTATAGAAAAATAAATTAGTAAAAATTGAGAAATCACATCGTAGTAAAAATACAATCTTATGAATATAATACTTATCATTTATAATAATAATAATTATTATTATTATTATCATGGATAAACAGTACCTTGACGTTCATCAAGAGAAGATATCATAAGTTCGAGACTATTAAATATATTTCATTTTAAATCAATAAATATAGAAAATTCTCAAAGAAAAATAATTTAATACAAACATATATGAGATTTTACATTTGCGACTCGGCCTAGCGAAAAAATATATATCAATGGGTGTAAAATGAACCCTCAAGAAAAAGGTACGCAACGCTTTGGGAATAAGGACGTTACTTATTGCGCCTACGCTCAAGTCTCGGGGTCGAAGGATAAGGGTCGACCCAGTTTTCGTCTTCCCTAGTAGCTTCTTCCCATCGCTCCTTAAATTTTTGTAGTTCTTGCGTTGATTGCCTACGAATCTGCACAGTTCAATTCAATGTTTGATATTAATATTAATAATAATACTAAATAAAGCTAAAAGAATTGTTAGCTACATGCTTGCACATTATCTTCGACAAATTATGTGATCCATGAACTGTTTAAATTATTGACGTGTGAGATTGTATACATTCAGTATGACTAATGATATCGAACGAAGTATAGAAGAACATTTAAAATTATTACAATTCCTAAACGCCTAACCTCTAATCTCATGTCGATCCCGTGCCGCCTCTAGACAAAGAAAAATAGAACAGGACAGAAAGTTCAGAATCAGTGAAATTTCTACTGTTGTACACTAACCAAGGAAATGAGAAGATAAATTACAAGAAACGATGTAGGATATGGAAGCTATACCTTCGAGCTTTCTTCAGGATTCGAAACCTGGGTGGACATCAAGAATTGTAAAAGTCAATTTTCATGGCTATAACCAAGACTTTCAAGGATTAATACAACATTAGCAAACGAGTTTATGACAAGGATTGCGGTAGTTTGAGGGGAAAAAACCCAGTTGATCACCTTTGTTGCAGATTGACCACCCAATGTTTGTATGCTTTGATGAACTACATATTCACTATCAACTATTCCCACGTTTCTTGTGCGATCTCCCTACGGTTCCCAGTTTATACAAAATAGCACAGTTAAACTCGATCAAGGAGCAAACTTGTGAAGGGTGAAATAAATAAAATTATAGTAGCGTGTACACAAAAACCAACCAAAAGGTCCTTTTCAAAGTAGTTTTTACCTGTGCACAATATCCGAGTTTCATGTCCATTCCCCATCCATGAACAAGATCATTCTGACAACATAAAATACTCGGTAAGAAATGGCACAAAAGAATCGAGGTATTGTAGATTAGGATGGAAACTATATAAAATAGAGTCGGCATGTTTTCATGGTATTTGGATTATGGAGAAGAAAAAAAATTTAATATTAAATTTATGTATCTTTGCTCATAAATATTTATTCTACTTTTCAAATTCAATACAATATCATCCTCTTAAAATTATATTATTAATTCACATACTTTATTATATATTTTGAGAAAGTTTATTTAAAATCAATTACCCAGTATGAAAGGAATTTTTTCCGATAAAAACAGCAAAATCACCTGTATCAAATGCCAGGCACAATGCCAAGCCAATCTTGAGAACACAGGAGCCATTCCTTCCACAAACCTGCAAATTTAAATTGAGCAAAATGCTTCACTAAAAATGGGGAAAAAACATACATGATACAACTTGCTCGTGTTGCAGACCGCCCAGGATGAATTTTTTTTTTATCAGTTGTTTTATTTTGTCACATACTTTTTTTTTAATATTATCATTAAAGCAAGTTAAAATGTTTTTGAAAAAGTTGTAAACCAAATGCAGCCTCAAGTAGATCTAGTGTCGTATAAAAAAACAAGTAATTTGTAAGGAACAAGGTAAACCAAAAAGAAAATAGAAACTACTAGGAAGAAGTCGGATACAAGTAAATAAATTGTGCGCACTACGAGCAATACGGCCCAAAGGTCAACAACAAAAATGAGATATGACACGATGAAACAAGTTTCTTGAGAAACAACTTATCGGGATAATGAAGACAGTCATAGACACCAATTTTCAGAGTGATGATAGCTTACCCAGTGCATGGTGGCCCCTCGCTTTCTTCTGAACAGTTGATACTACCTCTGACATCATATACTCTTCTGCTCAAATTAGAGTAAAAAAACCTCATAATGGAACCGATAAGCCAAATCATGCAAAGTCCACACACGACTAACCTGTGAAATTTGTTCACTCTATTTCTTACAGTAATCCTGTGATGTATACCAGTAGAGTTTGGGTCCAAAGCTGGCTGGGATATCTCAAGCCCTTCTGATTTTACAATTTCCAGATACCTGACAAGAGAGAAGTAAATCAACTAAAAAAAGATTCTAAGGACAGAGAAAAACAAAAGCTACTACATTCTACAAAGAAGTAAGCAGAAGTTTCTGAATCACAAATAACGACTGGTTAATTTCAATGAGTGAGGAAAAGAGGTTTATCAAAACTGAGATGATGAAGTGCTCCGGCTCCGCCGAGATTCATACAGCCTGCAAATTTACCTTCCAGGATGGAAACTATCCACCCCTAAATCCTCATCCCAGAGGAATAAGTAATCATAGATACAAACAATAGCAGGATGTAGAAAACGTTTTGCAAACCACCTGAAAATGGTAAAGAAACAGTTGATGAAATGCCGCATCATGTTGTAATCAAGGTCAGCACCATAAACCAAACACTTGCATCAAGTAAGGAAATAAGAATGCTCATAGAAAAGCTTGATATAATATCTATATGCATCAAACTCAAGAACTGAATGCAATTCTCCATCTCCAGCAACTCAAGTTCTGGGACAGCAGGAGGGAGAAGACAATGAAATCTAGTACACGTAAGGGAGTCAATGACAAAGGTCGAAACTCATAGCCGATTAGCTGTGTAATCAGTTATTTATACTAGGAGCTGAATAGCAGCTGCTAGTCACAACAAAAAGGGATTTTCACCAGGAGAAATCTTCACTTAGAACCACTCTCTCTGGGAACAGAGATAAACTAGATAGAATTTGTCACCTTTGTCGTATGTAGATAGAATTCCTTAGCGATTGATAGATGGTCGAGTCACATTTTACATACTTAAAAGACGTAAAAAGTTCAATTTGCACAGTAAACAGACAAGAAAATAGGCAATGAATATATACACACATGTATACTTATATGTATATATTACCATTTTGTCTGGTTGTGTGCAACTATATGTATGGCTTCGCTACTCCACTCCAAGTCCCACCATCCATCCAAGTTACCATCATAGTGGAACAAAATAATTGTAAAATTTTCTGAAAGAAACTGAACCCAGAAAAATTAAGTAACGCATGAGGACAACTAACATAGACTATATAGTAATATAGCATTAAAAAATTCTTTTTTTTCTAAAGAATGATAGACTGATGCACCTTTCGAACAATTGTATCAACATTCTCCTTCTGTTTAATCCCAACGGGCATTGCCAGTAAATTTTTAGAGCTCCAAAGATTGACCTGAAGATTCAGAAAAATGTGTAGGTGGAGTTGATTATTGATTTCAGAACCATCATAATTCATCAAACTGCAGCGAGTGTTTGGGAAAAGTCACACGACTTGATAAACAAATAAATCATTCCATCATTCCACCAAAACTTGATTATTAACAAATGAGATCCATTACAGATACGAAATTGGCAAGCCCATGTCAATTCAATTTTACAGTTTACCTTTGACTTGGAACTGCTTGTCATCCATAGTGGCTTTAATTCCAGGTCAGACCTGTCTTCGATGATACCTCGAGGTAAACTATTCAAACCTGAAATAGCTGAACCTGAGTCCTGTAATGATTCATCAATGGTATTGGCAATTGCAATGAGTAAAAGTCCTTTCAGTGTAATAATTACCCATGCCAGTATACAAACTAAAATTTATATAAAGGATTAAGAAGTGGTTAAAAAGAGACTTAGTAAGACAATCACCTTTGATGTGTAAAAATTATGCAATTTTGACGCCATCTAACAAAAGTGAAAGGAAGGTAATTAGGTGGTTGTCATTTGTCAAGTCAACTCTGTTGAACAAACTTAGGATATTATAAGAACTTTCAATTACAACAAGTGTCCTACAAATATCATTTCACATATCCATCCACATTCATATAAAAAATAAACAATTTCTTAGTAAAATTATCAGTTAACATACCTCTATCTGTTGATACTGATAATTTGTGGTCCTATATATAATGAACAACGTTAATATGCACATAACTACCATAAATGGCAGCTGTTTCATCTTTGCTCCACATGCTCCCTGAAATGCCATTCACAAATAATCAAGATAGACATTGTTAGAGAGAATCGTGGATATAATTCATATTTAATTTCATAACAATGTTGATTATTTCTTCCAGATTTTTTGTATTTTACAAACTGCATTCCTTTATTTTCTCATGTACTTCATGTATATATATGGCACCAAGCCATGATAAATATAATGAAATTATTCACCATAAATCTCTATAGATATCACTCCTACTTAAATCATTAGAAGAGTTTTAGGCAACCTACACGGTCAAATAAGAAGTGCTGTTTCTTCAACAGCCATCTCGATGATCTGGATGCCTTCATAGGCAACTATGGATTTTGATATTTTATCATCACAATCTGCAATTAAAGCATGTATATCAAGTGTTATAATTGATTAAAATCTGACTGACATCTAAATAACACATGCTCTAACAAGATGACGCATGATTAATTGCTACAGCGAAATCGTAGCAAAATTTTAACAATTAAAAATAGACATGAAAAGAGGCCGTTACAAAATTTGACAATTGGTCACCTTCCCTATTTTCCTATGACCCAAAAGAAGCACTTTCTTGATCAGCATTCAAAACTTAAGAGCAAATGGAAGTTGAATGGTGACATCCAGGCACTGTGAGGTGCTCAATATGGCATTTTCCTTGTACGCATGATAGTCCATGTGGACTAAAGGGGGTAAAATATATGTAAAAAATGTCACAATACATCCGCATAGAAGTGTCAAGCCAATGAATTGGCAAGTAACTTTGTCATTCCACCCCTTAGAGAAAGTAACAAAGGATAAATAAAGAAAGGTTTAAAAATGCAAGTTAATTTTTTTTCCCTGTCGACACCGAGTTCATTTCATTCAAGATGTAAATTTTCAGATCGAACAAAAAATTGAATTGAGTAACAATACAGAACAGCCCGACCAGAATCAGATTTTCAATTTCTTTGACACAACTCAACAAACGACACGCTTGCCGACATGAACGTAGGAACAAACAAGTAGAAAAAAAAAACACACTTTTTGTCCACGCAATTTAGCTCCAAGTCAGAAATTACAGTTCCTTCCCTTCAGTGACGCTTGATATGATTAAACAACTAAAATTTACCAGCATAAGGAAATCAACATTAATATAAAAACAAAGCAATTAGATCACCTTCAAAAACAAAAATACTGTTGTTTTTTTTAAGTAAACACCGAAACCATTTAATAGAGCAACGACAAACAAACAATGAAATGATCTTTGACGCTTTGAATGAAAATAAAAGCACTTCCTCAAAAACAAGAAAAACTTCAAAGTTCTACCGACTCCGGAACACAGAAACAAAAAATCTAAAAGAAACAAAAATAAGAAAGAAAACGATAATGAAACATTCCAGAAGTGTCAAGAACGTCCCAAAACAACACATACCTTGAAACTCCAATTCGATCAAACCGACGCAAACGCGATTAAAATTACAGCAGAAATCAAGCTCCAGAAATCTCTTACCAACGGTTTCACCTCTCCGTATTATACAAAACTACGAAAAAAATACACATAGAAGTGTGTATGAGTGTCTGATTGTGTGAAAAAGGTAGGAGGAATTGAGAGAGAAGAGAAATTGTAGGAAGCAAAAGCGTATACCGCGGAAAAGAGTGCGAAAAATGGAAGAGGGATGTTTGCCTTGGCCACATTCTTCAATCAATTTTGCTATTAAATATATTTCTATTAATTACTAATCATTATTTGTTATAATATATGGTTTTAGGTGAAAAAGTATATTATATTAATACTTTTTTGAAAAAACACTAAATTTTATATACGTAAATTCTTATTAAAAATAATTAGAAAACCAAATAAAAAATCAAGTGTGGGAATGTGATTTTTAGATATATTTTAATTTTGAGGGTGAGGATATGAGTCTCGCGTTCGAGACTCCACCTTTATTAGAAAAGCAGAAATCACCGACTCTTATTTGATAAAATGTCATTTTCAATTAAACAGAAAACATGTAATGAAATGTAATCAAGGTTTGCAAGCTTTTGTTATGTTAATTTTTTTAATCGATATTATAAATTAAATATTATGTGTGAAAATTTAAATATTTTTCATAGATATATGGGTTGAGCGTTGTTATTGAATATATTTATATAATTAGATTATGTACGTGTTGGTTTCAGTCATTATACACATCAAATTTTTTCTTTGTTATAATTTTATAATATTTTGGTAATTTACTAATGAAATAAAACTTATATTATATTATTAAGATTATTATTATTCTTTCGCGCATGGAATGGGGTATGAGGACATTTTGTTTGCTTTCAGACATAAAGATAGCTCTATAAAAAATGGCTACGAATTCATTTATGGATCCCTTTTGAATGGGGACCAGATTTATTGTGATATAATTTCAAATTTCTAGATGATAAATATAATTAAAAATGTACAAGCAGAATCTTAATTTTGTTAAGTTACATATCTACACAATTGTCTGATGTGAATCGCTTCCCGCATGGACCTTTTAGTGTGTCTCATCATAGCTATGTTTGTGTCATTGTCTAAGCTTGGCAATTGTCTTTATTGCTGGTTTGGTTTGTTTCCTTGTGTCGGATATTTGTATTATAAAAAGTACATATCTACGCTATAATGTGGGAGAAGCTAGAGAGGGAAGTGTGAGGTTTCAAGTTCAGGTTCGAAACCTCTCGACTCTGGCAAGAGAGCAGTGCCACTTGAGATAAATACCCTGGGCAGAATCTTAATATTTGTTTCAAGGAACGGATTGTATCCATTTTCGTGTAGCCAATATTATACTCTCTTTGATTTATTTAATCAAGTTGCACACTGAGCAAACTGTGAGTAAGTCAAGCTGTATCTTGGCCCAAAGGTAACGCTTATGCATGGGCCTCAAGCCCGATACTTAATATCCAACACTTAAATTTGGCCTGAATAGCGATAACAATCACAATTCAATCGGTTGCGGGACCTTCATAGGGGTGTAAATGAATCAAACATGTTCACGGATTTTTCGAGCCGACTCGAAAAATATTTGATTCATATTCGAAATTCTCGAATTCGAACCGAACTCGAACATGTTCGAATTTTTTTCGAGCCGAACTCAAGCCCAAATTACTTTGTTCGATTTGCGAATTTTAATATTTTATTAATATAATACAATTATATATTAAATATAAATATATTTCGAACATTTTGGGTATTTATTTACGAGCAATAGTTCGAATAGCTCACGGACATGTTCGAATATTTTCGAGCCGAACTAGAGCCAAATTTTTAAAACTATTCAAACTTTAAATCGAATTCGATCTTGTATATGACTATTTTGAGCCGAATTCAAACCTTAAAATTTTCTATATATTCGGTTTTAATCCGATTCGTTTAGACCCCTTAGTCTTCAAACCATAATCGTTTATAATTATCAATAAAATCTAAGCGATTTTTCTTCAGAATCGGGTAAAATGTCCCACAAAATGCTTGGTTTAATTTATTTTACACAATTATACGTTTCTATGGTTTATAGGTTGTTGTAGAAATTAAAATTTAATTTAAAACTAATTTGGTAAAAGTATATTTCTTATTTTTCCAATCATATAAGGTTATTTAAAAGTCATTACCAAATATATTTTTTTAGAATTAAATAAAACTACAAACATCTTGTAATAAAACTTATAAGCCAAGTAAAAGAAACTGTTACTTACTCAAAGCTCAAGTTTAGCTTGTAATAAATAATATACGGGATAAGAAACTTAAGGGGGTGAGGTGAATAGTAGTTGCAAGAATGTGAATATGGTTGTGAAAATTTATGCAAGAATAAGAACACTTGTCTCTGTTAGCCACCTTTAGCTATTATATAGTATGTTTCTGTTATAAAAAAAACACTGTCTACGTGCATTTGATTTTATATTTTTTTCTTAATGGTCGGAAATTAATCTTTATTTTTACCCAAGTATTTATTTAAATATTCTTGGGGTTTTCTTATTGACGTTGTGATATACATGTTATTTTAAATATATACTTCCATTTTTGAATTAAAATCATAAAGTGAAGAACCATTTGCCATTTACAGAGCTACCCGTATGTGTGGATTCTTCTCCGGTACAACTTTGGAGCTTTGATCGTATTCTTTGGTAATGTTGTTGGATACTATGACGGGTCTTGTTTTTCCACCTGATTGGGTCGGCAAGGGATGTACCGTCCGGAAACGTCCTCAGATTGGCTATGGTGGGTGCGAACTTTCTAGGACTCTTGGCACTGTTTTTCTGGAACTTCGTAGTTGCTGGTTGCTGACGGTGGTGGTTGCGCGGCAATTCCGCCGCCCGTCAACCTTTTGGTGGAATGCTCGGTCTTTGGGAGACTACCGAGCATTCCGTTGCCCACGAATCTGGTTTCTTGAGCTTTCTCCCCTGTTAATTATACTATATCAAGTCTACATTTATTGTCTGTTTTTCCGTATTTTATTTTGGTGTCATATCTTTGGCTTTCATGCCTTTTTGTTTCAAACTTACCTCATTTGGCTTTTCATGGTTTCAGCTCTAGTTTGTGCGCTTTGGGTGAACACCAATTTTGGCCTTTTGGCGGTGATTCTCTTGAATACCACTGTTGCTGTTCGTTATTTAGATATACTCTCTGGGCCTTTTGGTGGTGGCTTAGTGTGTTCGTGCTTTTACTATTGTTGGAGTTTAGACGGGTTCTGACTACCTGATTACTGGGTTTTGTGCCCTCTACAGAGCTTTTCTTTGGTCGGTTAATGATGACTGCGAATTTCGGATATGAGAGCTTGTTTTGTACCTGTCAAGAGTTTGTGTCTCTCGCTTATCCTCTTGTGTACCTTCTGACATCATGAAATACATATTTTTTTCTTCGACGTTATGGATGGTCCCTGACTTCTATTGACTTTACGCATATGTTGCTTTGGCACTACAATAAGGGGCCTTTTACTATTATTTTTCTGGTGTTTATATTGATAATGCTTGCCACTTATATCTCTCGTCAATTTATATTTTATTGCATTTTGGTTTTTGGCTTTAACCAACTCCTTTATAAATGTTGTCAATTGTTGCTAATATAAATTTTGATTATGCTTAAAAAAAATTATTAATGAGTTGATTTCCAACAATCTAAATTGCAATATTAGAACGTTTTTCGATCGAAAAAATGAGTATCTTTTAGTGCGATTGCGTGACTTGGATCACAGAGGATTGCTTATTATTTCGCCCAATCTGCCACAACTTTCCACTTTCCACATGGGAAAATAATACCGTGTAGCAGAAGGTCCGTGATTTGATGTGATTTACACTGCAGTACTTTGGCCATACGTCGGGAAAATTTAATCATAGTTGTGGGTCTTTATCAAGCGATATATATATATATTTTAATCATCTTTATTTACTTGATGTCACGGAACCATTGAGTCTTTGAAATAGTCCAATTGATTGTAAAAGCTTACTCTTTGAAGTAGACTAAGATTCCATTCTCCCACCCTATTTAGTTAGGATTTGTAAAAATAAAAACTAAGATTGAACTCATTTAATGCTTTATACTTGCATCGGAGTTTTTTTTTTTTAAGAAAACATATGAGTTTTATATATATGTCAATTATATTATATATAAATCGAAATTTGTGTAATAAGGCATCAATGACCTGGGTTAGACCCGATTACGGTTCAGAATCGTCGGTTCGACGGTTCAACAAGAATAGATTCTTGTCTCTTTGAATCGTATTATCGATGTATCCCACAGGGGTCGCCTAGAGACAATAGAAAGTCGTAATATATACTTTATTCGATACACACTCTTTTTTTTGGGAAGAGTTTGATTTAGGAGAGTGAACTTAAACATCGACCTTTAACCTTAACCTTCATTGTCGGTTCCGGTTACGATTCATGAACAGCCGGTTATAGTTACAGTTACAGTACTTTTTAAACAAAATTAAAAATATTATTAAAATTTGAACTAAAGTGTAAAATTTGTTTGAATGTGTTTTTATCCATGGATTAAATATAAAATAACGTGAAATAAATTCAAGCCCAGATAATTAAAATGCGTAAGATATATTGTTTGGTTAATATATATAAATTATAACACTATATTTAGATCAACAAGACTCTTATAGCTTAGTGGTTGAAGCTAATTATTCAATTTGGAGGTCATGAGTTCAAATCTACACCATAACATATATTTTAAATTTAAAAATGTAAAAAAAATTAAAATAACCCTTGAACCGCCGGTTAACCGACGGTTCACGGGTTAGTAAAATTATGACACTTAACCAACCCTTCTATAGACGGGCCGGTTACGGATCCGACCCTTCGAACCTTGATCCGGTTAACCGACCCGTTGATCACGGTCCGGTTCCGGCCGGTTCAATGTCGATGATGATCCTTGATCGGGTCTAGCCCGGACAACCAAAGGGGAAAGACCATAAATGTTTTTAAATACAGGTGTATTATATATATTTACTGTTACATTTTGTTACTGTACATAATTGGATTCAGTGGGAAACCAAGCTCCATATCAACTCGGGTAAGGCTCCAATTTTCTTGTCTAGGCGTATATCTCAGGAAACCACAACTTATTATGTTAAAAATTGGGTTGAAAGCAAAAATGTAAGTTGCTCACTTGCTTGATATGTCTGAAATTTATCTGCATACTAGTTCATATCTGTATTAAAAGGTGAAGGTAGCTAAAGTAAAATTGGTCCCGCCTCAACGTCTCTCTGGTGTGTTAAGTTGTTTGAACACAAAGCTTCACTAAGTTGAAAATTTTGTTATCAATCTGAAATTTTGTTTAGCGGGAAAAGAAAATGGGCCACTTCTTTACCTTTTTTAAAATTATTATTACTTTTCTATAATTGACGTCTTCAACATGAAGATGACAAACTCTCCAAGAGGGCAGATATATAACTGCACTGATTCTCATCGTGATATTGTTGAAAGTAGTGAGAGTTATCACGTAGCTACCGAGGGATGCCTTCAACGGTGAGAACAGTGATTGTCTAACGGGCCCTTATGATGTGCACCAAACAGTACCGAATTATAATATGGAAATATCGATGCTACAAAGGGACAGTACCATGAGATATATTTACTATTTATGTGAAATATATAATAGAAATGGTGACAGAGCATTTTGAGAAATTATCGAACTTAGTTCGAATTAATAAAAATGGAAACAGGCTAAAAAATTCGTTAGAAATTGATAGCAATGAACTTCTGTCAATGGCATTCGTATCTGTGGTTGCATATGATGTGGGAAAAAAAACCATTGTGGTAAAAGATTTAAATAACTTTATTTTAATTAAGAGCTATTAACAAAGAAAGTAAAGAAGTAACTGGAATCCAATCATGTTGAGTTGTAGTTGACGAAGGTCGTAATATATATATATATATATATATAATTTAGAAGGAAGTAGAGCCACATGCATGCACACACACTAAGTGTATGCTTTGCAAAAAAATTTGCAAAAAGATTATCAGGTTTTTAGAAAAAAAATTAGATTTTGAGTGTTTTATTTACTTGATTTTGCTGTTGCTTCTCTAAAAATAAACAGAAAAGGCAGAAGCAGATAAGCATGTCATGACATATTTTTGACTGCTTTAAGTTGTTTGGTGCAGTTTTGTAATTAATTGAAGTTTTTAAGCCGTTTATTTTATTTTAATAGCAAATACTAATGTTTTTGCTCAAAAATAAATTTTTCCAACTTTAAGCAAAGGCGTGCTTTGAATAAGTAATTACAAACACAACCTAATTCACTTATATAAACAAAAATTTGGGAATTAGACCAAAAAGAATCATATAGAGTGAAAGTTTCTGCAAAATCAAAAATGTTTTCTATAAAATTGAAGTCATCTAGCTATAAAATTTTCTTACATGGGTATAAAGTTGATGATCATGCTAGCTTCTGCTAAAATCTAACTTTATGGTGTAATGGACAAAATCAAGATATCGATTATTGTATGGATTAATTTTTTTTTATTTTTTATTTCAAAGCAATTATTAAAAACATGGTTATTGCATATTAACTTGTCTTTCAGATATAGTTCACTTACTTCAATAAAACAAAATTCATAATTTTATTTATACATTCAAAACTTCTCTCAATTTTACTGTCAGCATTTTTTGAATTATCATCTTGTATTTAAAATCAATTTAAGGTAAAAACTTTTATTTCTTGAATTTACTGGACGTAAAATGTTGTAAAGTGTAATCTTTCCTAATTTTTTAGTTATACATCATCCATTTTTTAATCATGGTAAAAGTAAACTTGCAGAACTTATTATTATATTAAATAAATAACAAACAATAATAGATGGATTGCATCAACTAATTTTATTTTAAATTTTTTTTAAATATATTAATTTACTAAAACTTTTATACTTTCTAGACATGAGAATAGATTTTTTAGTTTTTGGTATATTTTTCTCTACTACTAGTAAATTACATATATGCATCATTTTTAAAAACATCTTTCAATTAAATCTCACAAAAAATCTTATTTCCAATTAAATTCACATTCTACAAAATTTCTTTCAAATAAGTCTATGTTATTAAACCCTAATCTAATTAGTCAATTTTCATGACTAAAATATCCCTGCATGTATTTTAGTTTTCTTAGTGGCTAATTTATGTTTCTTTTCTTCGTTGCCATTGTCATCAGAATCATTGAACAAATCATATAACTTTTTGGGTCTGTAATTGGATAAATCATAAGATATAGGAATCGAGAATTCATTTCTCACATCTTGAAAATCCGGAACACGGTGAATCATCATCTCTACCACTCAATTCGTTTATTCAAAATTACCCGCAGACCCTATTCAATTATACGGAGGAGACGATTCAAGAAAAATTATGGATCCGAACGTATGTTCGAGGTGCAACTCATACATATGGTACTTCCAGAAATTGGAAGAACTAAATCAAAGATATCTGGTTGAAGCTAAACACTTCAACCATAAATGAAATATTCTACTGGAAATTGGGCATAGCCCTGCTAGCATATACCGATATCAAGAATAGGAGAAGGTAGCGACAATTCGAGATAATCGAGACCCATGAGAGAGATCATCCTGAGCATAACCATGTGATTCTAGATCCCAACCGCTTAACCGGATCCGGACTAGACGAATAGAATGTGTGAACCTACCTTTCGAGAAATCGAGTCAGATACATCTGTTGCGCCTTAAAACGCTACAACTCTATTTCCTCTATTTTAAATAAAATTATCGTTTTTGTTTTGATGATTACAAAACCTATACATTTTGTACTAATGGTTTTTATTGAGTATGCAGCTTAAATTATGATCAAATTTGAAGATTGTAATAGATTTGAAATGCCAAAGAAATTGTCTTTTGGAAGACACGGATCGCCCCAGGCGATGGGTGCCATCGCCCCAGGCGATGGGTGCCAGGCGAGGATCGCCACGCACATCGACAGAGGCGATGGCTAGGCGAGCATGCGGGACAGATCGCCCCAGGCGATGGTGACCAACGCCTGAGGCGATGGCAGCCACAGGGACTTCGCCCCAGCACATCGACTGAAGCGACGCCGAGCTTGGCGCGGGCATGCGCGCAGGGGAGTTCGCCCGAGGCGATGGCATGAACGCCTGAGGCGATGGTCTGGAACGCCTGAGGCGATGTCGAGTTCGTTTGAGGCGATGCAAATTTTGGACATGCTGAAGCTACGGCCTTAATTTTTGCTCTTGATCGCCTGAGGCGATCCACCGATCGCCTGAGGCGATCTGAGGATTTTTGACCGTTGGAACGCGGCGATAGGTGATCGCCCGAGGCGATGTCCGAGGCGATCGAGGAGTGATTCAAGCCTTACTTGAAGCAACGGCTAGTAGGAGCCTAGGGGGCCTTCTACACTATAAATATGGGTGTTTTGGATCATTTTGAAGTCAAGAAACAAGAGTATAAATTACAAGAAAGTTGTGTGCAATCAAAATCATTCTAGCATTGCAAACTTCATACATTTATATTGTATTGGAGTTTGTAATTTACTTCTTGTGTGTGATCTTTTGATTCTTGTTGTTGGTACACCGTGAAGGTGTGATTTGATTATTGTAAAGGTCCTCCAACACCGACGCAAGTTGGAAAATTGTATAAGTCGCCAATAAGTGAAGTTGGTGCAAGATTGTGGCTATCCTTGGAGCCCTTAAGGCCAAGAAGAAGTTGTTCTAGTGGATCCTCGGTTGGACGTTTTCTAGCCGGGAAGAGGAGACGTAGGCGATTCATCGCCGAACTTCTATAACAAATTCTTGTCTCATTTTATTGCTTTATTTCCATTAAGCATTTATTTATTTTGTTCTTTCTATTTATCGATTGACTAAAGGCTTCCGCAAGCGCAAAATTATTTTATTTTTACAAACTCATTTTAAAAGGCTAAAGTAGCCAAGGAACCTCATTCACCCCCCCTCTTAGGTTCCAACAAGTGGTATCAGAGCCATTTGATTTTTGTTTTTAAATCAAATCTTTTTTATGGCTAATCTAGCAAATGAGTTTGCTCAAGGTCAATCGACGAATCGCCCTCCGCTTTTCACGGGAGATAACTACGGTTATTGGAAAAATAGAATTTCTCTATATATCCAATCCGTAGATTATGATCTATGGAAAATCATAGTGAAAGGTCCACATATTCCTTTAAAGGAAGTTGGGGGAATTAGTGTTCCCAAAGAAATGGACGATTTCACTAGAGCGGATATGATATTAATTTCACAAAATGCTAAAGCGATTAACATTTTGCATTGTGCCTTAGATATGAAGGAGTACAACCGGATCTCGATGTGCTCAACCGCAAAGGAAATTTGGGACAAATTACAAATTTGTCATGAGGGCACTAATCAAGTGAAGGAGACCAAGATTGATCTATTGCAACTCAAGTATGAAACTTTTGAGATGGAGTCCGGAGAAAACATTGATTCAATGTTTAGAAGGCTCACTCAAATCATCAATGAGCTTGCCCAACTTGGAGAGAAGTATCCTCCAAAACAAATATGGAGAAGAGCACTTAGAGCCCTACCACAAGAATGGGATGCCAAGAGGACGGCCATCATTGAATCTAACAAAGGAGATAGTGCATCATATGATATTGATGAACTTCATGGTACCTTGGTTACCCATGAGCTTGAGATGTCAACCCGGAAGGAAATGAAGAAGGATGAAGAAAAAGCAAAAGGCAAGGGGATTGCCTTGGTTGGAAAGAAAGCACACTCCGATGCCGATTTTGGAGGATATAAGGTGGATAGGAAAAGCACTAGTGGTACTTGTTTCTTTCTCGGTAATAGCTTGGTATCTTGGTTTTCCAAAAAGCAAAATTGTGTTGCACTCTCAACAACCGAAGCCGAATACATGGCCGCCGGTAATTGTTGTGCACAAATCTTGTGGATGAAAAGCCAATTACTTGACTATGGGCTAGATGTTTCAAAAGTTCCAATTTTTTGTGATAACACTAGCACCATATGTTTATCTAAAAATCCAATTCAACATTCTCGAACTAAGCATATCGATATAAGGCACCATTTCATTCGTGACCATATCGAGCAAAATGATGTTGAATTATTTTATGTTAATACCAAGGATCAAATTGCCGATATTTTTACAAAACCACTAGACGAAAACACTTTTATTTTTCTTCGTGGTGAATTGGGTATGATTGAACTTTGAGCATGTTTGCATACCTTAACAAATGATATCATATTTAGGGGGAGCTACTCTACTTCATCATTTGCATAGAGCAATTGTGAAATTCATTTACATAAATTAATTATGTTTAATGAATTTTATAGCTCAAAATTTAATTTCAAAAATGCATTTTGAAATCACCTTTTAAAAGTCACAAATTGTGAATTATTGTGTTTTTGAGATTATGTGATTAATTTTTGTTGTTAGATGGTTTAATGTTAGTTAGAATTATCAAAAAATAATTTTTTGGTCCAAAAATTAGCTCAAAATGTTGCCAAACCATCGCCTCAGCATTCTGTGCGAAGTGCTCGTCCGTGGCTCGCATCGCCGCAGGCGATCGCAAGCATCGCCTCAGGCGTTCTCGATCGCCTCAGGCGTTCTCTAGATCGCCTCAGGCGATCTCGTTTTTTAAAGTCTGAAGGCTACGGCTTTTGCTCATTTTTTCAGCAACTTTTCGTGTTTTTCACCCATAATTCGAGATTTCTTCATCATTGTTATAATCGATCATCCTAAGCCTTTCCAAACCATCAATTTCACTTTCCAAACAACAAATCTTCCAATTGGATTTTTGCAAACCCTAACCCCTTTTTCATAAAAATCGAAACTTTACCTCAATTCTCTCAAATTTCTTGCAATATGTCTCGAAGCAACCGTGAAGAAGGAGAATCAAGCCGGAGGAGACGCTCTAATCGCTCCAATAGGAATTATACGGGTCCTCCACTTGATGGTAAGCCTATTCCGGAAGACTATCTTACTCGCAAATTAATTCCGGGTTATATCTTTGATTTCGATTTCCTTAGGACTTCCCAGCTCCCAATTCTTGATTGGATTCAATTCCAACAATGGGAAAATTTTTTCAAACCCCCTAGAAAGAACGATTTTTTGTATCCATCCATGATTCATTCTTTCTATGCCAATCTTGAACTGTTTGAGGGTGATGGTGAGTTAACTATCAAAACCATCGTTTGTAATCGCCCAATTGAATTCAATAGCACTGAATTAGGAAATATTCTTCGCATTCCTTCGGAGGGTCCGGCTAAATTTGCTCTAGCTACTTGGCCCAATGATGGGGTATGTGATCCTGCCCAAGCCTTGTATCTCATATTTGGCGGAACCCCTCAATGTCCAAACCAATCCTTTCTTGTGAATTCCATCCCTACAAACTACCAAATCCTTCACAAGATTGTGATCACCTCGATGATCCCTCGGGATGGTGATCGTCTTAGGTTGAAATTCTCTGATGTATACTTGATGTATTACATCATTACAATGACCCCCTTCAACCTACCTAGATTCATCATCCAAATCTTTAGGAACACCGCCCATAATCCTAAAAAGGTTATTCTCCCATTCGGCCGTGTCCTAACAAAGATTTTTCTTCATTTCAACCTTCCTTTTGATGACAATGAGAAACTCCCTATCAAGTCCAAGGACACCTTCAATCTAAGGTGTTTTTTGTTTAACAAAATATCTTGGAATCCTTTCACTTCCTGTTGGGTTAATGATCCGGGGAACCTACTTTCTGCCTTCAATCCTAAAGATCACCCCTCATTACCCATTGATAGGATGACTAGTGCCCAAAGGGTTCATTTTCCTTTCTTGATTGAACCAAATATCGATGAGCCACCCATTCAGCATCAATCCCCATCTACATTTGATGACATGATGAATATTGGGGCGGATATTCCAGCTCCTGATAGTCATCAACCTTCTTCTTCTTTTGAATTCAATCCAGACGCCTTTGCCTTTTTTACTTCTCAATTCCAAAGCCTTCGTGAGGATATGAACTCACAATTTCAATCCTTGAGAGTCGATATGAATTCTCAATTTCATTCCCTTCGAGATGATGTTGCGTCTCTTCGAGCTTACCAAGACTCCTCGAGAGAAGATTTGTCGTATTTACGACATGAAGTGGACGCTCTTCGTTCTCAGTTTTCCAGTACTCACATGGATGAGGATACTACTCACGGGAATGATGGTGATGGTGATGGTGATGGCGGCTTGGATTGAGTTGTCTTTGTTTTTGTGTTTTTTAGATTTTATCCTTTTGTAATTGTTTGTAAGGATTGTAATTGTTAAATGATGTTGGAATGGATTTATTGTTTATGTTGATGGATTTTAAGATGTTGATTGGATTTTGAGTTGATTGTGTATTACTTGGATGAATTTATGGTTTATTCAATTTTTAAAGGGAACTATGTCCAATTTTCTTAAAAATCCTTTACCCTTTTTTATTCTCACAAAAAGGGGGAGAATGTATGTGTAAACTTGGTGTAATCTTAATTGATGAAATGCTATTTGCACCTAATTGTTTTTACAACTTGTGACACATTTTGTAAAGGTGATAAAAATGCACATTGAAACATTGTTTATCATTGCATTCATTAAGGGGGAGTTTAAACTCTCTATGCATTGCATTGTTATAAGTCTTATTTGCTTTCAAGTTTACCGGGTTTTGTGATCATCAAAAAGGGGGAGATTGTTGCGCCTTAAAACGCTACAACTCTATTTCCTCTATTTTAAATAAAATTATCGTTTTTGTTTTGATGATTACAAAACCTATACATTTTGTACTAATGGTTTTTATTGAGTATGCAGCTTAAATTATGATCAAATTTGAAGATTGTAATAGATTTGAAATGCCAAAGAAATTGTCTTTTGGAAGACACGGATCGCCCCAGGCGATGGGTGCCATCGCCCCAGGCGATGGGTGCCAGGCGAGGATCGCCACGCACATCGACAGAGGCGATGGCTAGGCGAGCATGCGGGACAGATCGCCCCAGGCGATGGTGACCAACGCCTGAGGCGATGGCAGCCACAGGGACTTCGCCCCAGCACATCGACTGAAGCGACGCCGAGCTTGGCGCGGGCATGCGCGCAGGGGAGTTCGCCCGAGGCGATGGCATGAACGCCTGAGGCGATGGTCTGGAACGCCTGAGGCGATGTCGAGTTCGTTTGAGGCGATGCAAATTTTGGACATGCTGAAGCTACGGCCTTAATTTTTGCTCTTGATCGCCTGAGGCGATCCACCGATCGCCTGAGGCGATCTGAGGATTTTTGACCGTTGGAACGCGGCGATAGGTGATCGCCCGAGGCGATGTCCGAGGCGATCGAGGAGTGATTCAAGCCTTACTTGAAGCAACGGCTAGTAGGAGCCTAGGGGGCCTTCTACACTATAAATATGGGTGTTTTGGATCATTTTGAAGTCAAGAAACAAGAGTATAAATTACAAGAAAGTTGTGTGCAATCAAAATCATTCTAGCATTGCAAACTTCATACATTTATATTGTATTGGAGTTTGTAATTTACTTCTTGTGTGTGATCTTTTGATTCTTGTTGTTGGTACACCGTGAAGGTGTGATTTGATTATTGTAAAGGTCCTCCAACACCGACGCAAGTTGGAAAATTGTATAAGTCGCCAATAAGTGAAGTTGGTGCAAGATTGTGGCTATCCTTGGAGCCCTTAAGGCCAAGAAGAAGTTGTTCTAGTGGATCCTCGGTTGGACGTTTTCTAGCCGGGAAGAGGAGACGTAGGCGATTCATCGCCGAACTTCTATAACAAATTCTTGTCTCATTTTATTGCTTTATTTCCATTAAGCATTTATTTATTTTGTTCTTTCTATTTATCGATTGACTAAAGGCTTCCGCAAGCGCAAAATTATTTTATTTTTACAAACTCATTTTAAAAGGCTAAAGTAGCCAAGGAACCTCATTCACCCCCCCTCTTAGGTTCCAACAACATCTAAGATATCTCAAGATCTTAGAGAGATCCAGAAGACAGTGCAGTGTTATGGATACCTACAATACCATATCCCTGCACAGGTCCATCATATTCAAAGTCAGATAGAGATTATGATTAAACATCAGGAGGAAATTCTTGAAAACCTTCGAGATGTTCAAACCCGAGTTAAGAATTTGGAGTCAATACCAAGTTATTCAGGAAGAAGGAACGGGGGATGGTTACCACGCTACTATGGAACAGAACCCATTTTACATCAAAAAGGGAAAGCCAAGGAGGTCCAAAGACTCATGACATAAACAGAAAATTTAATCGCTGTCCTCCGAGAAGAACCAATACTTCCCACAAAGTAATAGAAAGAATCAACCTGGAAGATCTACGTGATCTTGTTGATTCGTTTGTGGGATTAAATCTCGTAGACTTGAAAACAAATCAAGTTGGCGGAATTCCTCGACTTCCACCACAAGAGAGTTTCGGGTCAAACAATCCACAACCCGAAGGAGATCAAAGTATGCCACATTGGGAAGATTTTACCTCAACAACTTTAGATCCCCCAGTTGGAACAAGGAATCGTTCTCACAGGCCAGACCTACATCAAACGCCTTACGGGAAATCTCAGTTAGATCCAATTCATCCATATGGACTTATGCTCAACATGAATATCTTGGATTTTAAAAATCGAGAAGTTCTTATTGATGAATGAGCTTCAGCAATGAGAATAGCAGCATCAACGCTTGATCTCAACAAAGAATGATTCATATTACTCCTTAATATAAGTCTAGAATTATCAACTAAAATTGCCTAGAAACTAAGAAACCCAGGTACCAAGGAAGAAGTTTTAGCCGGAGAGTCCCTGAAAGAAATCGTGGACAAGATGGCAAGATTCTTTAAAATCTGTTGCATTGGAATTGGCTACTTCGAAGGAATTGAGGAAGAAAAGGCTAAAAATATAGACAAGCTCTAATTAGCCTGGAACTACATCATATCTGTTATGTAGATGAGTACATCAAACTCTTCACAGAGTATAGATGGAAGTCAAATATGGTAGACAAAGATGCAGCAGAACTGTTCTTTGCCAAAATACAAAGTCCAGGGAGAGAAATGCTTATCCAGGAATATACACCACAAGGAATTAGAGACGGAATCTAGGAGAATGTCATTTCTTAAAATGAAGCTTGCGGAGTGGTGCTATCAAGCGGAACTCCAAAAGAATTACAAGAAGCTAAGAGGAATCAACAAAACTGCATCTCTTTGTTGTACATGGAATGATATCCTTACAATCATCGGAAACTACCATCAGAGGCGGAAGATGAAAAAGCACAGAGCTCATCCATATACCCGATGAAGTAGTCATAGAGGAAATAGGTCTTCATGAAGGCTTAGAAAGTTCTGTTCAAAACAGAAAGCCCGAAGTTACAGATCTGGGCAAAGGTCAGGACCAACAAGGAGTAGAACATCATCGACAGGTTCTAATCAAGCAAGTACTAGCAGAACACCGACAAAGAGGACTTTCAGACGTACTCATACTCGTGCGAATGAGAGTTTCAAGGATTGTAACTGCGGGACATGTGGAGCAAGATGACATATCTCTATAGATTGTCCAGAGAACCAAAGCTGAGGAGTGAGACAGTTTGAGCATACCAAAGAGTTCGATGATGCTGTTTATTTCCAGGATTTGGTGCAGGTGTATCAATTTGAGGATATCCCCTCAGATGAAAGCATCTATGAAGAAGAAATAGATTATGATAATGGAGGGGAATCCAGTACAGAATCAGAGTGAAGGAGAATTCCTTCAACACATTATCAGAGAAGAACCGTCGGGGTTTTTCTCGCATACCACTGTTTCTCATAAAACTCTTATGAAGGTCATGAAAGAAGAGTCAAAGCTTCATATGTATGATGGATTTACAATTGGAGCAATGGAAAAAGCCATGAATATGATTGGTCTTCGAAGCAGGAAACATCAGATTATCCATAGGGTGTCAACATGTGAATTAGCGGTCCCGATGGAATTCACGAGAAATCAAATTGAGATGCAGTTAATACTCTACAGAGAATTTCAGGAGATTAAGAAAAAAGGCTAAATGAGAAAACATGCTCTCATGGATTCATATTCGAGCCATCAGAGTTATAATCAAGGCAACTTTCAAGGAAAGAATTGATTCGCCCCTCAACCTAGTGATCTTCGATAAGAGAATCCCGAACATCAAATATTCTTGTTTGGGAGCAGTGACAGGAAATCTGTATGCAAGAAAGATGACCTTTAACATCTATCCGAGAATTGCATACAATTTAGGAGATCAAGACTTCAATAAGGTTCTTACTCTTCATCAAGTTTTTAAAAGAAGTGATTTGATGAAAGAAGTGAACATGTCTTACTCGATCACCTACAAGGTGTCATACGCGCTCTCGAATACTCATCATTTGGAAGTATTCTTGAGAAAAGAATTCATCGAAGTCCCCAGAATCTTCGAAGATTACGCCAAAGCAGTATTGCCATATATTATTGATACTCCGACAAAAGAGGAGATCGACATGAGGATACAAGACCAGACTATTTTGAACAGAAGTCGGTACCTTATGATCAAGCCCAGAAGAATGTATTTTCAACATGATAGGTTGATCAGTAACTATCGGGGAAAAACAAAAGGCCATCTCGAGTAGGATTTAGAAGATCCTGATGTCTTCAAAGCAACAGGTATTCCGAAATGTCCAGAAGGATGGCGCGAAGTACAGATAATCTTTGTTATTGCTGAAAACAACAATATCTTTTCTTGTGATGTCCTATATTATCTACAACAACCTACGGTGGCCGATATCAAGGAACTTAAAAATTGGTGAAATTGATCTAATCATTGAAGGAACAACAGGCATTGTCCCATAACAGCTTATTCTTGGGATTTAATTTCTCGAGGACCATAAACCTTAGGAAAGATTACATGACGGAATGAAATTCACTGTGGATGGAAAGCGATATAGGATCAGATGACCACTAGTCAATTCTCCATATACATCTCCATCCGTATGTTATACGAGAAATATCGTGCAGAATATTTCACAACATATATTGATTCAGGAGCTGGAATATGCATTGGCAAAAGAGATATCTTCCCTAAAGAAGTTGGTGATAAATTACCAGCCATTGCCGAAAGAGACGTTTCCAAATGGATTCTTATTCTTAATGAAGGAATTCAGGGGGCGGAAATAATAATTGAAGGAGCAGACGGTACCCCCTGGAACAAAGTCAAGACTCCACCTATTTATTTCCATGATACAGGAGCTGATCTGCTGCTAGGAAACAATTTTCTACCGGCATTCAAGCGGTTTACACAAGAGAACGAGACAAGGCGGCTTATTTTCACAACCCTTTGTGATCATAAGATTGTCTAGCGACTAAGATAAGCATTTCACAGGAAATTTCTGATTAGTTTTCGTAGCAAGCATGGTGATGAGGGCAGACTTCGAGACCCAAAGATGAAGAATCAACGGAAATTTGGCGAAACGATTCTTCAACTTAGACAACAAGGAACTTGTCAAAAGCGTAAAATGACTTTTGATGGTATAAATGTTATGTCATTTAGAGAACAGGATGAAGATGTGGATGATGAAGAATAGGTTATTACAGACATCTTACTGTTACTAAAAAAGGCATTACATGAGGAGGCAATGCAACCTGAAGCTACCCTCGAAGAGGAGATTACTCTAGAGGAAGTAAAAAGGAAGATCCAGAGGAACTACAATGAAGATACTCTGGCATGGTGGGACAGAAACTAGCTTACAACATCTTTGAAGGTGAAAACTGGAAGAAAGTATGAGTTCGTGAGGTACAAATCGATCCCCATGAACTTGGAAGATCGGAAAGATATGCAAATGATACTTAAGGAATATATAGACCTTAAGTTAATCTCAGCAGGTGTTTTTCCATACAGCAGTGTGGGATTTCTCAAACAGAATCATGGAAAAATTAAAATAGAAAAACCAAGATTGGTGATCAATTACAAATGTATCATTGAGATCTTCGAATTCGATGGATATTATATCCCAGGCAGATAACATTTGGTAAATAACATCAACAATGCCAAAGTGTTTACAAAGTTCGATTGTAAGTCTGGATTCTACGAGATTAAGATGGAGGAAGCAAACAAAAGGTTCACAACATTCTCCAGACCACAAGGACACTACATCTAGAATGTCATGCCAATGGGATTCGTAAATGCTCCCCAGATATATCAAAGAAAGATGAACAATCTTTTCAAATATTACTTCAGCTTCATGTTCGTGTATATTAAGGATATCCTCATTGCATCAAGAAACGAGAAATAACATCTTAAACATTTGGAAATCTTTTCAGATGTTTGTTACAAGGAATGATTAGTGTTCTTCGAAAGGAAGGCAATAATTACCACAAGACAAATCGAGTTCCTTAGAATTGAGATCGACGAATCGGGAATCATCTTACAGAATCATATTGTTGAGAAAGTGCAATGATATCCGGATGACCTCAATGATTTAAAGCAATTTCAGAGTTTTCTGGGAGTTGTTAATTTTGCTGGGATGTTCATCAATAGCCTAGCAAATCACAAGAAAAGTGTTCAGTCCACTACTCAAAAAAGATGTTAAGTTCGAGTGGAATGAAGATCACATACAATCTGTCAAACAACTTAAAGAAGTTTGCAGACAACTACCAAAGGTTGTAATTCCAAACCACGAGAATGAACTGGTATTATATAAAGATGTCAGTGATCATTGGTGGGCTGCAGTATTTATGAAGGCCACACCAGATGGAGAAGTGCCGTCAAATATTGCAGCGGTCTATTCGATACCAGCGAAGTTATCAGATGGCACATCAACGTGAAGGAGTTCTTTGCAGTTCGAAAGGCTTTTAATGGCCTATATTTTTACTCGCAATGAAATTTATCTTGAAAATAGATAATACTAGTGTTAACTCTTTTCTGATAAATAAAATTGAATCAAAACCAGAAAAGGCTAGACTTTTAAGATGACAAGCTGAATGCCAATATTATGATTATGATATTATCATTGTGAAATCTGATAAAAATGTGCTTGCAGATTTCCTAACACGAGATGAGGGACACATTGCTAGCAATACCCTCAAACGAGTTAGGCATCTCAGGGGAAACCTGGAGATCTTGGAACGAGATTTTGGAACTCTTTGTCTCAATGCTGAAGTCGCAGGACGACTACAACAGGCAGATCGGGACTTAGTTTCCGATCATATACGAGGGATGCCTTCAGGCCCAAGAACGCTTGTTCGAAACCTTGGGGGGCCTATCCTCCTTTCACATATCCAACGGTGCAAAAAATGGGTGTTTAGAGAACGAGACTCATCTAACCCGGAGGCAAGGGATTCACATACCCCCTGTCATAGGTGTTGCAGATGGTGCATTCCTTGAGGATGTACAAGCTGTAACGAATGCTGAGGGTCAGGTATCATCACACTCTGAACCTTCAAGTCAACCCAGCACCTCTGGGGTAAAAGAGGGAGAGTTGAACCTTAGGCCACAGACACACTTCTAGGGTTCAAATTAACGAGGATTTAGTTTCTTCTCCTATGCAGGATTACCAACGTACTTGGGAGAAACTGATTACCAGACGAGGTATCAACCCAAACAAAACAATTGTTGATATCTCCGAAAAATATCCAAGGGTTTGGATGAAGCCATTTAGCCATACAAAGGTAAAAGAATGGTATAATTTCGGGGCTCTGACTTTGGTTTATACTGTTGCACCAGCATTGTCTGAAATCTCCAAATTAGCAAAATGGATCAGAGAAGTTGTTAATGAGACATGGGCCAATAATCCACATTTGGCTCGAGAAGATATTTTGGAGTTGTATTTTTTCAGTGCCGCTAAAGAACCATCAAAGAAATGCTTTATTGAAGCCTTTCATTTTATCAAGCTTAGACGACCACATCGGAATGCCTTAAAAATATCAAAACGGCGCTACCATATGACACACCATTATTAGTTGGAGCTTATCACCGAATATTTAACCAGACGAGCGTGGGGTCTTTGGGTTTGTCTAACAGAAATGGACAAAGTCGAATACTCATTCAAGCTTTCAAAATCCAGCTAATGGAACTTTCATGCTGAATTCCATGAAAAGAACAACAACAGGATTTGCCGAAGAGCTATTCGAAACAAAAAGAAGAGTTCTTGGGAGAACAAGATTCCCCGGCAAGCAAAGAAACTTACCGAAATTTCTGCAACATGGCACACTTTGGCAGATGGAAAGATCGGATTTGCCAAGCATGCCCGAGGCAGAAAAAACCAGAATTCGGGAAAGGATTCCAATCCAAACCCGGCAGATCAAAGGCAGGAAAAGACAAGGGACCTGCTGACAAGAGAGTCTGTTTTCCTAAAGCCCGGGGACCACACAAATCAATAATGTAAAGATTCCCTGACAAATGAAAAAGCGTGGACCATTAAAAGATAGTGTGGAAACTGTTCAACGTACTCGGACAAAAATAATGGACTACTCACGAAAAAAGTTGGCACACTCAGACAAAGATGCCAGAGCACGTGAAAGTTTGGTGCACCACAAGCGCACTCAACAATTATCAAGATTTGGAATCCGAAGTTGAAGTCCGGATTCATACATATATAAAGACACTTATTCAGGAAGCTAAGAGCATCGAAAATTCTCCGTAGTTTTCTGAGAATAAAAATTGTAGTCTCCAAACTTTGTAATCTTTCAACTTTCTTAGCTTGGTTTTAATTCTTTCTTTCTTTCTTTTGTAACCGTTTATAATACTATTCTGTTTTTCAGTTTATGTGTTCTTAAGTCAAGCTTCATCGATATGAGAGGTTAAACATGTCTGTCTCCTCCCAAAAGGAGACTTTTTAATGCAATAGATATTATAAGTATTTGTAGAATAAAATAAAGGGTGTTGCCCATCTATCTCTCAGATTTCTTTAAATCTTTCTTATATCTTGATTATACCTTACGCCATAAGGTAGGAAACGAATTAGGGCGATGCTGTGCAATTTTTGAAGGAGTCGGATAACCTGCAGACAAACCTCGCCTGAGTGGCTGAGGTTGGATGGTGAGTAGTCATTCGTAAAACAGTTTGGGGGCAGTAATTTTTCGACTGGTGGCTTTGCAACCCACCTTACCCGGTGTCGTTGTGATCAAAATGATATATTTCAGTTTGTTACTTTTTTTTATTGTAATACGGAAGCATGATAATCATGTTATTTATTTTACATGTTCTTAAAATAAGTGAATTTCAGGGCTTAAAATTCATCATGAACTGTGAGTCCTTATCAAAAGTATGCTCTTGGGTTCTCTCAAGATGACGAAAAATTGAAGGATCTCGTGTTCATTAAGGCCCCTACATTTACCCCTCCTTATTAGGAGTTGTTTATTAGCAAAAATGGGATTTTGAGTGTTTTTGTAATAATCATAAATGCAGTATGTAGTTTTATGCAATTAAAGTAAGAGTATAGAAGAGAGTGTAAATAAAAAATCCTTGACATGTAGATAAATGTTAAAGTTATGTTTGGGTATATGAATTTTAAATAAATTTACCCATATTTTTATTGCCATTTTCCTTTCAAATTTCTCCCCTGCTGAAAAATCCCTGCAAAGCTCACCCCACCCCCAATCTAATAAATATACATCAACATTTTTGGCTCCATTCCCATTCACAAAATCACATTCCCCTTCTCAACTCCATTAAAGTCCCTTCTCCTGCCACCGACCGCCGCACCATGTCTTGACTCCATGAAAGCTTGACTCACCATCCACCAGAGCAGCTTCATTTTCTTCACTTTTAATCCAATGGGTTGCTGTGCAAGCACAAATGCTTCCCGTATTCCAAAATCCGAGAGCAACAGGAAGCATAGCAGCAAATCTCCCCCTCCTACACATCCACTCCAAGAAGAAGAAACGGTGAAAGAAGTACTCTTGGAAACCCCCACCATACCCAAGCGCCCTTCACCTCCACTCCAAGCAAATAAACGAACTGAAACGCCATTCATCAAGAATGCGCCGTTACTGATGCCAGCACTCTCCAAGCCAAGACTAGATGAGAAGAAGCCCCCAAACGGCGTCGTCCCGCAGAAGACATCCATGGTTTTCGGTAATGAGGAGCTCTCCGTAGAGGTCTCTGAGATCTGCAGCACTATAAGCGAGAGCGTTAGTGTTTCAACTTCCATCACTGAGAAGAAAGAAAACAACAGTCGCGAAAATGACGTCGTGAGTAAAAGCCGGAACAGGTCGCCGGCAAGGTTCGGAAACCAGTCGTTTTCCGGGGAATATAAGAGAGATAAATCTGCTGGGAAATCGCCGTGCCGGAGGTTGGAACCCTCACCGGGTCGGATCCGTCCAGGACGTGGAACCGGGTTTGGGAGGAGGAAGGACATCAACGAGGAAATCTCTGTGAGAAGGTCAAGATCCCCAATGATGCGTTCAGATTCCGGGTCAGTCAAACCTATCGTGGGTAGGATCCAATCAGCAAGGAAAGCGGGTAAATCTCCGAGTCGTGTCTGTACCGGGTCGGGCGAGAATATCCGTAAGCTTGAAGAAGAGGAACAAAGTAGTGACCACAAGCGGCCTATGAATAGTAATGAGCTACTGGAAAATCCACTTGTGTCCTTGGAATGTTTCATCTTTCTGTAAGAACTAGTAGGTTTTGGAAGTAATTGTCACTACGTTAAGGGCTATTTTGGCAATGTCACTTCTTTAGGTTGTCTCGTTGTAAAAAAGTCAAAAGGTAAGACTGGCGTTTGAGAGAATATATTAATGTTTAATTTGGTATTTTATTTACAGTATACCCCACCAGTTTTTGTAATTGCGAATTTGGCCACAGTTGGTGTGTTTGCTTACGCAAAAACCATGTGCCCTACTTTGATTCTACAGTGTTATATATATGCAGAAGATAGAATATAAAAAATAAATAGACAACTTGATAAATTTCTATCTACAAAATTATGGAAAAAAAACACCATCCTGACAGTGCTAGACTAAATATTTTGTTAAATTGTGTTGGTAAGAAGTTTTATAGGGTTTTTCTGTCCAGATGAGTAGTTCGTATTTTCACACATTTTTATTTTATTGAGCCTCTTTTCGAGATAGTGTGCAGATCGTTATGCCTTTCGTATGGATCGAAACTTACCCTAAAAGAAAGCCATTCTTCATATACCTCGGCTCCGAGAATAGAAGTTGATTTTGTTTCTATATGTTCTTGTTGGCGATTTCTGATACGAAATAGATCCACAAATGTTTATGCATGTGCCAGCAAATAAAGATAGGTATTTTATTTTATTTATGCATTTTGGCATATGCGGTTGGGATAAGTTGATTCACAAGGCGAATTTCATATACCATACTCTTTGTTATGTCACCATCTCCGGATTTCACTCAACTCGATTTTTTTTCCTGATTTTATATTGGTAAATGGTGAATAAGAAAAGATCTTGTTGATGCACTCGAGTGAAACTCTCGTGTTAAGGTTTTTGACCCGAATGTATATATGGACCCTAGCTAGAGCTCAGATACCAAATAACCTTGGATACGGAACACGGGCACGGGCACAACCCGGTTTGTAAATTCTTGGATCGGGTTAAAATTGAGATCCAGATTTAATTTAATTTCCTTAAATTGCTGCATCAAAAGAATTGCTTTTCGTCCATTATACATAATAACAATAATAATTATTATCATTATTATTATTAATTTTTCTTGAGTGAGGAATGGGCAAATATTTTTTTCCCATGTTTAGAGGGACTCAAACTCAAATCGCTCTCCAATGGATAGACAAGCTCAACCATGTGATGAGCTCAATTAATTATTATTATTATTATGGATTGGGCTCAATGTTTAGGCCTGGTCGCCTCAGAGTTCACACGTGACATTACACTAATTTGACCCATGGAAGGCATTGGATTCTTGAACTGTGGAATAGTCTCAAGTTTAAAGAGTGAGGATATTTATTCCTAGATTTGACCCGTTTTATATACGGACTCTATTCAGCAGTGTCCTAACCTTTTTCCTTAACACACTAGCAGTACAAGAAATCTGGCATTCACTAACAAAATATAAAAATGTGGGATCATACTTAGAAGTTAGAACGGTTTATATTTCTGCACAAAGACTTCAAATAAGAAGTTTTTATCAAAAGTCGTTCAAAAAAATATATAGAGGTGGAACTCAAATTTTCAGAAAAAATATACAAGATTTTTTTTATAAATAGGATTACCCTGAGTCGAAGATCAAGGTCGTAACGTCCATAAAGATTTATCCATTTCATTAAAATATGGTTAAACTCACAAGTTTTTCCCATGGAATTGGGTGCATCTTTATGACACAGGCAATGGATCCAAGAAAATACAATGATGTCTCTCACAATTCACAAACAATGCTTGCCTTGCCTTATAATATACCAGAAACCAGAGCAAGTTTTTCTAGCCTTATAATATGCCAGAGATAAGAGATGAGAGCAAATATATACACCACGTTATAAGTCTAAGAACCAAAAGATGTCTCCTTGTGTACCCACTCGACCAAATTTCCTAGCATAGTTTTGCATAACAGGCCGTATTTTTAGTGTTTGCTGATGAATTTAGGCCAAGTTGGGATGATTGTGTAAATTGGTTAGTTGTGTGATCGCCATGCGATGCCTTCAGGGGGACAAGGGATGGGAGCCGGATGAGCGATGTATTTCGGAACAGTGTCACCAGGCATTAATACCGAAACTTCCTTGGCATTAAGGGATATCTAGAAAAATGAATTTAAACGATCAGTAGCAGAACTTTTTTTAACCAGACTATTAAGTATTTTTCTTCATTTAAGTTTTCTAGTTTCTCAATAAACAATTCACGTTCTCCCCACTTCAAATAAAAAATTCTGAGCTCCCCGGCTATTCATGGAATAGACAAAAACTCATGCCAACTTCGGGCAGACTCGAGTTCAAGTCGCGGTTGGCACACAAAAATTGATTTAGCCCTTTCCCACTCAAAAAATATATATATATAAAATTCTTATTTATCCAGGCACCATGTCTTTATAAAATTCGGAGAAGCACAGATAACTAAGATAGTCTCACAGTCAACATTATTGGACTAAATTTTATATTATATGAAACCAACATTAAACAATTCAAAAGAAACCATAATTCACAGTATACAAGGAACCTAGCTAGTTGTGTGCATTATTAAAGTTGGGAAAGAAGACAATAAACTAACAGGAAAACAAACTTTGATTTTCAAGGTTGGCATACTGTCCCCAAACAAGTCGTTTAATCTGCTCAAGATTACAAATTTCAATTATTCAATATATGTAAAATAAAATAAATGCGTGTTTTTTACAGTATTTTTGAATTTTGCTAAGAGAAACACCATTTAGAACATTTGAACAGGGTTTTGGCTAGAGTATAGAGGTACTACAAATGAATCAAACTATATCACGAGCTTCTCAAGTCAACTTAAATATTATCAAAATTTTCAGATTTGAGATGTGCTCAAACATGTTCGAACATGGTCCGAATTTAAGTACATTTCGAATTATTTTGTTTAGTAGTTACGAATAAACAACCCCACGACATCATTCGAACCTTAATTTGCTTAATAAAGATAAATGATGAAGCTATAACAAAAAGAGCTGAGACTAATTCAAATTGAAATGAAGTCTAAAATAGAGTTCTAATATGAAAATCCGAGTAAATGTATCCCTAATTCTTGAAGTACTAAATATTGTTTTTTTACGGGCCAATGTATATCAGATTCAAAGGGGTGGGTGGTTGAGCTATAGAATGAAGAAATGTACATATTTTAGGCCTAGAGCTTCGTCTCTCATTATTAATGGAAGTAGGGACCAAGAAACCAGCTACAAATTCTTGAATTAGTAATTATATACAGTAGCGTGCCAAACTCCTAGGAACATGCACATGCTTTTGTTATTATTAAAGAATTCAGGACTTTATGGTGTAAAAAACAACAAAGTACCTAATCCATAATTCTCTTTTTAAATTAACTGCTAATAGATTATTGATTATTCCCGATTTCCCACATGATTAGTTCTTATTTCCAAAAAAACATTATCCCCCTACATTAAAATAATTTTTATTTGAAAGCAAATGCCTGACTGCATGCCTCAGAACCAGTGAAAACTATCATACAATTTCATTTTCTTATATACATTTACAAATTTTTCTGTTGTCTATATTCACAGAAATAAATGTACGCTTACTTTTGCTCAAAACATATTAAATTTGACCCGGGCTTCATTCCTTGTTTCTCCATGGGATAAAACGGGGAAGTCGGGGATTGGGTAAATGTAAGGAAATGTTTCCAAAAAAAATTTGCAAACACATTTTTGGGGTTACCCCAGTGCATCCCCGACTTCCCCGGATAAAACAAGGAGCAGAAAATTGTTATTTACATACTGACAGTTCACAATTCAACATATAGAGACTGTATTCCGATTTCTACCCAAATCAAGAAACTGACATAGGTGGCAAAACAATGCAGGCAAGTAGATGAATGTGTAAAATTGGATAAAATGAAAAGAAATGGAAAACATAATTGTGCCTTTTGTCAGAAAAGTAATTATCAACCTAATCCATAGTGCCAAACACTGGAACCAACCAATAAAAGGAAAAAAAACAAGAGCAACAAAAGAGAAGAAAAAAGGAGATGAAAAGTCAAGAAACTAATGTATAATGCCCACATATAATATTATATTGTATATATTCAAGAGATACTTACTTTAGGAGATGGGTAACCAAGCTTAGCATTGAAGCCACCAGCACGATTTTGAGCCTCAATGTCGGACTGTAAAGGCCGACCACCGGCCGCCGTGACCCCCGGCGAGGTAGTTCTAAGAAACTTCTCGAATATAGCCATAACAAGAAACATTGAAATGAGAATGGCAGTGGCTACAAACCCAAACGAAACAGCGTTCACAGAGTTATCAAAGTGAGTCCAATCGTCATCTTTCTGCAAGTACTGCGGCGCACCGCTCGGCGCCGGCGGCCAGCCGCCCCACCCATCTTCTTTCCCACCCATTACAAAAGCCCACCTCAAGATTCAAGATTTCAGCAAGATATAAGCTCCAAACACAGACACACACAAAAAAAAAAGATGCGTTCTGATATTTTTATAGACAGTTGCAGCAGTTTGGAAAGACAGGAAAAGCTTTTTCCAGGGGATTTCTTCACGGCATTGGCATCAATACAAGAACAGTTGTATAAAACTAGATGGGAGTGTAATAATTCTACGTGCATAAGATTCTTTTATGGGTAGATAGGAGACTTTTTGGGATTTGGATTGAAGAAATAAGTGTGAAGAAAGTGTTTCTAAAGAAGACCTCGGCTGTTTTTGACAGTTGAAAGGAACTTCTCTGCTGTGCTCTGTCCTGTGCGTGTGGTGTGGATGATTTTCTTCTATATGCAATTTGTGTCCTTTTAGACATCCTCACTTTTCTAAATAAAAATTCTCTTAATTACTGTGACTTTTTTAAATGATTGATTTTTATTGACTTTTTTAAATGATTGATTTTTATGGAGTTGATAGATTTCTATTGACTTTTATATAATTTCATGGAGTTATAAAAAGATTTGTATAGAGTTTCGTAGACTTTTTCAATAGATTTTTATGGACTTTATCGATTTTTAATAACTTTTTTAAATGATAGACTTTTATGAAATTCATAGATTTCTAATAACTTTTATAGAATTACACGAAATTATCAAAAAAATTTATAGATTCTATAGATTTTTCAACTTATAATTAATTTCTTTGAACTAACAAATGAATATAAATAACTTTTTCAACATATAATTTTCTTTTATTACTAATGTAAACATATTTTACTTATTTAACAGTCAAAAATGTGAAAAATACCTATTCAATTCTTTTGCATGGCAAATATTGAACAACATTTTGCATCTTTAAGATGACGACCTTGAAGATTCAGTTAATGTTGTTATATAATTGTAATCTATAATTTTGTGTAATAAAACAAAAGTTCACTATTAAATAAAATTTTATAAACTTAAAATATTTTTGATGATAGTTGACTACTATAAAAATTCTTAAAACATACTTTTAAATTAAACATGATAATTTATATCGATATAAATATCTTTTGTTTTAGAAAAATCTTTATTATAATTGTTTATAGATATAGACTCATACGATCGTTTTAAAAATCTATCATCTAATATAAAATTGAGCACCTTAACTTGTTATTTTATCAAAATACTTGTGCAAATATTAGCCGCAGATTAGGAATTAAAGAAAATGTACATATAGAAAATAGGGGGAGAAAGCCAACGGGAAGATGTCCGTGTCGAAAATGAAAATAAACATAAAGAATAAAGAGAGATGAGGATAATTAGGAATTAAAAGTCATTCCAAATCTTTACTAAGAGTGGTGGAGAATTTTTAACTTTTTTGAGATGTACATGGGGCATCAAAGTTTGTACCTAGATATTTCAACAGAAGTCAATAAAAGTCTATAACCAATACACCTCACTTAGTTTTGACTTGTTGTTAGACTTGGTAATGGTCCCGTATCTCTTTAAATTTTATATACAAGAATGCACTTGTTCATAGAGCAAAATATATCTATATATAGATTCGTCTGAGAACGATGAGACGACTGAAAAAGAAATGGCTCGAAATAATATATAAATATTTGTTGAGATGTCCATCATTGGGGATTTACAAGCTATATTAGTTCTTTATAAGATCCATGAGTTACTCCACTCTCCATGCATTCATAACATTGTATCAGAGCAGACTTTTCATTTGATTGGTTGTTCCGTCCGAATGCTGATCGTCACCCATGTTTCAATCTACGTGTGGGGACGTGTTGAGAATTATTACACACCGAGTTATTACAAGCTATGCTAACTCTTTATAAGATACATGAGTTACTTAATTCTACGTGTTTGACTAATGTCACACCTAATCCTCGAAAGGCTCGAGAGATGGAAGACATGACAAGCAATGCTAGAGTTAACGATACTTTAAATAACACGAGCATATATGTAATAGCTATTTAAGACAAGGCCTAGGCCCATTATTCCATAAGCACGTGGACCTCTGTCAAGTTGCTTTTTTTGCTTTACATCTTTAGTTTGGTACCACCGGGCCCGCCCATTTACTCCGTAACAACTCTAGTCTTCTTACCCAATCCCCACCCACCCAACCATCCCCGCATATTTCATTTTCATTTTTATGCATTTAAATAAAAAAATAAATGTTTTTAAAAATTTATATGTGATTTTAAACACACACATCATTCGTTTTAATCCAAAAATAATTACCAATATTTTCTCCTTTAAAATTTGATTAAAATGTTAAAAAAATGGGGAAAAAAAATCACTGATAATACCCTCTTGTTTAATGTTTTTAACAAGTGAAAAACGATTATAGTCATTTGAAAATTATATTTTAATGAATATTGGGAATTAGTCTATGCAATCAGGATCTAATTTGATTTGGAGTAAAAGTAAAAGTTTACATAAATTAAATTAAAATATAATTCATAAACGTTTTGTTGGCTTGAAAGGGGTTATCCCATGGCTAGTTTCACTTGTGGACGTGGGATTATCATGGTGTTTCAAATGAAAACAGCCAAATTTTCATTTATATGTGTTACTGAACCGGTTTCGGTATCGGAAACTTACTGGTTCCAAACTTCTATCGGAACCGATAAATTTCAAAAAAAATAAAAATAAAATAAAAGCATTTCAGCAAGGCAACAGCTTCAAACGTTCAGATTTTCTTTTTCTTTTTCTTAATTTTTTTTAAAACTGTAAATAGGTGTGTTGTGATTTGTAAATCCTCACAATTCATTCTTTCAAAGTTGTATACTTTAATATTCTCTCCATTGTGCTATCTGCATTTTACTTATATAATAATGATATCTTAATCTAGCAGCTGTGGTCGTAGTCAGGGTCGAAGTCGAGGTCTTGTCCCAGGTCGTCCATCACTTAGTTCATCTTCGATAATGAATTTGCATGTGTCAATTCCTGAGTTAAATTAAAGTTATGATTTTTTTGCTGACCTCAATGTTGGTGGTTCATCTATTAATGTCGAAACGCAACAACCCAAACAACATGTCGAACCTCATGCTGCCCAAGCCCAAAAGAGACAGCAAGTGGAGTCATCCAGAGCCAGTACAACAGCGAGTAGACAATCGACTCGTGTCAAAAGAAGTAAGATATGAGATCACTTTGAACTCTCTCAAAAAGAATGTACTAATGAATATGTTGCAATATGTAAATTATGTAAGATACAATATTCATATAAAGCTGGTGGTTCCAGTGGAGGCACCAGAACATTTAAAAATCACTTAGCATAAAAACATAATAATGATGAGACAACATTACAACCATTAGGTAGAAAAGCAACACAAGCACAAATTAATATTCTCACTGGCACAAATTTTATTTTAATTGCTGAAATTAACCGTATGTCACTTGTTAGATATGTGATTAGATGTGAACTACATTTTATACAAGCTGAACATGCTGGTTTTATTCAATTTGTTTCGTCTATACAACCCATGTTTCAATATATTTCTAGGTACACACTAAAAAGAAATTGTATGGATGTATTTGTTGAATATAGAAATACATTGTTTGAACATCTTTCTAGTTTGCGTTGTAGGGTTAGCTTAACAACCGATATTTGGACAAATGTAAATTCAGATTCATATATTGTTGTCACTTGTCATTGGATTGATGATAATTGATGTATGCAAAAATGAATTTTGTCTTTAGATGCGTTAGATTGTGTACATGCTGGTTATGTAATTGCTAAATATATATTCAACACTTCTAGACATTATGGAATTCAGGATAAGGTATTTTCAATCACATTAGACAATGTTGTGAATAACAATGATGCGATTCGTGATATAAAGACATATCTGAAATCAATTATTTATGGTGTTTTTTTCATGTTAGATGTGCATGTCATGTTATTAATTTGGCTGTTAAAGTTGGTTATGAGGATAATCACTCAGTACGTATTGAGAAAATGAAATACTGCGCTAAATGGTTACGCACGAGCCGTGTTAAGCGTGATTGGAAACAATTATGTTTATCTAATGGTTTAAATCATCTTCTTTTTCCATCACCAATAGAAACTAGGTGGAATTCGTTATACAATATGTTGAATGCTATGTTACCTTACAAAGATATTTTAACTCCATTTTATAATTCATATCAAATGCCTGATACCGATGAAAGTATTTATTTGACTGATGATAATTGGGAATTTATTATCTGGTGTTACTAATCCAACTTTCATTTATTATATTCATTTAGTATTTAACATGTTTGATAAGTTTATAGAATTTAGAGATTACTATGACTTGCATGCTTTTTTAATGAAATGGAAACTAAATTTATAAAGTATTGGGAATAAATCGCGCAGGTACACTGCATTGCAACATTGCTAGATCCTAGTCAATATTTAGCTTCATTTGATATACTTTTTGAATATTATGCTAAATTTTTGGGGAAGGTTGTTGACGACCAAAAGACGTCTACAATGCAATCTCTCCAAAATATGTTTCAATTGTATTATAATCAACAAGCAAGTGGATCATCGCACCAAAGGGCCGTTGAAGAATAACCTCAAGCTCAATTTAGAGGTGGAGGCATCAATTTGCTTAGGAAACTGGGCAGGAAAAAACTTAAGGGAAAAGAACTTTCTACTAGTACGTCGACTGAGTTGCAAATTTATCTGAATTATCAATTTCTAACGGAAGACAACTTTGACGTCTTACAATGGTGGAGGACAAATGCAGCACAATTTCATATATTAGCCAAAATGGCTAGAGACGTGTATGCGATACAAGCTTCAAGCGTCGCTTCTGAATCGGCATTCTCAACATGTTGCCGAATTATTGGAGAATACAGAAGTTGTCTATCTACTGATTCGTTACGCATGCTCACATGGTTTGAAGCAGTATGTAAGAATAGAAGAGATGGGGCGTACGACGAATTCGTAAATCATTATGACGAGCAAGAAGAAGATAACGCCAAAATAATACTTATCAATTATGAAGAGTGCTAAATAGTAATATTTTTTATTTAGATTTTCAGTTGGCATCTCTTTACAATTATTTGTATGCATTTATATTATGAAATGAAGAAGAAATATATTGAATTTGTGATGAATATAGTGGAAACATTTACAACATCAAAAAAATAAAAATTCCAAAAAAAATTAAAAAGTGTTCTAAAAAAAAAAACAAAACGAACCAGATCGAATCGATTCGGAACCAGATCCGATCTGGTTCCTTAACGAACCGGACTGGTTTCATACTTAACGGATCTGAAACCAGATCGGACCACTCCATTAAGCACTCCTAGTAAAAACTATCCTCTTGGATTCAGTGGTGGATTTAGAGTTCAGAGATTGAGGGGGCAAAATATATAAAAAAAAAATGTGGAAAAATACCCCCAATCTTGGAGGTAATAAAAAAAATAAGGAAAGACACTTGGTCTCCGTTGCCTTCACATGCCTCCCCCTGCTTGTATCTACTTTTTGTTTTTAAAATTATAAATTATGTAATTTTATTACATCAATCTCGGCTTTTTTTCCTACAACCAAGAAGCTAGCCATTAGCCAACATAATGGGGGAAATACTTATATGAATTGAGTGTTTGTAAAGACCAAGATACATATATATATATATATATGTATATATTTGTATATATTAGTATTTATAAGATCGATGTATAGAAGCGGGATCGAGGAGACGAGCACAACATATTTATTATAATGCTATGCATATGAATCTGACTAAAGTAAAAGTACAGTTTTTTTCTCATTTTCAACAAAGCATGTGTGGACCCCTAACGTCACACTCACACCAATAAAGAAATGCGATTATTCACAGCTAGAAGAAATTACTAGAGGCGTAATTTATCACCTCACAAATGAATAGTGAAACAGAATCAAAATCATCAAATCCTTGAAAAATGATTCCACTGTTTCAATGATTGATATTTCATGTCGTTAATATTGAAGGCAAACACGTCCAAAACTCATTAATCCCCGGTAGCCATCACACGTGAAAAACTTTTGACTTCTACGAAGACAAGTTTGAAGTTTGATTCGAAGAATGATCAGAAAATTTGATTTTCTACATCTACAACTATTAGTCTCAATAACAGTTGTGAATTTGATGTTACAGCCAAATTGTTTTGCTACAAAGTTGTTGCACCAAAACTTGCATGTACGAAATTATCACCAGCATTTGACATGTTACAGAGCCTCGCTCCAAGTCACCCGAAAATGAGAATCTAGTATGAGAATATTACCATCACTCTACATATCAAAATCAAATTTGTAAGCTTGTATCTATCATAAGGGAATTGAATTGTCACTATTGCTAGGTTGAACTCAGCAAGGGTCACCTTCTTAATATCATTATCATTATTATTTTATTATTTCATTTTTCCTTTTAATTTGATTGCCCTCTTCCCTTGGCCATAAGTGAAATCTACTAAGTTGAAAATAAAACCCAAGAAAATAATCACGGCAAAATAAAAAGGAGTTACATATTAAAGGATGGTTGATTTTCTTAGTATTTTTGTACGTAGAAACTGTTTGATTTTGTGATCTTTGAATCATAGCTGCCTCCTTTGAAATATATATGCAGGCAAAGCTGGAGTAACAGATCAGGAAATTTTGAAGAAGAAAATTAAATTAGGCAAATGATCTTAAATAAAATCGGATCAGAGGCCCTTTCTGCTTCAACACAGCACAAAATTTAGGGGAAAAGGTAAAATTGATAGAAAGATGTCAAAAACTTAACAGAAAACTACACATACGATCAGCAGAACTTTGTATATAACGTCCTAAAATTTTCGGCTTCTTGTATATATCATCAGGAAGATGACTACATCAAGCGAAGGTGGGGAATGCCAACACCATGACGAAAACTCCACTATCGATGTCCTTGGGGGCTTATCCACAAAATAACACAAATCTTGACACAAAATAATACCAACTCTCCGGCAGGAACATTTGACTTTATTGTTGCCCAGATAGGACTCAAACTCGAGTTCTCAGGTCGAGACACATATATATATATATATATATATATATATATATATATATATATATATGTGTGTGTGTGTGGTGACCTTCCACAATCTGGACCAAACATTCCGAATATCAGAAAATGGAGAACATAGAATGCTATTGTCAAATGATGGCTAATTAACTTAATAGATCTTTCATTAATCAGTAATTTCATTCATTTTTCGACTGCCAAACAAGTATGGGAATCTATCGCTACAACATACTTTGATGGAACATACACATCACAAGTTCTTGACATAAAAAGATGGGTGACATGATTGAAACAAATAGGACGACCCATTGAAGGATACTACAACAATCTACAAGGCTTGTGGAGGAAGATTGACTTTCGTCGCCCAAATCCCATGGAGTGTACAAATGATATCCAGCGTTATAACTCTCTTATTCAAGAGGTGTGAGGGCTCAATCTTAATCATGTAATTAATGATCACACAATGATAATTATAGCGTAAACAAAGGAAGATTTGTTTGATACTTATTAACATGTGGCCCTAAAAATTTCGGCATTACCTCATCGTATAAGGAACATACCACTAGATATATACTTAAACTAGGTATATTGTGGGGTCCTCGTTACTTAATCCATTATGTATCACGTTAACATACATATGTGAGTCTGAATTAAGTAGAAACATTCACTGATTAAGAGTATCTTACTAGTTAAATTGTTACAAGGTTTACAAAACCCTAACCTACTATACATCACATGTACAAGTATCAACCTACTCCCCACGTCTATGAGTCCCTACAGAAACATTCACACAACGTGAGTATAGATAACAACTATCTCAGTGCAATATCAAAACACAATTACTATAAGGCACAATAAAATCATCAAATGCGAATGCTCTGTATCATGCATCAACCAATGCACCATGTCGACATGTCTCAACTATCACCCTATTATCACGAGACCAATATGATATGCTATCTCAGCTCAATATGTCAGTGGAACCACATCACATCTTCATATTAGCAGTACATATCATAGTACCGTACTCATATGTGATAATAGCCAGAGTATATACCCAAACAAGGCGTATATCCCTCATATCCAGTATGTGTAGCATACCCGAGCATATACCCAAACTAGGCGTATATCTCTAATGCTAACGTATATGTAGCATACCCAAGCATATACCCAAACCAGGCGTATATCTCTAATGCTAATGCATGTGTAGCATACCCGAGCATATACCCAAACCAGGCGTATATCTCTATGCTAATGCATATGTAGCATACCCGAGCATATACCCAAACTAGGCGTATATCTCTAATGCTAATGCATATATATCTCATCCATCTCAAATACATGATATCCATGAATGTACATGCATATGATACTACAATCATATGTTACTAACACAACACAATTCATATGATATCAATCCCATAACATCATCACACAATATCTATACTCCGTACGTCAACACGTACCTGGTATACGACAACAAAACGATAATTCAGGCGTTGATGGCTAATTGCCTCTTTGCCCCATCCTCTGTGATGATGCTACACCAATATCAACAATAAACCATGTTATAAGAGGCTTCAAAAATAAATGCTACAAAAATTTAACACTTTTCAAAAATCTGCCATCACCGATCGATCGCCTAATTTTCTCGATCGATCGCCAAACTATTCACTCTTCACCGATCGATCGAACAAAAGCACCGATCGATCGCCACATGTACCGATCGATCGCCTCAAAATCACCGATCGATCGCTCAATGTTCAAACCGCCTGAAAATTTCACTGTTCGCGGCGATCGATCGAGACCAAATTTTTGATCGATTGGCACGATCAGAAAAATCGAGACAATGGCGATTTTGAGCTTATCTCCATGGTACTTCTTCTCCTACCCATAATTTCACATGTAACCATGATTCATGCAATCCCTAGTATCATATAAACATGTTTCTATCATCCTAGAATCCAATTCTTGGCAAAGAAACAAGTTATGATTCTAAGCATAAACATTTGATATTCAAATTCACATACTTCAACACCAACTACACAATTCAAGTGAAAAACTATAAATTCCTTACCAAGAAGATATGAAATCACTTCACTCAACTTCCTAGCTTAATTCCGTAGTGAAAAACCAAGCTTCAACTAAGAAAATCTCCAAGGGTTGGAGAGGAGCTTTGTAGAGAATTTTAGGTGAAAAGTGGTGTAGTATGTGATTTCACCCTTAATTCACTTGATATAGATCATGTTGGAGTTAATGATGGAGTTAATGACATGCTAATTGCAATAACATGCTAATTGGCATGTACATGAAGGTGAAATCCAAATTCAAATACCAACTCATAGTTACTTGATATGTCACTATACTTGATTTAATTCAAGTTATACATTGCCATATGTTTCATTTTTATACATGTATTGTGTATTAAGTCATCCTTGGTTCAACCCGACCCTAATTCATATCATATCGAAATTAGTCATAATAACGATATAACCATATCACACGTGTATAAAGCAACTCGAGGCATGACATATATATACAATCAGTTTCATATCCAGTAACATAAATCAGTATACAAATGAAACTATGAAACACTTAAATCATACTGGACTGAAATCAAATGAATATACATAAACTACTCACACACCCTGGGTAGATATATACATATACCACTGAGATAAACAAGAGAATAAATCTCTCAAGTGTGGATCCCACCGGACGTGCCATCTCTGGCGTCCTGGCCACAATACTACATGCCATTGTCAACACAAAAAGACAACAACGGCCCCGTTTGGGGTGAGCAAAAGCCCAATATGGAATAATCAAAATAAATACAACATGTATCTATAAAATGATATATGAAATAAAATGCAATGCAATGCATGTCATGCCATGTCGGTATCATACACCCATCACTGGGTATCTCGGAGCCAATAAATGAAAGTCAAAATACTACATAGCTAAATCGCTGTAGCCTGTCAAGCAAAAGGGATATCAATACGGAGCATCAATGAAGCTTACCACATCCCATATCCCGGCATCATATCACACAGATGACGTTACAAGGCGCCATCTTATAACAGTCTAAACGAGTAGGGATAATCCAGCTGATAAAGTCGGCAATATGCCATCTGTCCAAGTCTTCCCTTTCTACAATAATAATAATCATTATTATTATTATTATTTAGGAGGATAACATAATCGTGGATATGTAACATGTGGCTGTTTGTCTAATTGCTGCCTAGACCAAACTTTAACAAATCCAGGTTGAGTTCTACTTTTCCTAGGAAGAAAGTATTTTAATATTGAATATTAATGTCCAAATTATCTAAACGCTCTAATATAATTTCATGTCTATCGGTTATTATTTCAATCTTTTTTTATTCTTATGACACATAAAAAATTGATAAAGGAAAAAAAATGTATGGGGAAGTTAAAAATTATGACACATAAGTGTGTACTTATTAGAGCACTGTATTATTTACGAAGCTAAGCCGACACATCAATCTCTAATTGTCGGCTTTCTCAGGATTCCACCAACAAATATTGCATTCTTTTATCCCCCATTGTCTCTCCAATCAACGGCCTCGATTACTCCACAGATTCCAATCCAATCCAATCCAACCATCATACACAATAGTCAAAGTCTATACAAGTCAAAAGTATACCGTGGTACGCGTGCAGTGGGCAGCTCGCACGTGATTTCGTGTGGGCGTGAGTCTACAAGTTTGAAAAAGCAGCTACGTGGACCCTTTCTTACAGAAATGTCATATAGGGGTAGATTGGACCATTCGTGGAGTAAGCAATGAGAAAATTAATTTTATGATTTATTTTAAGGAATAGATGCAAACGAAGGATAAGGTGGAATGAGTGTTTTAACTCATGTTTTCTCCAACTTTATTTTTTCATGACGACGAGCTACTACTCTTGGGATGTATTTTCTCCAACTTGAGTTTACACACCAAGAGGGCAGATGCATTCCCATTGTAACGACGGCAGAGGCTGCCTACGGTCGAATTTCTTATTTTCAAGGACAAGCATGAAAAAATCACTCTTGGAGTGGTGGGTTTGTTTTATGGAATGGTAGTAAATTAGTAATTGTGATAAGTGTCGCATTCTCTAACATATGATTATGATAATTATAACAAGTGTCGTAATCATTAATGATTCTAATGTATATTATGATATTTATCGTAATCCTTATTCATAAGAGTTCTTAATGACATCAATTTATCATCCCTAATCTCAATGGATGAGTAGGATGTAGGCATCTTCATTTATTATGAAATCAAGTAGTCTTTACAAATGTTATTTTAGATCTTCAAAGCATATCAAACTAATGATCACATCTTTGAATTATGTGTATATTGTTTGTTTTCTATTTCTGAAATGCAAATGATCTCCACATCTTCCTCTTCTAGCAATTAATTTTAATATTCAGAAAATGATTCCTTCATTTTCCCATATTTATGTACTTCTAAAGGGAAAAAAAATACTGATAACTTATATTACATAAATCTAGCGAGACTTCAATGAAAACTAAAAGAGCAAAGTAAAATAATGAGGGTCAAAAGCACAATATTCTTTGTCGACCAGAGATTTCCTCAGAAGATTGTTATCAGGTCTAGCACATTTAGTAGTGCAGTAGATTCAATAGCCATACAAAAATTAACAGGGTCGGGCCAGTCAAAGCATATTATTTTTTGCCATCTTTGGCTATAAAGTATAAATTAAATATATGCCTAATTATATAGGCTAAATCAGTGCCATTAGACTAATGGTATAAATTATAAATTAAATTATTGCCTTATATATAGGCCAAATCAGTGCCATTAGACTAATCGACAACGTGAAGATTTCATCAAAGAAACAACATTAGAAGGAGGCAGTGATAGTTAGGGTATGGTTTATCCTTATCTTGGAAGCATCATCATTATCCTGAGTAATAAGCATGTCTGTCACGTCCCGAAACCGAGGTCGATAACACCGAGGTTGATTCCAAATAACAACTTGAAATCAACAAGCCTCGTAATATAGAATTCAACTAAAACCAGTCTTTTATCCATAAAATAAATATTTTTTACAAATATCAGCGGAAGCTTCATCAATTAATGACAACATCTTGAACAATAGCATCTAATTCACCATCTCCAAAATTGGTTTTTATCTTCCTCTCGATTTTTATTCGTTTATATATTGGGAGTGTATGTAAGGGTGAGTGTTTTGGAAAATACTCAGCAAGTGGAAGACAATCGTATGTGACAACATATAAATATAATAATTTTTCAGAAACGTATAAAAAATCAAAACAGAAACCGATATGAACATAACATAAACGTCATATCAGAATTTGCTACTCGGAGCCAGAACATAACAGAAACGTCATATCAGAATCTCATACCATATACTAAAGTAATAACAATAAATCATCTAGTTTCCTCATGGTACTGATATCAGTTCTTTACCCATAACCCTCCTAGAGATAAGGTCAGAACATCGGATCACCCACGAATAAAAGGTCTGGACTTCCGAGAACAATGGTTAATCACCGTATCAGGCCAGAAAACGGTTATAATCCCACCGCATCAGGGTCAGAAACAGAATTCAGAATTCCTTACCAATTGGATTTCGATATTTAAAGTGCTTCAGATTTCAAATATCATAATTTCATAATTTGAAAATAGTTCACATATCGATTGAAATTCAAAACACATACTTATGATTTAAAAAGCAAAAGAATGATTTTAACAAAAGCCCACTTACCGATATCAGAAACGATTCTTCTGTGCCAATGGTTTTGGGTGGCAAAAACGCGATGAATTTCCTCTCAATTACTTGCTGAAAATTTCACACCTTTTAGTGTGTGCTAGTGTGTGTTTCGAAAATTGTGTAAATTGTGAGATAATTGATCGACTCTTTGCCTATTTATTAACTTATTTAATCAATAATCCTAATATAATACTATCTCTTGATATTATAATTCAATATTATCTATACTTAGTATTTGGTTTGACCAAATAATATCAAGTGGTTGGATTAACTTAAGAATTCTAATTTGACCAAATTTCTAGTTGTTTAAATAATTAGTCATTGGTTTAGCTACAAGTCTACAAAATTAAAATCAAATAGAATTTATGATTTATCTCATCAAGTATTTTATTGGCTAATAGATATTAATGATATGATTCCTAGCTATCTAACAACATAATATTATATTTGATAAAATCTTCAATCATCTATACATTATTTTACTATCTATAATTTAAGATACAACTCATATTCTCTAATTATTTGTTTAAAAATAAATGTTTTACAATCTATAAGATTGATTGATATCATGTAATTCAATATTAACTCTAATACAATTCAATAACATCTAAACACTAATTTATTGATTTAAATAAAAGAAAATTTGAAAATTTTGGTTGACTAAAATTTGGGTGAAAAATCGGGTTTTCACAATGTCAATAAATAATTCAACAAACCTAACACGACATAATGGTAGTATGGATAGATTGAAGTTCATTACACTACGTAGTAAAAAAACTAAAGCGATACGCCCTGCGTTGCATCCTCAATATATATAGAGGAAGAGAGAGAGTTTAATGATTGGAATGTCATTCTCATATTATTAGCTTTCTATTACCCTTTTTTTTTAAAAAAAGAGCAGAAACCGAAGTAAGAAAGTTCACAAAGTCAATTTATGCTCAAATGTAGTTTTCACTTCATTGAACTTACAAAAACGAGCTATGCCCCCCACCTAAGGGTACCCTTGGATAGAATACAGCAGTTACCTTCATATGGGGACAATGCGTGAAGCCAACGCTCTGAAAAAAAAAATACAGTTGACAAGCTTTTTAGTCCTTGGAAAAACCATGTTAATCATGCTACAGAAAAAAACTATGTTAATCACGCGAAATTATATGAACGATTAGACCAATGAGGGAGACGATTTTCACCATTGTAGTGAAGCATTGTAAATATCCTAATGGGCTTGAACATCTCATAAGCCAAAGAAGACAGATCCTTACCGAAAGGAAAAGAAAGACAGGTAACATATTAAGCTGCCTATAAAGATAACATGTTTATGTAAGAAAACAGTAAGAAAGTTGATGACATTAAAACAGTTCAGTTTTGAAATGCTCTCTGGCTGTCAAATAACTAAGAAACGTTTAAATGATGTAGATTAAAAGGTAAGGATTGTGGGTACATAATGCAGCATTCAAAACCCCTTTAACATGCTTCAGACACCAAACATAAAGTCTACTCATCAAAAAATGAGAGCAAGTACAAAGGACAAGTGACGTACTGGAATGCTTAGTAATACTCCTCGAGGACTGACTAGGACAGGAAGGGCTCTTCTTGCAGCAACAGGGATAGACTTTAAGGACACAAGGGCTCTTTGTGCTGATAATTTAGCATAATTCAAACACAAATTTGTTTTCCCTCCCAATTGCTCGTTGGAGTTTGAAGCTGATTGATTTGTGGTTCAGTATCCCCATATGCCAGCTTGGACAAGTCAGAAATATATATCCAATCAGCATCAATCATGTGACGAACATCGGCCTCCATCTCATCATCAATTAAGCAAGAAGTGCAACAATGTTGTCCTGCATCCAACTCCTCGTGGCAGAAAACCTCGTTCACAAATGAAACTTCAGACGCTATTACATTGCCCATACTCCAACTCAATACAAATCTGTTCATGTAATACCCTACTTTTCCAGGATAAAGAGATTGACTTGGAGTCGCAACTGCAGATTCCACACCATCTAACTTACAGTCAGAGATAAAATCAGATTTAGAAATAAAATTTTCACTTTCTTTCTTCTGCAAAGAAGCAATGATCTCATGGGTAGAGTCACTAAGAATGCCAATCCTTTTGGCTTCAACTAGAACAGAAACGGAGGAGTTGGCATCTAAAAAGGGAACAATTAAAGTATCTGGGATAAATATATCAGAATATGTTCCACCATCTTTCAAAATCTGCTCTATCTGGCTCGTGGGAAAGCTATTTTGTCCTTCATAAGAGTGTCTCGGAAACAACTTCATCTGCTCAGGAAAAGGAGACATTATAGAACAGCATACCAGGACCTTAGTTCCTTTGGATCCTGGAGCTGGACAAAGGTAACAACCAGCCACAGTTAGACAAGCCTGAAAAAACACAGAATGTAAACTATTAGATAACGAGAGCCTGAGCAAAAATTTCCCACAATACGTACAGAACTCTTGTGTGCAACAAAATTCAATTCTTTGTATCAACCTTGCATGGGCAAGCACGAAGGTAGTCCAATAGCAATTTTAATGCTTTGCCCCGAACTGGCTTATGTATTTGCGAGATGAACTGATAAATGTTCTAAGTTTAGTAATCCGATAATTTCAATGCATAACTAGCTTAAGGGGACACTATCATGAGATACCACCATTAAAATAGCAAACCTGCACCACCAAGGCAATAAACTTTGCAAAGCATATGTCCTTTACTTCAGTTGAATGGAGAGTTTGTAGATCAATAACTGCAAATCCGTGCTGGACAGAAGTTTCCAAATGGAATTAGGGACGGGAGAATCAAATCGTCAAGATATGCAATGTTACTAATCATTACATTAAACGTATTAATAATGATATGAAAGTATGTGTCAGAGCTATAAAACAAAACTCCGTGTCACAACCAATTGCATCTCAAGAAAAGAAGGAAACATACAGGAATGATAGTCACAGCCTGATTCATCAACTGTAGACAAAGTTTATCAACATACATTCGTGTTTTCCTACATGCGGATATGACTTCTAATAACTGGGACTTGAATATAGCTGCAGCACATCAGAGTAAAGTCTTTACATGTGGCGATTCATTAATACTAAAAGTAGAAATATTGCATATGGCGTCAACCAAACTTTAAAAAATAATAAGATTATAAACAGGAGTGTTTGTTACGACTCTCAGAATTAATATGTTAACTGATAACTGAATTCAGCTTGTTATATCGTTTAAATTGCATGACTTAAAATGATTGAATCCACTTACATTTATTTATATTACTATTCAAAGATATAAAAGAAGAAATTTTTACTAATATATCATTTAATCAGGCACCATTGTCAACATATCAACTTACATGCTGACAAGTTATTCAAGGACATTCTGATCCTATTGCGAGCATACAACGAGCTCTGATTTGTTGGATCCTCCACCCATTCTTGATTACCACCTCGACATATCTGAAATAGTAACAAATATAATTGTAACTAGCTCAAAAGAAACAAGTACGCAGAGGAAAATATATGGCATTGCTGATAGTCATTGAAGACTAACATTATACATGTCTTGTTTTGAGAACTCCAGAAGTGGTCGAACTAATAAAATACCATGAGCTTTCGATGCTTCAACACTAAGATCAGGAAACACTGGGAACATTTGAGATGTAAATGCCATCCCGGCAAGCCCAAGCACACCACTATTCCGAGATAATCTGAGAATGAATAGCTCCGCCTGCAATTGTGGTTGTCTTAACAATCACAATTTGGTGTCTAATTTACCCACCGATATTCAAATTATTCACAAAAATGTCTGTCAGAATGCATTTTTACCGGCTAATATTCAGACTTTGTGACTCCAACAAATATCAGTAAAACAAAAGCATCGTGGGTATTGACCAGTTGAAATTTTCCAAATGATTAAACAGATACGAAACAGTCATTAGTTTCATTGGCCTCATACACCAATGAGAGTGGGCACCACCACACAACAGTGAGACTATGCTTTAAGTTTGTCAACAAGAAACTAAAATAAAAGACACAATAAATTAACTAAAACGAAAACGAGATGGAAACTGGACATGTTTAAAACCTGATCATCTTCATGATGTGCAACCAACAATATACCAATCTGCTGCTGTATGCATATATTTCGTAAGATATCGTACCTGAAAAATTTAGAGGTTCAGATGTGGAAAATAACAAATTTTACAGCATTGGGTATTCTTTAGCTTTGAAGGCAGTATGGAAGCGATAAGGAAGAGAATTTAGAACGTAAGGAACATCACCTCTTATCACGAGCTGCTTCTTGCAAGTGACCAGGCTTGGGCCTTCCATCCAACCATTCGCAGCGGCCAACTTCACATTTGATTCCTACAGAACGCCTACATTTTATGTATCCAACATACAGTAAAATCCATCAAAGATTCAAGATGAAACTTCATCCAAACCACCCAACAAAAGTAGCAAGTTTGTGTACCCATGTCGGTAATTCGATTGTAAACTAGTTTTGCTTCATCTGCACTTTCTGTTCGCAATCCATGATCCACGACGATGGCCAAAAGCTCATCACTCGACTTGCTTCTTTTGTTGATAGCAGCATCACATGTTTCAGTTTTCCAAGCAGCAGTCAATACACAGAGGGCCATGCTATCAGGGCCACCAGAGACCGCAATTGCTGAAGAAAACATCTTCAGTTATAACTACCTCACTCACAAGATACCAAAATAACGTAGGATGCTATAGGAATTTTAATGGAAGAAATACAAAAGAAGTTCAATTACTACATTTTTTAACTACAAACCATTTTATAACAAAATATCAAAAAGAAAGTTAGTAGCTAGCAAAAGCAACCAATTGTAATAGAAGGACAAAATCGAAGTAAATAAACCAAAGTTCAACAGCCAGCAAAAACAGCCAGTCTTAACTTGTTAGCATATCTGAGTTCCTTACACAGCGTCCAGCATAAAATAACAAAACAAAGCTTCAAGTTTACACAACTAGAAAAATCACACCATATCAGAACAGGTAACCCAGAATTTAACCAAGATAATATTTTTTCATCGGGTCTGCTTGAATCTGAAGTACAGAAGAATTATAAGAAGTAAAATAAACTAGCTAAAATAAATGTGCAGAGTACGTAAAGATGACTAACCAATGCGGTGATGGGGTTTTAGTCCAGCCATCTCCATTCTTTTAGCGAATCCGTCTATGTAAACGGACATGTCGATGGAGTGTTCCTGCTGGCAGCAGAAAATTCGAACGCCACCGCACGGATAAACCCTACGCAATTGGGGGACGGCTGCAATTCGCGAAAAGGAGGGGAACCTGAACGTGGTTTTTGCCTGAATGTGGAAAGGTAGAAGAAGACCTCGCGCCATATATTGATTGAAAATCAATGGCGTGATTCTATTTCGCCCTCCAAGATGACATGATATTGAAGTTTATCCATATATACCTAATTAAGTGCTCATATGACATTTTATATTGTACCATGTTTATGTATAATAAATACTAGCCGTCGATGTACACATATTACGTGTATAACATAATATATGAATAGTATGCATTAATAATAATTTCAACCATTGATCCATAAAAGCCCTACTATCTTCAAGAAAATACTGAAAATTCAAAGAAAATGTTGCAAACAAATAAAAAACTTACAACCAATTAAAAAATAAAGCTTATTTTGGTGATCTTTCGATATTATCTATTTATCTCATGTCTATTAATAAAACAAATAGAGGATACATCATAATGATCATTCCAAAGTGGTTACTCTAAAGTGCTTATACATTATAATATTTTATAAAATAATATAGTATAGTATAGTAGATAATATATATACGTGAATATTATGTGTTGTTTATATATATATATATATATATATCTATATAAATATCAAAAAGTGTGACTACCTTCTGATGATAATAGGAAGTGAACAATACCTCCCGATGTCTTTAACGCAAATATACAAATATATATATATATATATATATATATATATATATATATATATTAATATATCTCTATTTATATATATGTTAATATATCTCTATTTTGTAAATATATATTGGTTGAATATGATTTTTACAAAAAAAAAAAATTCAAATACTAGATTTAATTATATATTCTTCTACATTCTAAAATTCACATTTTATATAATTTGTCTGAACTCTATAGATGATAATACTGTTAGATAGAATGTAAAGAAAGAAAGTTTCTACCCAATTGCCAAACTTGGCTGCCCTCCTGTTCCGGATACATGATAGTGAACCGTGCATGCGATGAATTCAGACGAAAGAGAAGAGTATCGGTACATGCCCAGATTGCGCGTACGTAAATCTATGCAACCTAATAAAATATTAACAACGTAGATGCTGAGATGGTTACATTTAGTGCAGGGGGATTGGGCTCCCAACCTTGCAGAGAACACTTTGTATGTACCAATTTACCAAATTTGATAGTGATGTAACCCTGAAAATGGGCTCTTTTCCCACCATTTAATAACTCTTTTTCCTTTTCTTTCAATTTCATTGATTTATTTCATTTTTTCCAACAATCTCTCACATGAATTAAATTGATTGATGTATGCAATTTTGTGTTTTGACGAACTATTATTGCATCTGAAGAGATATTTTGCTGCTTTGAATCTTCCGTAGTAGTGTTCAATCGGATTTATTTGACTTAATAGTGAATTTATAGTCTTGAACTATTTAGTCATTGGTGTAAACCAAGACAACTGAACCCACAACATAACAATTCTAACATTCTTATTGGTTTCTTGCGGTTGTGTTTGTTTCGACCATGGACCACGCTTGGTTTCATAAGTGCTTTCCATTCTTTGAAGCGATCACACTTCGTACTTACGTAGATGATCTCTTAAAAGAGTATCCCCTATACTCCAACATATTCTTATATGTCTTAGAAATCATAGGCATTTTGTTTATCCTCGTACCCCTTTTGCAGGCTACACCCATTATCATAGGAATGGGTTGGAGAGTAATCTCCAAGATTTAGTTGTCCATTTCGAACCTAGGGTCACATTCCTCTCGATAAACTTCCACATGATCTCTCGGTTAACCATTTTATATGCGGATCTGCGGTTTCACATAATCACTCACGATTATGCCACCAGAGATCATTTTGTCATATAACATTTAGCGCAACACATTTTAGTTGCATACATATGATTTTTCTCTAACAACTTATAAAGTCACTCGGCCGAAGAAGCTTTATATGTTTTGCATAGAGAATTTTTCACAACAGTATATTTTCAGTTTTGATAATCACATTACATTGTTAGCATCATTTTATCCTTTTAGGATATTTTCATCATCGAATTTTAAGCGTTTTTAACTCGTTATTTCTTACAAAATTCGAGACCAGAGGAAATACTCAACTTTAATTCACAATTCATATTTAAGCGCATAGATTCTTAAAAATTACAAGTTCAAGATTCTATTTCTTGTAAACTTGAAGTTTAAGAGCAAAGCTTAGAATTTGAAACTCGGATTAATCCTTGAGATTTCTTTTTCAAATGTCTTGGAAACTTTTAATTACAAGCATTGTTCTTGATGCACATACGTCAAAATGTCTCGTTAACATTTTTCTTTGTTACTTAATGATTTCTATATTGCTTCCCCAATGAGCGTATCATCAATACACAAGCATACCTATGCTTAGGTGTGTAAACATTTGTCACACTCATTAATCTAACTGACAACATGATTTGTCAAACTCTTCATGTCTTTTATTTGGCGTTTGTTATGACTTTACGTTGGCCTTCATGTTTCTAGTTTAACCAAACACCCCCAAATTTCAAATATTGTAGGAAATTCTATTTTCCTTCAATCACAATGTTTTTCGTCCTTGCTTAAATGTGGTACTTAGTATGTGATTGACTCATAGATTGCAACCCCCACAACTTCGGGATAGTTACGAATTGCACCGACGTTCAAACTTTCGTGTTTCAAGTTCTAAGTGTTATCGTCATACAAATCCAAATTCAATATTTTATTTCTTGAAGATTTTGGATTTAAGCATACTTGCTTTAAAAAGTTGAAACTTGGATAATATTCTTAACTCGGTTCACAATTTGTGATTCAAGCGCACTAACTTAGAAAACTTGAATTCAAGATTTTTAAATCTTGCAAATTCATGTTATAAGCGTACTAGCTTAGAAATTCAAAATAAACCAACTGAGATATTAGAACGCCTAGTCAAAATTTATGGCTTCGATTCATTACTTGTGTTTTAAGCGTACAAAGCTTAGAAACTTGAATTCAAGATTTTATTGTCTTGCAACTTCAAGCTTAAGCTTCAAATTCTTAGATAACAAAAGTATAATCTACTCACAATTTTCCGTAGCAAAACCTCATTTGCTAAATTTGATTTGCAATCTTATTCTTGAAGTGTTTAAACACCTAATTTTCCTCGTTTTTACTTCATAACCAAAGAATCACAACAATATCATTTGCATATATTGATAAAGTAACTAATTACTTTTTCTCACATTTCTAGTTTGCACAATCTTTCCATCACAAACATCATTGTGAGTTAACTCTAGAGACGTTACAATTCTTCTAACAAATGAATGACGATTTTGTTCACTTAGTGCCTACACAAGCAATAAATTTAACATTACAATTTGTGCTGCGAACTATGATTTAAATGATCCTAATAATCATGCCACAAACCATAAGATTAAATACAAGAAGTAATGACATAAATTTTATTGTTTTCAACAAATATCGTCATTACATTTATTTAGAATCACTCCATTCTTGGAGTTTACAACTTTTAAAGATACACAATCTAAAGCGGTAAGCGCTAGATCATCCAAATCATTTGAGAGACGATCTCATTCGGTTACATTTACATGATTACTTGCAAATCTCGCACTTGCGCTATCATTGGCTTTGTGTTAATCACTTTGAAATCTAATAATCATCCAACGATGAATTTCTTCATGCCAACATCCTCAGATCTATCATTTTTCTCCTAGGATTGCCACAATTCCTTGGCCGTCTTCACTAGACAATACACATTGTATAATGTGTTGTCTAGTCCATTGAGAATATAATTTTTGCACAGGAAATCACTTTGTTTCCACGCATCAACCGCAACCCTCTTTTGGTTGTCGATTTCACTCTCCATAATAGTAGGAGATTCCTCATTGAGGAACCTTGTCAACCCCAAGGTTGTCAAATAAAACAACATCTTTTGTTGCCATAGCTTGAAATCGTTCACATTGAACTTTCCAGGTCTTTCACCATGATGAACTGGAGTCGTTGTTGCACTCGACGAAGCCATTTGTTGCTATAATTGTCTTAAGATTGTAGTTCAAATTTTTTTGGGATGTGTATCTTAGGAAGGTAGCAAACAACAAATGACTTTATAATAGGAATGTCGAGGTGAGATTTGGAATCTCCGTCCTTAAGACAATATTGCCTCGCTACGGTGCTAACGGTTTGCTTTGGCAATTTGTCTCCCAAGATACAACGACTATGACTTGTGATAGGAGCACTCCAAATCACAAGTCCTCAAACCACAAAGGTTCAAATCACTCAAAAAAAAAACTTGATGAACAAACAAAAGGCTCTCAGTTTAATATTTTTGTTTTATGTGGATTTCGAAATCTGATTATTAATCAATGAGGGAATTGCTGTATTTATAGTAAACCAAGAAATAACTCCAAATAGACACCATTTGTAGGCACCATATCGTGAAAAATCGCACCCAAACATGAATGGACACACCATTTCACAAAACGGACACATGGCTCGATCAATCGTCCTAGGAGCTCGATCGATCGAGCTCTTGTAACAAACAAAAGGAAAAAATCTGACGTGCTCGATCGAACGAGCACTCATTTAATAAATATTTTTTCTTTTCTTTCTCTTTCATTGATTTATTTCATTTTTTTCAACAAACATATATTATCCAAATATGATAATGAATATATGTTTCAACATGTTTTGTAATTGTGTGAATTTATTAAAAATGACTTATATTATTTTTGGAGAATAAAAAATGTCTAATATTTAAGTTCAAGACTTAATAAAACTTAATACGTGACTTAATAAAACTTAGTAGTAAAATGTCGTACGCGCATTCAATGCGCCAGATCACGACCGGAAGTATAATGAGAGACTTGGTAAAACTTAGTGTGTCTTAATGCCGCACAAACACTCAATGCTCCAGTTCACGGAGCGTCAGTGCGTGAAGGGGTGTATGAGAATTATATAAGTTAGGTCATATCTTTGGCTACGTATCCGTATCCATGGAGCATCGCCCACCAGGGCCACCACCACGTTATACATCCTCTCTCACGCACTCTGCGTCTTTGTGTGTGTCTGTGTAGTGTAGAAAATGTTGCAGCAATTCTGCCTGCCTGGTGAGAAGCCTGCAGTACTAACAGTAGGACAAAATAACTTCATGCGTAAATTTATCAAATATACAGAGTTTCAACCGTTGATATTTTGACCATGATATCCTTTTTTACATACTTTTTTCTAATATAAAACTAATCCAGCACAAAACTTTGATTCTGAGCAGAGTAATCAGTCCTATAATCATATTTATGTCAAATCTACCATTACATTTTAATATTGGGACATGCACTTGCCGAAATCTTGGACTTGTGTCTTAGACTTTCTTCGCCCCTAGTCACTCGCATTCTTGAAAATGTGACTCCCTCTTCTAGTTTATATATAGAAGCTATTTTCTTGATCTTGTTTACTTGTCAATGTCAAGAAATCTAAAGTTTTATATTTCTCTAAACCTCACAGCAGCAAAACCTTCTTTGTTAAATTCTTAGGAGACTGCATAAGATGTAGGGGAACTCAACTTGTTCGACAAGAGGCTTACAGAATCTTGAATTTCAAGAACTTGACAAATTTTGGATGTTTTTTGACATGGGATTTGCAGGAAGTTTTGAATCGATGCAGGACTGTGGCACGAACAAGTGCAGAAGCTTATTCTGGAGAATGATGGCAGCAGTGAAGAAGGCAATGAAAATTTGCAGGAAAAAGACTTCCAAATTCCAGTATGATCCTCACAGTTACGCCCTGAATTTCGACGATGGGTGTCGTAAAGCAACAGGGGAAGAGGTGATAGAATGCCACCAGCCTAAAGTTCTGGCCGAGTGCCCGAAAATTACTATTTGGATTTATGTTCTACTGGGTGGGGGTGGAGCACAACAATTAGCAGTAGTTCTTGAACCAGAGATGCTATTTTAGAGGAGATGAAATCAGTTCTGTAGCTATTATATTATGATCCAATTTCTTTTGGCTCATTTAATATCAACACTCATCCCACAAAGTTAATAATTTATTCGTGTGCGGTGTAAAATCTGTTACCAATCGATATTCATAGGTCCTAAACAAATCCAAAACTACTCAAACCGAGTTGTAATGCTTGAGTGCACAACAAAATCACTGCAGATATCCTACCAACACAGAACTTACCTTATTCCAAAATAATAGAATTATATGTGCTTCCAAGGAAGTTTTGTAACTCTCAGGGGGCCGAGTGTTGAAGTAGATAAATCAATTAGTCGAGGATAAATGGCACATTTTCCGCTTAGTATAGGAAGAACTGAATCAAATATAACCTGCTTACATAATATATGACTGCTTAATTTAGAATCGAGCAATGGTGGTTCTGAAGCTACAAAGATCAGATTTTTTTATTAGACTAAGTCACACCCCCGGGAACGTTTTTGAGATACGAGGAACCAACCCTTTTCATGGCTTCGGCTAAGGATGGCCGCATTCACCTCACTAGCAGTCTTTAGATATATAGAAGCTCACATGGCAATTGACCTTGCTGAAGTAACGAAAAATATTATTATTTTATGTGAAGAGCATTGCATTACGACTACTTTACTTTTCATTAACGATGGCAGAAATACCAATATTTATTTAGTTATTTTATTTGTAATAATTGTAAAAAGCAAATCGTATTAGCATGGAACGGGACCAATCTGGGTTGTAGGCCTGTTAAATTAACGGAAACTCGACTTTATTGGCAAATCGGGCTAGTGCACAAGAAGGATTTATCTTTTATCGATAGGGAGATGTCTTCGCACGACACATCTCACACTGACTCTAGTTCTTGTGAAGTTACTGGAGCTGATGTTCCATGATGATATCCAAGATGTTACCTCGGGAGAGTCTCGTGCTACTTTGTCCGAGTCAGAACGGCTCACCTATGATTTTCATCTGGACTCCTGCGTTCATGAAAGAAAAGGTTAAAAAATAGGCCATAAATGTTTTCTGAAGACACCCCTCCGATGCTTAAGTTGGCAAAAATTCAAAAAATCAAATTTATACGAGTAGAAAAACACTCAATATAGCAGCAAATTTGCACTTAATTCCCGAATGACACAAGAACCTGTGATTTATAGTAACCTAATATTGACCTTGGATTAAGGGCGTTGGACAATACTCTGCCCATACCATAATCATTATACCTTTATGCCAGTTTTATTGTTGCTGCCCTTAAGGGCACTGCCCTCAGGGGCATCATCCACCATCTATTTAGAATTTTTTTTTTTTTTAAAAAAGTTTCCAAATGAATGGTGATGATGACTCTAAGGGCATCATCAAACAAACCCTTTATGCCATTGTCTGATCTCAGTTCGGAATCCTACTTTACGCTATTGTCCATGCTTATGACACTGTTTATGTATCCCCAAAATATTGTTCCAGTCACAACAATCGTGGGGGCTATAGCTGCCAGGTACTACATACATGTTTCTCACAAAATAATCATGTCTTTCGTTGGTTCGACCCTGCCTTCGTACCGGGGCAGTTCGGGCCATGACGTACTAGATCTATAGTTCGGTGATAGATCGCGCAGATAGGAAGAATGCGCTCCCCGCGAGCCCGAGCAGTACTCCTGTCACGTCGAACATCGAGCTACCTTTTCTAAGTCAATACAAAGCTACCTCCAGTTCAGCCGTCAACCCGCTCCGGAGCACAACTCATTCCTCATGCCGCGGGTTGGAATTTCGGATCCAGTTCAGGTCAGTACTTTCCCGGGGTAACATTCCAGATACTTTATCCGAAATGGTGAATTGTGCTTTCTGAGCCCAGGTAAATCCATCATATTTTGCTCCAACGAAGCGATATTTTCCGTACAGTTCTGAAATCACAACATTAGCAAATGACGATACAATGAAGGAATTCATTAGCTTGATGCCCTTTAAGGATCGGGTTGGAAGTGAACCGTGCCGGGTTGTGGAAATGTAAGCTCAGTTTCTTTAAAAAACATGAAGGAATTCATTAGCTTGATGCCCTTTAAGGATCGGGTTGGAAGTGAACCGTGCCGGGTTGTGGAAATGTAAGCTCAGTTTCTTTAAAAAAACATACAGGATTGATGCAGTCAGCAGGAAATACTATGGCAGTGCGGGTGAGCTTTGATTCATTCTAGAATATAATTCTAAACACTTGAGGCTTTGATTCCAATATCGAAGAATTTACGATATACTTACTAATCCAAATTTGAGCGATAGAGCATTATATATGGTTTGTAAACAACATATTAAGGCATTTTTTTAGCGATATAAAAATTTATGATGATATTAAATTGTTTGGTTGATTGTAATATTGATTATTGTAGAAAAGATATTGTTGCCTCGAATTTTGGTAGGGTAGACGTGTATTTCATCCGAGCACCAAACAATATACAAAAAGTAAATGAGACCAGATTTTTTACGTGGAAAACCCCAAAAGATGGGGAAAAACCACGGGGCCTAGTCCGGTATAAATTTCACTATAAACAAGTGTGTGATTTACAGTGTCTTCTTTACAAGAAATGAGCTAAGAAATGAAAATGGTGAAGGGGGAAGACCTCAGCTGCTGCTTGTTCTTGAGGAGGAAGGAGACATGCTCTCTTTTCCCCCCAAGAAAGAGGTGTTGGCCTTCCCCATGCCCTCTCAACCCTTCTGCCTACTCTCTCACGGAAAATCTCCCTCTTGCTTGGTGAGAGTTATCTGGTATTTATATGAGAATGGAGAAGACAACCTGTAACTATCTACCCAAGGTCTAGGGGACATTGTCTCATGCTGAAGGTAGGGATCAGAGTCCTAGTGCTGGGGACCACAGACAACTATTGCACTCTTTGTACGATTTCTGTAGCTTTTAAGATATTATTCGTGTACGGAGATATGTTCTGTGCCTCTGATTTATGAGATCACTCCTCAGGTGTAGATCTTCCTGGAGGCCGACCTGGGGGTGGCCGAGGTGGAGGTCATCCTCGAGGCCGACCTGGGGTGGCCAAGGTGGAAGTCATGGAGGAGACAACCTGTAACTACCTACCCAAGGTCTAGGGGACATTGTCTGATGCTGAAGGTAGGGGTCAGAGTCCTAGTGCTGGGGACCACAGACAACTTGTTGAGCCTTAAACGCATGGTTGTGTTTAATGCTTTAATTTATCTCCGGTTTATTTTTGAGTTTTGATGATCAACAAAACTTGCATTTGTCGTACTAATATGTCTACTTAGTGTACATGGTTAGATTGATAAATTGGTTGGGAAGACCAATGGAAGAGAACCCAAGTTATACAATAACATATGTGAGTTCATAGGACAAGCGGTGATCTTTATCAAAGAATCTATTGAGCTTGGACGAGAGGAATGGGATCTATGAACAACCAAAGTCAGTGTTCAACATGTGTGGAATGATGTTGGAACAATTTCTTATGATATGAAGACCCACAAACCAATGGTCCGTTGGTGGGCAAATTCGTATAGAAGCCAATTGGAGCGCAGTGCAATGTTTTGATTATATCTATTGGCTCGATGCTCCGAATAATGTGAATCTAAAGAGGTTGAAAAGACAACCCAATATGCTAGATTTCATATTCAAACATCTCAGTCCAATTCGGATTGCATCATGGAGCAAAATGGCATGGAAGTCATAACAAGTGCAGATTGTAGCAAGGTTTGAGCGGCTGTAGCATTTTGGGCGTAACTTCTTCATACCTTAATGAAATGCAATGACATTTTGTCCACACCTAGATCTAGAATAAGCCATACTATGAAGAACAACGGCTACAACTTTCATGTTTACCACTTTTCCCAGAAATGAGCTTAAGATGGTCGAATAGTGCAAAGTTTGAGAGTGTTGAAATCTGGCAGATCACCTCAGGCGATCCGGGCCATCACCTCAGGCGATCCGAGCCATGCGTGCCAACGCCGCGCACCATCGACCCAGGCGATGGCACGCTGCGCTCCAGGCGATCCAGATCGCCCCAGGCGATGTCATGGTCGCCCCAGGCGATCCATAAACTTACATACGACAATTTTTCAAAGGACGATCGCCCGAGGCGATGCAAGGAACGCCTGAGGCGATCTGGGCCAGATTTGAATGTTAGAACGTGGCAATGGAGATCGCCCGATGCGGTGTCCGAGGCGATCGAGGAGTGATTTCAGCCTTATGTGTAGCAACGGCTAGTAGAAGCCTAGGGGGCCTCCTACACTATAACCATCACCAAGGGTTGAAGCACCTATATAAAGCCTTGTATCCCTCAATCCCAAATCATCCCCTCAATTTGAAATCACTCCTCAATAACAATCTTTTAAGTATTTGTATTTGTTTCTGTGAGTTGTGCGGTGATACTGGAGAGTTTGTAATTCTCGTCTGAAATTTTCAATAAATTGTGTTTGTCTCCCGTGGACGTAGACAATTGTCGAACCATATAAATATTCGTGTTCTTGTATGTGTGTATGATGTTTATACTTTATTTTGTGTGTTCTGGCATAACAATCATAATTTGATTAGAAAAGCAAAAAATATTCCCTTTTGCATATTTCTAATAATTTGAATAAACTTTAAATAATATTAGTTCTAATTCTATATTGGACAATGATAATTAGATTTATGAACAAAACCATATACTATCCAATGTTTTTTGTATCAAAAGGATATTAAATAGATTATCGATATACTTTTAGTTCAATTGACACCACTTTATCGACATTAGCAACTCTAAATAAATGCACTCACGTACAAATCAAGATAATCGAAGACTTACTTACCATTTGCAGGACGAAGCAACTTGTCACTCTATTAAAAATAGTGCGAAACAACTATATAGATGAATCCGACCTACATGGTTACATTGATTTCGGACCAACAAGGGAATAACTGCAAGGCCTAATCTCTTAAATATTACGATGCATATAAACCTGTACTCTATCACCAACCAAACAAGTAACAACCTGATTTAATGTGCCGAACAGTGTTTTTCTCCAATCTAACTGTTACAATTACAATTGAGAAGGGAGAATTGTTTTCAAATTAGTTTGAACACATTCATATGATTTATGTCATTAGATCAAGTGGTATTGGACCACCGAACATTATGTTGAATAATGATATTTTTTGGTGTTAATTATACGCCTTGTTGGACCCGTTAAAATTATTTATTAACTATGTTGAAATCCATAGTGATGTCATATGACATATTGATTTCTCGGGTAAAATCCATTTATGAAGACACAAACCCTAAAATTGCCGAGCAGAAGCTATACCGAAGAAATGCTTGTCGAACCCAGGATACTGATCAGCATATTCTCGAGCATCCTTTGCCCTCCTCGGGATTTTGGTCAAAGAGTAGCGGAAGACCCGGTCATAACTAAAACTGATTAACCGGCGGAGATGGAACGTGCTTTAATGGAGCGGATTTCTCGGACACGCTTGGCTCCCATCAAGCCACGATCAAAGGACATCATATGGCTGGTTTTTCGCGAGTTAGTTACTAAGGGCAGTCCTATAAATACCCTCAAATAACTTCATAAAAGGGTCGGAATTTTTCTAGGCAAAAGACTCCGAGGAGAGCAAGCTTGAGTCTGTTCGGTCTTTTTTATAATTTCTACAACGTTAGTTGTGTAAGTCATTGAATAACTTTCTTGTGTCCAGATCCTCTTGTAAATCAGTAATATTTATAGTGGAACTTTATACTGGACTGGGTCCCGTGGTTTTTCTCTCAATTTGAGGGTTTTCCACGTAAAAAATCTTGGTGTATTCCTTTATTTTTCGTACACATTTATTTCTACCAAACACGTAAAATAACGGATCACATCATTGGCGCCGTCTGTGGGAAAATTTGATCTAAGGCGTTGAAGTAGGACGAATTTTCTAAACAAAAAATAAATCAAAGGGCGAGATGGCCAGAGGTAAAGGCAGGGGGCAAGCTTCCAGGGGAAACGGATCCAATTCTCACCCATACATGTTCACTGAACCCGGAGAAGGGCCAGAAGATGTAGGATCATCTCAACATGTTCCTCAGTCATTTCCTGTTGGGGGAATTCCCATGGAGCATTTGACGGAAATGATAACCAAAACTGTGGGAGAGATTATGAAGCAATTTATGGCCCCCCCCCCCCCAGGAACAAGAAAATGTACAAGACGAAGAGGGGGAAGAATTGGCTTCTCGGCAAGAACCTGAAAGAGAGCCTGAAAGAGAACCTGAAAAAGAGCCTAAGGAAGTTAGACCTGTTTCTAATCATTTGAACGAAGAATCTGACAAAGCTTTAAATCGCCAAATGGAAGAGCTGAAAAATGAGCTGCAGCAGATGCGTAATAGGATGGAAGGACGTCTGTATCCTCCGCAGAGGAGTACTCCATTTGCCTCCCATGTGGTTGATGATCCTTTGCCCCCAAATTTCAGGGCTTTAAATGTGGGAAATTACGATGGTGGTACAGATCCCGAAGAATATCTGTCTCGATTTGAAAACGCTTCGCTTCTTCATCAACTTACGGATGGAGTGAAATGTCGGGTTTTCCTGACCACATTATCGGGAGCAGCACAAGCATGGTTTAATCAGTTGCCAGCAAGAATCATAGACTCCTTCCCGAAGTTTAGTTCTCTATTTTTGCACCAGTTTGCAAGCAGCCGGAGTTGCAAAAGAACAGCTCTTAGTCTATTCGGGATTAAGCAAGTGGAGAAGGAATCTCTTCGAGATTTTCTGAAAAGATTTAGTCATGCATGTCTTGACATTCCGCATGTCACCTCGGAAATACTAATCAGCGCGTTCACTCAAGGATTAAAAGAAGGAGACTTATTTCGATCTTTGGCAAAAAAGCCACCTTCTGATTATGATGAATTGTTGGGAAGAGCTTCTAAATACATTAACCTGGAAGAAGCCCAGAGGATGAAGCAAAGAAGAGATGGCAAAACTGGGGAAGAGGTAAACAGAAAGAATAAACCGGTGGAGCCAGTCAAGAGAAGTTTTGACCAATTTCTACCGATGAGACCCCATCGGGAAGTAGCAATGAATCAGAGTATGCCGAAGAGAGGACGGGGTGGACCTCATAGGGGGGGACCTTTCCGAGGAACAATGATCCGAGGAGGGTCCTTCCGAGGAAGAGGATATCGAGGAGGGGGGTTTCGAGGTGGAAGATCTAACGAGTCTGGTGGAGGGCGAGGGTTTAACGAGGAGTTCAAAGACAATAATTTCACTCCTAGAATTAATATAAATCCTGGAAGAGGAGCACCGCAGCCAGTCCCTTGGTCAGCTCGAGGAGAAAGAGTAGAGGGAGAAGAGGAAACCTTGAACAATATTCCTAATCGGGGAACTATACACATGATAGCTGGAGGAACGTCGGGAGGAGATTCGAACAGAGCAAGAAGGAATCACGCCCGGAGGCTTCAAGTGCTATCTGTTGACCCCAGTCAAGCACATGAGGGTCCGTCTATATCTTTTGGGCCCGCAGATCTGCAAGGAGTTCATTTTCCTCATGATGATGCATTGGTTATCTCTGCCACAGTGGCTAATTATAATGTGCAGAGAATTTTCGTGGACACAGGAAGCTCGGCGGATGTACTTTTTCTTGGTACGTTAAGCCAAATGAACTTAGGAAGCTTACCTATATCGAAAGTGAATACGTCCTTGCACGGGTTTGCAGGGGAAGTCATAAACCCGATAGGGCAAGTGTCTCTGCCAGTTACAATTGGTGAAGCATCAAGGATCAAAACAAAGATGATAAATTTCCTCATTGTGGATGCACCATCTTCTTATAATATAATATTGGGGAGACCAGCCCTAGCTGCTTTTGAAGCCGTTGCCTCCACCTATCATTTAATCATGAAATTTCCAGTAGGCGATGAGGTGGGGCAAGTAAGGGGTGATCAAAGCTCGTCTCGGAAGTGTTATGTGCAAGAGTTAAAGCAAGAAAAAGAGCAGAATAACGAAGGAAAAGAACGAAGGGGAAATGAAAAGAGGAAACGGGGCGAGGAAGAACGAATAACACCCGAAGAGGAGTTCCTCAACATCGAACTGGGTCACCCTACTCGAGTTACTAGGGTAGGATCCCAGCTTGATCCAGAATTACGAGAAAAAGTGATTAATTGTTTGAATCAGCATGTGGATGTATTTGCATGGAGCACATCTGATTTAAAGGGAGTTAAGCCTGAGATTGCCGAACACCGCCTCAATGTAGACCCTAATGTTCGAGTAATAAGGCAAAAGAGAAGGCATTTTGGACCAGAAAAAGACGCTGTCATTGCCAAGCAGGTGGAAGAGTTGTTAAAAGCAGGCCACATTCGTGAGATCGGCTTCCCTACATGGCTGTCGAATGTAGTGTTGGTACCTAAAGCTGGTGATAAATGGAGAATGTGTGTGGATTTCAGGGATGTGAATAAGGCATGTCCCAAGGATTGTTATCCCTTGCCCAGGATCGATCAGCTTGTAGATTCTACTGCTGGACACGAGCTGTTGTGTCTCATGGATGCCTATCAGGGATATCATCAAATCCCTTTGGCACAGGAAGATCAATCAAAAGTAAGTTTTGTAACAGCAGGGGGAACTTTTTGTTATGTGGTAATGCCTTTTGGATTGAAAAATGCTGGGGCCACCTATCAAAGGTTGATGGATAAAATGTTTAAAGAACAAATTGGTCGGAACGTGGAAGTGTATGTGGATGATGTCCTGATCAAAAGCCGAAAAGCCAAGGACTTGGTCAAAGATATGGAAGAAGTTTTCAACACTTTACGAAAATTTGGCATGAAATTGAATCCCGCAAAATGTACTTTCGGTATTCGTAGGGGCAAATTTCTAGGATACATGGTTACAGAAAGAGGTGTTGAAGCTAACCCGGAGAAAATCCAAGCCATACGAGAAATGAATCCTCCGAGGACATTGAATGAAGTGCAGAGATTGGCAGGAAGAATAGCGGCATTGAGCCGATTTATATCCCGATCAGCCGATAGAAGCTTGCCTTTCTTCAAAGCATTAAGGCAGGGAGTCAAGTTCGAGTGGAATGACCAGTGCCAAAAGGCCTTCGAGGATTTGAAGGATTATTTGGCTCAGTTACCATTAATAAATAAGCCTGAGCCCAAAGAAACACTTCTCGTGTATTTATCGGTGGCAGAAGAAGTCATTAGTTCCGTGCTAATCAGAGAAAAATCAGGACAACAGCAGCCTGTATATTATGTCAGCCGAGCCCTGCGAGGAGCCGAGCAGCGATACCCGGAAATTGAAAAGTTGGCCTTAGCTCTGGTCACCACAGCGAGAAGACTTAGGCCATACTTCCTGTCTCACCCTATCGTGGTAGTAACAAACACTCCTTTGGGTAGGCTTTTATCCAAATCCGAAATATCAGGGAGGATGGTAAAATGGGCCACAGAGCTGAGCGAGTTTGAGGTCACTTATCAACCCCGAACTACAATTAAAGCACAAGCTCTGTCAGATTTTCTGGTAGAAGTCACCCATACCTCGGAAGAAAAAGAGTGGAGTTTGTTTGTGGATGGATCATCTACTCGATTGGGAAGTGGAGCAGGTGTCATACTCATTAGTCCTGAAGGGGAGGAAGTCAGGGTTGCCGTCCAGTTTGGATTCTTATCCTCAAACAATGAAGCTGAATTTGAAGCTATCATTTCAGGTCTCCAAATAGCATTGGACGCTGGAGCCATGAAGATAAAAGCTTTTATGGACTCGATGCTAGTCGTTCATCAAGTGAAGGGGATATATAAGGTGAAAGAAGAAAAACTTCGGAAGTATGTAGAAAAGGTGCGGGCGATGATAGCTCAATTTCAAGAAGTGGAATTGATGCAGATACCAAGGGAGGAGAATACCCGTGCTGATGAATTAGCAAAGTTGGCTAGTTCAGTACACGAATGGAAGAACAGGAATGTGCTCGTGCAAGAGCTCTTAATTTCTCATATATCCGTCAAAAGCATCCTGAGTATGGAGCCATATATTATATCCGATTGGCGAGAGCATCTTATTAATTTCTTGAAAACAAAGGTTATGCCTTCTGACCCAAAGGAAGCTGCTAAGGTTAAAAGAATGGGGAACCGATTTGTGTTGATAGAAGGCAAGTTGTTCAAAAAAGGATTCTCAATTCCTTTCTTACAATGTGCCTCGAAGGAAGAAGGGGAGCATTTATTAAAAGAGATTCATGAAGGATGTTGCGGGAATCATATAGGAACTAACATGTTATATCAGAAATCTATTCGAGCTGGGTATTATTGGCCGACGATGAGGGAAGATGCTGAAGAAGTTGTGAAGAAATGCATTAATTGCCAAAGGCACGCAAATTTATCCCATGTACCTGCGGAAATTCTTAATAGTAGCATCATTTCCTGCCCCTTTGACCAATGGGGAATGGATATTGTTGGGCCATTTCCTCCTGCTACAGGGCAGAGAAAATTTCTCCTGGTAGCCGTCGAGTACTTCACTAAGTGGGTAGAAGCCGAACCATTGGCTAAAATAACTGAGGAGGAAGTCATCAGATTTTTATGGAGAAATGTAGTATGCCGCTTCGGAATACCTCGAAGAATAATTTCCGATAACGGAAGACAATTCCAGGGAGGAAGAATACAAGAATGGTGTAAAGATATGAAAATTAAACAAGTCTTCACTTCAGTCGCTTATCCTCAAGCAAATGGGCAGGCGGAAGTGATTAATCGAATTTTATTGCACGGGATCAAAACAAGACTAGAAGGGGCTCGAGGGGAGTGGGTAAATGAATTACCCGGGGTCTTATGGGCCTATAGAACGACTCCTCGGGTATCTACAGGAGAGACCCCATATAGCTTAGTAGATGGATCTGAGGCCCTCATTCCAGTAGAAATTGGAGTTGAATCTCTTCGAGTACAGAGCTATGATCCCGACCAGAATGAAGAAAAAAGGAAGTTAGAGTTAGACGGGGTTATGGAATTGAGAGAGAAAGCCTTGGCTAAAGTAGAATTGTATAAGGTAAGGGTGACCAATGCTTACAATCGGAGGGTTCGCCCGAGGGCTTTTCAAGTGGGAGATCTGGTGCTGCGAAGAGTAAATCCCGCGGGGGAGGTAAAGAAGTTAGCCCCCAAATGGGAGGGTCCTTATAAGATAAAAGGGGTGATTGGAAGAGGAGCCTACAGGCTGGAAGATCGCGAAGGTCGGGAACTGGTGAGACCTTGGAACATTCATAATTTAAGAAAGTACTTTGTGTAATCTTTCAATTATCGTTACTATTCCCATATGTATTTCTGAAATAAATAAATTTCCTGTTATCGATCAATGTTCGGGTTAATCGTTGGATCGGGATGTTTGGTCAACGTTTAAACTTGAAAATACCATCGTTTACTCGTTGGATCGGGATGTTTGGTCAACGTTTAAACTTGAAAATACCATCGTTTACTCGTTGGATCGGGATGTTTGGTCAACGTTTAAACTTGAAAATACCATCGTTTACTCGTTGGATCGGGATGTTTGGTCAACGTTTAAACTTGAAATTACCATGTTATTGTGCTCGGGTTTGCGAGCTTATGTTCGGTTTAATCGTTGGATCGAGATGTTTGGTCAACGTTTAACTTGAAATTACCATGTTATTGTGCTCGGGTTTGCGAGCTTATGTTCGGTTTAATCGTTGGATCGAGATGTTGGGTCAACGTTTAACTTGAAATTACCATGTTATTGTGCTCGGGTTTGCGAGCTTATGTTCGGTTTAATCGTTGGCTCGGGATGTCTTTTCCCCGAGTTCTGTTATATTCATTACTTTGAGGTGTGTTCTAAAAAGTTTGCTTGTTGGAGAGACTAGTTTGCACAAGAGTGTAAGAAGACAGGGAAACTCATAATATCATAGTCCAAAGATTACAACTTTAAAACAAAAAGAGTACATTCCTAAATTTACAACTGGAGGAATTCATCTGGAACGGTATTCAGGGCCTCATCAACATTTATAAAATCTGTTGAAGTTCCTTCAGGAGGATAGCCAGCGGCTTTAAATTGACGAACAGACGCTTCAAAGCCATAGTTAAGGAACTTAGCAGCGCGTTCGCCCAGAATATCACCATACTCCTCAGACTTCATAAACTCTTCCTTTTTGATGAGCCAGGATTCCTCGATCTGAGTAGCCCGAGATAGTTTCTCCTGATCAAGCTGTTCAGAAAGGGCTTTGTTCTCTTCACCTCGCAGTGATCTCTCTTGTGAAAGTTGTTCTAAGAGGGATTTATTCTCTTCAGTCACGGACCTGAATTGCCCGGATAAAGTGGTGTTAGCCTCCTCAAAGTCGGCTAATTTACCATGCGCTTCCTCGAGAGCTGCCACTGCCTTATCCCGAGTAACAACAGCAGCAGAGTATCGCTCTTCCAGTAACTTTATGGATTTCTTCATCTCCTCACCAATATCTTCTAGCTGTTTAAGATGTTTCTGATTCTCCCCATCTGAGGATCGCATGGATTGGAAGCGAGTCATAATCTCACCAGCCATCAGATTGGTCTGCAAGCAAATAAACGAAGTTAATATACCGAAGACCGAAACGTTTATCAGATGGAAATAGATATAAGGTACCTGAGTGAGGGAGGTGGAAAAATCATTTATCAAATTGCTGAAGGCCAATCCTCCCAGGTATTTGCGGTCGGGAGAATTGGCCCAATTGCAAATAATAGAATGGGAAATTTTGGGGTCCGGTTTTCTCAGAATCGGGACGTTGGGGGGATAAATCCAATCAGGTATGTGGTATCTGGAGGTTGGGCGAGAAGAGCTAGAACCACCAGGAGCAGGTTGAGAAGTAGCCCGAGTTTGAAGAGATGGATTAGCTCGGTGGGTAAGGGAGATTCGGGGGGGAGTTTTCTTGGCAGGAGGAAGTTTAGATGAAGAACCTGGGCCCTCGGGGGCCGCCCTCTTCAGTGATCGAGGAATCAAGGCCTCCGTCTCCGGTATTTCAATCACCTCTTCGGGGGGAGCATGTGTAATAGAAGGGGGAGGATTTGTTTCAGTGGTCGGTTTGGTAGCCTTCTCTGGTGCGGCAATTTTCTTCAGGCTAGCAGCAATCTTGGCTTTCAGCATCTTGTTTTCTGCAAGAGAGAAACATCATAGCAATTATTCAAGCATGTTATTACAAAATATGCAAACAAAGCAAGATGCTCGGTAAATACTCACCGAGGGGCATTTTTAGGGAAACACCCTTAGGACTAAGCTGGAACAAGTACAGCAGTCCGTCGTCAATCAGCTCCCCAAGGTTAAAACACTGATCGCCAAGCTTACGACGAACCGATAGATATGTTTCTCCCTCAAGTAGCCCCTTGATTGACTTGCCCTTCGGTAAGTTTTCTTTCCACTCCATGGGACAGTCCCAAGGTTGGAGTGGGCGAGCAAAAAAGAAAAATCTTTTCCAATTTTTTATGGAAGAGGGGTAATTTTTAAGAAAACCCATCCCTGTTCGGGAAGAAAAATAAAAAAGTCCGATCTCTTTTCGGTTTAATTGAAAGAAGCAATGAAAGAGTTCGGGAGTCGGGGAAAAGCCAAGAAAGGATAGGACTATGTAGAAACCCGCTAACAATCGGTAACTGTTGGGGAACAACTGACTTAGAGAAATGGCAAAGTAGGAGGCAACATCTACAAAGAAAGAAGGGATAGGAAAGCGAAGTCCCCCTCGAAGTTGGTCTAAGTAGAAGGGAAAATAACCCATGGGAGGCAGGTGGGGGCGAGATCCGGGAGGGGGAACAATAATAGATGTCCCCTCTGAAATCCCCCATTTAGTTTGGATACTGGATATGTGCCGTTGCGATTTAATCCCTGATTCAAATATCTCAAACCAAGGAACGCGGGCTTTTATCAGATCCTGCTCTGTCGCAGCCTGAAGCTCTTCTCCACGAGCGTCAGGGGTTGTCGACGAGCTGGAAGTCTCCTCACTATCAGAGGAAGAAGAGTGTCGAGGAGAGGGACCCAGGATACCCTCTTCCTCGAACATATCTATAGTCTTCGAAATATCGTCAGAAGAAGACATACTCGATGAATGGAAAGAAAATAAGTATGGATGAAAAGATTGGTCGGACGTCTAAAATGCTAGCTCGGAAGCAAACTGCAGTAAAGTAAGTTAAATCCGCAAAATGAACGAGTATTTATAGTGGGGTGCCACTGGAACAGTCGTTAAATCAGCACCGTTCAAATAAAAACCCATGAACGGTTATAGATGTGCTTTGGGAAACGAAACGTCGCGAGATTTTTGAAATTTTCAGGCGGGAAAATTAGGCGGTTAAAATATCCCGAGCATGTCAGGATTTTACCCGAAGACAATAAACCAAGATTTCACTACTCTCATCTTGCTTTACTTTGGGGGGGTGAGGTGATGTCATATGACATATTGATTTCTCGGGTAAAATCCATTTATGAAGACACAAACCCTAAAATTGCCGAGCAGAAGCTATACCGAAGAAATGCTTGTCGAACCCAGGATACTGATCAGCATATTCTCGAGCATCCTTTGCCCTCCTCGGGATTTTGGTCAAAGAGTAGCGGAAGACCCGGTCATAACTAAAACTGATTAACCGGCGGAGATGGAACGTGCTTTAATGGAGCGGATTTCTCGGACACGCTTGGCTCCCATCAAGCCACGATCAAAGGACATCATATGGCTGGTTTTCCGCGAGTTAGTTACTAAGGGCAGTCCTATAAATACCCTCAAATAACTTCATAAAAGGGTTGGAATTTTTCTAGGCAAAAGACTCCGAGGAGAGCAAGCTTGAGTCTGTTCGGTCTTTTTTATAATTTCTACAACGTTAGTTGTGTAAGTCATTGAATAACTTTCTTGTGTCCAGATCCTCTTGTAAATCAGTAATATTTATAGTGGAACTTTATACTGGACTGGGTCCCGTGGTTTTTCTCTCAATTTGAGGGTTTTCCACGTAAAAAATCTTGGTGTATTCCTTTATTTTTCGTACACATTTATTTCTACCAAACACGTAAAATAACGGATCACATCACATAGCTTCAAATCCTTCAATCCAAATGAATCATATATTTAAATTGAAAGATTTCCATTTAATTGTTTAGATAAATTTATATTAAGTGTATTTCAAATCCACATATTTACTAATTTATGTAAATATAATGTCAATTGTGATGGATTTGAAATACACTTAATATATGCGTCATTTCAAATACATTCTCAAATCATTACATTCAAATCAAATTCATCCATCAAAACACAACCTACAAGTTCAAGTTCTCTGTAAAGATTTAATGAGTTTAGATTTCCCCACGTTTTTATATTTATAGCTGAAAACCCCTTGTGAAAAATTAACAAGCTAAAATCCTCATGTATTTTTAATGATTTTTATATGGATTCATGACTTATATATGATACAAATAGATAACAATGACATAAACCAAAGATGTTCAGCCTACCATAGTCGTCTTTATTATAACCCCCACAGGCTTTTTCAATTTTATCTGGAAGTTAATGATTCAATAAGTTAAGTGAGTGAAATAAAAAGTGGTCAAATTTTATGTTCTTTATAGATAAAAAAAAATGGAAATTTTGCTTTAGATTTCTTAAACCTAATAGTAGAGCTTTCAATTTTGGTCAACTTGACCCAACTCACTCAAATTCGTAACCCAAACAAACCATCCCATTTAGGCCCACCTTTATTTGGGTTGGAAAAGTCTCAACCCCACCCAACCCAAGGTGAGGTGCGGGTTAGACGGACCAACCCACCACATAATAAAAAAAATTATAATGTTATTATGTTTTAACGAATTACAATTATTAATAGTCCATATATTTTCTATAACATCTCAACAAATAGTTTAACAATCAATATCATTAATATAAAAAAATTAAAAGTGCATAAACTTAACTAAGTCTAACCAAACTAAATAAGTTATACAAAGTTTTTCAAAATTCATCAACCATTAATATTGTATCATTTTATGTCCTCATACTTCTCCATTTCTCCCCTCTTTATTTTAGCAATGTTATCTAGACTATTTGATCCCTCATCGGATAAACTTGTTTTAATACTTGCATTATCGTTATTGTCTATATACAAAATACTAGGTCTAACTAGGGGTGGGCATTCGGGTACCCGACCCGATCGGGTATTCCCGAACAAGAATGAAAAAACGGTAATTTTTCGGGTTCGGGACAATACCCGATTCCCGACCCGAAAATTTCGGGTCGGGAATCGGGTACCTTCTTGGAACCCGATCGAGAATCGGGTACCCGATCGGGTTCCAAGAAATAAAAAAAATTTGTTTGTTATGTATTGTAGTAGCAAAAAAAAATTAAATAAAAAAATTTAAAAGAAAAACCAAAAATAGGGTATCCGAACCCGAATTGTTCAGGTACCCGAACAATTCGGGTCGGGAATCGGCATGTCCTATGGGGTACCCGAAATTTCTGGTACCCGACCCGAATTTCCCAATTCCCGAAATACCCGACCCGATCCAACCCCTAGGTCTAACTACTTCTAAGCTTAACCAATGTGCTAGACCCAACCCATCATAACTCATAGCCCAAATGGGTTAACCCATTTTGGTCCACTTTTAAATGGGTTGGGAAAATATTAACCCAACTCACCCATTTTATGTGGCGGGTTGGGCCAACCCGATGGGTCGAACCCAAATTAATAGATCTACTTAAAAGCGAGTCTTCCTTCTTATTTTCTTATAAAAAAAGGGAGAATTGCAAATATGTGCTGTTTACAAAAACTTATTACAAATAAATCTGAAAAAAAAAAATTCTTACCAAAAGATACACATAAGAGAAAATTATATTCACATAACTCCATTTTTTAACTATTAGTTTGAAAAGATTTTAGTTACCAAAATAACCTTCAGTTGAAAATATCATAAACCTAATTTCAGATATTTCTTTTCTTCCTAATCTTGTCGTCCCACACCTTAAAGTTTCTGCTAAAATTTTTCGGCGATTCTCAAATCATTATTTTCTTCATCATCTCGTCGCCTCATCTCTAAAAATTATTTGCTAAAATATTCTGTACATGAAATATGTTTGAATCGAAGCATCTAAATTGTTCATAGCATTTGGAATCTTTTTGAATCGAAGAAGACCTCGAACTACTCTACACATATAATTTTTGGATCTATTTTGCACATTCCATTGTGTGTGTATACTATGTGTGTATGTGAATTATAGATTTGAACACCGATGCTAAATTATAGATAGCGAAAGTCTGTTGGTATGTTTTTTTTTATAAAAAAAAACTCTCATGGCTTTGACTGATGCATATGGATGAAGAAGTAAGGTATGCGTAGGTGTCCATCTCACCCATTTTATGTGGCGGGTTGGGCCAACCCGATGGGTCGAACCCAAATTAATAGATCTACTTAAAAGTGAGCCTTTCTTCTTATTTTCTTATAAAAAAGGGAGAATTGCAAATATGTGCTGTTTACAGAAACTTATTACAAATAAATCTGAACAAAAAAATTTCTTACCAAAAGATACACATAAGAGAAAATTATATTCACATAACTCCATTTTTTAACTATTAGTTTGAAAAGATGTTTTTTAGTTACCAAAATAACCTTCAGTTGAAAATATCATAAACCTAATTTCAGATCTTTCTTTTCTTCCTAATCTTGTCGTCCCACACCTTAAATTTTCTGCTAAAATTTTCCAGCGATTCTCAGATCATTATTTTCTTCATCATCTCGTCGCCTCATCTCTAAAAATTATTTGCTAAAATATTCTGTAAATGAAATATGTTTGAATCGAAGAATCTAAATTGTTCATAGCATTTGGAATCTTTTTGAATCGAAGAAGACCTCGGACTACTCTACACATATAATTTTTGGATCTATTTTGCACATTCCATTGTGTGTGTGTGTGTATACTATGTGTGTATGTGAATTATAGATTTGAACACCGATGCTAAATTATAGATAGCGAAAGTCTGTTGGTATGTTTTTTTTTATAAAAAAAAAACTCTCATGGCTTTGACTGATGCATATGGATGAAGAAGTAAGGTATGCGTAGGTGTCCATGCATGATTGCTCATTTCCAAAATTTACAGCCTGACAGTAAGATATTGCAACGAAGAAGATGACCCCGAGAAAAAAATAATTAGTGCACGAAAATTATAAAAAATAACTGTTCCACGAAAGCTTTAAGAAATAACTGGTACACGAAAATATAACATTTGTGCACAAAAAGCATAAAAAGTAACTGGTGCACGAAAATGAAAAAAAGTAACTAGTGCACGAAAATATAACACTGATGCATGAAAATACAGCACTGATGCACGAACTTTGTGTTAATTAACGGATGCACAAAATTTACCAAATACAACTGGTACACGAAATATAATAACTGGTGCACAAAATTAAATGGTTCTTGCATCAATAACTTAATTATATGGTTCGTGCATCACCCACTTGCGATTATGGTTCGTGCATCATATACTTTTTCTTTGTTTCATGCATCATTTACTGATTTTAATTTCGTTGTACGAAAATATAACACCGATGCATGAAAATACAACATTGGTGCATGAACTTTGTGTTAATTTACTGATGCACAAATTTTACAAAAAATAACTGGTGCACGAACTACAATAACTGGTGCACGAAATTAAATGGTCCGTGCATCACTTACTTAATTGTATTGTTCGTACATCACCCACTTGCGATTATTGTTCGTGCATCTGTTACTGATTTTAATTTTCGTGGCGCACGAAAATATAACAATGATGCATGAAGATACAATATTGGTGCACGAACTTTGTGTTAATTACCTGATGCACAAATTTTACAAAAAAACAACTGGTGCATGAAATACAATAACTAGTGCACGAAATTAAATGGTTCGTGCATCACTTACTTAATTGTATGGTTTGTGCATCACGAGCTTGCGATTATAGTTCGTGCATCACATGCTTTTTTTATGTTTTGTGCATCAGTTACTGATTTTAATTTTCGTGCATCAATTACTGATTTTCAATTAATAATTCGTGCACCAGTTATTTTTTTATAATTTTCGTGCACCAACTAATTTTTCTCTGAGTCATCTTCTTCGTTGCAAGTTTCACGCTGTAAATTCTGGAAATGAGCAAAGAAGCACGGACACCAATGAATCATAACTATAAAACCTCAAATGACAGCAAACAGTATATACACACACACACTTATTCACATACGCACACATACCAATTGAAAAAAAAATCTGGAACGAAGTGATGGAATGGAAAATCGAAGATAAGAAGAGAAAAATCAACTGTAAAAAATCGTAACTGACGAGAGATAATCTGAATTTTAAGGCATTGACACGTGGGTAGTTGACTCTGTAATATTCATTAAAGGCTCGGTAATACAGTAAAGTGTAAACAAATTAAAAACAAAGCAAACCCAATTGACTGGTGGGCAGTTGACTCTCTAATATTCATTGAAGGCTCGGTAATACGGCCGAGTGTAAACAAATTAAAAACAAATCAAACCCTTTGATAAATTATTATATAATTTGATTTTCCTGTTAGAGAATAATGTATTATATTCTGGGTTTTGGCAACGAACTCTAATTTGATTTTTCATATAGATAATTTATATAATTTGAAAATAGACAATTTTATAAATACTCATTATTAGAAAACAACTATGGAATCTTTACAAGATCACTTTAGTTATTGTACCTCTGAAACTAATGTTCCCACCTTTTTAGCTGTCAAAACGTTCCATTCGCGCAAGTTGTGTTAAAGAACTATTGATTTGTTTTGTGATAAATTATTTTAGTCAATATTGTTCAAATCCCAGTCTTATTTTAGTACTCAACAGGCGGCGGCCAATTCCAATCTAAGGGGCTGCCAAATGGGAACACAGGAAAACTAATCCAATGGGCAGGTAAAGTAGGCAAGTAGCCTCGAATAATGACCACCCCAATTCTCAACTTATTGAAATTTTAATCCAATTTTATGATATATTCTTAAATACTAATTTATCCCTCGTGTGTAACTTGTACTGTCCATTACGCCAAATTTTGATTACCATTACTCAAATTTCGATACTTTTTTGGAGTATTATATGAGCCTCTACTATGAAATAAAAAATGTATACTTTCCATACGTCTTGCTCTATCAATTATATTTGTAAATGATAGTTTTGAGGGTAACTTACAAAAATATTATCAAATTTTTAGTTTAATCAAATATAGTCACGATAAATTAATATATAATAAAAATAGTCTCACATTAATGTTAATCAAATATAGTTCTAGTTTTGGGTATGCACTATGCACCAACCAGAATGGCTTAACTCAATTTATCTATACTATATATAATACGTGAGGACCTTAGTGGTCCGATCATTTTAGATCAATGTCTAATTACACACATACACATGCTAATCTAAAATATTATCATTACACATATCATCTATGTGTCCACCAATTTACGTTATATCATTCATCATCCTATAATTTACCATCATATCTACAATTCAAATTACCATATTATATATATATATATACGCAACACGTGTAAAAAGTTGACTAGTAATAGAAAATATTAGACTCAAAAGGAGAAAAATATGTATTAAATGAAAATAAGGTATACTACCATGATTTGAATTATTATTCAAATGGGGACATATTGTCGTCCTAAACTTACAATGAAGTTACGGGGATCCAACATGTACACATAACATGTGATTTTATTCGATTTCATGAAATATTTATTTCAAGTCTAATTTTTTTTTTTTAAAAAATAAAACCAAATGAAGAGCATACAATAAAAAAGACTTTTCGAAATAAATCAGGCGTGACCCATGAATACGGAACAAATTCTTGAAGAAGAATACCAATCATCAATCAAATTCGATCTTGATATCATGAATCGTCACAGATTCACCGGCACTCGTCGGCACCAAAGTCACCACAATATGTTCATCGTCCTCAGTATCCAAATCCTCCAGTATCTCAGTAATTGATAGCTTTAATTGTGTCTTAATCTTCTTTGAATCCCTATGTTTATGCGGAACATTCACAAAACTTCCTGCATATTCTGTGTTTTCAGCCGTGGTCACTACATCATCTTCGTCGTTAATATAAACATCAAATTTAACAAAAACATCTCTGTCAAATTCGATTCCTTTTATGACCAGAATCTCTTCCTGTGCTTCCTTGTCTTTTCTGCTTCTTTTTTTCTTCGGCCTTTTCACCATAACTTTCAATACTTTGTCAAGTTTTGCTGGGAATACATCTTTCGGGTCGGGCGCATCTGCTGCCTTTGCTTTGGCAAGTTTCTTCAGTTTCCTTAAAGCAGAAGAGACCCTAGGTTTAGGCCGAGATTGCAGCCATGGAATCTCCGCGTCCTGATAAACGTACCCGAGTTTTGTATGATCCAAACAGTCCCGGACCTTGACCCGAACCATTTGAGCGTTTTCATCGTAAAACAAAAACGAAGCATCAAGAAAATCAGGGTCATTTATATCCTGGCGCCTCCCTCCCAGGGTTTTCCATATACTCCACAGCCTGTCAATATTCGAATGATGAGCGAAGAAAATAGGGTCCCGACCAGCGGAGTAAAAGTTTCCCATGTCCTCAAAATTTGGTTGCGTTGAATCACCGGTCCATAAATGAACCGGTCCGTGGGGGATATTTTCGATCGACCCGCTTCCTGGATTCGGGTTGTCACCGCTTCTATAAGCGCTGCCGAAGAAAAGCTGCGGTGTTTTTGAATTTGCCACCATTTGTCTGTACATGACTGTCAGGTTACTCGAAGTTTGCTGATTAGGATTGATGGGGGAACCTGACCCGCTAAAATTTAAATCAACTACCGTTGGCGGCTGGTGATTCTTGTCGCGTAAACTATCGAATAGTGAAGATTTCGGATCCGTATACAGGGCTGGGATATTCATTCCTCCGGGAGCATCCCAGTTCCAATATGGCATTACAAAAGTGGGATCGTCGATCAATTTTCCCAAGATTCTTTCAAAGAAGTAAAGGTAATATCTATGGAATGGAAAAAACAGCCACGAGCTGTGGACTTGAAGCTCCAGATTGGGAAGTCCGGCTTGATCATAAGCGCCGTCGCAGTAAGCACAATGGACATTAGCTTGCTGCTTGAAGCTGCGAGGATCATCTTCTGGGAGGCCTCGCATGATCTCCACGGCTTTGTTGAATTTAGCTATGTACGCTTCGTCGACTAGATGTGCGGCCGGGCGGACGCGCAATGTGGTTGGCGGCGGAGGGAACTGGAAATCAATTATTTGTCCTGTCAGTGGGGGGCAGCAGTTAGTGGGGGCTGCTCCGGCTGGGAGGTCTGCGGGGCCACATTTTGTGACGTCGGGACCCGGGACAGGAGCGCCGAAGGCCAACGGAGAGGCTGCGAGAGCTGTAGACCCATATAGTCCTCCTAGTCCGATCAGCACGTCTCGCCTGTCAAACTTGACAGGTGATTCATACTCTTGATCATTGTCTTTGGATCTGCATGATATTTTATGCCGATGGTTGACTTTTTTGATAAGGGAACTTTGCGTTGCTTTGGTGAAGGGAAGAGTGGAGGGGAATGTGGTGGTAGTGGAGGAGGAGCCGCCGTGGGCCATGGCGTTGGAAAGGGTGGTGGCACAATGTGGAGTAATGGAAGCCATGTTTATTGTTTATGACATATTGAGGGTTTTTGGTACATTATTTATAGAAGAATGATCCTGGTTAGTATTGTAAGATTGAAAATTCATACTGTTCTATGCAAATATATTAAATAAAATATTAAAGAACACGTACAATAAGATTGAAAGAAGAAATTTCATCCACGCCCGTAAATTTGACTTTGGAATTAATGGTATAGTATTGTTTTCTATTTAAATTAGTTTAGACTCTACTCTACGTATCCTTGAAAACATTTTTTAAATATAACCAACTAAATAATTTTGACATACTAAAACTAACAAATCAACTACACATATATTACAAGCAATTTCAATTAATTTGCATGTGGCTGATTATGCATTTTGAATTTGTCTTGATGTTTTATGCTGTTCCCAATAAATAATATAATCTTTTTTATAAAATATATAACAACTATTCGATCAAACGAGCTGAGGCTATATAATTAATAGTTAAGAGGAGCGGCTAAGATGCGTAGAAAAGTAGTTCAATGACAGCAAAGATTGACCCAACTAAATTTAAAGTTTCAGACACGTAGGTGGATAAACCCACTCTCATAATGCAACCCATCATATCTTTCGTATAAAAAGTAATTTAAGAAAAAACATTTATCCCTGAACATTATTTCTCCTGCTATAACACAGCCACGGGTTTTTGGCAATAAATCCCTCGTGATTTTTAAAATATCCAATTTATCTTATTATCATGTGATTTGTGAATATGTGTAAAATACTTCATTAATATAAGAGCAGTGTGCTATATTTACAAACCACATGAGGTAAAATGTTTATTTTGAAAACCACAAGCCAATAGGTAGAGCTGTTTAACGGGCCGAGTCAATCCGAACCCAGCCAAAACCTGATCGGTTAGCCGGTCTAGAACCGGAACCGGGCTAACCGGTACAGATCGGTTCTAAGGTTCTGAAATCGGGTCCGGTTCCGGTCAGAACCAGAACATGATCCGTTATTTTAAAAAAATGAAAAATATTATTGGTTTTATATAAATATAATTGAGTTCAGCTTATAAACATATATGACAATTAGCTTAGTAGTTAGAGTTTTTCTCTCCAACACGTGAGGTCGTGCGTTCGATCTCTGCCTTTGACAAAATTTTGCAGCAAAATTAATTTTTTAAAAAAATTCAACTCGGTTCCAACCCGGAACCGGGTACAATCTGGTTAATTATCGGATCGGATAATCAATTCGCTGGGTTCGATAAGCAGCCTTTGTAAAACTGTCTATTTTTAAATCATAAAAAGATAAAATACCTATTAGTGATATATAAATGGTCGTTGACCCAACAACCACATACAATCAAGCAATATGTTTAAATGACACCATAAACTTTTAAAAATATTTGTTGTACTCTCATTATGAAATAGTGATGTTACACTATTTAAGCTTAATCAAGAGCAAATGAACCATGTATACATGACAAGGATCCTGGTCCTACGAAGTTTAATGCAAAATATGAAGACAAATTTTGTTACGAAACGAAAAGGGTCTAAGCTTCATTTATTTTCTAAAAGGATATTTTACAAATTCTAAGTGTGGGAACTAAGAAGGACGTTGCGTCCTCTGGCGGAGTAGTTGGTTGCGTATATATTCATTTGGTATATATTATCCCCACCAAATGGTCCAATTCTTTGAATATTCGTTTGAATGTAAGATAGATCTTTGAAAACAATCGCAAGATCTTTTAAAGTCTAACAAGTAATCACGCTGGAAAGGACAAAAAAGAAAAAAAAATTAATTTCATACATCATAAAACCTAGAATTTACATGTTCTTGAATAATTGATTTATCGATTTTTTCTTGTGATTAATAATATTAAATATATTTCTTTTCCCCGATGCACTTTTCTTTGTGGTGTGGACATGATTAGAAAACTTTTAAATTCATTGCATTTCTTGGTTTTGCCATCAAAATTGGTTACTTTCAAAGAAACAAGAGGAATGACTGTTGATGCAAAGCCACATCATATATAAATGTCAAAATATGCATGTTTCGAGTACATAACTTTGTCCACCAAATTTTAAGAACATGGTTATAGCCCTGATTTTAATACTGATTTTAATATGATCGCTTACATTGATGCTTATATTTCAATCACGATAAATGTATAATTTACTATAAAGCTTAAAATTCATTTATCTAAGTAATTACAAAAAAAAAGTATTATGAAAATGTCAACATTCTCCATATATTGTGAACTTTTGTAGATCATTATTTGGATGATTGCTTATGATATGATATATTCACACTTGGATTAACTAAAGAGGTGGTTAAATTTTTATAAAAAAGTATTTTATTACTTACTATATAATATTTAATACTACTTTCATAAATTTATTTTATTTTTATCAGCACATAAAATCAAGGTAATGAGGTGGGCTACGTCCTTTGTTAATTGATGGTCCCGCCCCCGATATAGGTTGAAGTTTCAAGTCCACTCACAAATTATTTGCCCACTGAATTCTAGTTATTTGGGCCTTGGGCCAAATAAGATTCAGTTAATATTGCTTACTACCGTTGGGCCCTGTTGGTTTGAGCTTAAGATTACCAACATTTGTTGATATTCACATTTTAGTGCTGCAGCAACCAATAAACCGTGGGCCCGACCTTCCTTCTAATGGTACCGCTCAACGGTAACTGTTGAATATACTCATCGACGCGCTTCTCAAAGCCCTAAGTGTACGACGCCGTGCAATTGGCTTCATACTGACGAGAGAACATACGGTTAGTTGGTGAATTGCACGCGCTAAACTACACAAATAGTGTCTCTTTATTTTCAAAACATAAAAAATTAAATATTTTATGCTTTATTCCCTCTCTCGTTTCGAAATCATACCGTCGCTCCCCTCGTTACACCTCACCCGAGGCTCATCCGAGAATCGCCGGCGCAGTGGAGTACAATATATTTTACGGCGTAATTCGAATAGCAGGAATAGTCTGTCATACGGAGGATCTTTTGTATATTCACATAGCACGGTATATCTATACATTAAGAAATGTCGGAGGATGAGAAGCTGTTGAAGGAGGCAAAGAAATTGCCATGGGAGGATCGATTAACCCACAAGAATTGGAAGGTGAGGAACGATGCGAACATCGATTTGTCCGCTGTTTGCGGCTCCATATCGGATCCCAAGGACCCGCGCCTTCGTGAATTTGGTGAGGACATCGATTTATTCTTAGATCTGAGTTTGTGATGAACGGATGAATGTGGAGGTTTAATGCCAGGGCTCCCGGTGTTTAGATATTTTTCTTTGGGAATTTTTTTTTGTTTAGGGCCATTTTTCAAGAAGTTGGTGGCGGATTCTAACGCTCCGGTGCAGGAGAAGGCTGTCGATGCACTCATTGCTTTTTTGAGCGCTGCAGATGCCGACGCTGGAAGGTGATTTTGTGAGAAACTACTGCTGCGTTATTTTAGAAAAAAATTGTGAAATTTACTTGTTTTTAAACTTGGGGTTTCGGAATATTGATGCTGCTGAGTTTGTTGCCTTTTCTCTATGGGCCAAGGTATGCAAAAGAGGTATGTGATGCAATTGTGGCCAAATGTCTAACAGGAAGACCTAAAACTGTGGAGAAGGCACAAGCGGCGTTTATGCTATGGGTTGAGTTGGAGGCTGTTGATGCTTTCCTTGTATGTTAAATTTACATTTACAATTACTGGTTTTTTGTGAATAGAATTTATTTGATGATTCCTTCTTTTAAATTCTCTGCTATATAGTCTAGATATAATTGGACTGGAAAGCTTAGTTTCTTCATTAATTCCATAACCTGTTCAAATTTGCAGTTGTAAAGGGGCTTAGAACTTCAGATAAAGTTGAGTGCATGAAATATGCATGAAAACGTAAGAATTAAGAATAAAATGGATTAATTGCTGAAAGGGGTGATGTATGTTAGTTTGTGGGAGCTAGTTCTCCATGTGATGATTAGGACAAGCATTCAGCTAACTGCAACATATTTGATAATGGGTAAGGACTACAATAAGCAGGTAAGAACTGAGATTGACCTCTAGTGATTTTTTAAATACTGCATTATGAAATATGAGCTTGGGTGGAGATTTTCCATGAAATGTCTACTTACTTATATTGCTTTTAGATAAAAGAATGTGTAAAAGTATATGCCATAAGTCCAACAGACAACACAGTTTGATTGTAATACAAATACAGAAACCTCAAGGTAGATAAGGACCAAGCTTAAAGAGCCATCTAAAAGCAATTATAAGTAAGTAGACTTTTCATGGAAAATCTCCACCCAATCTCATATTTCATAATGCAGTATTTAAAAAATCACTAGAGGTGGTCCTTATCTACCTTGAGGTTTCTGTATTTGTATTACAATCAAACTGTGTTGTCTGTTGGACTTATGGTATATACTTTACACATTCATTGTTTGAATCATGAGTCAAATCTTACAATAAGGAAACCAGGGTGTGAACAAGGTTGTCTCCATTAAATAGATCAGTATGTGTACGCCATATGCTATCGGAATCTTTCCTTAACAAACCTTCAACACTGTATCTGCTTGAACTTAAGTAAGTGCCAATCTACCTTAAACGCTTTTGTCCAGTGTCTTATTAAGATTTAGTCGTTATTTTTAGAAAGTGTAATTGTTAACAGAATGTCCTAATTGGATGAACTTTATTCATTTGTAGGATGCCATGGAGAAAGCAACAAAAAATAAAGTTGCTAAGGCAGTTGTGCCCGCGATAGATGTCATGTTTCAAGCCTTAAGGTCTGCACATGATAGCTGTTATTATGTTTTGCTAAACATCTCGTCTGTTTGGTTTTCTTCATTACATTGACGTATGGTTGGCGATGAATCAGTGAATTTGGGACAAAGATAGTGCCACCAAAAAAATTATTGAAAATGCTTCCTGAACTTTTTGTTCATCAAGATCAGAATGTTCGTGCTTCTTCAAAGGGGGCTAACACTAGAGTTTTGTCTTTGGATTGAGGAACCTGTCAAATCGATATTGTTTGAAAAGATGCGAGATACAATGGTGTGCTTATGTAAAGTTCATATAGATTCTTCTCTCATATGTATTCCTTATTTGGGAAAAGTACTCAAATCTTTTTATTCTGTTATTATATTAAGAAAAAAGAGTTGGAGGGTGAGCTTGCCAATATCACCGGTGCTGCAAAACCGACCCGTAAGATAAGGTGATGCTTTGTTTTCTTATTCATGACAATAAGATAATTGAAGAAGTATGCATCTTTCCCTTATGTCATTTCACATGGATATGGTTCATTGATTCAGCTTAGATTGTTGGACATATATTCTTTTGCGTGCCATCCCGGTTTTTGATCTTGGCTCTCGTTTTGTTGGTTCTGTTTTACTTTCTTGGCTCTCGTTTTGTTGGTTCTGTTTTACTTTCTTGGCTCTAGCCTCATGTTCCTTTACTTCATATCATCTGAATTGGATGTGGCTATTAGCCTATTACAGTGTTATTTCCCAGTACTTTGTTGCAAACATATCCAGCTGTTGTCTGCTGTTTAAAGTTGACTATCAGATTGGAATATTGTTTTCATTTGTGACAGTGTGATTCTTTGCTATTAGATTTGATTAGGACTTTGAGATGAATACCATTCTTTGGTTATTTCTTCAATGTAATTTATCTTTGTTATTTATCAGATCTGAGCAATATAAGGAGCCAGAAGTCGAAACTGTTTCCTAGGCTGTGGGGTTTGGCCCTGCTGATGTAACTGCAGATGATAGTATGTGCTTATTAAGCTGAATTATGAAATTTTATTGTCGTCCTTGGACTGATGCATGTGTTTTCTGTCAGCTCCTCTGGAGATAGATGAGTATGAACTTGTTGATCCAGTTGATATACTGACACCTTTGGAGAAGTCTGGATTTTGGGAAGGAGTGGTAAGTGCCCCTCTCTTAAATAATTGATTTTTGAGCAACATATCTTGTCACTACTTATGTTATACCATGTTATAAGTGAAAATTGTTGCTTCTTGTTTTTTTATTTTTCAGAAAGCTGCCAAATGTCTGAGAGAAAAGAGGCTGCTTCTGAGTTGACCAAACTTGCATCCACAAAACGGATTGCTCCAGGAGATTTTACAGAAGTTTGCCGAACATTAAAAAAAGTTGTTATCCCACTTTGTTCAAGTATTTGTGGAAATTTCCGATTTTTAGTAAATTTAGAATTTTTTGGTGATGATACGTCATTTGTTAAAGTATTGGCCTTTGTTGTTTGTTTCTGACTTATCCTTCAAAAGATGTAATTAAGATGCAAAAATTCTAGGTTACATTTTGTGTTTGGACATTCCAAAATCGTTTGCCAATCTTCACATCATGTTACAATAGCAGCAACTGCTCAAATTTGTTTCTGATGTTGTGTGGTGGCAAATGGTGATCATATAATTGGTTATGGTAGGTTTTCTACAAGCAAGTTTCTAAGTTTATTTTCTTAATGTAGGTTCAGAGAAAACCACATCTATAGTAAACTCGTCCATTCATTTGTAGGTTAATGTACTTTGACTCTATTAGAAAAAAGACATGTCACTGCTTCTAGGGTTGGTTTTTATTCTTTATTTTTCTATTGACACTTGTTATTCCTTGGGGTCGTGGAGGTTTGCTGCTGACGTGGTAGGGCTTTGGGAAGCATTCTCCTACATCATTTTACATGGTACCATAATGAGATAAGTGGATGCCACGTACATCTATAAATTCATTTCTAAACATGTGGTAGGCTGTAGTATAGTGATAGAAATTGAGGTGGATGAAGTGCTTAAAAGATCCATGGTGATGGAGAAGACTATGCTGTTGGTAAATGCAAGCCAATGATGGCAAAGTAGAAAAAGGATTAAAATTATGTGGTGATGACAGTCATGGACAATGACCAAGAATGTGAGATGCATTAATTTTAATGTTTTGCTGCAAAAGTGCGAATGATTTATTTTTGCATCTAAGAGGACAGATAATTGGTTGTTGAGGGATGTGTATGATTATTTGAGAAGTTTATGGGGAAGAAAGAGTATATGATATTTTTTATTGAGTCTTGCTAAATTGATGTTTTGGATAGGAAGAAATTTGAAATGGAGGAGACCTGGAATCAAACACACGTTGCATCAGTATAGTGGCAGATTTGGCTCACCATGAGTCAAATTATCACTGAAATTCGTTTGCTTATGCAAAATGTGTGAAAATTAATTTCTGAGATTGTGTCTGAACCAAACAATTTAAGAAGTTGATTTTGAACCATGTGCCACTAAGTTATTCCTATTCAGGTATAATGGCATGCATTATTTCCCTTGATATTAAACTTTCAGCTATTGTGTCAACAGAAGCACCTCCAAGAAGGGTGAGAGGATAAATTTTCCCCTTGCTAACGCGATCTCAACTCTACCAATTCTTAAGTTCCCGTATCGATCTTTTTCTGTTTCTTATGGACCATATTAGATCTATATGGTTTTTGAAAACACTTTATATTTAGTCATTTTAGTGTTTTGACATGCTATATATAACATTTGTTTCGAGTAACATATATTTTGGAATGACATGCACCTATTGAATAAACTTTTTTGACTTGCAGATTATTACAGATGTAAATATTGCTGTTGCAGTTGAAGCTATACAAGCACTTGGAAATCTTTCCAGGGGTCTACGAACCCATTTCTCAGGCAGTTCTCGTATCTTATTGCCCATATTGCTGGTTAGTATTATATTTCTGCATTTATTTGATATCAAAGTTATGTACTGCAATGGACATGTTCAGGGATGTCTTAAAAAGTATTATTGCAACTCGTGCCCATGAATATTTCATTTGCTATATAGTAATGAGCAGGGAATGACTGTCTTGTGGAGAAAAAAAATATGTATTGCCCAGCAATGATTGTAATTGTTTGTTTTCTAAACTCCACGTGTCCTTAGCTTATGAATTCTGAAGTACTTTCCCATTTTAAAAAAAACTTTCCAATTTTAAAAAAAGAATGAGGGGTGGATCAGAGAAGTATATACTGATAAATCTGCATCTGAGCGCCAGCATCAAATTTTCTTTGGTGAGGGTGCACGTTAGGGCTGCTTAATGGGCCGGGTCAATCCGGCCCCGGCCCAGAACCGGACCGGTTAGCCCAGTCCGGAACCGGGCTAACCGGTTCCGAACCGGTAAGATACTGGTCCGGATCGGTTCTACCATTCCGGAACCGGTATCTTACCGGTTCCGGACTAAACGGATCTGGTTCCGGATGAACCGGAACCGGATCCGTTATTTTAAAAAATTTAATTTTTTTTAAAATGTAGATAAATATATTTGATAGTTAGTTTACAAACACAAAGGCCCATTAGCTCAATTGGTTAGAACGGGCACAAGAATACAGTTCTGTGTGTGAGTTGGAATCAAAATGGTAACTGGGTGAGAGTTTTAGAGAGAGAGAGACAATTTGAATTTTCTCCCGCCGGTTTTCCGCCCCTCCCACCTCGCCGTCCGCCGGTCTCGCCTCCGCCACCTTCGCCGCCCGTCGCGCCTCCAGCCTGGCCGTCCCTTAGCTCTTTTCTTCTTTTTCCCCTCTCTTCTTCCCTGCTTCGTTCGTGTGCCGACCTTGCTGCCCTCCCGCTGCCTCACCTTCCTGCCTTCGTCCGCCTCCTCTCACTTCGTCGGCCGGCGATTTACCGGTCGGCGAAGCTTTCCGGCAGCCCACCCCACTTTTCCTCTCCTTCTCCTTTTCCCTCTCCCTTCGCCTCAGCCATCCCCTGTTTCGTGGGTCTCCTTTAGCATGCAGTCAGCCCATCTCTTCCGGCCGGCGCGGCAGTATCATCAGCAGGGGCGTGCCCTTCCACCCCATGTCCCTGCGCTACACCCTGCAGCTTCCGGGGTGCGGGTCCCTCGGCCTGGCGCCCCCCGCCCACTGTCTCGTCCAGCCTTCGGTCATAATGCGTTGGCTTCTGCCTCCTTTGGGACGCGTCTTGCCCAGCCAGCTGCTGAGTTTCTCCGACCAACAACAATTTCGGGTCCTTTTATTCCTGTTTCCAGTACTCCGGCCGTTCAGCCGGTTCAGCGTGTCAATTTTAACCCTCACTCTAATTCTAGACCGGTAGAGAGACAGCAAGGAGTCTACAGGCCTCATCGACCAACCAACAGGGCTGGGCCGAATCAATCAAGGCTTAACCAGAAGTTGAATGAATTCTTTCCGGAGGACTCGATACCATATTTCTTCACCAATTTCCCAGAGGGGTGGCTACCAGAGAATATGATTCGCACTTTCCAAAAGGTGGGCGATGTCAGCGATTTGTATGTGCCCAATAGGAGGGACCGCAAAGGGAATCGATTTGGGTTTGTTAGGTTTAAGGCCTCTTCGGTTGTTGAGGATATCGAGTCTAAGCTGAACCAGATTTGGTTGGGGTCTTACAAACTAAGAGCTAACAAGCCTCGGTTTCACAGGAACGAGGCGCAAGCAGGCAAGATTAAAAGTGGTGTGGTATTGGACCGCAAACTATTGAGTGCTCGAACTGGAAAATCGTATGCTGATGTTGCAAAGGACACCACAGATCGCCCCAAGGTTGAAGAGCCTAAGGTTCAGTTTCAAGCTGAGTCGGGTCTCACGTTCCGCTCTAGACCAGAGGAAAAGGCTTGGATTGAGGGATGTCTGGTGGGTAGATTGCTTGATAAGGTACATAGGCTTCAGGTTGAAGACGAATTCAGGGCGAATGGTCTGTCGGATACCAAAATCATACCCTTCGTAGACTCTCAGGTAATCATTTTCAACGAAAGGAAGGATAAACTGGCGCAGGTACTGAAAGAGGAGAAACAATGGTTACACTTATGGTTTCAGGATATTTACACGTGGAGTGATAGGGCAATCTCACCAACTCGAGAAACCTGGGTCAGATGTTCGGGCATCCCCGCTGAAGCTTGGTGCCCGAGATTCTTTGAGTTGCTTTCTGTTTCGCTGGGTAGGCTGATTGATATTGACAAGGAAACACTGAACAAGGAAAGTCTGGAGTTTGCATGACTAATGATAGACACCCCACGTCAGGAATTTATTAACAGAACGATCAGAGTTAACATTGACGGTTCGGTGTCTGTCATTAGAGTACTGGAGGATATTTACCCTAAGGAAAAGGTGGAGTACGACTCACCTGACAAAAGGAACTCAGGCGGGTTGCCATTTGATTTTGGAAATACAGAATCTTCTGCTTCAGAAACGGATTACTTTGACGAGGTGATCCCTCAGTCGCCTTTGGATGGGGATTTGGTGGTGGAGATCCAATCCAATCTATACAAAAGTGGCAGCAAGGGACTACGGGAGGAACCGACTGGAAAAGATACCGAGCACTTCAGGTGCGTAAGAGATGAGGAGGATTGCTCGATGAAGCCACGGAAACAGAAAGGATCCATGCAGTTAGTTTCCGGACAAGGCGTGGAGGAAGGTTTGACAAGGAAAGGAAAAATAGATACCGAGAACTTCCGGTACGTAAGAGCTGAGGAGGATTGCGTGTCGACGCCAAGGAAACAGCAAGAATCCGTGCAATTGGGCTCCGAACAAGGTGTGGAGGCAGGCTTGACAGGGGCAGGACAAGAGCAACCTTGCGATAGCATACACGCGGCGGTGCTCATGGCGGGCGGAAACGGATTATCCGAGTCGGGACAAAATCTTTCGAAACAATCGCCTATCGCAATGGATTCATCCCCCGAGCCTCTATTTCAATATTCTAGGAGGAATGGGAAGGGCATTCAGAGGTATAAACGACAGATTCGGAAACGGAAACTGAAGGCCAAGAAAAAGGCGGACCAGGGGACTTGGAAATGTTTCATTAAGGACTTGTGCGGGGAACAAGATGCACTACCCACGAGGGAAGCTAGGACCAATGGGGTGGGGTCCGCACTTGAGTTGAAGTTAGCAAAGGCAAAGCAAGTCAGGTCTTCGCCTTCTGCCTCAGCCGAATGGACTGCTGCTCAGTTACCAAGGCCATCGCAGGTAACGCGAGATGAGGATATAATGCGGGAAGCACAGGAAATTTGGAATTTGGGCAAGACCTTGGGGCTCGAGGCGGTGGGAAATGACAACGAAATCGTCGGAAAGTTAGTGGATATGGAAAATCGAGACAGAGAGGCACTTCGTGAAAAACTGTATGAAGTGGTTGAGCCAGGAGTTTCGAACAGGTTTTTATGATCATTGCAACATATAATATCAGAGGGTTGGGGGGGAGGGTTAAGATAAGGGAGTTACGAGAATTTGTCGCGCGAGAGAAGATTGAATTCCTTTGCATTCAAGAGACGAAGATGGATGTCGTCAACAGGAAACTTTGTCAATCGTTATGGGGGGACGGAGACTTTGATTGGGTTTTCAAGGGCGCATTGGGAGCTGCCGGGGGACTACTGTGTATTTGGAAGAAAGGGTGCTTTTCGTTGGATAACTGTTGGGGAGAGGATGGTTTATTGGGAGTGGAAGGATATTGGGGAGTTGAACAAGTCAAATGCCATGTAGTCAATGTCTACTCCCCGTGTGATCCGAGTTCCAAAAAAGAGCTAAGGAAGATTTTGGAAACAAAGATACAAGCCTTTCCTGATGAACGCTGGTGCATCTGTGGGGATTTTAATGCGATAAGACATCAATCTGAGCGGCGGGGACGAAATATGACTGGCATCGATAGAGATTGCAGGGATTTTGATGAATTCATTTGTGGTTTGGGCTTCGTGGACTTACCGCTGACAGGTAGAAAGTTCACGTGGTACAGAGCGGATGGCTCTTGTGTTAGCAGGCTTGACAGATTCCTCCTATCAGATAAGTGGGTTGAAGAATGGCCTAACCAAATCCAGCGGGGCATCACCAGGAGCGTGTCAGATCATTGTGCCATCGTGTTGAAGTCATTCGTTGAGGACTGGGGACCCAAACCTTTCAGGGTAATCGACTCCTGGCTGCATCATCCGGAATTCAAGGTTTTTGTCGAAAGAAGTTGGAGTGAGCTCCGAGTTCAGGGCTGGGGGGGTTTTGTTCTGAAAGAAAAGCTGAAATTGCTAAAGGATAAGCTTAGAGGCTGGAATAAGGAGGTGTTCGGTTCCATGGATGTCAGAATTGAAGAGTCTCGGGTAAAGATTCGGGAATGGGATGCAATAGCGGATCGAAGAGCTCTGCTCACGGATGAGGTGGCTTTAAGACGGAATGATATGGTCAAGCTTCTAGGACAAATCAAGAACAAGGACTCTCTACTCTTTCAGAAGTCCAGAATCCGGTGGCTTCGAAACGGAGATGTCAACTCCAGATTCTTCCATAAATTCGTGAACAGGAGAAGGAAGAAGAACGAAATCGTGGGAGTAGAGATTGATGATCAATGGGTGGATACTGTGGCAGGAGTCAAGAGTGGAGTACAGGGCTACTTTGCGCGACGTTTCCAACAGGATGAATGGATCAGACCTCGACTTTCCGGAATTAGCTTCGCTCAGTTAAGTGATCTGGAAAATGGGATTCTTACTTCTGAATTCGGAGAGGAAGAGGTAAAAGCGGCGGTGTGGGGCTGTGAGAGTTCCAAAAGTCCTGGTCCGGACGGTTTCAACTTCCGGTTCATCAAAGAGTTCTGGAATGTTGTCAAGGACGATTTCTTGAGGTTCGTTTCCGAATTCCATAGGAATGGTAAGATTGTGAAGGGGGGCAACCCGTCTTTTATCGTCTTGGTGCCTAAATCGGAAAACCCGGTCAACATTGGGGAGTATCGTCCGATATCCTTGATTGGCTGCGTTTATAAAGTTTTGGCAAAGCTTCTGGCTAATCGACTTAGCAAGGTATTGGATAGGGTGATCTCGTCACACAGACGGCTTTTGTGGGGAACAGGCATATACTGGATGGGGTTATTATCATCAATGAGTTGCTAGATGAGTGGAAGCGGACCAAAGGGTCAGGTATAATCTTCAAGGTGGACTTTGAGAAAGCCTACGACTCGGTTCGTTGGGGTTTCCTTGACGAGATCATGCGGTTAATGAATTTTTCGGCAAAATGGAGGAGCTGGATTATGGAATGTGTAACCAGTGCGAAAGCGTCCGTCCTTATTAATGGGAGCCCATCTTTGGAATTTGACATGAAGCGGGGACTGAGGCAAGGGGACCCACTTCACCTTTTTTGTTTATCTTGGTGGCCGAAGCACTGTCCAAGTTGGCAGAAAAGGCAGTGGAGACTAATGTATGGGAGGAGTGCAAAGTGGGTAGGGACAACATACCGATCTCCCATCTTCAGTACGCTGACGATACGATTCTGGTTGGATCAGCATCGATGGGAAACGTACGAACATTCAAAGGGGTGCTGCGCATATTTGAATTGATATCTGGTTTGAAGATCAATTTCATTAAAAGCAGTTTAATCGGCATTAATGTAGATGCGGTACAATTATCGGCTATGGCGGGGGTGCTGAACTGTAATGTGGGGAAAGTGCCTTTTAAGTATCTGGGTATCCCGATGGGAATAAATCCGAGGAGATGTGCGTCTTGGGAACCGATCTTGGAGAAAATTCGGAAACGACTGGCGGCCTGGGATGATAAGTGCCTGTCCTTTGGGGGCCGGATGGTTCTACTGAATGCTGTGCTGTCTTCGTTACCGGTCTATTTCTTTTCTCTGTTTCGCGCACCAAAAGCTATTCTCTCCAAACTTCGTTCTATTCAATCAGCCTTCTTGTGGGGGGGTGGGGAGAGCCGTAGGAAGGTGGCATGGGTAAAATGGGAGGTGGTGTGCAAGCCTAAATCAATGGGGGGTCTGGGGGTTCGTAACTTGGATTTTTTTAATAAAGCGTTATTAGGAAAATGGGGTTGGGACATTATCAAGGGGGGGAATTCTTTGTGGTTACAGGTTTTGTCTTCTAAATATGGTAATCTTCAATGCCGAGACATTGTGTCGGGGAGAGGGGGGGTGAGGGGGATGCAGTCGGTGTGGTGGAGAGATCTTTTAAAGACTACTTTTTTGGATCATTCGGGGTGGTTTCTGGGAGGGGTGTTTCGTAAGGTCGGGAATGGTCTAGGGACTAAATTCTGGTCGGATATATGGGTGGGGGATTTAAGCTTGGAATGTAAGTTCCCAAGACTTGCATCTATAGCGCGGGATAGAGACATTTTAGTAGGGCATATGGGGGGGGTGGGTGGATGGTATATGGACATGGCGCTGGGATTGGAGGCGGGAACTATTCGACTGGGAGTTAGATGTTGTTGCTTTGTTAATCCTTTTTCTTAACAGGTCAAGTTTGGTCCAAGACAGGGAAGACACTTGGGAATGGCGACTTGAAGATAATAATGGCTACTCGGTTCGCTCGGCATATGGTATTTTTGCAGAGGTTGAAGCTCTTGACGACGATTCAGTTTCTATTAATGAGGATATCTGGAAGAACATGGCGCCGAAGAAGGTGGTGGCGTTTGCTTGGAGGGTATTTAAAGACAGAATTCCGACAAAGGTGAACCTAAGGAAACGTAATGTTATCCAAGGCCAGATCCATGATCTGTGCGTCCTATGTCATCAAATGGAAGAGACTACAGACCATCTTTTGTTCGGGTGCTCGGACTCTTACGCATTATGGATGCAGTGCTACAGGTGGTTGGGAGTCACTCTTGTGCTACCTAACAATCCGAAATCTCACTGGCTGCAGCACAAAGGTCTATGGGAGCGAAGTAAAGGAAGAAAGGGTTGGTTGACTATATGGCTGACGGTCATATTGACCATTTGGTTGGGCAGAAATAATGTCATTTTCATGGGCAGCAGCGTCAAGGAGGAAGATCTTTTTAATCTAGTCATTTTCAGATCTTGGTTTTGGATTAGGAATTGTAGTGGTCTTAGTTTCGCTTATGTTTTGTCGGACTGGGTCTCTGAGCCTAGGATTTGTCTTTTAGCTTCTTGACCTTTCCTTTATTCCCTTTCTTTCTTGGCTAGACTTTTGTAATAGTTCGTAGTATCTCTGGTACTCTTTTATATAATATGCTTTTTCCGATCAAAAAAAAAAAAGCTCAATTGGTTAGAGTTGTAGAGTAGAAGGCGATGTTCGCGTGTTCGAATCCTCCAAACAACAATTTGCCTTGATTTTTCGAAAGGAAAAAAATAATTCTAAAAAAACCGGTTCCGGGTTGGAACCGTCCAACCCGGAACCGGCAGAACCGGAACCGGAACCGGATCCGACCCGGTTCCTTACCGGATCCGACCCGGTTCCTTACCGGATCCGACCCGGTTCCAGACTTAGCCGATCCGGAACCGGCCGGTTCCGGATCGGGTCGGACCGGATTGGGCCAATAAGCACCCCTAGTGCACGTGCTCTTCAAGACTGGACGCCTGAAACACTTTTTGATGATGAAATTTTAATTATATAAATTTTGTGATGGTTTATTTGAGCTTTGCTTTTGTTTATGTATAGGAAAAACTTAAGGAGAAGAAACCAACTTTGGTGGAGGCACTTCAACAAACTCTTCAAGCAATGTACCAGTCTGGATGCTTAAATCTTACTGACATTGTTGAAGGCATGCTTTATATTTTAAATATGTATTTACACTTAACGTTTTCAGCAAAAATTCGTGGTGGTTTCGTGTCATTGCATTTTGCATCACCTTTGTTAGATCGGTTTTTCCTGGATACAACTTGTTTTGTTATAGATGGTAAGACCGCAGCAAAAAATAAAGTTCCTCATGTTAGATCATTGAAGTTGAATTGGGTTACCTATTGTATTGAAACAAGTAACAAGGCTGCTATTCTTAAAGCGCAGAAGGAATATGTTCCAATCTGCATGGAGGCTAATAAAAATAGCAGCACAACTTGACTGTCATGCATTCTGACAACTCTGTTTTAAATCGGTTCTTTTATTGTTTCTTTCTTGCTCAATTTGATATTGGATTGTCTCTCATGAGTGTGGAATTTGTTTGCTTAGATAGGGTATGGTCAGCTTAAAACTTAGTCTTGGACAAAGGCATATATGCATGCTACTTGTCATGAACTTGAATTTTGACATCCATGAAGCTACACATACAAATATGAAGGATGGTGTCAATTACCAAATATTTGTAATTTTGATATTGCAAAAGTCATTTTTAACTGCAGTGTGTCAATGATGGAACACCTGAAGTGAGGGATGCTGCATTCTCTGCTTTGGCATCTATTGCGAAGGTATGTCTTCAGGTTTTCTATCTTGATTTTTCTATATGTTTAATTTGTTTTCACATGCTCAGTTGATACCCAGTTTCTTTTCAGTAGATGGTTGGTATGAGACCTTTGGAAAGTCGCTGGAAAAGCTTGATGATGTTAGGAAAAAGAAATTATCTGAAATGATTGGAGGATCGACACTGGACCCATCTACTATTCCAAACTCATGTTTAGAATTTTATGTTTGTTATCTGTCATGAGTGGCACAAAACCTTTGTTATTTATTTGATTGCATTTTCTTAACATATATATATGGATTCAAAAATGATGCCAGCTGCAATCCAATCTTCTGGGAGAAGTTTATCTTCGACTGAGGTTAGTATTTGTTGCACTCACAGGAGCTTTTGGTATGTGTTTTTTTGTTTTGTTTCAGCTGGAACTAATAACCAGGGAACACCCAGATACAACAGAAATGTGTTGATTTTGGGATGGAGGAGAAATTGAATTGTTAATGTATTTTGGTTCCTTTAATCTATGTAGGAACTGTATAAACATGGATTCCCCCCCTTATAATTGGTTCCATAATTGACACACCTGAAATACTAGAATTTGAGGTGGCATCTGAACTATACAACTTTGAGCTTATTGTCTGTTCCTTAACATATTAATAAATGCTGGAAAGGAAAATAGACTCCCATAGTATAAAACAATAAAATGTATAGAAGACAAATTGAGGTGGCATCTGAACTATACAACTTTGAGCTTATTGCGAACAGCCTTTAACCTTGTCTATTCTGTCATATGTGCTTCCAGTTGTGGGTTTATGGTGTTTGTTAGCCTATGTTTTTCACTCCTGCACAAGGCTACTCTTTTTTTATGCATAATCCTAATTTGTTGCACTTTAAATGTTACTCTTTTAAATACTCATCTAGCAGGCATGTGAAGGGGTTTATCATCCACTTTCCTAATTATTGTTACCAAATTCATCGGACTTCAGATGGTTCCTCTCTATCATTCCACAATGATTATTGATCTAATTCCTTTCTGGCGGTGATTTTCTGTTGTGTTTTGTTGAATCCTACATACTGTATTTATTGTCACAGGCTTCTGATGGATCATTTGTTAAAATATCAGCAGTCAGTATGCTTAGTGGGAAAAACCTATTCATACAGCTGTAAGTTCTTTCTTAACCCAATTCTCACTTCCTGTTGGCTGTAGTTGGTGAGGTTCCAACAAAAATTGAAAGAGAAAAAGGGAGCGCAGGACCTCAACGGGTTTCTGCATTCTGTACTTGGTTGTTTGTATGCCCTTTTCATTGCTATGCTTCTGAGTTTCAGCCTGTCACACTTAGTTAATGAATGTTTGTTCTGCCTTTCATTGCTATGCTTTCAAATTTTCAGCCAGTTATCAAGAAAGGTACCTCTGGTATATCGGTATCCACCAAGAAAGGTGATGGAGGAGGACAATCAAAAGTTTCTAAACCTGCAGGACCTGAAGATGTAGAGGTAATTAATGGGTTGTCCTTTTTAATTATAGCTTTTCTGTAATGCTAGCCAGAATATATGATTACATTTCATTTATTTGATTCTACTTTCTTGATTTACAGCCAGCTGAAATGAATCTGGAAGAGATTGAAAGCAGATTAGGATCCCTTGTACAGTCAGATACAGTTTCTCAGTTGAAGAGTGCTGTTTGGAAAGAGCGACTAGAAGGTCTACATCTTCGAATTACTGTTTTTACATTTGTATTTACAACTTTAAACTCCTTAAGTTTGCTGGAATTTCTTCTCTAGTTATGTCATTGGATTTATCCGTTAATGTTGAAGGTTTCTGGCCAAACCTTCAGATTTTGCTACCAAGGGTTTCCCATTTGTATTTATAGTGCCCTTTTCTTTTCTGAGATATTCTGTTGGTCTGTTTCTATCATTTACACTTGAATGTTGCTAAAAAAAGTTATCTAAACGACAAGTTTTACCATTTTTCAGTGCCGAGTATTGCAGTGACTTGTTGAATCATAAAATTTCGAAATCATATGTATGTGAATTAGTTCTTTGACATTGAATATTATGGTAGATTTGTCAAGACTGTTCTGTTAAAAAAATTCTCTAATGTAATTTCTTCGGTTAGGTTATCCCTTCTTGTGTTTAAGACAACTTTGATTCCTCTGATGAATGAGCCTACCCTTAACTATATTTTAGACATACCGAGTTCATATGATTTTTCGCATCGTTTAGTGTTTGGTTACTATGCAATGTTGAGATGTTGTTTTATGACAATGCAAGTCTATATATTGAAGTCAATATTTTGACTGCTTAACTCGTGTGGTTGTTGATTTATCTTTAAAATTAGGCCTACGTAAGCATGGTATATGCTTTGTTGAGTTTATGTGAATCTGTTCAATATTGCAATCTCTTGAAACTCAAATGTGTTTGGGCACTCTTTTAAAACATTGAACATTTTTCCCACTGAAAAACTTGTGAAGTTTCGAAGGTCTGAGAGTTTCTAAATTCGAAATCCATGTAAGTTGTCTTTTTCTTTGACATTCAAGTTTTGACTGTCATGATATCCCGAATTGATCATCCAAGTAGGCTGCTTCATTACCTGAGTAAAGCATGGCACTGACTTATACTTAATAATTATTGCTTGCAGCTATTGTATCTTTCAAAGAGCAGGTGGAAGCACTAACCAACCTCGATCCTTCAGTTGAGGTTTTGATCCGTTTACTTCGTGTTGTTCCTGGTTTGAACGAGAAAAATGTTCAGGTGTGTAATGATCCCTACGCTTGTGTTCTCAATATAACTGCATTGTTGTCACTTTAATGAATCTGCTTATCCCTGGTGATATGTTGATGAGCAGGTTCAACAACAGATTGTTGATACTATCACTCACATTGCTTCAACCGCATCAAAGTTTCCCAAAAAGTGTGTTTGTGCTCTGCCTTTTAGGTCAGCTACTTTTTATCATTTATCCTGTTGATATTAACTTGCCGATATAGTTCTTTTGCTCTATTCCTCTATTTTACTTTTCTTTATTGCGGTCACTTTTGTAGTTCTATCTCCTTCCTTGTATTATTGACAGCTAGAAGTGATTTTCCTGTGGTATTTACAAAATAAAACACTCTTATTTTCTTTTTAAACAAATGATTGACACTGTTCTTTGCTCATGCATTTGTTGAAAATAACTTTATGCTTTCACGGTTTCACCAATTTCTTAAATCTGCAGTGGATTTAACTTGTTGACAGGTATCAGTGAAAGAGTTGCTGACATCAAAACTTGTGCTCAGGCCATGAACTATGTTTTGTGAAGCTGTAGGTCCGGGGTTTATATTTGAGAGGGTAAGTTCTAAATGCTGTTGTTTGGGATGTCATGGCCTACTTCTCCCTCTCTTGTTTATTGGTTCTTTTTTTTTTTTTTGTTTTCATTTACTGGTAAGGATCCTGCTAAAACTCTACCTAGGTACTGGTGGTGTTCTTAGAAAAATGTTCATGTATTGGGAAGATTGTCGGCGGTGATACGACGACTATATATACACTAATCATAAGAATGAACAGGAAATAACTCAACCCTCAACCACACACTTTGCAAATAAAGAGAAATGCAGTTTGTATTGAACATTGTTGAATGTCCTAAAATTACAGTAACTGACAAAGGTTCACCCTGCGCATCAGGATAACTAAATATTTGCTCCCCTGACTTGGGCCTTGGAACTTCTTTGTAAACCATGTAACCTTGGCTTTTTCTTGGGCTGTTGGGATTGCCCCAGCTGTTTCATGACGTGGGCTTGCTCTGCTGCTCTTCCTTTAACAGGGTGCATCGGTAACAGATTGTGCCACCCTCTTCTATGGAACGCCTTGCAGTATACGGACTATCATTGCATGATTAGTTGCCCGTCCTATTCAGGAAAAAAAACTAATGCACTCTTACATTTATATTTCTTGAATCCTTTCTTTTCTTGCCGCTTTTCAAAATTATAGCAACACAACCACCACTGCTAACCGCCCTAAACTTTGTCTCCGGCCCCTCTACTAGCTGACCATCTACACCTTCAGTTTCTGCTATCCACCAAAAGAATGAAAGCATTAAAAACTCGTGTAAATCTTTAATTGTTTTCTAGCTCATTCAGTGACTTCTTGTCACAATTGCAGTAACACTCAAGTTAGTACCTATAGTTATGAACTAGTTTTATGGGGTACAAACCATTGAGTACTAAAACTGAAAGTTAATATCAATATTGTGCATCCATACCTTTCAAATTACAAATTGATATTTGCGGAAGATACATTTTCTATGGCGAAAGAAAGGGTGGCAATGAAAAAGAGAAATAAAGTTAATATGCTCCATTTTATAAATTTTATCAATACTTGATAATTTCTATACTTGTGAATAATCAGTTATCATGGAACAAAAATCTGTACTAAAAAAAGTTGGATCATTTTTTAAGTGAGGTGGTAGAACTGTTCATTCATTTTCTAATATTGCATGTGTGACAGCTATTTTGTGCAATTGAATTGATGGTTTTCTTTCTTTTACTGAGCACTGGTCTGGATTTTTTTTTCGGGTGTCAGCTTTATAAAATTATGAAAGAGCACAAGAATCCCAAGGTTCTAAGTGAAGGTCTATTGTGGTTGGTTTCTGCCGTTGAGGATTTTGGTGTTTCATATATTAAACTGAAGGTTCTTCAAGCTCCTATACACAAATTTATCACTTCAGATTTTATTTTCTTCAGATTTGCGCATAAGACATGTTCAATATTTGGTGTTACTTTTTATTACAGGATTTGATTGTTTTTTGCAAGGATATTGGTTTACAATCTAGTGCTGCTGCTACTAGAAATTTTACCATTAAACTTATTTGTGTTTTACACAAGTTTGTTGGTCCAGGTGACACATGGTTTTTGTAATTCTATACATGCTATTTAGATATTTACAGGACTGACTGGATTACTCTCCTTGCAGACATTAAGGGATTCCTCTCAGATGTAAAACCTGCTCTCTTGAGCACGCTTGATGCTGAGTATGAAAAAAATCCTTATGAGGTTTGATTTAGTTGCTGAATGATTATCCTCATGTCCGTTGAATCCAATTAGTTTGTGCTTCACCTTTTTTTTTTTGCTATCTGCAGGTGACCTCAGCAGTTCCGAAGAAGACTGTGAAAGTAACTGATGCTTCATCATCCTTGGCTTCTGGTATGGTTGATGGCCTTCCACGTGAAGACATTAGTGAAAGGATAACTCCTACCTTGTTGAAAGGCCTTGAACGCTCAGACTGGAAGGTATAATCTTGTACAGATGCGATTGCTGTAAAGTTTTTGTTTTTTGTTTTTTTGTTTTGTAAACCATTTAAAGTGCCCTCTAGTTATTGAATATATTTTACCCTAGATCCGCTTGGAGTCTATTGGAAGTGTGAATAAAATTGTAGAAGAGGCCAACAGATGTATTCAACCGACTGGAACTGGTATAGCTAATGGTTATATTCAATAAGCTGTCACAGTTCCTGTCTATAATGTGTTGACTTGTTTTTCTTTCAGGAGAGCTTTTTGGGGCAAAAGAAGCCGTCTGCATGACAGCAACAAAAACTTGATCATGGCAACTTTGTCCACTATTGGTGTTCTTGCGTCTGCAATGGGATAGGCAATTGAGAAGTCGAGCAAGGTTCTTTTATCAGAATTATTCTGTCATCTGTTATCAATTTTCTCAGAACAACTTTGTTTAGATTGTTTCAATCTACTTTAACGTGGTCACATGCAGGGCATTCTTTCGGATATTTTGAAATGCCTTGGTGCAATAAGAAACAAATGAGAGAGTCCACTCTGAACACGTTAGACGCTTGGCTTTCTGCTGTTCACCTTGATAAAATGGTCAATACTAGAGGACTTCTCTCTTTTCCTTTCTCGCCTTTCACTTTTCTTATATTTATAATGCTGAAGTCTTTTTTCTCCAGGTCCCTTATGTTACAGCTGCTCTCACTGACACTAAGCTTGGTGCGGAAGGGCGCAAGGATCTCTTTGACTGGTTATCCAGACAACTTAGTGGATCTACTAATTTTCCTGAAGCTATACATTTGCTAAAACCCTCTGCATCTTCTATGACAGTAATTTTTCTTCTTCTTAATTATCTAATTTCTTTTAAAGATTTCACTGTCAGCATCTGTCTCTTCCAGTTTTACTTGAGATATCACTTGGTTAACCTGCCAGGATAAATCAGCAGATGTTCGTAAAGCTGCTGAAACATTGTTTAGTGAAATATTGACGGTTTGTGGGCAAGAAATGGTATGTGGATTGCAAGTGCTTTACTGGAAGATCTGTGATTTTCCAAGAAGATCTTTGTTTGGTATCATATATTCTTCTTGTAGGTGACCAAAAATTTGAGAGATATTCAAGGGTCTGCTTTAGCTATTGTTGTCGAGCGATTAAAGCCAAATGGGGCTTTTCAAGGTATATTGTTTCTTCCAGACTCCCCACCTATCCTCCTGATGGAAAGCAGTGTTTTCTATCTTGTAATTGCTTTTTCAACGCTTAGCTTCTTGCTGGCTTGCAGAAAGTTTTGAGTCTGGTCGGACAGTTTCTTCTGGCTTGACGTCCAAAAACAGCTTGAAGATCGGAAAAGCCAATGCTTATGGTGACCGTGCATCTCGACATGGAACCAAAGCCGGTCCTACAGTATGCTTTCAATTGATTAAAGTTCTATTTTTTGAACTACTGACATGCTTATTGAGCCAAATCTGGTTTGCACAGAGAACTATTTCAACAAAGGGCTCAAGACAAGAGTTAATTATGTCTGTTCAAGACATCAACTTGCAGTCACAGGCTTTGCTCAGTGTTAAAGATTCCAATAAGGTATAAATTGCGAAAATTGATTCACAGCAGCTTTGGTGGTCTTTGCGCATGCTACAGATATGAATTGAGTGATTCCCATGCAGGATGATAGAGAGAGAATGTTTGTTCTCAGATTTAAGTTTGAAGAATTACGTTTAGAGCAAATTCAAGATCTTGAGGTATGCTTTTCCTTTTTTGAGTACTTGTTGCTTGGCATTGGCTCTTTATACTGGAAACTTTCTGAAGTTTGATTTTATTTTTCGACTGATAATCATTGTGAACCAAAATATAGGTCTCTGCTACATATTACCTTTAGGTTGTGTTTACTTCGAATGATATGATAATATTGATAAATTATATTGTGATTATTAGTGCTTGATAGGATATAGAATAATATTGAATAAATAATATAATGTTTACTTTAAATGATTGGGATTGAGATTGCAATTATTATTATTTTTTTGGTCTGAAGAAGTAAATATAATATAGATTAGAGTACCAGCGGTACTACAAAAGTTTACAATAAGAATCCATACACACCATCCCCTAAATCAAGATGCTAATAAACAAATTCTAGATTCCTTCATCCAATCAGAAAATTCATAATAAAATTTAGATCTAACTTCTATTCCTAATCCAAAACCAGGATCTATATTGCACTAGATTCAACATGCCATCTTCCAAGTCCTGGTTCCCCCTGAAAATTATTGAGATTGCAATTATGATCATATTATGAATTACCTTTTGCCTAAGGTTCTTATTATTATACTATGTTCGGTTTGGTGTAATAAAATTGTGATTGTAAATGACCTTTTATATTTACCCTTCATATTTTCATCATTTTCATAATTTTATTTATTTCGCATCTATTTTTTTTTACTATCAAAATAAATGTGACATAATTTTATTAGTATAAGTATCTATATTTATCAAAAAAATTATATTAACGTAGTTACTAAATTATAAATTCACAAAACAATTTTAATATAAATTTGGATTTTGCACAAGTGAGATTACTTATCACACCTATAAAAAGGGATTAAAAAGCAAAGAAAAACAGTACCTAAGATAGGGGTGCTTAACGGATCGGTCCGGAACCGGCCGGTTCCGGATCAGATAATCCCGGAACCGGTCCGATCCGTTAAGGAACCGGATTGGATCCGGTTCCGGGTTGGACCGGTTCCAACTCGGAACCGATTTTTTTGCTTTTTGTTTTTGTTTTTTTAAAAAGTAAAAAAACGAAGGGAATTTTATCGAAAAAAATATATATATTTTTTAAAAATCGGATCCGGCTCCGGTTCAATCCGGAACCGGATCCGTTTGGTCCGGAACCGATAAGATACCGAATCCGGAACGGTAGAACCGATCCGTTATCAAACCGGTTCCGGACCGGTTTTGAACCGGTTATTCTGGTTCCGGTTCCGGACCGGACTAACCGGTCTGGTTTTGGGCCGGGTCAACCCATTAAGCACCCCTAAGGTTAGGCCAAAGGATGCAATGGAATGTGTATATTTGAAGTATAAACAGGTGATGGGTTCGATTAATAAGATAATCCTGACCTTGTCCCGCCAAGTAAACATAATCTCAGAATAAATTGATAATAGTGAACTGTGTGGATACCAAGGTGAGAGAAGAAAAAATTGTACTTCTTTCAGAACACACATTTTGATCCGCACTCTTGAAGTTTGTAACTCCTTATAGTTTCAGAAGACAGCAGCTGGGTCTCTTATGTCAGGATGGGATATCACTGCCTAATGAAATCGTTGCTAGTAACATATTGTATATCTGGAGAAGTGATTATTAGCTTCTGATTATGTTTCAATAGAATGATCTCATGAAGTACTTCCGAGAGGATTTGCATAGGCAGCTGTTAAGTACCGACTTTAAGAAGCACGTTCATGGAATTGAGATGCTGCAGAAGGTATTTTTAGTGTCAGTTTGTGGTTCTGCTATCAATCCAACTGATTGTGCCATTTGACATTGCATTCTGTCTGGCGTTGCAGGCTCTTCCCTCCGTAAAAATGGAGGTAATCGAAGTCTGGGATATACTCTTAAAGTGGTTTGTCCTGAGGTTTTGTGAATCCAATACGTCATGCCTATTAAAGGTATAACTAGTTAAAATAAAAATCTGTCAGTAATGATTAGGGCATTAACAGGACTGGCGGTCTGTGCTTTAATCCCTATTTAATCCATTCTGGCTGATATGGGCCTAAAGAATTTAGTCCTGTTTTCAAGTCCGACCCAATGTAGTACCGGCCGGACTGCAATCCGTCCTGAAAACACAGTTTGTTTATTTATTTTTGAAATGTACAAAATAAGATGAGAAAATGTGTCCAAAAATTAGAAATTTGAATTAGAGTCGAATATATATATATATATATATATATATATATATATATATTATAACTTATAATAATAACTATATAATAAGTGGCTAAGCTTTACTATTCATTACTATTGTAATGAATAGTAAAGTACTATTCATTTTTTGTTTTCAACTTTTTTTTTAATAAAATTCTTTTTTGTTTTAAATATTGTTGATGCTTGTGTTTGGCCTGAACCGATTAGGAAAAAATATATCTTAATCGATTTATGTACGCAACTTTAAATGTTATTTTTTCAGTTTATATAATAAGATGAACATCATTTTTTTTAAAAAGAGATAGAGTAGTCATTTGGTTATTTTTTTCCCATTCAATTATCATAGCATAGTTGTTTTTTTAAAAAAAATTTGTTAAAATCGGTCATTTGAATTGTTATATTTTTCGATCAAATCAGGAAAAAATTGACCAACATGCTGGTACCTGGCACCGCATATTGTGCGGTGCCCAAAAAAAACTAGTATATATATATATATATATATATATATATATCAAAAATATTAAAAAGTGGGAAAAAAATTTCAATTACTATCAGGTTTTAAGGTTCTCTAGCTTTGATGTTCCTAATGACATCACTTCTCACTTTTCTCACATGCTACAATACTGATGTGGTGGAGATATTGGTTTACTAGATCAATGAATCTTTGCTCTTACTCTTGATAAAAGTAAAGCATACTTAACTTTTCTGTAAGGAACAATATTGTGCATGCCTAGTTTTTAGAAGTTGGAATTTTTTGAATTATTTCCGAGTGATGAAATCCTTATGTTAGACATACTATATAAAGGCCAAATGCTTGAGTATCCTTTTAATTATGCTGATTTTTCATTCAGTTCCTGAAACTAACTCAATGTCTTTCATGTTCTTTGAAAACGTTGATAAGGTGCTGGAATTTCTACCTAAACTTCTGGACATGTTGAAGAATATGAGGGCTACACATTGACTGAAGCAGAGGCAGCCATTTTTCTTCCATGTTTGATTCAGAAGGTAGTAGTTACATTAGTTGCGTCTGTGGACGATGCGTTCATTAGGCATTATCTTCTATACTTTATCTTCAAGGCTGTCTAAACTTTCGATTGCTTCCAAAGAATCGTGTTATGTTATGGGAGGAAATTATTGGGCCCTTAGAAGCCCACGTCAATAAAGGCCATAGAAGAAGCTGAGAGGATGGAAATAAAAGGGGGGAAAAGGAAGAGTGGGAGTAGACTGGAATTAACGTGTTGTGAGTGTGTGCAAGCTGGAGCTTGGACAAGAGGGTTATCCTCCTTGAGTGTGTGTGTGTGTGTGAGGGTTTCTCTTTTCAGTGTATCTCTTTCAATTCCGCAAATCAAGTTCAATATATAACAATTTCATTTCATTCCAGTACCTTTGCATATAAATTTCTTGCTGTTTTACTGTGTTAATCGTTGCTAATAGAGTCAGGCTCTATCAATTGGTCCGATATGCGGTTCGACACTAAGGATTCATCGTTATGGCTACACTGTGTTTTGATTTCAAGCTAAAAACGTTAAAACAAAAGAAGCTAAACCAGGATCGACTTACCGAGAAGAGGTTGAGAAGAATAGGAATTTAAAACAGGGAATCGAACATCACGTATCGGAAATCGCAAATTCAATTGGCGTGATGCAGGATCTGATGCGCAATAACAATGCGCGAGGAGTAGTGCGGTCTATGGGTGGGGGTGCGGTTAACCGTGGAAAGAACATGTCGTTGAATCAGACCCGGTGAGTCAGCTACAAGTCGCGACATGGGAGAGACTTTTGGATGCGGGTAGTTGTTTTGTTCCTGTTCTTTTAATTTTTTCTTGCTTTGTATTGTTAGAGTACTTCCTGTACTCTTTATTATTAATATAATTATTTTGTCTGATAACAAAAACCCACGGGATGAAGGAATGATGGTGTCGGACGGGATGGCGGAAGATCGGGGGAGAGGGGCGATGGTGTGGGCGCATGGGCAGAATACAATTGCGAAGGAGAAGAATCGGGAGACAAGGGTGAGGGATGATGGGCAGTTTGGGAAAATCCAATGGGGATTCAATTGCTGGCCATTAGAGTGAACGACGGGAGTGAAAATAATTTTTTAGGAAGCTATGGGTACGACAAGATGCAATCAATGGGGAGGTGGTTGGATGTGCCGGAGTTTTCTGGGAAAGACCTACTAAGGTGGGTGGTGAGAGTGATGCAGTTTTTTGAGATCAACTCTGTAACATCGCACGACTGGTGGCATGTGGCATGCATATGCACGAGGGCTGTAGCTATGGATTGGTTTCGTGGGCTTAAATCGAGAGTTTCCAATTTGACTTGGGAACAGTTGACTCAGGAATTGATGAGGCGATTCGATACTCGGATCACATAATACCCGCAACGACAATCAGCGTCATTGAAGCAAATGGGCCGTCCCCCGGGATGCGTACATGAATGGGAGTGGGAAGGAGATGTGCAGGAGCGATGAGGTTTCGGAGTTCTACCGATAGTTTTTGTGGTGGGAGGATGGGATGTTGTGTGCTCAATGTGGTCATAAATTTCATTCACCGCAACCATGTCTGGAATACTCGCTTCAAGTACTAAAAACCGAGGAAAATGAAGAAGCAGGAGACTACAAGCACGAGGAAAATGAAGAAGCAGGAGACGACAATCACATTGGGGAGGGGGAGGAGCCTGAGAAACCAGCCTTGGCACAGTGCGAGAGGGGAGTGAGTGTTATGGAGTTACCGTTGTTCTCTCTGGGAGAAATCACGGAGCAGACGATCGTGAAGGCTAGTGAGGAAATAGAGGAAGACTCAATAATTGTCATACTTGACATTGGGGTAGGTTATAAATGTTTATTCGAGTTGTTGGGGGCAAACTTCCAGCTACCAGTGCACGAGTCAATGGGATGTTGGGTATATGTAGTGGAGGAGTCGAGCACAATTTGTTATGGGGTTCTTTCTTCTGTTTCAACAGTACAGGTGTTGCATGTGTGTAGGACGATGTACAGGTGTTGCATATGTGTAGGACGAGAGATTCTGCACTTGTTTCTACTGTGGAAGTAACTGATGCTAACATGATTTGGGATCGATGGAAGATGTTCCAACTATAGACAATACAACTCATAACGTCACCCTTGAGGTCAAGACTGTTTTCAAGAGGGCGGTATTGTCCACATCAATAAAGCCCATAGTAGAAGCTGATAGGAGGGAAAAGGGCAGAAAGGAAGACTGGGAGTAGACTGGAATTAACGTGTTTTGAGTGTGTGCAAGCTGGAGCTTGGGCAAGGGGGTTATCCTCCTTGAGTGTGTATGTGTGTGTGTGTGTGTGTGTGTGTGTGTGAGGGTTTCTCTTTTCAGTGTATCTCTTTCAATTCTGCAAATCAAGTTCAATATATAACAATTTCATTTCATTCCAGTACCTTTGCATATAAATATCTTGATGTTTTACTGTGTTAATCATTGCTAATAGAGTTGGGCTCTATCATGTTACCTTTTTGATTGATAGTCTTTCAATTTGTATTTGCCGTTTTGACTGTAATTCTTGTTTACAAAATCTATGCATTTCATTTTACTTCCATCCCCATCTTAATGATAATAGCTTGTGGGTTGCAGTCTGGGCATAACATTGAAAAAGTACGAGAGAAAATGCAGGAACTGATGAAGCAAATAATCCACATGTATTCTGCGACAAAAACTTTTCCTTTTGTTTTGGAAGGCTTGCGTTATAGAAACAATAGGACACGGATCGAGTGTGCTGACTTTGTTGGATTCTTACTAGATAATTATGGAGCTGAGGTAATTTTTATTTTTTTAGTTTTGATTTCTTTACTATTTTTCTTTACATTCTTTATTTGTTCCATTATCAGATAAGTGGGCAATTAAAATCCTTGCAAATTGTCGCAAGCTTTACTGCTGAACGAGATGGTGATGCTAGGAAGGCTGCTCTAAATACTTTGGCCACTGGATATAAGATTCTTGGTGAGTTTGTATCTATGTTACTGCAAACAGAGGAAAATTTTAGTATTCTTCTACGGTGCACAGCATTGCCTTAATCTTTTGATATGAATGTACAAAGATATGATTGATCATTTTAGACAAGACCATGCTTAGAGAAATGTTTTATTCATTATTTATTCTGTGAAAAAGCCGCTTGCCACTGAAAACGGAAAGATGACTTTGGACATGTGCTTTCCGAGTACTCAAGCGAGTGCACATATGATTTCTCATATAACATCATTTCCATGATTTTTACCGTCCAGGAATTTTTATACCCATGCAGTTTGGACCCAAACTACTTTAAAGTGGAAAAACTATTGACGAAATTACACATGAATATGCCAAATTACGTGCATTAATTAAATTCATAATCCAATTAATAAACATTTGTCCAAATTAAAATTTTCACAGGAGTTTAATGTAACAAGTGCTTTTGCTTGGAAACAATGTCATGCATTCATAAAAAGAATTCAAAATTTGTCATCAGCTAAATGTCATAAAAAGTGTTTGAAAAAATCCGTGTGATAACACGATGATGTGTTTGATACAGATAAGTACCAATTAGTATGTGTGCCAACTAGCAATCCAGATATGCAAACAATCCCCTTCCAATTCCTCTGGGTAGCAGTAGTCTCTACTACTTTGGCAAAAACAATACATAAGCGTGTTTGGTAGATTTTGCTGTAGTGAACACCATCATCACCGCGCGCAAAAATAAACAACACTAATTCCTAGTGGCCTTAATAAAATATATATGCATGTGTGTGTTTTAGAATTTTGTGCAGTTGAGAGATAAATTTGTTTAAAGAAAAGCTTTGCTTGGAAAAGTAGATAGTATAATTTCTGAGCACACCATTTGAAAATAGAATTGAAACTCGTGAATATGAAACACAAGTGTTCAAGTGACATCTTTTGTTTTTTTGTGTAGCAAACTGCTTTTGCTCTTTCCTTATCCAGATTTTGTCTAATCATTTTATAAATAATTTGAGCATTAGGTGAAGACATTTGGAGATATGTTGGTAAGCTTACAGAAGCTCAAAGAAGTATGTTAGATGATAGAGGTCATTATAATGGTAAACGCTTCACAATCTGCTATATTTTGATTGTTCCCCTTCCGAATAGTTGGTGTATTTACTTACAATTCCCAGGCTCGAGAGATGGAGAAAAGGAAAGAAGGAAAGCCAGGAGAAGCCAGGGCTGCTCTAAGGCGTTCAGTAAGGGATAATGGGTATGCTTTATTCGTAAAGATGGTGTATATTAGCTTTGAATTTTGGAGTAATTATGTTGTTGCATCTGGTGAATAACGCTGAATTACTTATATTAGACTCTCTAGATGTGCCAAGACCTTATTGCTGAGGAAAGTGTATGACCGTGAAGAAAACAACATTATTTGAAATATTTAAATTTATATTTCCTAAAATGATTAAAAATCTCTTTCTTAATTTTTTTTAATAAATTAAAAAAAAAATGCTGTACCATTACCCACACTTGACCTGCCAGCCAAGGAATGGATCTACATGGATGCTAGATCCCGGTGGGGCCATGGAATTCCAAGAATTTTAATATAATGCTGATCAAAATTTTGTTCATTTATTGTATTTTCCTGCATTGAATAGCCTATTGGTTACACTTTTCGTTGTATCTTATGAATTTTTACTTGCATCTTCTACAATAAGCCATTTATGTTTGTCAGTTCCAAAGTATATATATTATTCCCACCATCCCATTATTTGGTTACGACTTCAAAAAATCATTGCTCTTATGTTGGAGTTCTCGGTAATGCTTTTGTGATCCACTTAACTAGAGGAGGAAGATTTTGGATTTGTTTTAGGAGTTTTGCCGGAAGAATTTTGCGAAAATAAAAAATATATGCTTGGTTTTGTTTTTAGGAAATAGAATTGTAACTGTAAATGTCAAGTCATATATAAATTATTGAATAAAATTATTTTAAATAATATATTTTAGATTAGGATATAGTACAATTGTGTATTTTTCGAAATGATAACATCTTAGTTAAAAATTATGTTGGGAGATGTGAGGAGGGAAAATGTATTTGGTGAAAGAGAATGAAAATGAAGACAGTGTTTGCTTTCTGGAATTTTGTTCCAGGAAAATGACAATTCCATTATCACTATTGTAGTATTGTTTTACATTTTGATGTTACACCTTCATTATTGTATGATGACCTCCAGATCTGATCTAGCTGAGCAAAGTGGGGAAGTTTCTCACTCCGTGACTGTCCCAATACTCAACAGGTACCTGATTTTCTTTAACTTGTTAAATCTGAACGAGTATATGCACAACCATTCACTTCCTCTTGAGCACGTCATATTCTTAGCACCTTCTTCCTATTTGCTTTCTAATTAGCTTTTGTTTCCTAGGGAGAGTTATGGTCAGCTTGAAGTTCTAGCAGATAAACTTCCAAGTCATCAAACATATTATGGTATCGCTCCCAAAGACTGGAATGAAGCTTTGGATATCATAGCTTATGGTTCTCCTGAGCAGGTTTGTTTTAAGTTCCAGTGCTTTGGTATGGTCGTTTGTTCACTATGCTTCAAAAGATTACCCTTTAATCTTGCTTTGCTTTTTAATACCTGGGTTGGATACCTTTAAGTTGCATGACTCTACAATCTCTCACATGGGCATTTAATAGTTAGGATATAGATTTGTCTTACTCATGAATGCAATTTTGTCAACAGTCTGTTGAAGGAATGAAAGTTGTGTGCCATGAGTTGGCACAAGCGATTGCTGATCCTAAAGGTAGCAGTATGGACGATATCGTGAAAGATGCTGATAGACTGGTTTCATGCTTAGCAAAAAAGGTAAACCACCTGGTTTATTTCCTTCTTTTGGTAGTGCCTCCTGTTTTAATTCCATCTGAATATCTCATATATTTTGTTTCAGATAGTGAAGACTTTTGATTTTTGTCTCAACGGTACCTCTTCAAGGTCTTGTAAATATGTCCTGAACACTCTCATGCAGGTAGGAGGGGATCCCCTTTGTCTTTCATAATTTTGCATGTGGTTCCTGCTTTTTATCTTGATTGAACATAGAAATGCGGATTACTGAATTTATAAAGTTGAAAATTGAGACAAAAGAATCAAATCCAATCATTTTGCATAATTACATTTTTCCCAATCACTCTTGTTCATGCAGAATTTTCAAAACAAGACACTTGCTCATGCTGTCAAGGAAAGCACCCTTAATGGTCTCTTTACAGAACTCTGTTGCTTTGGCTTTTGGATGAAAGGGTTCCGCAGATGGATGATGGCAGTCAACCAACTTTTGAGAGCTTTGAATATTCTGATGTTGAAGATTCTGGTAAAGCTTGATAATAAAGTTCATCTATAAGGCAAGAGCTGGTGGTTTTTTTTTTAAATACTTACATTTGCTCCTTCAGGATAATGCCCACCGTACTTCATCCTTTGTTGTGCTTATAAATCTCTTGCTACCACTTACTAAGGTGACGTTTATTGTTTGATTTGGTGATCTTAGCATCTGTCATGAACTGATCTCTTGCATCAATTTTTTTATGAAATGTGCAAATCATTAATGTTCTTGATCATCAGAAGGCATAGTTTTATTTACTTGTTTGTTTTGAAACCTGGTCATTTAACTGCACCACTTTCATGTGGATATAGGTTTTGCAAAGTACAATATATGACATAGACCTTGATCGCATCCTTCGAAGTATCCATATATATCTACAAGAACTAGGGATGGATGAAATACGGAAGAGGTACTAGCCTCTTTGTCAAATTAAAACCATTTTGTTAGGGGTGATTGAATGTGTATCATTTATATTTTTTTACATTCTTACTTCTCTGTCTTATGAATTTTCTGAAGAGCCGGGGCTGATGACAAACCACTTCGCATGGTTAAAACTGTTGTGCATGAGCTTGTTAAGTTTCGGGGAACTGCCATAAAGAGTCACCTTTCCATGGTCCCAATAGACATGCAACCTCAACCTATTATTCTAGCCTATATCTATCTTAATCTTCAGGTATACATGGAATATTCTCGATAATATGGTTGTTTACCTTGTGAAATTTCAACTAATTTGCAAATCACCCCTACAGACCTTGGCAGCCGCTAGAATGTTGACACCATCTGGGTCTGTTGAACAAACACACTTGGACTGATTCGAAAACCAATAACTCAGCACCTGCAACACACTCGGCAGATGCCCAATTGAAGGTACCTGTTTTTGGGACCTGTTCTCGAGCCATGTATTATTCTTGTTAGTTTCTCCTTTATGTTGCACATGTATTTTCCAATATAACTTCTTGATGCCTATATAACAGCAAGAACTGGCTGTAATATTTAAGAAAATTGGTGACAAGCAAACTAGCTCAATTGGTTTGTATGAACTATATCGCATTACACAACTATATCCTCAATTACACCGGAAGACTTTTGATCTGTTTTATATTAGTTACTTACATATTGTTTCTATATTTTTCTCATTTGTTTCAACGTTCGTTTAACTGCAATATCTAAATCTGGTCTCAGGTTGACATTTTTGCTCAACTGCAAAACGCCAGCGGTGTTTTTCGAACATACATTAGAGATGGTTTAGGGCAGGTCTGCATCATTTTTTCTAAACAAGGTATTCAAGAATATTGCTTAAACATTTTCGTGTGATTCATTCTTCTGGCAGATGGAGAGAAATGCAGCCGCAGGAAGGACGCCTTCGAGTGTACCCCTGCCCGCTCCTCCCCCAGTGACACTCAACCCTTCTCCAAGATTCGGAGCTTTATCTCCTGTAAATACAAATTCATTAAATGATTCCATGAATACAAATACAAGAATCGAACCCACAAACTTCACTTTACCACCATCATACGCCGAAAATGATAGGCCTGTTAATGCTGCCTCACCAAGAGGTCCCACTTACGATCAGCCAGGATTCCAGCATTTATATGAGTCAACAAATGACATACTACCATCGGGTATATAGCTTTTATTAAATTTGTTACTAGTAGGGTGCAAACGAACCAAATTCTACTCATTTTTTTAAAATTCGAGCTTGAGTTTGAAATTTTTTTAGCCTGCTCGAAGCTCAAAAAGTGAGCTGTTATGAGCTCAAATTCGGATTGATTTGGAATACAAACTCAAACTCGACTAATGTTAATCAAATGTTTGATTTATGGCTCAAAGTCATTAGATCGTTTAAAATTCGTAAGCTCATGATTAAAATAAGGGCTCGAAAGTATATTTGAACATTTTCAATGGCTAAATTTTTCATGAGAATATCGCCTTATAATTTATTTTGACTGCAGTTACGAACGGTACTTTGGATGCTATTAGGGAAAGGATGAAGAGTATTCAATTGGCAGCAGCTCAAGTGAATCCCGAGCCAAGGAGCCGACAATTGGTACAAGTAAATGTAAATGTTAGCCATCCCTATGGTGCGGAAGGGCACAATGCTAATAATCCTACGTGGAGTGGTATCCTTACTATGGATTAGAAGGCATTGTCTGGCCGCCAAGCTCGTATGGAGCGATTAAAGAGTGGATCGTTTGATTTTATGTAGTTAAACTTAGTCTGGATTTTCCTCGGTCGTGCTCTCTTGGTAGCGGGGATGATAATCTTAAATGGCGATTCGAAGGGGTGAATCCTCGTATTCGATTATATATTGCAGCTAGTCACATGAAGTTGTGATATACAGAACTCTGAATTTTGTGAAATTTTGATGCGTAGCATTAATATTAGATGGAGGGTAATGTGCTAATGCTGTCATACATGAGATACAGGTGTATTGATGCTTGTTATTTCTTATTTCTTGCTTTTCTTTTGGTGAGGGGGATAATAATATTAGTCAAGTCTCGTTTTGATTATATATATATATATTCTTTGATCATATTACATTGATTACTAATAGAGGAAATTTAAGTATTGGTTTGGACGCGTCCAGAAATTTTGTAGGATACTTTCCATGTTATTTTATACATATAACCTGAATTTAATAACTGTCAAGCTCTATATGTTTTTTGGTTTACGACAACAATTTAAATGTGTACTAAGACTAAGGGTGGCAAAAACCGAACCCGAACCCGAAAAAATACAATACCTAACTGTCTAGTACATGTAAATTTTTGGGTAGTGTCAGGTACTTGAAATTTAATGCAAAATGGTTTTGTTTTAGTTTGAAGAAAGTACAAGTGTATGTTTGCGGAAAAAACCTGATTTCTTAGCTTCGTTTCAGATGTTAACTTCAGCTTATTGGCATACATTTTACTTTAAAAGAAATGGGGAAGAGCAAGGAACAGGAACAAGCTTCATCCTCTCCACATGCTCGTCTCGTAATTAGAGATGAGAATGATTGAAGAATGAGAGTGAGATTTAGGTGCGGCATGGATTTTGTCGTAGGCAGTTTCGGTGACGAGGCTAAGCAAAAACTGACAATTGTCGGTTCTAATATTCATTGGATTACAATTCTTTTTTTTCTTTCTAGGTGTTGATCGACTCTGTAAGTGAATTTCTTGTTCATGTGTTGGTTCGTAGTTTTTACTACGTTTTATAGACTTGGCTATAATAATCCAGTTATGCATTTGATGATATTTTATGTGATACGTTGTTCCATGGTAAAATAAGTATAATAAAAAACACATGTTTTTTATTGATTGAAATAATTTTCCTTTATGATTTTCTTGTTTTGACAAGTGTGGGAGGAAAATGATCTGGGTCCATGATGGATCAATATAAAGGAAATGAATTTATATGTTTTGATTAACTTTGGTTGATATGTTTAGTGTAGTTCATTTTCTTTGTATTGATGCATATGTGGAGTCTATACCTGATGTATTTAAAAATTCCCGATATTGAGCATTTCTTACTCGAGATTCTACAATGGATATGCCCCTAATTCACCGTCAGATCGTTTAATCGAAACAGCTCCATGTATCATTCGCTTATGGGATCGTTCTAGATTATGAACATCTAAAAGGTACACTTAATTTTCCAAGTTTTATGTAGGCGAAATTTTTGGCAGATACCTTCTGGCACCTGTCTAAGCACAAGTATACGTAAACCCAAAAAAAACAAACAAACTCCTTAGGTTGTGTACTTGTGTTCGGTTTAATTGATAGCCATTGGGTTGCTTACTTATCATGCCACATCGTGTTTGTCTCATTTTTTTCAACCCAATTTTATCAGTTCGGATAGTATGAATTGTCCACAAATTCAGCATGTATTATCACACCCACGACAAGTGATGGGTAATCGACCCATCTACAGTAGACAGGATAGAAAAAGATTTTTTACTATTTTGCCCTTCTTATAGTGAAACTCTGGTGTCCTTACAGAAAGAATTTATAATTCAAAGCCCCCAATGTCCTCTGCTTCTTCTCTCACGATGGCTTCGACGTATACGAAATGTGAATTAAAGACTCACGATAGTTTCTTTTGCTCATTCTCTCATGAGAAATTTGATTGGAAACATGCCAGATATTTTTGAGTTCGGTTTTCATTGTTTTTCATAAAATTATTTTCTTAACATTTGGATCATAAATAGACATATATGCATATACATGGCATTAGTAGCAAATCTTTAGACACGTTCATTACTAATAGTTGATGGTTATTGGCAATTTATTGTCGTCGTAATATGGGAACATGAAGTAGATCGTCTTCAATGTTTTTCTACCCATACTTCCAACAAATTGAAAATTAATACACCGAATGGTGCATAATTGTCTAAGATCTACTTGACAAAAATAAAAATTTATGATTTACATTTTAAAATACATATAAGAAATTATATCACTTTACATATTAATTAAATGAAATTGTTGAACAATAATTATAATAGTAATCAGATTCTTGCAAAATATTGATATAATCTTTGGGCAATTCAGGGTATTTTAGGTATTTCATATAATTTGTAAATATAATCCTTATCCAATCACCTACACCAAACAAAGTATATATTATCTATAATTTCTATTCATATAAACCAAGCATGTTATACATCATCACATTAAATAATTTATCCTTATTTATCATTTACTTATCCCTATTATTATTCATCATTCACTTATCCTATCCACGAACCAAGTACATCCTAATTAGTCAATTATAAAAAAAACCCTTTTCCACTGGTAGTAAGCATAAATAAATCTTGCCAGAAGAACAAATAGAACCCGACTCGTCTCAAAGGAAGACATGAGCCTTAACAATCTGACTAAGGCCGAAGGCTCACTTACCCCACCAAGTTGATTGCATGTCCCTCGTCAAAATCCACCTCTAACCTGAGATAAGATATACATGCCATGATACTTTCGTCTCAAGAACCACATCATTTATAAACAAATTGTATTTTCCTAGTTCCTACTAAAAATGGAGTTGGTAGTACAATTGCAATAATCTTTTAGCATTCCCAGATATCATGTTTCGATCGTTAAGCCATATATCCAGCCGCGATGAATGACGGATGCAATAGTTGCTAGCAACACAAACATAGGCCTGAAACTAATGCGATAAACGAAATTAACCAATTAACATGTATCCACAATAGTTACCCACAAGTTGGTAGCATAACCTACCCAAATTAAATGTAAATCATTGACTGTATACATATAACTTACTTAAGATTATAGCACTTCATTAAGAACAGAGGTGCTGGAATTATTTCAGTCAATGATTATGAATCTATGCTGATTTCATGTTGGAAAACTGATTGATTAACCGGTGGTCCCTAGTGACCATGGACATTTTCGGTTTCATAGTTATCCTTTATTTATGTTTTATGTAAATATGCGAACTATATTTATATATGACATTATCTTTTTAAATTTATTTAAAAATATATGTTAGGTGAATTAGAGATTAAATTTTTTTACTTCATGTGGATCATTCATATACATGCTATAACATGCCTGCACCTCTTCGGGATGGGGTTTGTATTTAAGTTGCCTTCACTTTAGGTATGCACATGAGTAGAGCCACGATTATAATTTAAGTGACGAATATTTTTAAAAAACAATCAACGGTTAAACTTAATTTTTTTCAAAATATGCAATCTACTCTTGTGATATAGCAACTAGCTCTGTCTAGTGTGATGGAGACTAATCGAATCCCATAAATTTAGAAATTTGAAAAGGAGTAAAGATCTGTGGCCAATTTCCACAAATTTTAACATATATTGTCATACATCGGAATAAAACTGAAAATTAATGATAATTTCAAGAGTCGGGTAAAGCTAGAACACGATTTCTGTAACATCAATGTTGTGTTGGGGATAACAAATTAAAATTAGGGGTCACAGACTGTATGACCTAGAAATAAATCATATAACTTAAACATGGATACATTTATCTATATATATATTGAACAAGCCACAAAGAATAGGTTAACCAAAGAGTACCCAACATGACGGTTACGACAAAGTGCTAAAATAAAAGCCATAAATGTCACAATACCCTAAAAAGTAAAATGAATGACACAGCTGCACCGACTCCCTTGGAAAGTGTATAGCCATATAAATAAGTGTAAGTAAAGCTAAGCCCTGAAATATGCATAGCCAAATAAATGAGGGTTTCACTTTTAATGATCTTTGCTGCTCCCTTATTAAAATTGGCAAAATGCGACTTCTAAAATACACAAAAAAAAAAAATATTATCCAACACCAAGTGACGGGTAAAATTGTCGATAATCATTTTTTGAAAACTCGTGAAGGCTGCTTTTGTCATATTTTATTTTATCATATAATAATGTAGCGCAAATGCACGAAAGAACCCTATCGGTAGAGTTCGTAGGTGCTACTAAAGTTCTCGCATTTTAGTCGTAAAAAAATGTAGATATACCTAATAATATCGTCACGATTTCTTGATTTGATGGTGCAAGATCTCGATTAACGCTATAGCACGGAAAATATTTATAACTCGGGTGTTTGTAAAAATCAAAATATATAAATACGTATGTATAGTTATATATATTTGTAAGTGTGTTGGTATTTATAAAATCGAATGTATAAAAGTGGGGCCACTAAAGCATCGTGATAATTTGACCTGTTTGAAACCTATACTCAAAATAAATAATTAATTGATGATTTTTCAAACCAACTAGAATGTAATTTTTGAATTATTAAGTGATGTTATAGGATCAATCAGTCTATTCAGGTGAAATCTCATACAAGTGTCGAGCAAGAAGTGTCCCGAACAAAGAGTCCCGAACACAGCTTACCCGAACATTGTAGCGGAAGGCCCTGGATAAACTGACAATCAACAGGTGCGGACGAACGTGCATTGATGACGCGAGACACGTCTTGAGCCAATAATGCCACGATCAGAGGAGACCATGTCCCAGATTTGACGCACATTAACTATCAGATTCAACACTATAAATACAAGCATATGTTGCCATTGCAAGAGGTTGAACTTTTAGGGCTAGAAAAGATACCGAAGAGGTATAATCTATTGTTTGTTCGATCTTTTTTATTCTTGTGTTTTGCTTAAGTTTCATGTATAGATATTGTGTCAGAGTCATGTAACAGATCCACGTTTATAGTAAAAAAATTATACTGGACAAGGTCTCGTGGTTTTTCCCTTCATTTTTGGAGGGTTTTCCACTTAAAAAATTGTGGTGTCTTTCATACATTTTTTATTACACCTATTTCTACTTAACATAAAGAATTTGGGATTACATCATTAAGATTTTTACTTTCATAACCTAATTTTAGTTCATACACACATGTGAAATTAAAAAATTTATTTAGGGAAGTAAAAGATAGAAGACAAAAAAAATTTTGAATGGTCAAAATTTTAGGATGACAAAATATTATATATATATATATTGGAGGTAGCTATCCCGAACCAATGCTTGAGGGATGGACCAAGCTCACTCAAAACTCACAACCTAGCTGTGCCTTTACCCCCAACCTTGTCAAGGTATATTCGCCCCTGCATATACAACTCGAGTGTGCTAGCATTAATCTCTTATAAGAGCTGCATAATTAATTTTTTTGAGATAACTGGAAGTCGTGATTTATGACCTAGAAAGAATTAAGGACCAATAAGATCCTCATTCCCAAATTAAGTGGACCATAATTAAAGATGAACCAAGTCATCATTAACAACATGTGTTCTTTGCAACTTATGATTTTACTAGTTAGTTACATGCACTTTAAACGTAATAGACATAACATTAATTTCACTTTAAAGTGGGTATTAATTTTGAATTGATGGGTCGGTTCGGTAAAGCAACTTTAGTGTAAATTGTTATATCCCAAGTTGTCCGAAACGAATATTTGTCGGATCACGAGTCCAGTAAAAAAATATTATATTATTTGGACACATTCTTTACCACCCGGATCAACATTTTTTCACAAAAGAATATTTATCATGAGAAAGATGGTACAAATTCAATGAGAGTGCACGTCGGACTAACTGTGTGTTTATAATTGCTTATTCAAAATATTTTTATGTTGTTTTTGCTTAAAGTTAGAAAAAGTTGTTTTTAAACAAAAACATAAAGTGCTTGTTTTTAAAATAATAAAAAAACAACTTAATGAACTTCAAATTATTACAAAAGTGTCACGCCCCAATTAAAATTAGTGAAAATCATCTCATGATCTGTTTCTCTACTTCTGTTTTTACATAACTTATTTTTAGAGAATCAAAAGCAGAAATAATGAAATAAAACACTCATAATCTACTTCTTTTGGTCTGAAAATCAGTTTTGATATTGCGAGATTTTAGTACGTGGACAAAATATACCCCTTCACTATTTTAATAAAAAATTATGACAAAAATTCTTTGGTGGTGAATTACTTAAATTATTCATATATCTTACAAATATCACAATAATATATTTCTAAATCACATCTTTATATCTCATTTCAACATTATACATAATTTATTTCAATTTAATTTCAATGGTATAACATACATTTATTTTAAGATATTTATATTACTAATTATTTTTAATTTAATTTCAATGGTATCTCAAGTGTCTTGTGTTCTTCTATTTGCTGGATCGAGTTCGGCTACCATAATTCTCCATATTTAACTAATTAATGATCCACCTAATATATAGTATTAATATGTTTTGTTTTATGAATTCTTTATTAAGAGAAATCCCCTCAAACAAAAATCTTGGCACGCAAAAACTTTTTCTTTCTTTTTTTACTAAACGTAACATTCAAATTAAGAAATAATAAATTAAATCAGAAAATAATAACTTACCAGTAATTGCAATCAACTGATTACAATAAGTTTGGAAATGTAATATAGAATTATGATAATAAAATATATATCCAAGAGTGGATATAAGAATTCATCGAAAGAGAGAGGATTGGGGCGAAGTCTTGCATTTTTATTTTTGAAGCTCTAGTTACCTTCTAGTAGGATTTCATTAAAAAATACAATTTTTTTAGAAAAAAGTAGCACATAATATTTTACAATCATCTTTTACTTATGACAAGACTATCATCCCCTCACCCCATTTCTTGCATTTATCCAATGCTTGGTGGAAAAAGTAGATAATGAACATTCGGGTCTCCAATAACTGTAATTTGTTGAGAAGAAAGTGATTGGTATTGAGACGTGTAATAAATGGCAATTTGGGGGGTGGGGGACATACGCCTTGCATTGAAAGCTGTCAAAATAAGTCGGGTATATCAGATTGGACCAATATTTTTAGGCCGATCGGTCAATTATTTATTTTATAATAAAAGTTAAATTAATTAATTAAAGTATGATTTATCAATAATTTAAATCATTAAAATTTTATTTTTTTAATTTTTAGCGGGTTGGCCCACCTAACTCACAACACGACGCGGATTGGGTTGAGTTGGGACGTAGGTTTTTCAACCCGCCTAAACATGCCAACCCGTTTGGTTTAGCGGGTTGGGCAAGCTAGACCGTTTGGGTCGGGCTGACCCGTTATGACACCTCTACTTGAATCCAGGGCACTCGATGCTCATTTTCCATTTAACTTAGGTTGTGTTGGATTAGAGGAATTGAAATGAGTAGATTTCAAATTCTTTATTCAAATATCATTTATATTTGGGTAAGAAATTGAACTAAGTATTTCAAATTTCTCATATTTTTCAATACAGCTTCCTTTGTATTTTGGAAGTGTTTGAAATGACAATATATTATATGTCATTTCAAATCCATAAATTTTAAATGATTTGTTTTCAAATCCTTCCTCCAAATCAAATCTTTACATCCAAAGGCATCATTAGCGAATATGCCAGTTAGGGAGCCACCTGTCCCACTTCTATACATCTGGTATTAAAAAAACCACACACATACATATTTATGTATCTTGGTCCTTACAGACACCCGATCCATATAAGTATTTTTCGACGGCCACTGCATGTTACATACGACTTCACGCACACCAATTCAATGCATATTTATGTGATATAAATTAGAATTTAGAAATTACTAATTTTTACAAGTGACAAGAGTCGAGTTAATTAAATGGATTTTGTTATAAAATGCTAGTGTTAAACACAACTTAAAAGAAAATTACAAGATCAATATAGATGGGAGATAAAGTTATCCATTCCCTTTTGTCTATACTTTTTTCACATACCTTGTTACAAAGTGTTGGATATATATATAGCACAAAACATCAAGAGTTACAAGTCACTTAATGTGATTTAATATCCTAAAGAGTTACAAGTGAACTTAATATCCTTAAATGGTTTAAGTCACCTCAATAAGTTATGACTTAATGGACATCCATATACAATGTATTCACAATACTCCCCCTTGGATGTCCAACATTAATGGAACATGCCTCGTTAAAAACCTTGCCAGTAAAACCCGATGGGAAAAACCTGGACGAAGGGAAGAATAGTGCATTTCCAAATGAAGCTTGCGAGCGTGAGATATTTCTCAAAAGTTATCACGCTCCCCCTGGTATTGACAAGAGATCCTTGAGTTGACGCATTCCGATGTTGTGAATCATCCTTTTGAATGTTGTGGTTGGTAAGGCTTTAGTGAATAACTCTGCAAAGTTGTTACTCGACTGTATCTGATGAATGTCAATATCACCATTCTTCTGTAGTTCGTGGGTGTAAAAAAACTTTGGTGATATATGTTTCATTCGGTCATCTTTTATGTAGCCATTTCTTATCTGTGTAATACAAGCAGAATTATCCTCATACAGCAGTGGTGTGCGCTTATCGTGTACGCCCAAATTAACCCCACTCAATCCTCAAGATTGATAACAATAATGTAGTAGCGTGAGTAGGGATCGATCCCACGAGGAGGTGTGAATCTTTGTGTTAATGAAAATCAAAACAAAAGAATAATAAAGGGTGGGGTTGTGAGGTTGAATTATACTAATGAAAATTAAAAACAAAGATTAACTAATGAAAGCGATTATTGGTATCGGTCGACTCTACCTTGGATATTATCATCTATTTCATCGATTCACAAAAGACTCAATTTTACTTGAATATTCATCAATTGGAAATCTAATTCCTCCCTCACCTTATTCATAGTCAATTAGTCCAAGCGTTCTAATTTAACTTTCACCAATCAATCAATCTCTCTATGCATATTCAAGATTAAAATCATGACATCATTCAAAACTAGTGAGCGATGAATCTAAACAACATAAACACAAGCGGTTTATATAATTTAGTCAATGGTTTTCTCTAAGAATTTAATAACACCAACAGCAGACAATTATCGATCTTAGTTGCTTCTTCAATTAGATTACTCAAACAATCTCTTATTTGATATCCAATTAGCAATAGATTATATGCAAGTTACTAGGTTGTCAATCCAATAAACAAACATCAATCATATCAACAAAATCAGAAAAACAATGAATTCAATAAAATCGATAAACAAAAGCGTATGAATCTCCCCAAGATAAATAAATCCGAGGTTTTGTCTTCCTCAACCAAGATTTAAGACTAGCTACACATAATTAAAACAAAACTATAAATAAAAACAAGGGAAAGAAAACTAATCCGATCTCCGCTCGTCGAGGTGTCAATCCCGCCTTCGCTTCGATCTTCGTAGACGTTCTTCAACAAAATTGAAAAGAAAATATAAAACTAGTCTAAAATTATTCTACCCTAACTATCTAGATGTTTAAAAGGTCTGAATTTCGAGTATATATGTATAGGGAGGCTGATGGAGTAGGTTAGAATCCATGTGGGAAGGAAAGAAATCAAGTTTTTACACTTTCCAAAAGTCTTCTGGCGTAAATACGCGTAGAATGGCGTAGCTACGCCTACAGATGCCGTAGCGTTGGCGTAATTACGCCTAATAATGGCGTAATTACGCCTGTCATCAATTTTTCTGGCGAGTTTCGTATTTTGGCCGTAACTTTCTCGTCCGAACTCCGAATTCGATGAATCAGCTGTCCACGCGAAGATAACTCAAAGTTCTACAACTTTTCTATGGACCACATTTCCAAAACATGGCTCGAACATATAGAAATTTGAGGAGAAAGGAGCAACATGTGTCTTGGATTCTGGTTTTTTCCTCTTTGCTTCAACTTTATTGCTTCTTTCATCATTTTAGCTTGATTTCTTCACCTTTCCCTACATTTACACAAATATACGATTAGGTAGCATATGTATCAATTTATCCATCAAAATATACCAAATCGTAGACAATTAAGCGCAATAGATGTGTCTATTTCTAGTCACATCAAGCAGTGTCGGTGAATTCTTTTTTGAAGTTAACCCACGAGATTCTCGAATATGTTGAACCATTGACCTCAACCATATACATTCATGACTTGCTTCATGCAATGCCAAAATTTCTGAATGATTTGAAGAAGTAGAGGCTAATGTTTGTTTCACTGAACGCCATGATATTGCAGCACCACCACAAGTAAACACATACCCGCTTTGAGATCTTCATTTATGTGGGTCAGAAAGATAACCAGCGTCAGCATAACCCACTAATTGTGGTTCTGAATTATTTGAGTAAAACAAACTCATATCAGCTGTTCCGTGGAGATAACGTAGGACATGTTTTATTCCATTCCAATGCCTTCGTGTTGATGCGGAGCTATATCTTGCCAATAAGTTGACTGGAAATGTTATATCAGGTCTAGTACAATTTTCAAGATACATTAAAGCTCCAATGTCACTAAGATAAGGTACGTCAGCACCTAGTAATTCTTCATTTTCTTCTCCATGACGGAAAGGATCTTTATTTATATCCAGTGAACGAACAACCATAGGGTTACTCAATGGATGAGCTTTATCCATATAAAATCGTTTAAGAGTGTTTTATGTATATGTTGATTGATGGATAAAGAATCCATATAACAAATGTTCGATCTGCAAGCCGAGACAAATTTTGTCTTACCAAGGTTTTTCACCTCAAATTATTTCATCAAATAATTAATGGTTTTTGTGAGATCTTCGGGAGTCCCCACAAGATTTAGGTCGTCCACATATACCGCAATAATGGTAAACCCACTTTCAGATCTTTTGATGAAAACACATGGACAAATTATGTTATTTATATATCATTCTTTAATGAGGTATTCACTAAGACAGTTATACCATATTCTTCCAGATTGTTTCAATCCGTACAAGGATCGTTGTAACTTAATCGAAAATAAACCATGAGACTTCTGATTATATGCTTCAGGTATTTTGAATCCTTCGGAGATTTTCATGTAAATGTCATTCTCCAATGACCCATAGAGATATGCAGTAACAACATCCATACATATCAAGTCTCTCTGTGACTGCCAAACTTATCAAATACTGTAACGTGATTATGTCGATCCCAGGGGAATACGTTTCCTCATAGTCAATTCCAGGTCTCTGTGAGAAACCTTGCGCAACAAAACGTGCCTTATATCTCACAATCTCATTTTCTTCATTGTGTTTTCCGGACAAACACCCATTTGTATCCAACAGGTTTCACATCTTTAGGTGTTTGGACTACTGGTCCAAATACTATACGATTTTCTAAGGACTTTAACTCAGCTTGAATAACATCTTTTCACTTTGGTCAATCACTTCTATGTCGACATTCTTCAACCAATTTTGGTTCTGGATCTTCATTTACAATATCTAGTGCGGCCTTATAAATGAAAATATTATCCATAACAACTTTCTTTCTATCCCACTTTTCTCTTGTGATCAGATAATTCAAAGAGATCTATTCAAATGTGTATTCTTCCTCATGTGTCTCTTCAGGAGCATTTGGTTCATCAACCTTAGATTGATCAGTCAATTTTTCCATAGCACTTTCTTGCTCTGAAACTATTTCTCATAACATTTATTTCTTGTATCATTTTCTTACGGGGTTCTTATCGTTTGCGCCAGCAGGGCGTCCACGCTTCATGCACAGTTTTTATGTACCTTCAGTTTGTCCTTCGAGGACGTCAACCCGTGCGGGTGTGTTTACGGCCGGTATATGAGATTTCGTTACTTTCTTTATATCAGTAAATGCATCGGGCAACTGATTTGAAATATTTTTTAAATCGATTATCCTTTTCATTTCTTGTTCACACTGACTTGTGCGAGGATCAAGATGAGACAAAGATGGTACATACCATGAGATTTTTTCCCGTTCAACAGGAAGCAAAGATTTTCCTCCCCCTAACGGTGGGAAAACTGTCTCATCAAAATGGAATTCCACTAACCTTGTTTTAAACAAATCACCCTTCAGGGGCTCAATATATATAATTATAGATGAGGAATCAAAACCAACATAAATCCCAAGACGCCGTTGTTGACCCATCTTTGTTCAGTGAGATGGAGAAATGAAAACATAAAACGCACTACCAAAAATTTTTAAGTGAGAAATATCAAGCTGCTGGCCAAAAACAAGTTGCAATGGTGAATTATTGATTAAATGAACTTGGCCTAACTCGCACCAATGCAGCAGCATGTAATATTGCATGTCCCCAAATAGAAGTGGGTAAATTTTCCTTTAAAATTAAAGGTCTAGCAATTAGTTGCAATCTCTTAATAAAAGACTCTGCAAGCCCATTTTGAGTATGTTCATGTGCAACTGAATGTTCAACATCAATACCAGTTGACATGCAATAATCATTAAATGATTGAGATGTAAATTCACTAGCATTGTCAAGACGAATAGACTTGATTGAATAATCAGGAAATTTTGCCATCAATCAAATTTTGCCCTCAATCTTATAATCTGGGCAAGAAGTTTGGCAAAAGCAATGGTACGTGTTGACCGTAGACTAACATTTGACCATCTCGATGATGCGTCTATAAGAACCATAAAATAACAAAATGGTCCACAAGGTGGATCAATGGGTCCACAAATATCCCATTGAATTCTTTGCAAGAATGTAGGGACCTCATTATTACTTTTCATCGGAGATGGTCTTATAATTAATTTCCCTTGTGAGCAGGCAATAGATACACATTAATGAGGTAAAAGAATCTTCTGGTTCTTTAGAGGGTGTCCAATGTGTGTTTCTAATTATTCGACGCATCATGATTGATCCTCGGTGACCAAGTCGATCAGCCAAAGCATAAAAATGTTTGGACTATTGAACTTCCGGTTCATTACAATATTTGATTCTATGGCACGTATGGTCGCATAATACAACCCTGATAAGAAAACTGGGAGATTTTCTTTTATATGCTTCTGGCATGAAACGATGGGTGTAATGTAAAGATATTTCATATTCCCCTCATTCATAGTCTCGATATAAAATCCATTGAGACGTATGTCTTTAAAAATCAATAAATTTATGTTGGATTTACTAGAGTGTAATGTAAGGACCCTAGTTCCTTAAGTGCGGATTAAGGCGTAAATAAAAATTTCCATGCATAAACAGAGTATAAAGGTTGTGTTGATGCCTTGAGCTATTAAATTACAGTGCCAAAATAAAGTTCCAAAAGGGATTAGTTACATTCCCAACCAATGGATGCTAATCTTATAGCTTTACACTACTCCTAGAGTAGATACTATGCACAGAATAAGCCTGCTACCAAGAGCACTCCTCACTAGCTCATCGCATCAACCCGCCTTAGCCCCTTCCGCCCAAAAGTACCTACAGGAACAACCCCAAAACCATGAGCATGTATATAAATCATATCCACAATAATATGATCATAATTCAATGCATAAACCGTAAATGCAATTCACTTCCTGTATTTAACACATTTAAAAGCTCCCTTGGTTGTCCCTGTACCACAATAATAATCAAAGGATTATAATGCCAATATGCATGTCATGACATGTATCCATTCCGTGTATATCAATGGCCAATTTCCAGTCTTATTATATCAGTGGCATAATACCCCTCGCGTTTATATGACAGCAGCATTAATACCCCTCGCTTCGACATATTAGCGGCATAATATCCCTCGCATCAATATGACAGCGGCATTATCCTTCGCTTCGACATATTTGCGGCAAATATTCTTCATCGCTAAATATGACAGCGGCAAGTATTCTATCATCGCTTCAACAAGACGGCGGCAAGTATTCTATCATCACTGCAATATAATCTCGACTCACAATATATATGCAACCGTAATGCATATCCAACCATGTATGCAACCATAATGCATAACCAACCATATATGCAACCATAATGCATATCCAATCATGTATGCAACCATAATGCATAATTAATACCATGTATGCAACCATAATGCATAACCAATCAAAGCGTAATAAATACGTTCTATCGTCCGATGCTCGTACGTCTCACTACGTACCTTAGTTCCAAAAGTGGAGATATCGTGGAACTTTATCTCCTTTGATGTGTGGCTACCTGTGATGGTTCTACACAATCACATGAATCCATATTAGAAGCCAATAAATGAACCATTACCAAAAACATCATCATTTAGAACAAAATCCCAAAACCCACATTTTATGCCTTGCGATCGATCGGTCCCTAAGCCTCGATCGTCGCTAAGTGAAGAAAAAATAGGCATCCAAGTACTGCCTCCACCGATCGATCGAGATTTTGTCTCGATCGATCGAGACATCACACTTCGATCGATCGGAACTTTTTCCCGATCGATCGGTGAGCTCGTTTCAAGCCTTGTTCAGGCTCTGCCCTGCTCGATCGATCGGACCCATTTTTCGATCGATCGAGCAGCCCTGTTCCTGCGAGAAACTTCCATGTATGAGCTTCCAACAACACCTAAACTCATATACAACCAAGATCAACCACCATTCTCAACATTTAACCACAAAACAACCTTAAAATACATCCCCCAAACATAAACAACATGTTGGACCAAGATCCACCCTTTTAACCCAAAAAACAAGCTATAAACTCAACCAAAACCCAATAAGACTTCACCATAATGAAAGCTTACCACTTGAGCTTTAAGTTTTTAGCAAGAACTCCCAAAAGACCCCTTTTTCAAAGCTTTCTCCTCCTCTCTTATTTCAGAAACGAAAATGGAAGCTTTTGGATAATGGAGGGGGGTTGTAGGGACATAAAGCTGATAGAGATGAGTGATGGGATGTAAAGGTGTGTGCAAGTGGCTCCCTTGCCATGGTATGTGATTTAAATGTGTATCAAAACACAAGCATGATATATAAAATACCCCAACATGATATTTTAAAAGCATTTTACCACAATGCACCAAAATCACCATTTAAAATCATGCTTTACCAAAAATTACAAACAACACATTTAAACCATTATAACACCCAATTTCTCAACATGTATAACATGCACCCTGAAATGCTCTACCGGGTCACGCCTACCATGTGACAAGCATTTCACCAAGATAATTAGTCCCAACACATAATCTAATTATCACCATAAGATCACATAAACATAATTAACTGCCCAAATTGCAATTAATTGTTTCGGGGATATCACATGTAATGTACATTTTATTAAAATATTTGTTCCACCAGGCAATATTATGTTTGCTCTTCCAGAGCTTTCAATTAGTTTTGTAGTACCGAAAATTGTACTAACATTTGCTTTTGCCATTTTCAAATGCAAGAAATATTTCTGATCTCGAAGAATGTGTGTTGTTCCACTGTCAACCAAATGAACATCTACACCTTTCATCTTGAGTTTACTTTCAGCATTAATATTTTTCATCATCCAAAAACAAAATAAACAAAGTGAAAATGATAAATTAATATATTAATTTAAAGCTAATATACTCAAGACTTAGAAACATGACAAACCGAAGACTAGACATATTACAAATTTGACTTAGAAATACCAAGACTTAGAAATTTAAAACATAACAAACCAGGGACTTAATTAAAACACGACAAACTATTTAAACATAGATTCAACATCATATCAGTCATCTTTGATCTTTCTGTTGCCATCACTAGCATCATCGCCATAAAATGAAATTTCATTAATTTCTCTACTCGGTAAAGAAATCAGCAACATCTAAATGAGTAAAGTCCATTGGATCCCTTGGATCACTTTCACAATCCACAATGTTGCTAAAATCAGTAAAATTAGTTTCTCTCTCTTTTGCTTTACCCTTGATATATGCTTATGATGGATCAACAAGATGCTTTGGTGTGCAGCAGGTACGAGACCAATGCCCTTTCACTCCACACCTATAACAAGTTTCATCATGATTCTTAGGAGGACCAACAACCTTACCATTTTCTTCTTTTTCACCATGTTTGTTCAACTTCGAGTGGTATGGTGTATTTTTAGGACCAATATGGTTTCGACCATGACCACGACCATACCCGCGACCATTACCACGACCGCGGCCATGTCCATGGATACGACCACGTCCACATCCATAGTTGTTTGCATTCACTTCCTGAAATGAAACATTTGCATTTACTTCTGGAAATGCTTGTGATCTAGTTGGGTGGGAGTTGTGATTTTTCATCAAAAGTTCATTGTTTTGTTCCGCAACTAGGAGACATGAAATTAACTGAGAATATTTTTGAAAACCTCTTTCACAGTATTGCTGTTGCAGGAGCATGTTGGAGGCATGAAAAGTAGTGATGTATTTTCTAACATATCTTCATCAGTAACATTGTCACCACATAATCTCAATTGGGACACAATTTTAAACATTGTAGGGTTATACTCATTTACTGTTTTGAAATCTTGTAACCTCGGGTGCATCCAGTTATAGCGAGCCTTTGGGAGTATCATAATTTTTTGGTGATTATATTTCTCATCCAAGTTTTTTCATAGGATAGCAGGGTCATTTACCCCAAGATATTCGGATTTTAGTACTTCGTGGAGGTGATGGCGAATGAATTTCCTTGATGGTTTGTCCAAGATTTTTCGCACTCAAATGAATCTCAGCATCAAGGACCCAAGTCAAATAGTTTCTTTTTCGGAAACATCAAGGGCAACGAATTCAAGCTTGGTGAATCGGTGATGTTAGCCATATTACTGAATCACAAATCAAATAGCACTTTTGAGTATGAAATGCTCGTATTCTCAAATCTACAAGTTTGAGTTTTATCAGAAATTTCGAGCCAGAAAAATATTCTGAATTAGGCTTCAAGCCTCCAAATAAATTTTTTTGGAACTTTAGGTTTATTTATCAAAAGACAACAATTTTTTGTATAAAATCGATGCAAATATTAAACAATAATATATATATATATATATATATATATATATATATATATATATATATATATATATACACGACTTACCTTTGAATATACCTTTATGTTGTCAAGTGGTGTGTATTTTATAAAAATGGTAGAACATCGTGATGATTACGTGTTATAGAATGTTAATGTTGAACACAACTTTAAAGAAATTACAATATCAATATAGATGGGAGATAAAGTTATTCATTCTCTTTTGTCTAATACTTTTTTCACATACGTTGTTACAAAGTGTTGGACATATATATAGCACAAAACATTTAGAGTTACAAGTCACTTAAAATGACTTAACATCATAAAGAGTTACAAGGGAACTTAATATCCTTAAATGGTTTAAGTCACGGAAAATGGACATTTATATACAATGTATTCGTAATAGATTTACGAATGTTTATATATATATAAATTTTTTTTTTTGGTACTAAAATCCCGATGGGCTAAATTGTTAAATTATGGGCCACAAGCAATGGTTTTAACTCTGCGAAGCTTCACTTAGGGGTGCTTATTGGCCTGAACCGGTCCGGACCGGAACCGGCCGATTCCGGGGCCGTTAAGGTCGGAACAGGTCCGGTCCGGTAAGGAACCGGATCGGTTCCGGTTCCAACCGGTTCGGCCCGGTTCTGCGCCGAACCGGTCCATTTTTTTTTTCGTATTTTTTTTACAGAAACTTATTACAAATAAATCTGCAAAAAAAAACTTCTTACCTCGGTGCACTAAAATTATAAAAAGTAACTGGTGCACGAAAATATAACCTTGGTGCACGAAAATATAACACTGGTGCACGAAAATACAACACTGGTGCACTAAAATATAACACTGATGCACGAAAATACAACACTGGTGCACTAACTTTCTGTAAATTTTCGTGCATCAGTTCACTGATGCACGAAAATACAACACTGGTGCACTAACTTTGTGTAAATTTTCGTGCATCAGTAGCTGATTTTAATTTTCGTGCATCAATTACTGATTTTTCGTGCATCAATTACTGATTTTCCAATTTTTATTTTTATTATTTTTTTTTCAAATGTAACCGGTTCCGGTTCCGGAACCGGTTCCAAACCGGTAGCACCGGAACCGGTGGTGCTACCTGTTTGGATTTAAAAAACCGCCCCGGACTGGTTTGATACCGGTTCCGGGGCGGACCGGACGGAACCGGTTAGTCCGGTTCCGGTTCCGGACCGGACGGAACCGGTTAGTCCGGTTCCGGTTCCGGACCGGACTAACCGGTCCGGTTTCGGACCGGGTCCGGATCGACCCGGTCCGATAAGCACCCCTGCCTTCACTTATTGTTTTGAGCTATCCTTCTCCCTAATCCAGATTGATTCTTGAAATGAAACTGTGCATTATTTTCTATAAAACTTGTGAGTAGTAAATTTCAGAAGTTAAACTGGTATTATAAACCTGAAAACGAAAGTGCTTAAAGCTCACATGCAAGAAATGAGACCGCAAATTAGGGAAAGGGATATATCGTGAAGGTTTAAAGTGACTTGCGAGTTTGGTGGTTGGTTATATTAATGAAAGCTTTGCTAATGATTTCTTTTTTTTTTTTTACACAATTCCATCCATCCAGATCCAGAATCAAACACAAATTCACTGAGAGTTTACAGATACTTGAATAAATCCCAATACTCGAATCCACAAATTCTTTTCCCTCAAATTTCACTAGTCTACTGAATGGACTGAGTTGGTCCAAAGATACAATATCGAAGACTATACACACTATCAAAACATGAATGCGATGCGATTAAGCAAGCTCAACCTACTGCCACTGTAGAAGAGTCGCAGAAGACACAATAACTGATCATTATATGTTGGATAATGCTTCCTTTTTCAACCTCAAAACCTCTGCTCTGCTTATTCCACAGATGAACTGTAAAACTTTGGCTGAGAATTTGCCTTAGCTTAGCAAGCAACCATTTTGAGTGGCTCAAACCAATAGGCCCCTGAAAAAAGCTTCCGATTTTACTCCAATCCACCGGATAAAACGCCATAGGCGGCAACACGGTGAAATTGTATCCAGGCCTCCTACTCACCCTTGAAACGACCCTAGAAACCAGATAAGGTCCGTTGTGCCCCCATTTATTCCCATCAAATGTGAGGGCAAATTCTTGAATAAACTTGAATAGCAATGGATGACCCTCGTCGAAGATCAACACAGCACTATTCAACCTGCTCCATTTCCCTGTTTCAAGATCTATAGTCTGTGCCCCAATTGTATTTCTCAAATCCCCGAAACTTTTCAGAACTACAATATCTGTGTCTAAATAAATCCCACCAAATCTGTACAATAACCCCAACCTAAGCAAATTTGAGAGGTTCTGACCTAGAGAAACCTCTCCAGGATTTACATTTCCTCGCATCAACTGGTTGTACCAATCTTGAGCAGGAGTGTCCTTGAACAAATAATTGAAATCAGGGGAAATCGCAGTCACTTTAAACCCCCTATCTAAAAAGGGTGTCAAGATTTTCTCCCCATTTCTTGAATCCAATGAATCAGACACAATAATTAAGCAGCCATTTGGGTGTGTTTTAAATAAACTCTCCATAGCAAACAACTCTCTATCCCCAAAAGACTCCAGTGAAGAAATCCAAGTCATAAAAAATCGAAACCCACAAGAAGAATCTGAAGAATTGACATTAAAAAACTCAGTTACCCTCAGTTCAAAATGCTTTACTTTAACTTTAGAGCCAAGAATCTTTACTGAAGGCCCAATCTTTTTCCTCCTATCTGGATGATACACCGTGGTTCCGTTCATAAATCCCACCAAGTTTTGGTTTTTATGCAAGAGAGGCAAACGGGTTATCAATTTACTGCCAGTACTGTGCTCTTTCACCAAGTATTTCACAGAAGATGACAGTTTTGGTGAAGACGGCTCAGAAAAAGCCTTTCTTGATTTCATAGTAACTATTCCAGGCAAGAAACTCACCGGTTCAGGTGGAACTTTTGCCGGAAATGGGACACGGGTATAGAATATACAGGAGCCATTATAAGCTAAAAGGCAAAGAAAAAGAAGAGAAGCTAAAGCACAGAAAGATTTCTTGGTTCTTTGCCAATGGAAGAGGTAAAAAGACAGTATAAATTGATATTTTCCATAAATATCTCTGGAAGAAATAGTATTTTTTGTAGTTTTCATAGCTCAAGATTGAAATTTCCTTGTCTGTTACAGACAAAGATCAAGAAATTGGTAGAAACCCGTCGGCAAAGGGAGGAAAAGTTGAGGTTGAAGTGCATTTTTCACGGCTTTTCCGAAGGAAGGCGGCAAACAATAGCACAAAATTGAAATTGTGTCTGGCTTTTCTTGAAAGAAGATAATTTTCAAAGAGGGAATTTAATGTCTTGTTTGTACTTTAATTTGCGATGGCTACGAGCATTGAGTGTGGAAATATGAGCTGTCGGGAAGTGGCACTTGTTTTGTTTCTCTCAAATGCTTTAACGAGAATAACGATAGCACTCCTTCGTATTTGTTTGCTTTTTTCATCTTTTAAAAAAATAATATATTACTTATTTTTCTTGTTTCTTCAGAATACAATTTTTCAAAATTATTTCTTTTCATTTCAAATGTAGATATGATTATTATTTTAATTTAATTTTTTTATCGAATATCAATAATGTTTTATTGTTATATTAGATCCCAACCTAAAATATAATATTTTTAATTTGAAAATAAATTATCTAATTCTTTTTTGATATGACAACTAGATAATAATTTTATTTACGAAAAGTAGATGGAAAACTAAGAAATGTACAAGTAATTCATTTTTTAAAAAAAATGACCTTTGTATTAAAGAAATTATACATAATATATGAGTATTACACGAGATCGGACAGTTTGTTTTCATAAGCTATTAATTAAAAATCTACATTACAAAGAAAATTATTGAACCTCAGCAACATTTGTTAAGGAAACTGTGGAGAAGAACAGAAAAGTAAAAGAGAGAGGTCAATTTCAATTAAACAAAAGTAGGGAAAGAAAAAGACAAGAAAAAGGAAAAAATATCTAACTAGCACATGTGCCTCAAATGTCGAAAATATATTCAAACTATGGTAAATTTTTGCTAGCACAAGGACAAAATATCAATAATCTTTATATCTAAGTGGACCCACATATCCAAATTAATTAGGATATTACCTTCATGCTAAAATCTCATTGTCCAAAAAACTAGTGCACTATGCACGTGCTTAGCTAATATAATAATATATCGCAAATGTCACCATTTCAGCCTAAGTCCTTTGGTTGTGGTAGAGTTTTGGTGTGATAGATGAATACTTATTGAATAATGAGGTTCTATTTAGGAAAATCGTTATTTTATGTGGGACCAATGCGACCCCACAAAGTTTCCGGGAATCTTGAAGTTCTGTCTAGGAAATATCGATATTCTCTCTTTCATTTGAGCTTACTTAGTGTGTATTATTCAGGTTTACAATAAAATTCATCAACGTATAACAGGACAATGTCATGAAGCAGAGTTTCAAATACAATCAGATTTGATGTGGAGAATTTAATGAAAAAATCAATTTTGGCTTGTGGCAAGTGCAAGTCAGGGATGTATTGATTCAATCTGGTTTACACAAGGCGTTGAAGGGCAGGATTTTCCCTGAAAGCAACAATGTTACTAGTTTGAATAGTGCAACCATCAAAGCTGGAATGAACAATGAAGATTGTGAGGATCTGGATTTGAGAGCGGTAAGTGCAATCCGTCTGTGCCTAGCCAAAAATGTTTTAGCCAATGTGCTTGGAATATCTACGGCGAAGGAACTCTGGGAAAAGCTCGAAGAGCTGCATCAGACAAAGAGCGTCTCAAATAGGGTGTATCCGAAAGAGCGGTTTCATTCATTGCGAATGAGCGAGTGTACTATTTCATATCATAAGTGTTCTCAATGATATTGTTTCAGAGCTTGAATCTATTGGAGTTAAAATCGATTATGAGGATCATACGTTGAGACTTATCTGGTCTCTTCCCACATTCGTATGAGCTCATGAAGCCAATATTGATTCATGGAAAAGGAGAAACAAATCACATGAAATTTTGCAATGGTTGCTCGTGACTTGAAGAAGAAGAACTCTGTGAAGAAAACAAGTTGGGAATGTGGACAAACTGGTCACATCAAAAGAAATTGTAGAAAAGCTGGAGTGGGTTCAGCAAATTACACTGGATTCGTAAATGTAGATACTGATAATGTTAGCGGGTCCACAGTTTTGCACACGAGCATTGGTTTGGCATTTGAGGTAGGGTATGTGGTGCAAATATATGTCGATGGATGATTAACTTCTAGAAGAGCCAAAACGTGGGAGTTGCACCATAATTTTCATCATGGTTATTTTTCGACATGGGCCGAATTGGAATTCTTGGAATTGTTAATTATGAGTGGGTATGCTTTTTATGAAGAAGCATGAGAATTCTCTACATTGTGAATGATGACTGTTTTGCAATGCCGGTAGCAGAAGCTATGGCGATCTTCATCGAGGTGCAGTGTTGTGGGATAACAAAGACACAAAGTGGAGATTGATGGGTTTGTGCCATTTTTTTCTTTATCCCACATCGGTTGGGGCAAAGAACTGGCCAATTCATTTACTATAAAAGAATGCTTGAACGTTCTTGTTTGAGTGTATCAGTCAATCGTTTGTCTAACAATTTTGAACTTTAGATAAATTCATCTCTTGTTTTAAAATCTTCTGTGGTTGCAGCTGTGACTGATCTTCCATGTCAGAAAATTGTTTATTATATGTTCTTCTTGTAGATGAGAGAAGTGTGAGTTATAAAGTGTGGCTAGTTGTCTAGGATGAGTAGATAAATTATATGATTGTAATAATTTTCTACAGTACACATGTTCTCTTTGGCGATTTCCAAATCCCTCAGACGATCTCTCTGCTACAACATTCAGTGGCCTTCAGGTGGCAGATTTTTTCTCCTGTAACATCTGTAAGTGGTAGGAGAGTAGAGAAATGAGTTTGTTTGAGGGCATGTGACCACCACTGCGCTCTACCTCCCTAAGCCATCGATCATACTCTGCCTTGGCTGGTGGAGAATCGGAACCATTGCCATCTGCCACGTAGTGGCAGAGCTTTCATTGCCCCAAACTACATTCAAGAAGCAATTTCTCTAAGTCTGCCATTGATTCTTACCCCAAATTCTGAACAGAAAGCTCCATTAATAATACGCTGCATTAACGTATAAATCAAAAGTATATTATACTGGGATCTAGGGCGCAAAGTCGATACATAAGCACTTGGCTTAAAAGTACTCGACAAAGTAAGACATATTTAAGTGTTTTTCTTAATATAAAGAAGTAGTTGTGTTTAGATGTTGTGATAACAGAGAGAAGTTGAAGCATAAGATAATACAGATTTATCTGGCTTCGATTTTTTTTAAGTGCTTTAAGAAACAAAAAAGCCCATCCAAGCACCCTGTTTTCCTTGAAAAAATTGGGGACTGACCTTAAATATATATATTTTTTAAATATAACCCTCCTTAGTGTTAGGGTTTCATTGTTGCTGCTCTTAAGGGCACTGTCCTCAGGGCCATCATCCACCATCCATATGGAATCTTTTTTTTCTTTTTAAAAAAAAAATTCCAAATGAACGGTGAAGATGCCCTTAAGGGCACTACCCTTAAGGGCATCATCAAACAAACCTAGTGTTAGAATAACACATTCTAACATTGAGGAGGTTATGTTTTTAAAAAAAAAAAAATTGGAGGAGGTCATGTGGTTTTTATGAAAAGAAAGAAAGCACTTCTACCCATAAGCTTTTTCATCCAAATGCAGTTGGGAGTATTTGCAGTGAATCCATATCATCAGAATCATAGCTCTAATCAACTACATAAAGAGTTGGTGTAATTTTAACAATTAACACATCCTCAGCATTTTTCAGCAAAAGATTCTTTGGAAAATAAATGGCTAATATCTATTTCATAAAGACAAAAAGGTAACAAACAAGTACCCAGATTCTTTTTTCCTTCCATCTTGAACTGTGCATATAAAGAATGAAATTTTACGCACTGATTGCAAGCCAATCCACAAATTTAGAGGATAAACAAATTTTCCAGTTACACTCCATGACAAAAAAACAGACTGATCTATTGGCTTAAGAGAAGAAGTCTTAATGCTCTTTGACGGGGCTTAGGGATAACGGTTTTTCAAGTTAAGCCGGGGTGACAATCAATGGTATTGTAACACGTGTCAACCGACAAGAAACTACTGTGCAGCATTAGCCAGCACAAAGTGTCAACATCAGACAGACGTTGCGATTAATAGAACTGTACAAAGCCCCTACATACAAAATCAGTACAGTCAAGTGCACTAAGAAATGCAATCTCACTTTAATCCCCAAACATCTGTTCTCATATCCTAGCTGCACTTTTTCTACTTGATGGTTTAATTTACCAAAACAACTCACTTTACCTGAAAGAAGAAGAGGAAAAACACAACTGAACTCGACTCGAGGAACTCTAAAAAAAAAAAAAAAATGAACTACGATCAATCCTTGCTCGAAATTATCACTGTTCTTTATGCGTTTGTAAAGATTAAAACCATATTGCGATAAATAAAGCAAGTAAAACTCATCACATAAGCGTATCGTCACCAACCAAATACATTCCAACTTCATGATCCCAAAAAAAAAAAAAAAAGTAAACAACGATTTTATTCGACCGATGATTAATGTCTGAATACGATGACATAAACAAGGGAAAAAGGAAGTTACGAGCTGCATGCGAATGACATGCTTCTTGGGCAGATTTCAAATCCGTAGACGAAATTCTATTAATGAAAACGAAAAATCATATTTAACAATGATGATTTGGTTCCATTACCATCATGCATCAACTTTGAACCCTCGTACGAGAAAAGGCGTACTGCATTTTGATACCTTATTTCAGCAAAGCTCTTTTTCCTCAACTTCCAGTAAATTGTCACGTTGCTGTGAAACGGATCGTGTAATGGGTCTATTTGTACTGGAATTGCTATCTTCCAGTTTGTTTTTATTTTTGTTTGATCTTCTTCCTTGTCTACCTATTTTGGATATTAGAATTGAATTGAGGCTCAATAGGAGAGAACCTCCGATCTCTCTTTCTGGATGTTTTTGAGGAAATAATAATTCTATTCCTTTTTCAAAACAAAGCATCCTAATATACAAATAACCACCCACTAAGTAATAACTACCTAATCCTATCCATAATGATTGACTAAATCAACCCATGCAATTATATCACATGGTTTATTCAAATTCAAATTACAAGATAGAAAATAAACAAACTATAAACCCAATTACTAATTCAGCTCTTGAACCGCCCATGAGTATAACGTTTATAAACTTGATGCTTCGAACGTTGATCGTCTTCTTTCTTCTCGTGCATCACATCACCCACTCCTGGACATTTGTGTTTGTCCTCAAACACGAAAAATGGATAGCGTTCAGCAAATGAAGAAAGATCCTCCCATGAAGCTTCTGCTGGAGATAACCCATGCCAATGTACCAAAACCTCTGATCGTCCCTTATGAACTCTGGAATCCAAAATAGCTTGAGGAATTGGTTGTAACTCTCCTGTTTGTATTGGTGGCAGCGAAGGAATAATACTTCCATCTCCCTTGAATGACTTTAAATATGAAATATGGAAAACTGGATGCATTTTTGCAGACTCAGGAAGTTCAAGCTTGTATGCTACTTGCCCAATACGTTCAATAATCTTGAAAGGGCCATAAAAACGAGGAGATAACTTTCGATTTTTCCGTGACGCTAAACTTAAATGTCGATAAGGTTGCAACTTCAGTAAAACCATGTCTCCTACCTTGAAATGAAGATCTCGATGATGAGAATCATAGTGGGACTTCATGATATTTTGAGCATGAAGCAAACGGTCCCTTATATTTTGAAGAACAGAATCCCGACATTGTAATGCATGATCGACTGCTGCAAGGCGCGAAAGACCTGGACAATATGAAAGTAGGCGAGGAGGTGAACGTCCATAAACCACCTCAAATGGTGTAGCTTTGAGAGATGAATGAAAACTAGTATTATAACAAAATTCAGCCCATGACAACCACTCAACCAACTTCTGTGGATAATCACTAGTAAAGCAACGTAAATACATTTCCATTACGCGATTAACCGCCTCCGTTTGGCCATCCGACTGTGGATGATATTAAGAGCTGAAACAAAGACGGGAACCCTGTAGGCGAAATAATTCCTTCCAAAAAGAACTTGTAAAAATGGCATCTCTATCACTTACTATAGATTCAGGCAGACCATGAAGCTTAAAAATATTATCAAAGAAGATCTTTGCTACTGTAGTTGCTGTATAGGGATGTGACATTGCAATGAAATGTGCATACTTCGAAAAACGATCAACTACCACAAAGATTAATTTTTTTCCATGAGAAGATGGAAGACCTTCCACAAAATCGATCGAAATATCCGACCATACTTGTTGAGGAACAGTTAATGGTTGCAATAAACCAGCTGGTTGTAATTGTTCAATTTTATTTCGCTGGCATACAAGACAAGCAGATACAAAATCAAGAATATGACGCCTCATACCCGACCAATAGAAATCCCGTGTGATCCGATGTAATGTCTTTTGGTAACCTTCATGACATGAATTATGGTAGAATGAGATTATTTTGTCCTTGAACAGAGTAGTTGATAACAAGTATAGCTTGCCTTTGTAAAATAGAATTCCATCCTTATATTCCCACTGTCCACGTAACTCTCCATTGACTACCCTCTGAACTAAATGTTGAAGTGCATCAGAATGTGCATATTCAGACTTTATATCCTCCAAAAAATCCCATGTAGGCATAGAAATAGCCTGTAATTGAACCAATTCGTCCTCCCTTCGTGAAAGAGCGTCTGCCACTGTATTAGAATGTCCAGCTTTGTACTCAATGTGAAAATTGAATCCCATCAGTTTACAAACCCATCGCTGCTGAGTTGGGGTTGAAATTCTTTGCTCCAATAGATATTTTAAGCTATAATGATCCGTGCGCACCACAAAAGATTGTCCCCAAAAGTAAGCTTGCCAATGCCTTACTGCTTTTGCTAAACCCATTAATTCCTTTTCATAAGCTGGTAATTTACGATGTCTCTGCGCCAAGGAATGGCTGTAAAAAGCAATGGGCCGGTCTTGTTGCTGTAACACAGCGCCCAACAATATGTCAGAAGCATCACATTCCACAACAAAAGTTTGTGAAAAATTTGGCAAGGCCAAGACTGGTGTTGATGTCATTGCCACTTTTAATTCCTCAAAAGCTTGCATAGCAGCATTCGTCCAATGGAAAGAATTTTTCCGCAGTAAATTAGTAAGAGGTGCAGCAATAATCCCATAGTTCTTGACAAATTTACGATAATAACCAGTCAATCCAAGAAAACCCCTCAAAGCTGTAGTTGTGAAAGGTTGTGGCCACTTCGAAATAGCTTTGATTTTATCATCATCAACCTGCACACCCGATTTAGATACAACGTGACCCAAATATGTTACCTCAGATTGTGCAAAGTAGCATTTCGAACGCTTCAAGAAAAATTGATGATCTCGTATGATAGATAACACAATACGGAGATGCTGTAAATGAGTCTCCCAAGTTGGACTATAAATCAAAATATCATCAAAGAAAACAAGTACAAACTTCCTTAAATAGTCTTGAAAAACCGAATTCATCAAGGCTTGAAAAGTTGAAGGTGCATTGGTAAGACCAAATGGCATGACCAAAAATTCAAAATGACCATGATGTGTTCGAAAGGAAGTCATGTGGATGCTCTCCGGATCCATGAGAATTTGATGATAACCTGCCCGCAAATCCAGTTTTGTAAAATACTGAGCACCATATAATTCATCCAACAATTCGTCAATAATCGGAATAGGAAATTTATCTTTCACCGTTTTGGCATTCAAAGCACGATAATCGACACAAAACCGCTGAGTGTGATCCGATTTCTGAACTAAAATAACTGGAGAAGAAAAAGGAGAAGTGCTATGTCGAATAAAACCTTTAGAAAGCATTTCCATGCACTGTTTCTCTATTTCATCCTTTTGAGCATGAGCATAACGATAAGGCCGAACTGCAATTGGATTTGTACCTTGCTCTAGAATGATTTTATGATTAAAGCTTCGTGAAGGAGGTAAACCAAAAGGCTCCAAAAAATTTCAGAAAAATCCCCGAGGAGGTGTTCTAATTCCTGATGTATATCAGCCTTTGTCATTGTCATAGCCATGTGAAGTAAAGATACTGAGTGCTCCTTTGGTGCACCTGTCAATTGAATTATTCTTCCTTTTGAATTAAATTGCATGGACATTTTGGCAAAATCCCATTGGATTGGTCCAAGAGTCTTTAACCAGTTGACACCCAAAACAGCTCCAAATTCTCCCAAAGGAATGATAAAGAAATCCACACAAAAAGTATGGGTTCCCAAACAAAACACAACACCTTGGCATACACCAGAACAAGAAATGCGACTACCATTTGCAACCATGACCCACAAAGAACCCTGATTTTTCATCTGTAGACCCAAGATATTGATAAAGGAATCATCTAAGAAACAATGTGTACTGCCGGAGTCAATTAAAACCCTTATAGAATGATGCTGAATAGAACCATTAATCTGCATGGTTTGAGTCCCGTGAGTACCTGTAATAGCATGAATTGAAATTTCTGGATCCTCTACCACGATGGCATCCATCTCATGTTGAGGAATTTCTTCTTCAATTCCCTCCAACCAAAACAATTTTTTACATCTGTGCCCCGGAGTATAGGACTCATCACAATTAAAGCATAGACCTTTTAATCGTCGATCCTCCATCTCAGATCGATTGAGCCTTTTTACGAACGGAGGACGAAAATTAGATGTAGTGTTAACAGGAGATTTCCGTTGTATTTCTGAAGGTACGTAGCGTCGTGTATTACCTCGACGTTCATACAACCTTGCAAGACTCATAGCACTTGTTAAATCCTTTGGTTGATGGATTTCGACTTCTACCGCAATTGATTCTTGTAACCCACTATAAAAATCTCCACTTCCTGTTCGCATGATAATGAACATGCTCTAGCAGCAAGTTGCTCGAACCGACGTTGATATTCGTCTACAGATCCTAGTTGCCGTAATTTAGATAATTCTCCTAATTTGTTACCACGAATAGGAGGTCCAAATCGTAAATTACAATGTTGCTTGAAATCATCCCATGATAAATTTGGTCTATCCCTTTCTAACTTCAAAAACCATAACTGACCATCTCCTTCCAGATGAAAAGATGCCAACCCGATTTTGTCCTCCTCTAAAGTATGTTGGTGTCGAAAAAAATGTTCACAACGATTAAGCCATCCTAATGGATCAGTATTACCATCATAGCGAGGAAAATCTAATTTAGAATACCTGGGAACATATGAATTGCCTTCAAATTGTCCTTGCCTATGACGTGAGTTTTGATCGTTGGCTCCTTTTAAGTTACTGGATTCGCCGTGAGCATCTTTGGTGTCCGACCTTCGTAATGATAAGTTCATGGACATTTCTTCCAACTGAATATTCAATTCACGTTGTCGTCGTTCATTGGCCACCTTATCTTCTTGATACATTTTTAGGAACATCTCAAATTGATTTTGCAAATTTTGTAAATCCCCCATTACTCCTTGCTCTGATACCAATTTGTCACGTTGCTGAAACGGATCGTGTAATGGGTCTATTTGTACTGGAATTGCTATCTTCCAGTTTGTTTTTATTTTTGTTTGATCTTCTTCCTTGTCTACCTATTTTGGATATTAGAATTGAATTGAGGCTCAATAGGAGAGAACCTCCGATCTCTCTTTCTGGATGTTTTTGAGGAAATAATAATTCTATTCCTTTTTCAAAACAAAGCATCCTAATATACAAATAACCACCCACTAAGTAATAACTACCTAATCCTATCCATAATGATTGACTAAATCAACCCATGCAATTATATCACATGGTTTATTCAAATTCAAATTACAAGATAGAAAATAAACAAACTATAAACCCAATTACTAATTCAGCTCTTGAACCACCCATGAGTATAACGTTTATAAACTTGATCCTTCGAACGTTGATCGTCTTCTTTCTTCTCGTGCATCACATAAATGTGCAACATAGGCAAGTACATGATGAATGTTAGCCGGATGATTAAGGGATCTTTCTGGCTGTGAAGATGTATTTCTTTTTTCATCCGAACCATCACCGCCATTGTCATTAAAAAGCTGTTTCTTTTCAGACACGGCTTTTTCGACCAAGAACAGCAAATCTTGATTGCTTAATGTTGGCCGAGCATCAGATGCATCTGTCTCCAACAAAATCCTATGGCGAGGAATGGACTTCACCATTTTCCTCGCTTGCTTTCTTTCATCGACATGAGAAACCCCGAAAAGGAAAAGTAAGTACCGTTTAGAAAGTTCAGGGACCATCTCTGCCGAACCTATATACGAATGCAGCACTAGGCCAGCAGGAAATGGCCCAGTAGATTTCAATATACCAAGAAGATCACCATAAGCATGCACACAATGAACCGATGCTGGTCTTTTTAACTCCTTAGCGAGTTGAAGCTGCTGATGAAAATTTTTAACTTGATCAGTAAAATCAATCTGCTTCCTGACAGAATCTTTGTCTAAGGAGTAGTCGCAAGATACTCCTTCAGCGTAGCAAGCCAAGTAGGAGTTCTCTCACGAATAAACCAGGGATGAAGGCCAAAGTTTGGAATGACACAAGGATAGTCGTCATTCATCTCCTTAACCAAATGCCAATCATTTTCAGAGATTCCATTTACGGCGAAATGAAAAACCCGGTATCAAGGGCCTCTTTCATTAGTTTAGAGGACAAGTTTAAAACTCTCGAATCTTGGAGATGACAGTGAGAATCAAAAAGTTTAATCATGGATATAACCTCGCTTTTGCCACTTTCCAATCTTCAAAAACTGATTGATATAACTCCAAAAGCAGGAGGAAAAGCTGCCAATGCAGTACCAGAGGATTGAAACTAGGTTATAGCAAGCCAAGAGGGTGGATAGGTAAAATTAGTCCTTTTCAATGAATTTTTTTTCTTCCATTTCATGTGCAATTTATCGAAAAATGTAAGTTTAGCAATCATAAAACATTAGGTTGTGACCAAGTAGTGTGTACTCGGCACTCTCGAGTTTGAGTTGAGCTAATGAAATTTCACAAGCTCGAACATAGCTAAAGAAAATTGAAATGGAGCTCATCGAGCCCAATTATAGAAGCTTGTGCTCAAGTTCATGAGCTTACCTTTGCTAGCTCGCTGTTCATGGCCATAGACCACCAATTTGTCTCACAAGCTTGAATATGAGCTTTAGGCACATCTCAGAATAATATTTTTATATGATGATCATAATGATACTGAAAACATTTGAACTTTATTATATATTATTACCATATAAAAGTATTTTAAATTAGCTTTGAACTCCTGACCCTCATGAACGGATAAAATAATTTGAGATTGAGCGCGAGCTCGTCTGCACAAGGTCAAGTTCAAAAAGTCTTAAATTTCATTGAGAGCCAAACAGATAGTGCGCCCGACGGACTAACCTTCATACTTACTCGGCACTTCACTAAATTTCTTAATTTCTTAGCCGGTAATTAAGTAGCCTCTTCCATACATGAAGTTGATTTATAATCAAATAATCATAAAATTCTTTATAAATCCATACTTTCACTTGCGGAAAATACATCCACGAAACTTCCGAATGCTGATTTTGGTAACTATCGACTATTAAGGCAATCTAGGGATTATAAATGCATTCAAAAATCAAAATATTTGAAGAAAGCCAAACGTAATTCTCCAATATAAATAACCTGTAGCAACAATGTTTTAGAGCCAAAAAAATTAAACGACAAGCTCCTACATAATCTTACCCACTTGTTTCCTCAGCTATCGCAATCAAACTCGCACCAAAATTGCGAAAGCATTCAACAATTCAAACAAAGTTGTAATTAACATATGAAAAATCAATTTCGCATTTGTTCACGTCCAGAAGACAGGAAGATTTTGCTAATAAGAGGAAAGATACATTAGATTCGAACCTGAGCTGCTTCTAGATGATCAATGATTTTCTGGGTAACGGTGGTGACCGATCGATTGGAAACTGAAAATTACAATATCCCCTATATATGAGCCCAAGTTCATTAGTTGATAGGTCTTGGCCCAATTGCTTTCAGATTTTTATTTGGGCCAGGTTTAACAATTTGGAATTTCTTTTATTCCTTTTAATTCACATATTCATCCTTCAATAAAAGACGTGGCCACAGTTCAGAACCGTTGGTTCGATAGTTCAAAAAATCTTGATCCTTAACCTTAATGTTCATTGACGGTTACGGTTAACCAACAGTTATGGTTTGACCCTTATTTTTTTAAAAAAAATTTAAAATTTGAAAAAAAGTGTAAATGTATTTGAATGTGTTTTTCTCCATGAATTAATCATAAAACAACGTGAAATAAATTCAAGCTCAAATAATCAAAAGGAGTCAGATATATTTGTTTGATAATATATATAAATTATAACATTCTATTTAGATCAACAATACTCCCTTATAACTAGTTATTGAAGCTATTTATTCAAGTTGGAGATTATGAATTCAAATCTACAATATAACATATGTTTTAAATTTAAAATATAAAAAATTAAAATATACCTTAACCCACGGTTCACGGGTTAGAAAATTATGACTCTTAACCGGCCCATCTATAAACAGACCGGTTACGAGTCTCACTCATCTAACTGTTGACCACGGGCCGGTTTAGGATCATATATGACCATTGATCAGGTATAGGCTATATTTTAACCTTATTCAATTTCATCAAAATTTCTAAGTAAAAATTACAATTTCATGTTGCTTGACCAAAACACCCTCAAAATCAACCGTTTGTACTGCATAATATCCATTTTTAATCCTGACTTTGCAACATGTAATATTTTAATTCTAGAATCACAATATAAACATTTGTTACAAAAAATAAAATATTCAAATTACCAAATTTAAGGAATAGGCTTCCCGAAGTAATTTATATTATCATAGCAATGTAATAAATCGCATCCAAAAGATGAGTGTGACAGAGATGCGTATGCTTCGTTGGATTTGCGGTAAAACCAGAAAAGATAAAATAAGGAATGAAGATATTCAAGCTGAAGTAGGTGTAGCTTGTATACAAGAGAAGATGCAAGAAAGTCGCTTACGCTGGTTTGGTCATGTTCGACGTAGGTCCAACATTGCACATGTGCGTCGAGTGGTGTCCATGGATTTCAGCCAGTTCACGAGAGCGAGAGGACGATCGAAAATACATGACTCGAAGCTATACGCGAAGATTTGGAGAGCAAGAAGATTACAAAAGATATGTTGACTTATAGAAGCGTTTGGAGAAGACTGACGCATGTGTCTGACACGACTTGATTCTCTATATTGTTCATGTAGCATACCACAATTCATTGGGATTAAATGCTTAGTTGTTGTTGATTACAATATTTTCTCTTTTTCTGAGATGAAAATATTATTACAATTATTTTACACTGGCTTAAATTTTAAATTATCTATATAAATATTTTCGGGGGATTAGTAATTATTTTATATAAACTTATCATCCATGCAATGTGTACCAAATAAAATAATTAATTGGCTAATGAAATTTTACATTTTTAGAAAAAAATAAGAATAAAAAAAATTAATTGTTGATAAATTACACTTATATTCGAACTAGAACAAGCTACCAATTAGTTGATTTGACAAATTCATTCAGTCAAATTACATAATCAAAAATTTGTTATTTAAATGATAAGAACAATATAATATAGTGAGAACCTTTCTTATATCCAGATTATCAAGTTAATTTATCATAATCATCTATAAAATTAATTCACTTTCATTTTTATTAAATATGATGATAATAAAATACTATAATGCCCTTTATTTGGTGGAGCTTTGAAGTTGGAAATTTTCGAAGGACAAAACTGAAAATTTTGGAAAGTATTAGGATGAATTTGAAGTTAGAGCAAAAGTCGCGAGAGAAATTAATTTTATCCCTTTCTATTATCGTCATTAATAATTTGTCAAATGAAAAAAAGATTAAAGTTAGGAAAAAAACAATATATTAATTAAAGAGTCGCCAACTTAGCCAGTACAGATCAGGGCGAAATAATAACATTGACACCTTGACAAACCTAAGCAGAAAAATGAGTAAAACAACAGAAGTCAAACACGACTTTTTAGGAAAAGCGGTTCAACCAGGTGGAATGGGAAAACGAGTCACGACAAAAGCACTAGACATTGACCAGAAGGGGGCATGAACCACAGATGTCAAATTTGGTCCGCTCAAACTAAAAAGATCAGAGTGTGGCAAAGCAAACAAACTGTATTCCTTAGCAAAGGAAGGTATAAATATGGATTGATGATGAATATTGTATATGTTATAAAACAAATAGATAAACATTAATTAAATAAATAAATCTCAAGATATCATATAAAACTACGAGGAAGTTCTTCGACCACGTACAAAAATAAAACAAATATTTTCTGAAGATAGTAATAATAGCTAAAAAACATCACAAAATAACTCACAAAAATAACTCTTCATGATTCGAGGAGATAAGATGGTGTGAGGACATCAAAAGTCCTTGTGAGAATGGTTAGATTTTTTATAATAAATTATAGCGTTACAGTATTGATATTATTTTTTGAGAAAATTCTATTTTAATCTTGTAATCCTTGTTTTGGAATTATAGTCATTTTTTTCGTGAGAGAGCTGATGTGACACTGCACACCTCAATGTCAATATTAGTGTCATATGAAAAAAAAAATTGACTAAAATTATAAAAAAAAAAAAAACAAAGATTGCGAACCAAGATTGAAATTTGATAACATTAAGAATAATAATTGTAATGAGACAAACATACATGACTAAAATTGTAACACTCCCTAAGTTTTTTTATGTGTAGATATCTAAAATTTATATAAATTTGAAACTCTAATAAGAAGAAGTTAACATTTCTCCGACCCAAATTTCTATTGGCCTTTCGCCAAAATCTCATTGTTAGCCTACACAAAAGACACACAAAGGATGATCCTGGTTAGTTCAATTGGTTTGTCGCATTCGTCCACTTTGGACGAAACTTAACTTCGAGTCTGTAAAATTATATTTGTCCCTCACACACTCTTAAAAAAAATAAAAAAGTCCCACCAAAGAGTAGCAAGTGAAAGCTCGTTCAACAAACTGTAGAAACAACTTGAACAAAACAAATGCATGAAACGTTAATTAGACCTAAAAATATTCCAATGAATGATATGATTCTATTGAATGAGCTTCCAACCCTCTACCTATCGTAGATATCGTTCTTTGTATATAAATATGTGTCCATTCGATCTAAATATGTGCATTAAAAAAAGTATTTTATAATCATTTCATTACTGTTTGAAAATATTAAACTTTCTCCGACTCCATCCCGACCTGAATTCGTCCAACGCTTTCCAATCACGCATCATCCATTGTTTCTGAGCCACCGTTAGAAAATACCCATCAGGAAAACCTCTTACGAGATTTACGTGAAATGGATGAGGCGTGTCTGGATAGCTTTAGACGATATTCTCCAATTAAAATCTTATCAAATTTGCCATCAAAGGTAAGAGATTACATCATTTTTTTATATCTTTTTTATGGCGCATATAATAATTAAATTAATTATTAGATGATGCTTAAGTACATGCTACATGGCGAAAGCGATGGAATAAACCTAGTTGTTGGGTGGTGTATCCAGCAATCTTCAGTGTGCTCGTGGACGGAGGTGCAGTCATGTACCGCATAAGACATAACAAGTCTGATTCATTGGTACCCATATGGTGCAACCCCTGATGACCATCAACCCTCTAGTACAGGGCTTTGTCATGCCATTGTATAAAATAAATAAAGTTATATATCTGCTAACAGCCATAGCTTTTGACCTAGTGATAAACACTTACACTGACCATACTTTAATGTGAACTATATGGTTTCTTCGGTTATTGTTATTATTCATATCGCTATAAATTGTTGATGAAGACAAGGATTTATATTGAATTTGAATGTGTTGTGGGTAAAGATGTGGATAAAGGTGTGTAACTGTAAGACTAATTAATTAGGCACGTTCCGCTCCCAAACGCAACTGTCTTCAACCTCCATGTTTGATGTTTCCGTGGAACCTTTGTTGGTTGCTTGAATTGCATGTTAAAAAGTGAATTCTTATGTTCAACGAAATAAAGATGAACTCTTGCTCTTTTAGGTACCTTCATATGAATTTTTTCTGTCACGCCATTTCTGTGGTTTACATTAGTTTCTTGTTTCACCACCTCGCGTATAATTTGTTTGCTCAAATGTGATGGTTTGCATTCCGCTCGGTGTTCATCAACTGGCACTGGAACCTTTTGAAGCCGTGCTGGAAAAAAATGGCTTCGTTTTATTCAAATACGAGCAATGAAGAAGATATGCTACCTACCGCGTATTCACTAAGTCAGAAACTTACTTCTTATCCTTCATCTGGTCTTCCTAATAATAAAGCATATGCCAGCCAGCCTTCTGTTTCGGAATCCTACCAAGCCAAAAATCAATTTATTATGCTTGTCATTTCGCATTTCTCTGCATCGTTGGACCAAAATGCTCCATGATTTACATCGATCGTGTCCCGTGTATATTTTAAACGTAAATTGTTGGGTACCTTGTTTGTCTACAACTCCACAAAGAAGTCGTTCGCGTTTTTGTTTGTAGAGGGAAAAAAAGTCATGGGACATACGGAATACGATAATCTTTTTCCAAGATACAATGACTTATGTTTGTGATGGTAGCACTACAAATCACAAATCTCTCAATCACAAATGTTGTAAACTCTTTTCTTCAGAAACAAAATATGAATATGATGCAAAATGCACTTTGGTATTGTTTTTTCTCAATCTTTTGTGTTATAGATTTGAATATAAGTGTTTATCATTAAGTTAGGGAGTTATATATATAGAAGCATGGTGACATGATCTAAAGAAGCTTTTTTATCACATCGCTTCGTGAAAACGTGCACCAATCCGCCAAAAGATGCATTTTATCCCTTAGCAGCCCTAAAACTAATGTAAACCACATAAATGTCTTCCGTCGTCTTTTTCTAAAGAATTTTTAATATCGCAATTTCAACTTATTTTTCCAATGAAGTCAAACACGCAAATATTGTTTCTTCCAATTTGTTGACTTTCAAACCGTCCATTTACGGATTTACCTCACCACCAGAATATTAATAGATTAATGGATAAAATTAATAAATTTTTAAGAAATAATATCAATTTTTTTAGAACGGAACCTCCTTATTATGGTTTTATCTTTGAAATTACATATTAAAATATTTTTTATATCTTTGAATGGGTAAAATGTACTTAAATAATAACATACAGATAATCTGTAACTAAAATCATAAATTTTTTTTTAAAGAATTATAATTGTTTTTCTCTAAACCGACATATTCATTATCAGTTTAAAAAAAATCAACATAAATCAAACTATTTTATTTCATCCACAAGAAATATACACATCCATTACATCATCAAGAATCTATAATCATCGGTATTTGAATAACACTTAATGATCACATAGTCGGTAATTTTCATTTGACCTTCTAAATTGGTAAATTAAACTTTGATTCCAGTCTTTTTTTGTTTTTTTTAATTAACAAAACTAAGTGAAGTAGTCGCAGAGCAATCCTTATTTTCCCATCGGCTCATAAACTGTTCTCATACTCTTCTGAGACGTATTTGTTTGGAAAATCTATATTAACTAAATTTGTCATAATTGTATTTAAAAATTTATATTAATTAAATAAGGGTATTTTGTGGAGGTGGATAGTGACCTATATTTGCAAACCATATGAAGACGTTTTGCGTATTTACAAATTATATGTGGTAAACTGCCTATTAACAAAGTTATACTGAGTAAACTGTCACTAGCTCGTAAAATATATATTAATGAAATATGGGTATTTTAATAACAATAAGCCAAAATTTTATCATAACTGTGGAGATGTAGTGACCTATAGTTTACAAATAATCATAGGAAGATATTTTACCTATTTACAAATTAAATAGGTAAATTACCTATTAGTAAAATCATACGGTTCATTAGCTCAATAATATACATGATTTCTTTTTTTAAAAAAATATATTTTTAAAAAATGTTGATTGATTCTTCTTGTCTCCATTCACCCCGTCGGTCCTTTGGACCTTTGGAGGCATGTGTGGTGACCGATGGCAGAATATAGTGAGGAAGCTGCCAAACTTGCGTCATTTTTCAAATGTCAGGCTTTGTTTTCGCGCACTTAATATGGCATGGCATGGCATGGGGATTTTTCTCACCTTCTAGCCTACTATTTGTTATATATATCCATTTCTCTATATATTTATTACGTATGAAAGAAATTATTTTTTTTAAAACATAAAACTGGTATTATATTTTAAAAAAACACAAGTGCAAGAGGTACAATAGTTCATCTACGGGAACAAACTTAACACAACCAAACAGCGTAGGTCGAGAGATAAAAAGGTCCACCGCAGAAGTAGAGCAGCGAAGCCAGCAGAAGTCACCAACTACTAGAGCTATATCAAATCCCCTCAAACCAAACAATCGAGTATTAGGTCGAGAAGGGGAGCTGTCTTCCTCGGAAGATAAAAGTTCTCAGTTTATAAGCATTACAAGACTACTATTTACATGCCTAACAAATTATAGCGATGATTTCTAAATCAATATGAGGCCATTTATCCTTCTAAATGTATTACCTCGTCAACGTTATTCTTCCTACAATTAATATGGAAAATCATCTAAAACATCCATTACGAAAAATAGATGTACATAAAAAACCCATGTAGTTATTTACACCGAAATGAACGAGGAGTCGTGGAATTGGTATATCTTCTTAAAATAAACGTGACTTACCCTTTCCTCAATCCACAATTCTTCCACCATTATATTTTAAATTTAAAAATATATAATTGCCCTAGAGAATTTGTATACTTGGGATGTTTATATCTTCTATGTATTAACATCTTCTATTTATTAAGATTGTGTTTAGATAGATAAATTTCATTTGAATGGAATGGTTTGATTTGAGAATGTATTTGAAATGACACGTGTCTTAGGTGCATTCAAATCCATCGTATCTACATATATTAGTAAATGTGTGGATTTGAAATACACCTATTATAAATACATCCAAACAATTAAATAAATTTGAAATTCAACCTCAAACCCCCTAAATCCAAATGCCGTTGTATATGGATTGAAGAATTTTATTTCAACAATAAATTTTTGAAAATTTAGATTTGAAATGACTCAATAATTAGGAATTTGAAATACCTTGATATTTCTAAAAAATGCTTTAAATTGAAAATTGTGAATTTGAAATTTATAGATTTTAAAATTGGCTAAACAATTTGAATGTATTTGCATTACAGATTTGAAATCTAAATCAATCAAATCTTCGCATCCAAATGAAGCCTTAGTAAAACATTTAATAAACTCTATTTAGCGAGACCCATCTTCCACCACTAATTACTTGTTTTATGTCCATTAATTAAATAAAGATATATACATACATTAAATATTTCTTGAAATAATTGTATGTGTATATATATCTAGCAGGGAATAATGTAGTAACTAAATCTGTCATACGAATGCTTTAATAAGATCATTGGTAGGTAATAATGTATTTAGAGAGTGATGATCTCTCTTTATAAAGTGATATACAAAAGTATCTTTTAATTTATTTTTAAAATTATTATAAGCTATGCTTAAATCTTTCTCAGATAGTACTGAATGGAGCAGGTAGGTTTTGTAAACATGTTCCCACTTTGTTTCATCGCCGCCTTCACCGGTTGGCTTCCAGCTTTTTGTTGTACTTTTTTCTCCCGCCAAATGTATATCAGAAATCTAATAATAAAATAACAATGATTTCAAAATTTTATGTCAATACATGATTTGTAATCTCCGTCCTTAAGATAATATTACCCCACCTTGGTGCTAATTGTTAGCTATGACAATTTGTCTCATAAGATACAACGACTATTACTTATGATAGGAGCACTCTAAATCACAAGTCCTCAAACCACAAAGGTTCAAAGCACTCAATGAGAAGAAATTTGATGAACAACAAAATGCCCTCAATTTTCACTTATTAATTGAATGCATTTCGAAATCTGATGTTTAATCAATGAGATGATTCTTATATTTATAGTAAACCAAGGAATAACTCCAAATAGACACCATTTGGAGGTATTACTTCCCGAAAAATCACACACGAATGTGAATGGACACACCATTTCACGCATCAGAAACAAGGCTCGATCGATCTAGCTCCTGCACAAAAGAAACGAAAATTATCTAACGAGCTCGATCGTTCAATCGAGCACTCAAATTTTTTCCATTTATTTATTTCATTTTTTTTTCAACACTTCTTACATTACGCTTCATTGCTACTCTTCTGCGTTCATCACTTCTACTCTGCGCTCGTCGCTTACTCATGGCGATTTTTGATTTTCGCATATCTGTCCATGTCGGCCGTCTGTTCTCGTCGCTCTCTCCTTGCCGTTGTAGTTCCTCCACTAACGTGCTTGGATTGAGGGGACTCGATAGGCTTAGGTGATCCATGTCCTATCCAGTTTGTGGTATTGTGCTCTTGTTGCTGTATACTACAGAACTAGTAGTACAACTTTTTTGGTGTCTGACTTCATCATGTTTGACACATGTATCTCTGGCTATATTGCGATTTGTAGATCTTCCTTGTAATTGCTATGGAATAATATAATGTTTGTTTTTTTAAAAAAAATATTTATCTTTCTCAGATAAATGAAGAATATTAATACTTATATGCTTAGGTGGACGTACTAGGAAAGTGAGAGCTTGACCAAGACGCGTGAGTCCTTAAAATCATCTATTGCAAACTTGGCACGTAAAAATAATCATGTTTTTATATATTAATATGATATTATAATTTATATCAACGCCAATCTTGCTTGTGTGTGTTCTTTTGTGGGCATACTTAGATGAGTTCTGCGAGCTGTATCACTTTACAACATTCGAAACAGTAGTGATAAGCCGTATATAATATTATGATTATACATAATCTAAACAAAAATTTATAGATTAGCCAATAAATAAATAAATAAATAATTTATATAATAAATTGTATAAGTATTTAATTCCATTAAGAGTTGAGGACGCCAGGTCCACCAATCTACACGGTACACCATATTTGCACTACCATTTTACACAGTTTCACTGGCTCAACATGCGTACCCCACACCCATCCCCAATCCCACGGTGCAGATCCCATGCAGGCCCACAAACCGCGGCACCGAACCCACGTAGCTATATACATTCCATTCGCTTCGCATGCCAAACTTGAATTTCTCTCACCGCATTCATTTCCATTCGCTTCGGGTACATTTGCAGCTTAGTCCACACTACAAAAAATCCGAAAAAGAAAACACTGTAAAAAACAGCAAATGGGTTCCATTAGCATGTCGATTTTATTGTCGAAATTGTTCTTGATATCAGTTGGAGTTGTTTCGTTGGTTATGGGAATCAAATTCTATGTTCCATTCACAGTCAACGAAATCCCGGTGGTATGGTCCATTATTATGTCTTGGTTGAAGCCGCCGTATTTGTACGTTATCATCAACGCTATCATCGTCATAATCATCGTTTCATCGCGCTTTCACTGGAGTCCATCTGAGACGTCGGTTCGATCTGAGGATTTGATTTCAGTCAAAACTCCTCCGCCATCGTTTTGTGAGTCACTGTCAGGTCAACCGGAGATTGCATCTGTAGTCGAGGAATCCATGGCGGCTGAAGTTGAAGTAAAACCTGTGGCTGTGAACGGCTCAAAAGTCGTTTTTCAGACTGAAGAAGCTGTGACAGAAGCTAAGGATGTAGTGGTTGATTTGATGCCTACGTACGATCCTCAGCCGCAGGAGATAGTTTCTCCCGAGGTTCAGTTGGAATTTCTCTTGCCGACGAGGGAGAAACCTCTGGTTTCTTCCAGAATCGGCCATAGAAAACCAACCAGAACAACTCCCGAAGGTAATTAATTGAATCTTCGAAAGTTACCATTAAACATCGTAATTATCTTTCTTTCTGAACTTAAATTTGAAATGTGAGCTATATTTAGCTGTTTCTGAGCTCGGAAAATCTGCAGGAGTGAGAGCTCTAAAGGTGGCTAAACCAAAGAGGCAGGAAACACTGGAGAGCACTTGGAAGATGATAACGGAAGGTCGTCACGTGCGCCTCACACGGCACCTCAAGAAATCCGACGCTTTGGAACACCACGTGACATCCATTGCCGCCGCTTCGGATCACGTGGCCGCATCGGGGAATTTCCGAGAACGAAGCAGCTACAACTCGGCGCCAGTTGCGGCAGCGGTTCACCGGATCCGGAATGAACCATCGTTGAGTCAGGACGAGTTGAATCGCCGAGTTGAAGCCTTCATCAAAACATTTAATGAAGATATGAGAATTCAGAGACAAGAATCATTGAATCAGTACGAAGAGATGATGCAGCGTGGGCTTTAGATTTAGTCCATTAGATTTGGTTAATTGTTTACTAGTTCGATGAATATTTCAATAATTAAACTAATTAAATCCCATAATCATAAGAAACCGTGGATTCCAGGATTTTATTTTATTTTTCACTGAACTTCATAGTTTAATTATTTTTGGAAGCTTCAAGAATGGCAGAAGGACAGGAGATAATTTGAAATTTTAGGTCTTGATGGAATTATTTTGATCGTGCAATATGGATATTCTATTTTGTAATTAAGGGACAACAAATGTAAAGTTCTTTGTATTTTTCCCTACACGAATTTCTTAGTTATACAGGTGGTCCAATTTGGACATAGAAGTAATTAATTTTAACAAAAAATTCTGATTTCTACATTTATTCATCGCTGAAATTTGATATGTTTTTAGCGACGTTAAATTAGAGGTTATGATATTTTTATTAATTTCTCAAACATAAATATGGCCGCTAAAAACATGAAGATAAGGCAATGCAAATTAGCCATCAGATAATAAATTTTATATATTCTAATATCTCAAACACCCTCATCTTATCGATTTTTTAATAAATTATTCGGAAAAAAAAATTATTTAACAAAATAATAGATTTATTTTTTAAAACAAATATGATTTTAGGCGCTATCTGAGATAACGCATTCAATATAAATAATTTTTATATAGAATGTGCCATCTGAGATGACGCATCTGAGATGGCGTATTCCATACAATTTTTCATATTGTGATTAATGCGCTATCTTAGATTAATCAAAATAGGAAATTTCATATTTTGATTAATCATAGTAATGTTTAATTTTACGGAATCGTAATTTGTACAAATCAATCGCATGATTCATACTTAAAATTGACTTGATGACTACGATTTATATAGAAGGTGAATCTCAAATGACTAAGATGACGCCTCTATAAATAAAAAAAATTATATAGAAGGCGCAAATGGCGCCTTCTGTATATAAAAAAAATTTATGTGGAGGCGCCAGCTCAGATGGTGGCTTCTATATAAAAAAAAAATATATTGAAGTCGTCATTGGAGATGACGACTTAAAGTAACCCAAAATCGATTATTTTGTTTATATATATATATATATATTTCGAATATTTTATTAAAAAACCCCTCAACTTATGCATATTAAATTTGCATCTTATATTTTTAATAAACAGAGATGTTGATTATCTATTTACTTCCAATTCTAATTATAGGATATACATATTATATTTTATTGATATATGATTTTATTTTTATTTTATTTTATTTTTTAAGATAAGAGAATGACTCGAACCCGAAATTTTTTACATTTTGAGAAATGTATAACAACTACTAGATCAAAGTATTGATGTCGATACATGATAAGTTTCTATATATATGTATGATATGATGTTTGTAAAAAATCCAACAATCTATGATTTAAACAGTTAAACTTGAGTCACTTGACACCATGAGCTTGTTTAAATAATTGTCACTTTTCTATAATTGTGAATTTGTTAAATTGGAGTCTTATTAAATATAAAATCTATCAACCACTACGATAAAAAAAAAACAAAAAAAAAAAACTAATAACCTAGTAGGAGTCGACCCCCTTCATATCCATTATTATATTTCTTTCAATCTACGTCACGTGTTCAATTTAAAATGTGGGTTACTTTTTGAATTATTTATAATGGTCGGTATGATTGGTTTTGTAAATTAATTAAATAATATTTGATGTAAGTGAGATTCGACAATCGACATGACACCAACCGAAGTATTATGTCAATTATTTGTAGCTAGCAGCAGGGCGAACCAGGAATTTTATTGAGGGGGGTAAAAATTAATTATATAAAAATTAAACCGAAAGTTCATGTTAAACATCGAGTTTTAAGCCTGTAGATAAAAATCATTAATTACAATGCGATTATTTTAAGAAAAAAGATTTGTTTGATTCAAGAAATAATACATTTACCTAGTTTAATTGTAATAATATAATTATTATAATGCTCGATTAATTGATATTCAAGAAGGGACTTGCTCGATTTTAAGAAAGACGAAAGTATATTTTTTAGATATAAGGGACTCATTCTTTTCTGGGACGGAGTTATAAGAATACAAGTGGAAGCAAGTAATTTGTGGTAATTTTTGTGGTTAAATTTTTTGATAATTCATTAATATTTTATATTTATCCATTACTATTAAATGTTATTTTCAATTTTTCATATTAAAATTCATTTGCTTCGCAAAATATCTATATTTAAAAAAGGAGGAAAAGGAAAATAATGGGATAAAAGGAGAGTAATGGAATAAAAAAAAAGGAGGGAATGATCTAGCCCAGTTTCGAAATTGGGCCATGGATTCATACTTCAATATCTTCACCAACTTGCCATCACTCTCTCTCCGTTAAAGTAGCTTAGTAAAATAGTATATAATAGAATTTTTTGATGCGGGGCAGCTGCCCCCTCTCAGCTTCACATAGATTTGTCCCTCGCTAGCAGGGTAGAAAATGTTGATGGGCTTCAAACTGTGCCGTATCTTCTTCCATAACTTTGAATTTGGTCCAAACAAACACACTTATGAATTAAGGACTGGGATCGTGTCGGGTAACTTATCAGGATTCGGGATGATAATTTCGGGTATCGGGTACCCAAATTTCATTTTTTTTCCTTTTTTCATTTTGCTTAAAAAATTTTATTTTTTTAAAAAAAACCTGATCAGGGTCCAAAACAATACCCGATTCCCAACCGAAAATACTGGTCAGGATTTTTGGTCGGGAATCGGGTATTAACCCGATACCAGAAATTTCCCTAATTTACATCTCGGATGTTCCTGCGCCCACCCCTTTACCATTATCAAGAGGTGCTATAGATCAAACAAATTTGCATCAACAAAAACTTGACTAAGGGTTTCCGAATGTTCCTTTACCCGAATTTACATATGGTAATGTTGATCAATTACCAAAAACAAGTCATTTATGGGCCCCCTCATAAAGAGTTAAGTCGAGACCAAAGCCCTTGCCGCGTTTGCCATTCGTGTCAATAGGATCATGAGCATCATAGAGGTAGACTCCAATGATGTAGTGCTCTATTTGTGCATGTATCATATAGACGAAGTGTCTTGAAAGGGATGCTTGAAGCAAGTACCTGAAATTTCCCTAATTTACATCTCGGATGTTCCTGCGCCCACCCCTTTACCATTATGTCGATAAGCATCGTTTGCTTGATAACTTTGAAAAGAAATATCTGCTTTCAACTCCAACTCCATCATTTACTGCTTCAGCAGGAACTTCTTACATCAAGTTGGAGTTGACTATAACCAAAGCAAGTTTTCTGATTCAATATCAACTTCATTACCACAAGACACTTGTTATGATGGATACGTCGTTGAGTCTGGGGTATCGCATCCTGCTTCACAATTTCCCTATGGTGGGTAAATGGCGTTTCTTTTCCAAGCAAACAATTTATGGAAATTGTCTAAATGTTAAGCATGTTCAACGGTCAAGTAAATGTTAATATAATACCTTTTATTATTATCACTAAACTTTCTTCATCGAGATTCCAGTCACTTGAGTTTATGTTCTGTATCTATCAGCAGGTTCTCATGGGATTCTGTCACGCCCCGAGATCGGGGTAGATAACATCGGCATCGGTGTTGATTTCAAATACAATTCAAAATCAACAAGTCTCGTAATACATAATTTTACAAGAAACAAGTCTCTTATTCCATCTAACAGAATTATTGTCTTTACAACTCGAAATTTTATCAATAAAATTGGTTATCTATTTGTTCCAAAAATCAAATACGTCAGCGGAAGCTTATAATAATCTCAAATCATGACAACAGAATTTTGAACAGCAGCAGCTATTAATCATCATCCCCAAAACTTGTCTTGTTCATCTTCTTTGATATTTGTCTTACTTTAATCTGGGGAGTGGAGGTAAGGGGTGAGTGTTTGGAGAAACACTCAGCAAGTGGATGATAATTTCATATGATACAACATATACGTATAATAACTTTTCAGAACATATATAAAAAATCAGAATAAAAACCAATATAAATATAGAACAGAAACTGAACAGAGTTTTGCTCCTTGGAGCCAGAACAGAACATAAACTTCATATCAGAGTCAAATATCAAATACTACGATAAGCATAATAAATCATCTAGTTTTCTCCTGGTACTGGTACCAGTTCTCTAGACATAATCCTCATAGAGATAATGTCAAAACATCGGATCACCCACGAATAAAGGGTATGGCGCACCAGAACAACGGTTAACCATCGTATCAGGTCAGAGTAACGGTTATAATCCCACCGCATCAGGGTCAGAAACAGAGCTCGAAATTCCTTACCAATTGGATTTCGATATTAAATTGCTTAAGATTTCAAAGATTTTAAGATTTCAAAGATTTTCGTCAAAGCATCAGAATTTCATAATTTGAAAATAGTTCACATAACGATTGAAATTCAAAACAGATACTTATGATTTAAAAAAAAAAACGAAAGAATGAGTTTAACAATAGACCACTTACAGTTATTGATTCTAAGCATGTTTGACCGGATTCCGGATTGTGATGACGGTACAAACTCCTTTCTCTTCCCTTGCTTGAATTTTCGAAATTTGAGGCACTGTAAAAATTAGTCCGACGAAAGACACGTTTGCGACAAACACAACCATCTGATCAAGCTAAAATTTGGTCATCACGTTCACAAAGGATTTAACTAAATTGTGAACGGTGGATATTGAGTTTATAATCCTTTGAATTGGTTTATGGAGGACGAACAGAAGCTGATGTTTTCCCGAATAGAATCTGCACAGTTTTCTTGCGGAAAACATTGACGGAAGTCTAGCCATTGGATTGAGCTCACACTGAACTGTGGAGATCAGATTTGGATGTCTTTACATAGGTGAATAATTTCGAAACTTGTGGCTGAAATTGAAGAGCAATCTTTGAGAATATTGCTTGAAATTTTTGTTTGCCTCTGGGAGAGATTTTCAAGATTTCTTCCTTCTTAGAAGGATATATTCTTAGTATTTGTGATGTCGGAGGATCTCTATTGATTATATGATGTGATCTAGTGATTTTTTATTTCCAAAATTAATGAACGTCTTTCTTTAATAGAAGATTTGACCCAATTGTTGCTCTTTTCATTGGTAGATGATTTTATTTTCCTTTGGTAAGATGACTTCTTTTGGCACTTTCTTTTGTGAAGATTTTTGGGTCTTCACAGATTCATTATCGTAGGCCATCCCTTAACTTTGCAAAATTTCCCACTGACATGCAGCATACTGGAATGTATCCCTCTCCTCCTCCGAGACGCCAGTGCATGAATTTTCCTTTCGGTGTACATCATCCGTGAGTTTAACCAACTTAATATGATTAATCTAAAATGGTTGGTATGCTAGTTTATGTCTTTTTTTATTTAAAATATGTGTTTTAATATTGAGTTTGATGTATAAGGGGGCCAAAACCGCGGGCATGCAAGTTTTTCCCGACTAGATGAGTATGGTACATGGATTGTAGGTACGCAAGTAAATCAGTTAACTTTCTTCTTCATTGTGAATATGGATGCTATGAAAGTTATAAATTTCAATTTTGAATTTATGTATGTGATCGTGCGTTTATCTAGTTTCAATTCCTATGTGTGTATTACGTGTAGGGCGTGAAAGTGAAATAAATACACAATATCAAGGAATTTCTGGCTTGGCAGAGGCGTGCACAGTAGAATATTTGTCTTCTGACTTCTCGCATGTATTCCAGCTTTGGTGCTTGTTTTCTAAGTGATTTAGTTTTAAGGAAAAAAATGAAGAACTTTACAAACCAAGATTTTAGAAGGGCCCTAAGCCATGTGCTTGGTTGGTCATAAAAGTTTTTACTTAGGCTCAGGAATTTGCTTTTGAAGATTGATTTGGTTATAGATTCGCATCAAACTTCTGTTTTTGGGTACCATATACATTTTCTTGAATATATCCAAACCCTGATAGAGTTGTCATTTAATCAGTCCTTCTAGTTTAGTGGTTCGAGACAGACCTCACGAGTTGAACATAAGTTATTGCCCCTCAGATAATAAAAACTTTTCAATACATATACACACACTAGTGGTCTTGTGAACACATTGTATATACATATACATTCGTGTATGTCTCTATTTGTGGAATACTCGTTTTGCTTGGGCATGGTCGCGATCATAGGGTTTGGTCAATTAAGATAAACCATGTTACTCAAAGATTGGTGGAGATTTAGGTGGTAAACTTGTTTGAGGCTTCCTACTTTGTGGATTTTAACATCAACCTTGGAAGGAAGGTATATTTCTTGAAAAGAACTTGTGTGAGGTCTTTGAGGGACAATGCTTTTATTAGATTTGACAAAATGAAGTGGCAGCTTTAATATTTTCGAAGATTTGTCTGTTGAAATGAAGGTGAAGGTAATACAATCTGGTGACAAAAAAATTGTACATTTTACATGCTTGTTGGTACCAAGAAAATATAACGTGGGTGCATACTGTTGCGTCAGTCCAGAGGGTTACCGAATACACACCTTAAAGATAGCGATTGTGGGTTCCCACGTTATAAAAACAAAAAAGAAAATATAATGTGGGGGTGGACACTTTAATTTGATTTGCCAACCTAGTGCTCAATTATTAGAGTTATACTATATTTAGATGGAGGAATTTTCCAATAAAAATATGTTTTTTAAAAAAAGTGTCAAAATAAATGGTATTTGAGTTGGGTTTTTATTTTTTTATTTTTAAAAAATATTTAAAACAAGCATAGCATCAAATTAATTGAGACCACTCTGATAGGTTCATGTGTTGTTGTTATAAGAGATGTGTAATAATCCAATTCTAATATTTTTCGGGGAACATAATACTCCTATTTAAATGTGTCAACATTTGCAATTTCTTAGGGATTATTTTCCAAAAGAACATTTATTTGACCAATATTTTGAAATATAACATTTTTCAATTTCTGACATTAGCGGTAGACCTGACCAAGGTTCAAAACCGTCGGTTCTACGGTTTAGAAAACATCGACTCTTAACCTTAACCTTCCTTGACAGTTTCGATTTCGGTTCTGGTTAATCAATGGTTATAGTTACGATTTGACCCTTATTTTTTTAAAAAAATTAAGATATTATTAAAATTTGAAATAAAGTGTAAAAATATTTGAATATGTTTTTGTCCATAGATTAAACATAAAACAACGTGAAATAAATTTAAGCACAGATAATCAAATGTGTAAGATATATTTGTTTGGTTAATAAAAATAAATTATAACACTATATTTATCAGCATTGCTCTTATAGCCTAGTGGACGTAGCTAATTAGTCAAGTTGGAGTCATGAGTTCAAATATACACCATAACATATATTTAAAATTTAAAAAATGTAAAAAAAATTAAAATAAAACCTTGAACCTCCGGTTAACCAATGGTTCATGGGTTAGCAAAATTATGATCCTTAACCGGCCCGCCTATAGACGTGCCGATTACGAGTCCGACTCTTGGAACAGTTGACTAGTTTAACCGATCCGTCAACCACAGTCTGGTTTTAGGCCGGTTTAAGGTTGTTTATGACCGTTGGTCGGGCTTGCCGTCCATATGTAGTTTACTCGCGTCAATTTGATATATATTAAGAATAAAATGTTTTCATTTTAAAGAATTATAAATAAATTGGAAAATGAAGAGGGAATATTTTAATTTGAACGGAAATCAACTCGTTCATGCAGGAAGCAGGTGTAAGAGCATCTCCAATCGTGCTCTATTTTGGCGTGAAACGTTATTTTAGAGTAAGAATTTAAATCCAATCCAACTCTATACTCTACGCCATTTTGAAGATGAGTTACAGTGCTGCACGAAATTTGGTGTAGCATTGTAGCTGCGCTATCTGGTTTTATTTTGTTTTTATTATGTTATTATTAATTTTATTGTGCTAAACTTGTTTTTTAATTATGTTATTATTAATTTTATTGTGTTAACACTGTAGTTGCGTGAAAGTTTTTTTTTGTTAATTTTTTTTATTTTGATAATTTCAAAACAATTAGAATAATTATTATTTATAATATTGTAATATTATAATTAATATTTATAAAAATTAGATTTGCTGTTAATTTATGAATTAAACAAAATTACTGATAAGAATTTATTGATTTAATTATTAATTATTGATTTAATTAATTATCTATATAAAGTTTCTCAATACAAATTTAATGTATTAATATATTAATAAAATTAATAAAATAATTACTATAAATGAAATTAAAAGGAATATTGTAAGGAATAATTTTTTTGGAGTAAATTTTAGAGTAGATGAGTTGGAGATGAGTTTTGTGTTTAATGCAGAAATTGCATTATTTTGATGCAAAATTTGCGTTAAAATAAAATTTTGGATTGGAGATGACCTAAGGATGTTAATGTACAGGCTGGGCCGGTTTTTGGAAGAAAAAAATACCTTATTCCGTGGCCTAATCCCGTCCGCAGCCTAAATCAGGACAGAACTCAATAATTTGATTTCAATTTTTATCGTCAAGAAGAAATAAGAATGATAAAATTATATATATGGAACAATTTTTTTTTAAGTTGTAATTGGTCCCGTAAGTTGGTTGTTTTGGCTTTTCGTCCTATAACTAAGTAATATTTGGTATTTGTACACTAACTTATAATTTGTTATGCTTTTTGGCAGGCAACTACTCGAACTGACAAAAATCGCTTATATATCATCGGAACATGCTTGTGCCACATCTTAATAAATAATTATAAAAATAACAATATAATAATAATAACAATAATAATAAGTAAATACTTATAAAAACTAATATAAGTAATTAATCAATAATAATAGTAGAAATATGTGAATTAAAATATACACCCAAATCTTGGGCACTAACTCCTTCGTCATCTTTGGCATACCATGATTTTTGTTCGAAGGAAGAATTGTTTTTGGATTGATAAGTTTAATGTATTGCTTGTTGACTGTTTTTATTATCATTATAATTACTTTATATTATTATTTTGATTTGTCTTTTTGTTAATTTATTAAACTTTTTCTATTATTATCATTATTTTATCATAATAATAATACAATTATTTTATATAATATCTATTGTTTTAATTGTAATTTTCATTATAAAAATTTTATAATGAAAAAATTGATGAAATGTAAAACTCTGACCATTAATATGATGAAATGTTAAAAAAACCCAAACTTAGTAGGCCAATTTTGTAATTTTCACGGACATTTGGCATCCAAGCAGGCAATTTCTCTCCAATTTTAGGCAATATAAGCATCATCCGGTGTCAACTAAGTGTTTCCGATGGTTTACGGCCAAAAATGATCAAAATAGAAGGAAAAAAAATCAATTTATTACACGAAATTTGCAATTTCCCTAATAGCTAAATCGGGTTATGGACATAATAAACCCGACCGTCTAACAATTAAAGGTGTCAAAATGGGCCTGGCCGCGAGCCAGGCATTTCTTTAGCCTCAATTCATAAATAGGAACTCAATAGTATATTTATTTTTTTAATTTGGGCTTTTTGAGATGTAATCAATTTTGGGTTTTAAAGAAAAATTCATCAAATTGGCCCTCACAATTTATAAGATATATGAAGATAATAAGAAATAAATTTAAAAGTACGTATTAGTTTAAGAGAAATTGTGTTACATTTGAATCCCCTCGTCTTCGATTCACTCGAGCTTCTCTGTTCCATTTTCATGGCTGAAAGTTCAAGAGCATTCAGTCCCTTTACGGAGCACAATTTTATTGGGGGAACACTTTGTTTTCTCTCCTCGGATCCTCTCTTCCTAACCTTCTTCACCTTTTACGCTCTCATCTTCCTTTACTTCCCATCACTTTTTTTCAGCTTCGCACTCTCTCCGGTGATTATTTCCACCTCAGTTCTCTTGCTTTCCCTCCTTAGATTCGGCGCCGCCCAAAATTCCATTCCTCAGGAAACAGCAGACACACATGATGGGCTGGAATTACATTCCATTGAAAAGCAATCGCAGCATATTGATCACGATTTTGATGATCAGAGTCAAACGAGAACACCATTCGTATCGGATGCACACGCGAAGCATGAATTTGTTTCGAGACCTTATTTTGCCGATTCTTTTGTTGAGTGGGACGTGAGAGCGCCACTGGAGGTTATATTCGAAGAATACGAAGGCCAAGAGGTGGAGGAAAACGAAGAAGTTTCTCAGGAGAAGAGAGAATCCCAGATGAATCTCATACAGAGATACGCGTCCCTGTCATTGTTCTACCCGGAATCCGATACTGATAGCTCGTCAGAAGGGGATTCCACGGAGATCATAGGCTGTGATTCGCCGGAGAATTTGTGCTTCCGGTGGGAAGATGAGGATGACAGAGATGGTTTGATTGAGATCACACTCGATGAGAAGACGATCAGCGAGGTTGATGAAGATAACATGATCGAGATTGATCTTTCTATGGTGAGGTACACTGCATTTCCGATGAGGGTAGCAAGGATTTACCGGCGAGCTACGATTCAGGTTTTATTAGCTGCAATTAATTAATCTTCACACTCATTAATTATTATTAAAGAAAAGGGGTTTGGTTTTGGGTTTTACCGTTCGTATCGAATCAAGGATGAGAGTGAGTGTTTAATTAATTGTCATTAAATCCGAAGGTTAGTAATTACAAAGGTTATCATAATGACTGATTTGCCTCCCAATTTTTAGGTTTGATTTTTTTTAAAAAAAAAAATTATTAGTTAGAAATCAATTCTTAAATACAAAAATTGAGTAATTTCATGTTTTTAAGCCTTACAAAACATTTTAAGCTACCAGATTTTTATTAATTTTGCTCCCATTCACTTCAAAATATCTACTTATTTAATATGAATATATGAGTTTTGATATAAAATTAAATAATGTCACGTTATGATTCAGCCAAAGAAGTGAAATATATATTCGATATTAAGTTTTTTTTTAAAAAAGAAATTTTATATGTAAAATGCGCCGGCCTTAGGGTTGGTTTGGTTAAACTCAGGATCCACCTACACCATGTAAGGATTTCGTTCCGCTTTCAATCTTCGATTGTTAACCTGCAATCACAACAAGAAAACAATCCACAGTATACAATTCACAAAGAACTATATAAATCAAATATTGAACAAGTGTAAGGGAATTGGGCTCAGGTCGAGCAGAGTTTCCTTTCTACGTCGTCACCGGGGAACCAAGGTATCGTATCCAAAAGATGGAGACACACACTGCCCAAATGGACTCACGACAGCCACCAACATGCACGGCACACACAGCACCACACGGCTGTAACACAGCCTAACCACAAAGGTCACGACACACGGCCACACACACCACTGGACGAACAGAACCAGCAAGGGGAACCACACACACTGGACGAACAGAACCACAGACGCACACTCTCAGTTCACGGCCACACAGTGCACACAGCACCACAGCTCACGGCCACACCAGTGCACACAGCACCACAGCTCACGGCCACACAGCACCACCCTAAACTCACGGCCACACATACAGTGCACGCACACAGCGCACACACACCAGCCACGGTGCACACAGCACCACACTCGAACCACAAGAGCACCACCACAAACTCATGGCGCACACAGCACCACCACTCTCACACAGAAAGCACAAAGCTCTCGGTCAACCACAAAGGAAACAGAGACACGAAGAAAAAGGGGGAAAACACTCAAGAGTTGGTCGGTTTCAGGCTTACCTCATCATGGAATAAATCCATGATAAATACCAGCAAGGAAGCTGAAGAGAAGGGGAGCAAGTCCCAAGATTCTGGAGCCAGCCGAAGAGGCGTACGGGGAGGAGAAGCTTCTGGACATGGGAGATGAAGGGTGAAGGGGGGGAGATGAAAGGGGGGCTTGGTTAAGGCTAAAAAGAAGAGGGGCCAAAGCCCAACAAACAATAACAAGGTAATGGGCCAAAACCCAACAAACAATAACAAGGTAATGGGCCAAAACCCAACACACCACTTCAAAACCCAATAGAATGGGTCTAGAAAAAAAACGGGTTTAATACGGGTGCAGATCTAAACCCACACCATTGTTATTCCTAATTTTTATACTCATCCCGTCATCCGTAATGGGTATGTCTCAATGTTGTTTAAAACTAAATTTCATGAAAAGAACTTTTTGCTTTTTTAATTTATGGGAAGAAACTTTTTTTCATTTTTAAATCATGGAAAGAACTTGTTTGTGTAGTAGCACTAGGAAATGGTTGGTTTCTTTTCTATGTCAAATCAGGATAAAATACACCTATTTTTTTAAAAAACAGTATGTAGATGTTATCTTCCAAAATACACCTATTTTTTTAGAGTTTTATTCTCTAAAATCAAATATGAAAGAGTGGGGGGACAGGATTAAATATCTTTTTTCTAGGTCCGAAGGCCTAAAGCTTGTTTTGAACATCATAAAAGTCGTGGTACGTGGAACTGATAAAGCGCATTTCAGCATGTGATTTGGTACACAGTGCATGAACATTCTAAGCGATAGCGATTTATCACAAAAAAAGTTGGTGAATAAAATACCCAAGCCCCACTTGATCTGCCGGAATTCTTCCACTTTCAGCAATTATAATTGATGGCTGTATGGGTGGTCGCTGTTTCATTTAGAACTTGACTTTTGTTGCGTTCATCCTTTGTGGTCAGATAATTTGAATAATATAATGAAATAGATGGGGCAATCTTTTTGACCCATTTTTGTGTGGTTCTGTGTGGAATCTCTCATGTACGTAATTAAAGAACAACGATCGTTATAACATAAAATCTATGTCTTGTTATAACTTTTCTCTTTTCGATTTGATCAGAAGTATAATGTTATTAGCATCATAACTACTATGTTATATTATTATATATACACTAAGGTACCGTTTGATACAATAGATAAGAGTCTTATCAGCCTTCATTTCACGTTTGTCCCGTGTATTAAGAAAGCCCAATCTAACCCAAAACCCCTTAACAATATATGACCTGATATGCCATAAGTCACATAATTCTCATACCCCTTTTCGCGCACCGGCGCTCCAATCTCGAACTGATGTATTGAGTGTTTGTGCGATGCTTTAAGACGCACTAAATTTTACTAAGTCGTGCATTAAGTTTTACTAAATTGCGGACTGACGCTACGATCGTGATCTGACGTATTGAGTATGTGTACAACACTTTCGGACTAAGTTTTATTAAATCATGTACTAAGTTTTACTAAGTCTTGAACTTAAATTTTAGACATTCTTCGAAAATAATGTCATTTTTAATAAATTCATACTAAACACAGATGTAGTCTTTGCTTTCATTTTTTGAATTCATTATCTTATGACAAAATAATAATAATTCATTTTTATTTTTCATTCTTTAAAATATATTTAATTATTCATATTAAGAGAGCGATCGAATTGTAAAAAATATAAAATGATATATATATATATATATATATACCGCGCACCTGCATCTTGTGACTTAGCCCCTGTCTACGTGATAATTTCACATTAACGGTATTCTGAAACACAAGTTAAGAATTATACCCTTGGGCGATAGGAATATTTGATGCTACACCAAAAGGTAGTATCGTGAGGATGCATCCACCATGTATTGAGAATATTCCTAATGTATAGTAAGCTCAATCTCTAACGACAAGCATCAAAGTAACCTGGGCGATAAAGATATGAAATTCTATTTTTTTATATGAAATCTTTTTCAAGTTTGGTGTACCTTTTTTCTGTTGCTATAATTAAGGGAACAATATGTTATTTGCCAGGAACTGATTTCTCGTGATAGGCTAACCAATAAATGTCAAGACTAGCCACCATCCTTGTGGTGACCAAAAACCCCCTACCTCGATTTGTAACAAAATAATAATAATAATAATAATAATAGTAAATGTCAAGAATATCAAATGTTTTTAACTGATGATTTTCATGCACAAGAAACGTAAAATTAAAGAGAACACAAGCATAAAATTGGCGGGGCCACCATAGGAAGCTTCTACTGGTTCATATTCTGAATCCAGGCGGTCGACTCTGTTTTTTTGGAAATTTACAACATGTTGGAGAACGTTGAACTAAAGCCCTTTGCCTCGTGGAGATCAACGGGGACAAAGCTTTATTATATGGAACCATCCCTTGTTTGATGCAAACTTTCTCCCCTTATACTTCAAGCAATGCATTTTTCAAAGCTTTATTAGTCAAATTAATGCATATGTGAGTAAACAGCTTCTGGTTAATATTTGTTCTTGCCTATCTCATTTCAAGTAGTAGTGTGTGATTACTTGCAGAGCTGAAAACTCCACTCATATCGAATCTATCCCATAAAAAAGAACAGTTCTTGAGGGAAGAGTTACCTATGGAAAACTCCACTCATATAGAATCTATCCCTTCTACTTGTTGTCGAGCGAGGTATCTTTCCCTTCTTTCTTTCTGAATAACATAATTCAGGAAGAAGTGGTCAACGATCAAACACACAAGACACCATATAATGAGGATATATCCTTAAACAAGATGGCTCACCCATTCGTCGATGACGAGTCCTTCTCCAATACACTTTGGAACCGTATCTTCTGAATGCTTCTTATGAGCCTCAAGTTCAGCCTCAGCTTCGGCCAATTGGCGCTTTAATTTATCAAGAGCCTTTGGACGCAAAACAAGCTTTGATCAGCATTTCCATTGAAAAGCTTGTTTATGAGAAACAAAGGAAAAAAAGAACGCATAAAGGAGTTAGAAAATCTTTACTCACCCGGTTTGGGCGTTCCACATCTAGAAACACAACCCTGAGTATCTGTTCCACAGCTACTTGATCCTTGTGCTCATCAAACTATACAAAGATAAAAATGAAACAGATCAAAACAAATAGAAATGGAGTTCAAATACGCCATCATAAGTGCAAGATTGTTCAAAGTAAATTGCAACACTTTGGTCTTGATAATATACCATGGCTTGCATTAAAAATTCCAGTTTTTACTGAAGCTTTTCTTGCATGCACTTGATAAATATAGGCGCCCACAAATACAGTTAGTGAAGCAAAGATAAAAATGAAACAGATCAGAACAAATAGAAATGGAGTTCAAATACACCATCATACGTGCCAAATTATTCAAAGTAAATTGCAACACTTTGGTCTTAATAATATACCATGGCTTGCATTAAAATTTCCAGTTTTAACTCAAAGCTTTTCTTGCATGCACTTGATAACTATAGGCGCCCACAAATACAGTTAGGGAAGACTGGAAAATATCAAATTTGTATTCTAACACAAATTGAAAGAATGCAACAATCAAGCCAAGATAATGTGTAAGAATGGAACAAGTCGAACCATTTCGGGTATGTAGTCCATTGGTTCTTTCACTTTCAGGCTCATGATTTTAAACTTCACCCTGCTTTTCTGATCCATTGGCTTTTCATTGTTTTCTGGATGCTCTACAAACTTGAATACTAATGGAAACATCCAAGACCAAGAAAGACCGGCAAGCATTAGTGAAGTCTTTCCCAAAAAAATGAATAATTCAAAATCATATCAAACTATGTAAGGAAAATTGTGCAAAAATACCAATAACTAAAAATTACCAGTGGCCACTATGCTTTCGCCAGGAGCAAGAATGCCCCCAGGAGGACGCATGAAACAGCTTTTTGGTGCCGTTGTTTGGAACTGGAGCAAACCAACAATAAATACCATCGAAAAGAAACAATTCGACAATATTACGTCATCAAATGATAGTGATTATCAAAAGCTATAAAATAAAACATGAATGAAACCATTGATGGACCACAAATTGAATACCACATAAAGAAAAGATGATCGGAGAGAGAACAAATGGAAATAAAACACACACACACACAAGGCTTACCTTGAAAACTACATAAGACTTGCTCGTATTTTTTATCCTGATTGCACTTTGGACTTGCTTGCCAGGTTCATCTGCCAGTGTTAAAGAAAAACAAAAGCAATTTAATACACACAAATAAAATGAATTTGTGTTCCGCCAAATAAATTTATTGAGGCAGCACTGGACGTCGAAAAAAGAAGAGCACATGCACACACATCTGTGATCTTACTTAGTTTGCTCAAAGCAACAACCAAAATATCTATTTCCTACCTGGAAAATGGAAATTGTTATACACATGTTTCTTGTTCTGTAAAGCAAAAGACATTCTGGATGTTCAGTCCGTTATATATTGCTATTTATCCGTTTGAACCTCCTTAGATTCCAATTGTGCACTACTAAACAGTGAATAAGAACATCAATGTCCAACTTGGAACTTCCGGCAGGAGGGGAAATTTTAAAATAATGTACTCACTGTTTCTCTATCAAAAGTTTGAAGAACATCGAGCGTACAAGATTATAGTTTTCCTTTTAAACATTTCGTATCAAACAATCGAATCAATGCTACATCACAAAAGGATAACGACAAGTAACATGAATTATATCCATCAAAAGAAAAAGGTCAGATTAAACTCAGTAATCAAATAAAATAGAACATTTCACCAAAACAAGCATCAATCAGCAAGTAAAAGAAAAACTAATATCAATTGTAATTGAAAGAAAAACAGAGTAATGGATAAAGATAAAGCCCGTACAAGGAAAGTAAAGCTTTTTAGAGGGATCGAGCTTCAAACGACGCCATGTCGGGAGAAGAGATCTGGCCATCGAAGAAACCGAGCTTCCACTGTTACCAGCCGATCCCTCCGCCTGAGAACGAACTTTATTTCTACCATGACCATAATTCTGCCGGTTCTGGGAGAAATTCGACGAAGACGAGGTCGTAGACGGTGAATTTCGGAACGGAAGCTTGAACAGCCCAAAAATTTTGCCGTCCGATTTTTCTTCGATGGTTACCATGTTTCCGTTGGACATGATTCCCAGTCGCCGGAGGTCTCAAACGACGTCGTGCGAGGAAGAAAGACTTGATTGCCTATCTGCTTGCTCTTGGAAATTAAATTCTTAGTTGTTGAAGGTTTTGGAATTTGGAATGATAATTGACGGTGGAACCGGTTGACCAACTGATCCCGTAAAGTCGTCATGTTGACTTTGAAAAAGTTGCTTTTATAATTTAATCAGTCAATTTTAGTATTTTTTAAAGATAAATAGTGAAAATTAATTTAGTTTCTCTTCTAACCTTTTTAACAAACATAGAGTCTAATTACAATTCTTTATTCGTAGTATTTTTATATTGTTTTGGTTAAAATTGAAAAAAACGTTACTTCTATCATCACACAAATAAAAATAATGAAAAGAATCGTAGGACATGTTTATTTGCTTTGTTTTTTTGACTTATTTTTATAGAAGCGAACGTAAAAACAATGAAATAAAAACTCAAATCTTTTTTTGGGTCTGAAAAACAGATAAGAAGTTTTGAAAAACAATCACAGACAAAACTAGCAAATTACCACATGCATTCTGCTCTGATGCCTACAAATTCAAAGGTTCGTCCATGTTATGTTCACAAAGTAATACTAAGTATCAAGTTCTCCGACATTTGGTGTGTTGGTATTTCAACTTACTTTATAGCCCTTTGGAGCCGCTGTGAGTACACAAACGGTGAGATATCCGTTTGTCAATCCAAGAAACGATACCAGAAATATCATCCATCCCTGGTCTCCGTACTTAGCGGTGAAGTAGAATGCAGGAATAAGGGCGAAGCGTGATTTTACTGCGATCAGTAGACCTTTTCTTGATTCCAATTTAATGGACTCAATAAGAGGAATGTATCTTGCTATGAGGTCCCACACATTGTACACTGCAATGAGAACAACTGCATACCTATACGGAAAAAAAGTAACTAAAATAAATATTTGAAGCCAATCCTGGTGAGCAACACCCAGAAAATCAAATGAAATGAAGGGGTAAAAGAAGTGAAATCTTTTGTAAAAACCCGGATTTGGGGTTATCCAACATCCGAGGTAATTGTGGCAAGTTAAACTCTTTTATAATTAACTAAAATTATATGGTGTTAGAGTTGAACTAGAACTCTAATGTAATTAAGATGGATTAATAAAGAGTCCTAGAGGGTGTCAAATTCTTGATAGAAGTTGTTCCAAATCTCCTAAACTCTAGCCAAGAGTTTCAATACACCAAGGAGTCCTCATCCATCTCAAACTCATCCTTTAACCTTCGAATTTCAGCAGATTGGATCGAACCAAACTCCTTCCATTTAAATCGAATTTCAGCAGATTGGATCGACCAAAACCAGCGACAACTCCACCTTTACGCCTATCAATCCAAGAGTCCTTTACCATTTGAGAGTCACCAAATTTGCACCTATCCATCCAAGAGTCCTTCCATCTTTGGGTATCAAGTTTATGCACCTATAAAAGCAAGGTTTCAGCATCACTTTCATCCACCAATCTCCCTTCGAAAATCAGAATCAAAAGCCTTCGAGTTTTCAGCCCCAATCACCGTCGGTTTTCCAGAAACTTGACAACACCTATTCCAGATTTTTCCAGCAAGTTTAGAGAACTATAACTGAGCCAAGTTTCATCATCTTTTTCCAGAATCTATCAAGCAACATCCTTCGGAATTTTCCCCCACCAAAGCCGATAGTTCTCTGCACAATCTGTTAAGAATTTGAGCGTGCAGATTCTGTTTTATAAACCATCAAAGTTCAGCCCTTTACGTACTGTCCAAATCACTTCTTTTTCCAGCAAGTTTCGAGAACTGAACCCGAGTGATCCTTGATCAATCTCCAGCAACCTATTCCATCAATATTCATTCAAACATTGAAGCCGAGAGTTGCTGCAACATTCTGTCAAATCTTCGAAAATAAGAGTGTCAGTTTTTAAGCCAAGGTCCCTGCCGTGTTCACGAACTTGTTCCATCGATTGTTTCCAGCAATCCTTCCGAGATCACCCTCAAAAATCCAACAGCTTTTGTTCGAAAGTTTCAGCAAGTAAGCTGTTCGAATTTCCAGAAATTGGTTCAAGCTTGAGACGTCCTTCTCGTGTGGTTCAAGAGCCAAGGAGATAAGAATTCAAGTGTGTTATACCTCGATCAATCAAGCACGATACCAAGCACTGTAAGTGGGCTTTTGCTATAAATATTCGTTTCGTTTTCTAAAATCATATAAGTATGTTTTAAAATTCCCAATCGATATGTATTATGTTGAAATTATGAAAGTATTATTTTGTAAGCACGCTAAACTCGAAATCTAATTGGATTTGGATCCCCATGACCCTGATGCGGTGGGGTGTAACCGCTAAAAAGAACCTTATACGGTGGTAATCCGTTGTTTCTGGATTATCCAGACCCTTTATTCGTGGGTTAGCCGATGTTATGACCTCATCTCTAGGAGGGTTAAGTCTAGAGACTGATATCAGTACCAAGAAGAGAGTAGAATGCTTTACAGTGCTTAAGTATATGAAAATTATGAAACGATATGTTATGTCATGGCTCGTAAGGGCAACCAAGTATGTTAAGATACATTCATATCGGTTTATGCAAGTTTGTGATCCAAGTTTATGAAAATTATATATATGTATGATATCGATTGTCCCCCACTTGCTGAGTGTTTACCAAAGCACTCAACCCCTTACTCTACATCCCCAGATAAAGCCGAAGAAGAATTAGAGCAAGAAGAAGAGCACCAATTTTGGGGTTGGTGAATCAAGTCCGCTGCGTAGTTCAAGATTTTATGTTTTAAAGTTTTCCAAGTTTTAAGACAATTTTAATTATTCAGTTGTTAAGTTTTAGTTTTACGTTTTAATTCAGTTGTAAAGACTATGATTTCTTTATTTATGGAATATAGACTGGTTTTCAGTTATTATGATATTACGAGGCTTATTGGTTTCCTAGTTGTAATGGAAATCAATGCCGGTGTTATTGACCCCGGTCTCGGGGCGTGACATTTTAGTGGTATCAGAGCTAGCCAGGTTCCATAATCCCGCTGGGAAAAGAATTCTAGTTGATAAAAATACTAGAAGAGAAATCCCGGTTGAAATAGACTAACTGGTGAAATAAATACAGTTGGGGAAAAATATCGATTCACGATAATTACGATAATCAGAAGTCCAATCTGATTGATCACGTGAATACGAATTTTTCGACTTTTAAAAATTTTTAGTTTCTGATTTTTTTTAAAATATCTCGAAAATTTTTAAAGGAATTTCGGAAATTCAAAAATCTGAAAATTCGAAACCCTAGCTTCAAGCCGTCGCCGCCGTCTGCCGCCACAATAACCGTTGACGAGTATACCAGTGGGGTCGTCCCTTCCAGTCGATCACACTATATAAATTTCAGATCGATCGGACTACGTTTGCCCGATCAATTTCGTATTCAAAAAAAAAAAATTCGAAACCCTAACGTCCTTAATTTTTCCGATCCGCCACCGCTGAACGCCGTTCGATTAATCCGATATATACGAACGACGAGCTTGACCTCTGGAGTAAAAGCCCCATGAACACCGTCACTCTCAACCACTGGACGACGGGAAATTTCAAATCGGACCAGTACCAGTCAAGAACCCTAACCCCCAAAATATATTAATCCTTCGATTTTGGAGCTTATCTGCGTATTTTCGAAATTAAAAATTTTCGTGCGATCTTCCAAGTAATTCGATCATTAACCCTCTGCCAATTTCAGATTTCAAGCTCCGATTAGGGATTAATTTCGAAACCCTAATTTTCGATTATGAACCCTAATTTTCGATTTAAAAAAAAAAAAAAAAAAATTTCCAGAATTCGATTTCTTGCTTTTGATACTTGATTTTATGATTTGTCAAGTATTTAATTCCGTGTTTGGGTTTAGGTGATGACAACCCGAGTGCAATCTGTCCAGATTCTCAGTATGTAGCAAGAAATTGAGAAGCTCAAGGAAGCTAAAGCTGAACTGATAGAAGTTGCGGAACATCTGAGAGACGATGTCCATAGAATTAGCTACTATCATCATCAAGCTAATGAGCAGCTTGAGGAATCTAAGGAAGAAGTAGCTAGAAAAGACGAACTCCATAGGACTGAAGAGGAAAAATGCGTAGTCCAAAGACAGCAGCTGGATCAAATGGCTGATCATATTCTCACACTTCAAAATACGAACCATCGCCTGTCTGTAAGAAGCAATGGTTACTGGGGTATAGTCACTCATCTCCTGAATGTCAACAGTGATCTAAGGGAAGCCAATGATCACATGAGAAATCTTCTGGATGTTGTCGATTCAGATGAAGATTCAGACGAAGACCCTGAGGAAGAACCCATGCAAGAAGATGTCGTAGAAGAATTAGGAAGTGGAGAAGTGATAGATCCATAGTTCTTAGAAGCTTTGTTTAGGAGTTTTGTTTTCCTTTTATTTCAATGTTCAGCATTTTCCTTTTCAGTAGTTGTGATAAACATTTTTCCAGTGATTAATAAAAGTATCATTTTTGTTTATCATGTCTTCTTTATCTTTCTGCTATCGTTATACCTTCTGCGCAAAGATTTTAGATCTTTATATATTGTAGGAAATGGCCGGACGTCCAACCCGCAACAACCGTAATCCAAACTATGCTGTTCCTCCCAACTCTAATGAGGAGAGAACTAATGGAAATCAGAATCCTCCACCTGCACCGCCACAACCTCCGAGAGTGGGACTAAGTCGCAAAGACTTGGCAGCAATAGCCACCATTGTGGCCACAACACTTCAAGGTTTGAATAACCCTGCTGTTAATCAACCTCAAGCACAGCCAGCACGTCCGCAAGGTGTAAAGTGTAAGTAACCCCATGAGCATACAGCGCAGCGGAATAAAATTTTGGGATTACAAACCAGCGATCTATACATAGGGATTCATATCGGATTAGAGAATAACAAGTGTCTTACCCTTGTAGCGTGTTTGAGGCCGAATCCACGGAGCTGCACCACGTCTTACGCCTTCTCCGAGTCACTAAGCAAAACTCGATTGGTTTTGCCTCAACGGTATCCACACGATCAAATCGAGTGAAGGGATGGATTAATAACACGTTGCTAGACGAGTTATTAATCCTATACACGAAGCTAACTCGATTCACAATCGAAGATGGCACGAAAAGCCACCAAGAACCACACGGCTATGAGAGCCGAGAGTTCAACTTGATGGTGCGGCCGAGAGCTTGCCTTGGTGTAGGTTTTGTGATATAAAAAATTGTCTTCCAATTAAACACCTTGCTATCATATTAAATATGATTAATTAAAGGCTTTCTCAAAGCTTCATGGGCTTAAGCCCATGATTTAATTAATCCTTATGATTATTAATTAAGACTCCTCTTAATTATTTAATTCATCTCATGAATTTAATTTCCCTTCTCGATTTAATCTTTTGTGCGACCCGATAGGATCTCGTAATGTTGGCAGTGACATAAAATCTCATTTTATGTCGCAAGCATCGAGCGGTATCTAGCAACACATCGATGCTACCCAAATTACGAGAATGTCAATGACTCGACATAACCTTTAGAACTTGTGATAATATTAATCATGTAACTTAATCCCTTTGTCCTTTGTGTTTAGATTGAACACGAGTCATGGAATAGTCATACTCGTATATTCAATCTCTATTTCTTGATCCCCAAGTAGAACTAGAATAAACGAATAAGCTCGATATCTCATATCGACTCATTCGAGCATGGCCATGCATTTTAGTTCTCACTTGATCAAGGGCCAAACACATCTCCTGTTATATAGGAGGGACAAATCCTATCTCGATCAGTCAACATCCCTCTACATAATTCGTAGTGTATCCAATAGTCGCCTTTATAGTATACCCTGTTATGGGTAACGTTTGACGATATCAAGATACATAACTCCTTATGTTGGGATCTCTGATGATCACAAGTTGTAAGGATTGTATACATTATTATCACTATGAGAATTGCATATGACGATCATATAACTATCCATGTTGCATTCTCATGGTGGGTCTGTCCAGTACATCGTTCTCTAACATGTACCCATATGTTGATTTGATATCTCATATCAATGAACAATTCATCGATCAACATATACTAGTCTCTACGTGTTATCATTATCCCTATTCATGATAATACTTGACTAGGGACATCTTTAAGAATAATACAATATTATTCTAAGGACATTAACATATATATTAATTCACAATGCACAGTTAAAAGAATAATATATAATAATGAATTGCCATTCATAAATTCATAAACATTGTATGTCTTAAACAATCATCTAATGACTTGTCTTAGGGCATATCCCAACAAATCTCCCACTTGCACTAAGACCACTCAGACATATACCTAATGCCTAGAGATCTAGTATGACGATCATGCTTCTGCTGTGACAGCGGCTTCGTCAATGGGTCAGATACATTATCATCTGTTGGTACTTTGCATATCTTAGGCAAAACACATATCCTTATTGCGATCGAAAATCATCTTTGTTGGTTTGGAAGCTTGCATCAGTGTAACCCATTACATTGAGCTCTTCCTCACCTCCATAAATCAAGAATGTATCCTTAGTCCTTCTCAAGTACTTTAGGATATTCTTGACAGCAATCCAGTGACCTTCACCTGGATCAACTTGATATCTGCTCGTCATGCTCAAAGCATACGATACATCGGGACGAGTACATATCATGGCATACATGATAGATCCAATAGCTGACGGGTATGGAATCTTACTCATGCGTTGTCTCTCATCTGGTGTTGAAGGACACTGTTCCTTCGAGAGATAAATACCATGTGTCATAGGCACGAATCCTTTCTTGGATTCTTGCATGCTAAACCTTTTAAGCACTTTGTCTATGTATGTACTTTGACTTAGACCAAGAAGCCTTCTCGATCTATCTCTATAGATCTTAACACATAGGTGGCTTCTCCTAAGTCTTTCATCGAAAAGCAGTTCCCTAGCCAAATCTTTACAGATTGCAAGGCAGGGATATCATTTCCAATAAGAAGTATGTCATCTACATACAACACTAGGAAAATGATTACGCTCCCACTGACCTTCTTGTAGACACAAGGTTCATCTTCATTTTTGATAAAACCAAACTCTTTGATTGCATCATCAAAACGAAGATTCCAACTCCGAGAAGCTTGCTTCAATCCATAAATGGATCGTTGTAGCTTGCATATCTTTCCAGCATCCTTTGGATCGACAAAACCCTCGGGATGTGTCATGTACACATCCTCGAGCAGATTTCCATTAAGGAAAGCTGTTTTGACATCCATCTGCCAGATTTCATAATTATGAAATGCAGCTATTGCAAGTAAGATCCTTATGGATTTAACCATGGCCACTGGTGAAAAGGTTTCATCATAGTCAATACCATGAATTTGTTTGAATCCTTTTGCAACCAGCCGACCTTTATAGGTTTGTACGTTACCATCCATATCGGTCTTTTTCTTGAAAATCCATTTGCACCCTATGGGTCGTACCCCTTCAGGTGGATCAACCAAAGTCCATACTTGGTTTGCATACATGGATTCCATCTCAGATTTCATGGCCTCTTGCCATTTCTCAGAATCATTGCCCATAATAGCTTGTTGATAAGATGACGGCTCATCCTCATCAATAAGTAGTAAGTCACCTTGTTGAGTCACAAGAAATCCATATCTCTGTGGCTCCCGGTGTTCTCTTACAGACCTACGCGGGCTTGTGTCTCTTGAGCAGGTGCTTCTTCCACAACAGCTTGTGGTGCCTGCTCTGTTTCCATCTCAATTTCAGGTTCAGTGTTTTCTTGTGGTTGAACTTCACTAAGTTCTATTTTTCTCCCACTGGTTTTTCTAGAAATAAATTCTCTTTCAAGAAATATATCAGTCCGAGCAACAACTACTTTGTTCTCGGTGGGATAATAGAAATAGTACCCTTTCGTTTCCTTAGGATACCCCACAAATAAACACTTATCAGATTTGAGTCCAAGTTTGTTAGTGGCGTGACGTCTAACGAAAGCCTCACAACCCCAAATCTTCATAAAAGACATACTAGGCCGCTTCCCAGTCCATATCTCATATGGTGTCTTTTCCACTGATTTAGATGGAACACGGTTCAGTAAGAAAATTGCTGTTTCTAGAGCGTGTCCCCAAAATGATATCGGAAGATCTGCATGACTCATCATTGATCTAACCATGTCTAACAAGGTTCGATTTCTCCTCTCGGATACACTATTCCATTGTGGAGTATACGGAGGAGTGAGTTGTGGGACTATCCCACACTCCTTTAGATAGTCATGAAACTCTTGGCTTAAGTATTCTCCTCCTCGATCTGATCGAAGGATTTTGATACTTTTGCCAAGTTGGTTTTGTACTTCATTCTTGAAATCTTTGAACTTTTCAAAGGTTTTATGCTTATGTTTCATTAGGTACACATACCCATATCTACTGAGGTCATCAGTAAATGTAACGAAGTATTGAAAACCACCTCTAGCTTGTGTACTTATTGGTCCACATACATCACTATGTATTAGTCCCAATAAAACATTTGCCCTTTCAACATGTCCCTTGAAAGGGGCTTTAGTCATCTTGCCCATTAAACAAGATTCGCATGTTTCATATGATTCAAAATCAAATGAATCTAATACTCCATCCTTATGAAGTTTAGATATGCGGTTCTCGTTTATGTGGCCCAAGCGACAGTGCCAGAGATAAGTCGGATTACAATCATTATTTTTAATCCTTTTAGTATTTATGTTATAGATAGGCATATCAAGATTTAATACATAAAGACCATTCACCATTTGTGCACTAGCATAAAACATATCATTTAAATAAATAGAACAACAATTGTCCTTTATTATAAATGAAAAACCATACTTGTCTAAACAAGAAATAGAAATAATGTTTTTAGTAATTGAAGGCACAAAATAACAGTCTTTTAAAATCAACGATAAACCAGAAGGTAAAGCTAAATGATAATCTCCTATAGCTAATGCAGCAACTCTTGCTCCATTTCCAACTCGGAGATCAACTTCACCTTTTGCCAATGTCCTACTCCTTTTGAGATCCTGCACATTTACACAAATGTGAGATCCACATCCAGTATCTAATACCCATGATGAAGAAGTAGATAAATTGACTTCTATAACAAAAATACCTGAAGCGGAAGTCACACTTCCTTTCTTTAGATCCTCCAGATATACTTTGCAGTTCCTTTTCCAATGGCCGGTCTCACCGCAATGGAAACAGTTCCCTTCCTTTGCTATCCCTCCCTTTGGCTTCAGTGCAGAAGACTTTGGCTTAGATTTAGCAAAGACTTTCTTTGCTTTCTTGTTGCCTTTAGCTTTGGCCCTTCCTTTGCCTTTATTCACAATAAGGACATTTGTGGCCTTAGTCTTCTTAGTGTTTGCTTCATATGTTCTCAACATACCAAGCAACTGGGGCAGAGTCTTTTCCATATCAGTCATATTGTAATTTACTACAAATTGACTGAAGCTCTCCGGCAACGATTGCAAGATTACATCGGTGGCCAACTCTTGGTCCAATGGAAAACCTAGCTTATCCAGATTCTCAATGTACCCAATCATCTTGAGCACATGAGTTCCAACTAAGCTTCCTTCTACCATCCTGCACTGGAATAACGCTTTAGAGACGTCATACCTCTCTTGTCTAGCTTGCTGTTGGTACAACTGCTTTAAGTGTTCGATCATATCGAACGCCTCCATTTCCTCATGTTGCTTCTGAAGCTCAGAGTTCATAGTGGCAAGCATGAGGCACCCAACATCAAGTGCGTCACTCTGATGCTTCTTGTAAGCATCTTTTTCAGCTCTTGTAGCTGTTAGGGGAGGTTCCTCAGCGAGCAAGGGTTCCTCTAGAACATATTGTTTCTTTTCTTGTTTGAGGACTATCCTCAAGTTCCTATGCCAGTCTAGGAAATTTGTCCCATTTAATTTGTCCTTCTCAAGGACTGATCGCAGTGATAAAGTGCTAGTAACGTTGTTAGTTGCCATGGATATCTACAATATAAATATGCAAAATAAGTTTATGATTTAAATCATTTAACATGGTCTTATATTAAATGATACTCCCACTATTTTATTTGAAAAATATCAACCCTCGAAACTTTTAGTGGGCCAAGATCCATATTTCGCCTAATCTTGAGTTAGCTTTGGCTAATCGCCCAAGACTCGGTTATTTAGGTAGACAACACTTTGTCAATTACATCACATATAATTCTTGGATAGTTGGACGAACAACACTTTGTTCAATTCATCTAATGAATTATAATCCAACCCATGCCTCTAGGTTCCCAATCCTATTGAGATAACCTAGTTAAGTCGTACCCAATTAAAGTATGACGGATATCACTTTTATCCTTTCGCGCCTTACTAAGATTGCCACGGTGCTTTGCTTTGGCAAACCCACACATGTACAATCGAAGTTATTGACGAGTACTTTTATTTGGAAGGCATCTAAAACTTAATATTTTAGAGGGATTTATTGATCTCATGATTAATTTGATAATTGAAAATATGTCCACTACATATAGTTGTATACATATCTACATATATGTGTAATACTATTATCAAACTAAAACATAAGATAAATCATGCATCAACATACATAATTAAAACGTGACATGGTTATAGCCCCTACTAATGAGTTTCTCAAGCCAATGAGAAACTCCTATGAGTCAACCTAAGGTAACTTCATAAGCACCTTCCTTTGGCTCCAATTTGTGAATGGCCTCCTCATCCCGGCACGATGCTCCATCTTCATTGATCACCATCAATAAAATAAACTACACTAATTTACAAGATATAGAATTCCTCGATTCACATTCGAGGGGAACATAGGGGAGGGATTACATTTAGAATGAAATAGAGAAAGGCACGACACGCAGGTCGTATTATAAATTACAAACATCCACAAATCCTATCTAATAGGTCAAAGGGCTATAACCACGCACCATGCTCAAACAACACATAAAGCATGCATTAACATTTAATTAATTAAATTCTAAACATTTTAAATTTAATTTTAATTAAAACTGTAATATAATTTTTGAAAAATTATCGTACGCTCGGGACATCACATGCCACGAACTAAAGCGACTAAAACACGAACCACCATGGTTCGAACCAAAACCCACGGCTGGACCAATAGTGGGCCTAGGGTTCGAAACCCTAGCCCATGGCCGAGCCATGGTCCATGCGGCGGCTTGGGTGCGGCGCTGCTAGGGTTCCAAACCCTAGCCGCCTTGCACCATGTCGATTCTATCGAGCCATCTTGCATTAAACGCCGGAATTTGTTAGCCACGAGTCACGGTCATGCCATGCACGGGGTTCGCTCAACCATCTCGAGCTAAGGGTTCGAAAATCATTGCTCTCATGTGGTAAAGTTACTAATCCATGCATGCATAAACCATTATCGAGTCAAGGAGTTCAAAACTCATCCAAGCATCAAAATTTAAGAAAATAGGGCGATGATGGCCGAGCCATGCACGGCTATTAGGGTTCGAAACCCTAGTCGTCATGAGCTAGCCGTCATGCCCAATGGGTTCTAAACCCTAATTAATTTTCGACACTTCCATGCACAATTATTAGCCACAACGACTAAGCCATCTCGAGCCAAGGGTTCCAAAACCCTAGCCCTCATGTGGCTAGCCATGGTGACATTTGTGTTGGTGGTGGCCGAAAGTTTATGCTCAATAAATAATTTTATTCGCCAATTATATCAAATACAATTACTACGATGATTTTCATAAACTAAAATTAATTTCATATCAAATATGAATTTAAACAGTTTAATTAACATGCAATATAAATTCTAACATGATTAAACTATTTAACCACATAAAATCCGATATGAGCCTTGTACATGGCTCTGATACCACTGTAAGTAACCCCATGAGCATACAGCGCAGCGGAATAAAATTTTGGGATTACAAACCAGCGATCTATACATAGGGATTCATATCGGTTAGAGAATAACAAGTGTCTTACCCTTGTAGCGTGTTTGAGGCCGAATCCACGGAGCTGCACCACGTCTTACGCCTTCTCCGAGTCACTAAGCAAAACTCGATTGGTTTTGCCTCAACGGTATCCACACGATCAAATCGAGTGAAGGGATGGATTAATAACACGTTGCTAGACGAGTTATTAATCCTATACACGAAGCTAACTCGATTCACAATCGAAGATGGCACGAAAAGCCACCAAGAACCACACGGCTATGAGAGCCGAGAGTTCAACTTGATGGTGCGGCCGAGAGCTTGCCTTGGTGTAGGTTTTGTGATATAAAAAATTGTCTTCCAATTAAACACCTTGCTATCATATTAAATATGATTAATTAAAGGCTTTCTCAAAGCTTCATGGGCTTAAGCCCATGATTTAATTAATCCTTATGATTATTAATTAAGACTCCTCTTAATTATTTAATTCATCTCATGAATTTAATTTCCCTTCTCGATTTAATCTTTTGTGCGACCCGATAGGATCTCGTAATGTTGGCAGTGACATAAAATCTCATTTTATGTCGCAAGCATCGAGCGGTATCTAGCAACACATCGATGCTACCCAAATTACGAGAATGTCAATGACTCGACATAACCTTTAGAACTTGTGATAATATTAATCATGTAACTTAATCCCTTTGTCCTTTGTGTTTAGATTGAACACGAGTCATGGAATAGTCATACTCGTATATTCAATCTCTATTTCTTGATCCCCAAGTAGAACTAGAATAAACGAATAAGCTCGATATCTCATATCGACTCATTCGAGCATGGCCATGCATTTTAGTTCTC